>OX243819.1:15195211-15337711 GCA_945859605.1 Lumbricus rubellus | reverse complement strand
ATGCGGTGCCCGCGCTGTAGTCGGGATCGACTCGGGAGCTTGAAAGGGCGCTATAACAAAGTGCACTTACATCAAGTTACATGTACAAACAAACATGTCACCCGCTGTAGCGGTTTAGATTCCTATATTCAGGTTAGTGGGAATGTATTTAGCAGATCATTTCGGTTTAATTTTCGTGCTCGTATATATTTCAAGTTTTTATAATCATACCCTGTAGCATGCAATCCTAAAGCTAAGCGTAGGGCCTAATTCACCAGCAGCTTATTAGCGATCGCTGCGTCAAGTCAAACGGGTTGTCCAGAGATGATGACAGGAGTTTTGCAATTCAACCAGAGAGAGCGATTCTCCATTCGCTGCAAGTAGACTAAGTATTCAACCGTTTCTTCATTCGCTTGTGACAGTTATTGACTGTAGTCAACCGTTGCATCAAAGAATGGAAATTCCTCAATGACAGGCTACTGCAGCTGAAACATTTATCTCGATCCGTATTTGTAGCCTATCTGTGTTATGAGACTGTGGCGCCATCTTTAGAATGCCAGTGTGGGATTGCTATTCCGGTTGTAAAACTCAGAGCTCCCAACCTTTTTTGAAGTAGACCTAGTAGCCATATTGCGAGTACTAATATAAGACAATCGGACTATCCACTATTCACAGAAGTGGATGCAGAAATTTTCGAAGGGGGGGGGCAAAATTTTTGATCTTGGGTCTTAAAAAATTTCCGTTGTGGTCTTTGGCCGTAAAAATCTGATAACTTTTTTCCGCCAAAATGGCTGATGATCTTTTTTTAGTCGTTTGGTCGAAATCTCGGCAAAAGTTACCATATCCCAGAAAACTACACAATTTTCCCGCCAAAATGGCTGATGATCTTTTTTATTCATATACTACTTTTTCCCATTTACTCTCTCTTCTCTGTCTCCTTTCCGACTCTATTGTTGATATTGTGTGCAAACCTCATAGGCAGGGGGCCTACGAAACTGATGGGGGGACACACCCACTTTCCCCGGCAAAATAGCTGGTGAGAAATACAAAAATTATAAATGGGCGCCATTGCCGGATTGCCCCCTCCCGATAAATCCGCCCCTGACTATTCGCCATTCTCTTAAGCGGTTGAAAGACGTTGCAGAAGTGTCTGCCAAAACTCTACCATGCATAGGCCCATATATTTTACGTATGCATTTATTAATGCATGTAGGCCTTATATATGTATTGCATATGTAGCCTAGGCCTGTATATGGGTATTGTAGGCATATTGTTTTTGTGCATTTACAATGTATATATGTAGCTATGTATGCATGATGTCTGAAACCTATGTCGGCATGTACTATTATATATAATATAGCTTATGCTAATGAAGTGTCTTTTTATGCATTGCATGCAATATGTACTTATGCATAATTAATACGCGCTTTTTATCTTGTGACAGCATAATAATTATTAGAATAATTATTTCAAAACAGATGCAGCGTGAGTTTCACGCCGAAGCGCTGAGCAATTGCTATAGTGAAGGACTTGCCCAAGCGGCAACTTGAGTTGCACTACACCACCGCGCTCCACCGGCACGGTCATTTTTTCTAGAAAAAAGCACTGTGTTGAAAGTATCTTGCACACAGTTTATTTCAGAGCCATGGAAGAACTGTGAACGGATGGTTGCATAATTTTCAACTGATTCTATTGAAAAGAATTCAATGTTGGATTAAGGCCTAAGTAACAGGTTTCTTTAACGTGCAGTTGTACACAAAATGTGCAGCTATAAATGGACTTGCGCGCTTGTGGAAGTACTTTTGTGCCATTAAAACTAGTTTTAAAAGACAATTTTCGAGTTATTTACCATGGAGAATGGGAAAAGAAAGACTGGGCTGTGCAGCTCTAAAAATTCCTTTAAAACAGCCCTGCTAAGTAAAGCTTTTTACCGTCAACTGAATAGGCTTAAATAACAGCGATTCGCACAACTATGGAAAGACCGTTAAATTACCTGACTAAAGGGCTTCATGACTGATCGCGTATACTATTGGGAAAAAAGATTGAATTTAATAGGTCCAATTATATGGAATGGACTTCTCCCCATCAGTGTGCTCTGTCATCCTCTCCAGTGGTCTTTCCTCATCTTTCTTTCGTCTCAAATCAGCTGCCTTTTCTCTCGGGATCGCATAGCATTTGGAGCGCTTCTGAAAGAATCTTGCTGCGAGAGGCGCTTTATAAATGGTCAGATACAATACAATGCAATTATTGATAATTTCTCTTGCTGGGAAGAACGTTTGAAAGAAACGCATCTAAGATTCCAAGGGATAAAAATGGTTTTTAAAAATATGACAGTTGGGTTATAAGCTTACTGAAATCACTGACTGAAAATTCAATAGATAAATTGATTGAATAATTTCTTGGCGGTGGAAATAAGCAGCAATGACAAACGCGCTGAAACTACTGCTACACTAGTTTACGACTAGTTGTTTCGGTTACTGTTACTAAGTAAGTTCCTGAATGCCTTCAGCAGGTTGAGCTTGCTCGGCAGATGCGAAGTTGCTCCGTCATTTGGCGTGAGCTGCTGTTTCCAACCCTTTCCCATGTGCGCAAGCGTCCGCATTCCATCTTCCGCAACATCCTCCTCATTCTCTCCACCTCTGATGGCTTCTTCCGGGTACATGGAAAGCAGATCACGAATTGGTATCACTGGTCCTTCGCTGGATGCCAGTCCGGGTACATGGTGCTGGCGGTCCATGGTCCAGGTGGATGGTCCAAGGAGTGACAGACTGGATGAAGTACGTTTCCGGAAGTAACCGGTCTCCATCAGACCAACGCAGGCCGAGTAGTTCTCGTACTCTCGGATGAGGGCGTCGTGGAAGGGAGGGTGGACGTCGCGAAGGATGGTCAGGACCGTCGACACTGGTTCCCCTGATGGAACAAAAAATACAGGCTGCCAACTAAATTGACTTAATTATTTTAACAGCGCTTTACGCGGAAAGACCGTTAATTAAATTACTTGACTGGAGGCTTTCTGATTGATTGCGTATTCTATTGATAGGAATGTTCAATTTAACATGTCCAACCCTATTCATTCATTCAGAGCATTTACATAGCGCCCCTTCAAAAAACTACTCAGAGGCGCTCCATTGAATGGACTTCCCCATCAGTTCGCTCTGTCATCATCTCCGATAAATCTAGACCTAGTAGTCTTCCGTGTCTTAGGCCTACATCAACGAGTTGTAACGTATATATAGGCTACAGCATTGCCCTTTTCCACAAAGCAATAAAGTGTCACCAAAAGTCCAATTTTTGGAAGTTTTTCTCTGGTCTTACTGCCATAAAATCTTTCATATTCCACGAACAGCGATGAAAATCCTTTTTATACATGTATGTCGGAGTTGGATATCAAGATCATCCTTCATATTGTGCAGTGACGGAACCAGATATCTATAGGCTATAAGTGGGAAGACAGACGTCTCGTGATGCTAACGAAGTAAAAATCGAGACGGTGTAGGCCTATGTATTAGGGTGTGTCAATTTTTTTAAAGTCAATATTTTTAAAGGCCTTAGGGATAAAATAGTACATTTTCATGTGAAAAATCGAAATATAAGCATAAAATTTGTCTGCAATGAAATTTAGCTACTTCAATTTGCACTTGAATTATCGTGGAAAATACGCAAATTGGCTGCTTTAATATGAAGTTTTCATAAATAATTTTAAATGCTTTAATTTAAGTTTTTGCTTGTTAGAATTTTATATATAGCCTATTCTTTGATGTTTAACATTGTTTATTAGTGATCTGTCCCATTAACTAATTATCAATCTGTTGCACAATGTGTGCAACATTATTGTAGTATTGCAACTATTGCATGTTAGATTGTTAGAATACAGTCACTGTTTGTGTATTTCCTTGAGATAGTCAGAATGTCCAATATAAAAACAAGATTGCTAGTTTGGATTCACTTACATGATTTACATCACTTAGTCGGCTCAGGCAGACAGCCTCCTACAACTGTGAGAAATGTCATTAGATATGGGTTGCACCGGAGAGAGATGAGTGACCAAGACAGACGAAATTACAGCCATTACCAACTTGTCACTGACTGAATGATTGGAGTTCTTGCTTAGTGGTGCAAGGCAAATCTTAAATTCACTGAGCTAGTCATAAACAGTCACACAAGAATTAAAGCAAAGTTGAAATACACGTGGTAGTATGGAAACAAGGTGTCTTCTGTCAGAGTGAAGTTGGAGGAGAGATAGGTTTATGGAAAAACTTGACAGACTCATAGACAATATAACCTGTAATTGTGACGTCAAAAGTTGCACTGATGTAGGTTGCAGTTCTCCCTGTGTTGGTGGAGTGCACATATTTTGTGACTGCAGTAGAGAGAAAAAGATTCCCGTCATTAAGTTAGCTTTCATCAAAAGTCAAAGAAAAAAATTGGAAGCATTGGACCTAATCAGATAGGACCAGTTGACCTTCAGGAAACAAGAAAACAATTGTGACAGAAGGAAAGGCAAGTATAAAATGAAGGATGAAAAAGGAGTACGAAGAGTGATAAACAAACCACAGAAGAGGAGAAGATGACAGAGAGATCCATGTTTTATGTACAGCAGAAAGAGTTTGATGAGTTTGAGGAAAAGATGGAAGAATCGGTGAGGACAATTGTAGTGATGAAGACAAAAAACTACTTAGCCGACAAGGTGAAGGTGTGGTCTTTGATGATTTTGCAAAGACTAGGAAAGAGCTACGAGATAACCAATATAGTGCTAGTCATTCTAAGAAACCACATTGAGTTGAAATAGACAGTGGAGAATTATTCTACTGCTGCCTTGATTGATTTGCTTTGACACAACTTTGGTGATCGATCACAACAAAGAGAAGAGTACTCAGGAGAGAGTTATGAGGGAACTTGATGCAAAGTTTGAAGACAATTCAGCGCATGGACTCAGTTTATTTCTTTGATGGACATAAACATGAAACCATAGCAAGGTCGTGCTGACTGAAGAACTTGAGGGTGATTGTCAAGCTCGGCGTTGGGGTGCATTGTTAAGCAGTTCAATCTAAACATAAATCACAACTGGACCCAGAAACCCAAGCATCTTTTTTGCCAAATACAACTGATCAAGGAACAAAAAGAAGAAGTGAAAACGATTGTCATACCAACATTGAGAATGTCTGCTTGGCATAGTTCTAGTGAGTGTGTGCTCCAAGAAATGTTGTGCAGTGATGAGGAACAGGAAAGAAGATATGCAGTGGAGAAGATAATGAGGATCAGAAGTGAAGGAGATGACATGGCCTGGAGTTAGGCGGGTGAGACCAAGGAGAGCCACAGAGATCAACCCTGAAGCGATTAAAATCTCACAACTGATTGATTAGAGCTATAGGGCTTGTGAACCCCCTTGTACCTGCTCCCTATTAGCAACAGCAGCGATCAAGGCGATTTAAGGCAACCCAATAGACTGGCCATCGCATCGCTGCGGTGATCTCTCGCTGCGTTCTTGCCTTTTTGGCTGTGCTCCATCTTACTTGTGTGATCTTGGTCGACCAGTGTTTGACGTTGCAGCGCGTCGGGCGCTTCGCTCTACAGCCAGGGATGAGCTCCTGATAACGCGTCCTCGCTTAGCTATTAAGCAGCGCCACGCTTTGTCGGTTGTGGGACCTATACACAGTCTGGAATGACCTCCCGCTTTCTCTTCACTCTCTAGTCTCTACTTGTGGTTCATCCGGTGGGGTCCTGCAAGTCCCTCAAGTCCCTTTTCTTTGGTCGTAGCTGGGCTGGGAGCGGCTCTGAGTAGTTTCTTGAAGGGGCTCAATGTAAATGCTCGGAATGAATGAATGAACGAATCGCACGCACAGACTTAGGAAAGGTTTGTGAAAATGACAACCAAGACTGCTCGCCATGATTACAGCGATGAGAGGAGAACTCACTACATCAGAGGTCAAATGGTCAGCAGGGAGGTCAAGGGTCGATAAAGAAGCAAGCAGGACGTGATGCTTTGGTTTATTTTGCACAATTCCATTAATATGACTTCATAAATGGCATTTGTGTAGCTATAGATTTTTTTCAATCCTGTTGTACGTTGAAATCAATTGTATGCAATTTATAGCTCATTTCAACTGTAAATTGAAGTAGCTAGCACTCCATAAAAACTGTTTCTGAAGTTATATTTGAATTCAGCATGCAAAACTGCACATTTTCATCACTAAGCGTTTTTGAAATTCAAATTTTTTTGATTTGACCCCTCAAATTGACACACCCTACTATGTATTGTATACTACATATAGGCCTACGTATAATGGACATGGACATTTATATAGCGCCTTATATGAACCTCACAAAGACGCTTAAGTTAACTACCAGACAGACAGTTATAAAAAAAGTTCAACTTAAGTGACCTTGAGAGTGTCTTATCACACGATGTTACATCTCGCGGATCTTACCCGTCTCTTTGGCAAGGGTAAGAATGGGTCTCAGTGGGTTGTTGCCGCAGTTTTCACCGGACGTAACCATCGTCACCCAATGGCAAACGATGACGAATCGAATCAACTGCTTGAACCACGGCGACAACGTCATTCCTCTGTATTTCTTTCAGCAATTTCAATTCTACAAAGTAGCACGATACACAACTACGCTATGATGTAAAATATCAGGGCTTCTACAAAGGACATTTTAGAGCTGCTAAACGTACCCTTCTTTTCCTTCTCCATCCTCCGTGGTAGCCTAAATATTACTCCCAGTCGAATGGCAATGATTTTTAAAAACTATCTGTAACAACATAAAATTGATTCTATAACTGCATAAATCCATTTCAAACTACACATTTTGTGCCCACTTAGTGACCCATCTGTTGTTATACAATGACCATTTAATGACCCACTTGTTGTCAGCCAATAACCACTTAATGACCCATCTGTTGTTATACAATGACCACTTTATGACCCACCTGTTGTTAGCAAATGACCACTTAATGACCCATCTGTTGTTATACAATGACCACTTTATGACCCACCTGTTGTTAGCAAATGACCATTTAATGACCCACCTGTTGCTAGTCAATGACCACTTAATGACTCACCTGCTGTTATACAATGACTATTTAATGACCCGCCTGCTGTTAGTCAATGATCACTTAATGACTCACCTGCTGTTATACAATGACTATTTAATGACCCGCCTGTTGTTATACAATGACCACTTTATGACCCACCTGTTGTTGGCTAATGACCATTTAATGACCATCTATTGTTATACAATGACCATTTAATGACCCACCTGTTGTTATACAATGACCACTTTATGACCCACCTGTTGTTGGCTAATGAACATTTAATGACCATCAGTCTATTGTTATACAATGACCATTTAACGACCCGCCTGTTGTTAGCCAACGACCACTTAATGACCCATCTATTGTTATACAATGACCACTTAATGACCCATCTATTGTTATACAATGACCACTTAATGACCTACCTGCTGTTATACAATGACCACTTAATGACCCACCTGTTGTCTGACACTCGCATCCGATGGATTGAGACGAAGAAAGCAACAGAAGTAATTACGGTTGACTGGTTGACTTGTTCCGCTCGATTAACTCTGATCAACCTTGCACTCAATAATTGGCTGCACAATCATGCACTGAACAATTATTATAGATACTAAGTATTACCGACGGTGTTCTTTCTTGTGCTCCTTTACTCGCGACGTACTCGATCGAAGCACGGTTGTTCTGTAACGGAAGCGCTATTTATACGAGAGACGATAACTGAGTCTTAACCTTCTTCATGAAAAAGTGCACACACTGAACCCACCCGATCCTGGGACCTCTGTTAAAGGTTGATGAAATGGCGCTATATGAATGCTCATCATATATTATGCATTGCATAATGCATATGAATAATCATGTATAAACGCATGTCTATGCTACGTGGGTGTTTGGTGTAGAAATTGTCGCCATCGTAGCTCGGCGCATGCGCAGTTGTGTCCTGCCAGAGAAGCTCTCACTCACCAGAATAGCCTACAGCTGATGTCTGGCAACAATTGCTACCAGAATGGCCACATTATCGCAGTTAGATTTTACGCTACAGTTACACACATTCTAGTATGATGTAGACCTAAAAACTAATGATTGTGAACGTGTTTTGGCTATAATAATAATGGTATAAAATTATTATGTGATGAGAAAGCAAGCACTCTCTCGCAGAGTCACAGTGACATGGCAGCAATGAAGGTCGCGAGAAAGGTGCCGTAGTATGTATATAGGCATAGTCATCGAGTTTGGACGTTTTTTAAGAGATAAAGGTAGAGTAATTCTCTGCGTGGGAACGGGTTAGTTCATAGGTCTACCATTGTTGCAACATAGTAACAACTCAATTCAGTGAGTTGGTTTTTAGAGATTCATAAATTATGCTACGTCTTTAATTCAGCGTTTAAGACCTGATTGAGGCCCTATATATAATTATACATGCAGATGGTGCGTAAATCGCTGTTCAATGATGCAACGTCGTAAACGAGTCGCCTAAGCTTACTTCCTGGACACATTACATGTAGGCCTATACGTGTCTGATGATAGCGAGGCATGTCTTGTCAGGGTGCCTTCCCTGTTGTAGACGCCTGGCTGGTCGTGGCTTGACACCAGTGGAGCGCACCTGCAGGCCCGGGACCTACGACGACTTACACTCATAGTGCTATTTCCGACTAGTCAGAAGCATGATGCCTGGACAGACTGCATCCCAGAGGGACTTGGTCAGAGCTATGGACATATCTCTGTGTACTGAGTCTGAGCCAGTGATGACGATGTTTCTGTTTCCTTGTATACTTGGCACCTTCTGTGCTTGTGATATTCAGGGGGGAGGTAGGTGAAGATGAGGGAGGTAGTCGTGCACGGAGGTCCCAAGGGAGGCGAAGACCCGTATATGTGCCAATTCAGTGGGAAGATCTTCTGCTGAAACACCTTTTTGGTGTGACATCTATTATACGCTTACGACGTGCATAATAATTACGTATGTCATTGTGCTATGATTTTTGTCTTCTTTCGTAATGACATTTAACTTCACGTTTATGCAAGCACAAAGAGCATCTCTGAATCGGTTATGTCCGAAATTCATAAAAGAAGTTTAAAATGTCGGACAAAAGCTGAAGTGAAGATCGGTAGCATGCAAAGAAATAATATAGGCCTAATTGCAATATGACAGCTAGAACTCAAAACGTGATTGGCAATGAACGTAGACCTAGATATTTTTACGGTGGGCATGCATGCATCAGCCGAAAAGTCTATAAAGATCACAAGTGCTTAGCATTGGACACTAACGGTTCTAACCCAGGACAAGAATAATTGGTGGGGTCAAGAATCAGTGTTTAATCTGGTCCCCTCCACAGGGTGGGTGGAAATTCAGATTTATGGGGGAGACAATTCAGCTTGAATAATCAGAATAAATATAGGCCTACGCAATAATTTTTAAAAATTATGTTTGTGGGAGTCTCCAAGCATGCATGTAGGCCTAGTTCATGGTGCCATATGCCGCATGTTTGGCATGCCATGCAGCCAACTGCTCATATTATTATAAATTTTGCTCATTCAGTTCTGTATTTTCTCCAATGCCACACGTACCCCGAACAAAATTAACACCGTTGAACATTCGCTTTTAGCTTGATAGATTCTTTCCCAGTGACTCTTTCTAATGACTTGTTGCGTGACTGTCTATACTCTATAGTTGCCTCTCTGGGTGTCATCTTTCTCATTTGTTTTCTATTTTCGGCTCAGCCTTTTTATATCCTCCATTCTGTCTTCATTCTCGTTGCTACAGTTCCAGATAATTAGCCTATAGTTTCTCATTCAAGAAGCGCTGCATTTTCCAGGACTGGCTATATTAAAACGCCCGCCTTATACCCTTGAGTCTTGACACCGAACTGTCTGCGACTGACCTTAACCCTTTAATGCCGAGATGGTAGTAAATGGTATGGGAAATCCTATACCCTCCGGCATTAAAGGGTTAATTAATGTACTTTTCCACAGCCTGCACTGCAGTGCACAGGCGGTAAACATTGTCCCAGAAACGTCGCCAACCCGCAGATCCACCATATATAATTATATCAATCCTCGTAACGCTCCATTGACTTAAAATACAACGACAAGTAGAATATGAAGTCATATAATTCACATAGGCCACAATTCACCCACCCAAATCCACTCGGCAATCAGGGTGAGGGTTGAGGGGCTCAACCCCTCAGTCTTTCTTAGGGCCCCATAGTAAAGTTTGTTTTCACACCTCAGTTCCGACCTCCTCAGCTGTTATTTTTCCACAATAATAGCCAGTCCTTCAATCGCTGTCATATCCATCAACGCATAGGCCTAATTATATGCGCAACCACCCTATGGGACCCAAGGGGTTGGGGATTTTGCGTAGGCCTATATGCCTATATATACTTTTTCTGGTGAAATTGTAGGCCTACGTAGGCTTATAGGCTATAGACCTATACATGTGAATAAGACCTATCGATTTTTTCTAGAGGGGCAGGCCCTACATGGACGAATCGAGGGAGCCAGAGCATGGGGAAGACCAAGGAGGCGCTGGATGGATGATGTATGTGACTGGACTGGACTATCACCTGTTGACTGTGCCAGACGGGCGCAGGACAGAGAGGAATGGAGGAGGCTGCCGTCGTTCTCTCTGGTCTCCGACCCTCAGGAATGAGGATGGACGGCATCACCAGGCTCTAATTTTCATTCCTGGGAGGGGAACCCCCGCAGAGACGTGGTCTGCTAGATTAAACAATGATCTTTGCATAAATGTGACCAAAGACGTCAGATTTTAGCAACACGAATGACAGATTACGTAAGGAAAGAGCTAAAAATAGACAGCGAACCGACTAAAATGTCAGCAGTTGTTCTACTCCTGCGATGCTAAACTTAGTGAATAATTAATCCATCTTTGGCCGCTGGGTGGCACCTTGATGCAGCCGTCGATATATATGCACACAGTGATGCGACAAGCCGCCAAAACGTACGTCACCTAGCAGCTGGTGTGGTGACGGTTTAATACACAATGACTTCCTGTGTGTCTTTTTTTGGTGTCTCAATAAAAATCCAATTAAAATGTCATCGGGTTAAAAATGCATGCTCCGAGTGATGCTCGTTCCCGCTATAGGCTACGTTTATCGTGTAGGCCTAGGCCTATTCGCTGCTCGATACAGGCCACAGAATATGGACAAATACTTGCAGCCCACACCAGGGCTTTTTTAACGTGCAATTGAACACAAAATGTGCAGTTCTAAATGTATTTGTGCAGTTGTGGAAGCACTTCAGTGCAGTTAAAACTATTAAAACAAGGTCATCGTCCTCCGATTAGAAGTAATTTACTATGGAGGATAGGAAAGGAAAGGAGTTGTGCAGTTCTAAAAATTCCTTAAAAACAGCTAGCCCTGGTCCAGACGTGAATGCATAGGCCTATGCATGCAATAGCAGCAATACATAAATAGGCCCGTATGCCTACATATACACACGAGCACGTACACCCAGGGGCGGACACATAAATTTCCAGAGAGGAGGGGTATGGGCCCTACGGGGATGGGGATGTGCCCCTCCTGATCAGAAACTTTTTTAATTTCCACATTGCAATGGTAGCATTTTAAGCTGGCATATTAACAAAAGAGCTGTACTTTTTCAGTGCTGAGAAGCATTGTCCAAGACTTCAATAAACAGAGGCTAGACTTCAGAATAAGTTAGTATCCACGTTGTAAAGATACCAGTTATATAAATTATTTTAGTACTGGTAAAAAGAGTGTTTTGACATTTCAATAAATATAATTATGCTAACAATAATAATTTCTTTAGGCATCGTGTTCAGCAGCTCAGTTTTGCTGCTGGGCTATTGTAATGAATAATAATAATAATAATTTATTTCGTTTATTAACTTTAAATCTGACAAACCGCAGAATGATTACAGTACAATTTATACGAAATACGGCCCACTATAACACGACATGCAGGTCAGCTTTACAGCAGTGGGTTTGGCTAAACACTAATGGCCCAAGTGCTGGATCACTCCTGGTTCGGCCAAGCTCGAAGTGGAATAATCTTATTTTCAGCAGAACCAGAGTCAAGCAACACAACAGCAAAGCGCCAATGGCAGCTAACAGAAAATTCAAATAAATTTTTGCCCTGTGTGAGACTTGAACCCGGGTCGAGTGTAAGACTCTCAGTTTATCGACCAGCGCTCTCTCAACTGAGCTACGGCAGACATGACTATAATTACATAAGCTGACTGTGCATCACTGGAATAAGCCTATCCCTGTTGCCCAAAATGGTCCTGGATTGCTGACCAGGACACAATTAGCAGAAAATATTCATGACAAATTGTACACAAACAAAGCAAGAACAACTTAACTACCAAAATTGGGAAGCCATGTATAGTAATAAATGTTGTTTTACTATAAAATTTAAATTCCCATCTCGCATTGTCTTCCACGAATCAATCCAATCGTCATAGTTCAACCTTCGAACAGTTTCACTTCCAAAAAATATTTTGAAAGAATTATAACCAGTGTCATGATACCTTGCAGTAGAATACAGTGGAATTAATGAATGTTTTAATTAGCTTCAATGTGTCCTAAACTGTTCACTACCACCTTTTATATACTTATTAGGAACATTTATATAGCGCTACTTCAAGAATTGCTATTCAGAAGTGCTCCCGACCCAACCATGGCAATTGAACAGCCAAGTTGAGCCGGTGTAAAAACATGGTCAGACAGCCACCAAGAAGTAACGAGAAGTGACAAGCAAGAGGCACTGCAAAGTTCCTTGCATTCTAGCTGCATGGTTCTGTCACTTCCTGAGTGTCATACAGTTGCAAACTTAAAACCATCTGTTTCAACCCATTTAACGACTGCAACACGACTTCTGATTTCCTAAGCTCTGGGATTTCCTCAAATACTGACTTTGACCAAAAAGTCCACTTTAACCCTTTAATGCTGAGATGGTAGTAAATGGTATGGGAAATCCAATACCCTCCGGCATTAAAGGGTTGAGACGAAATCAACAGAAACCGTGCATCATGACAATATAGATCAGTAAAGAAATCCTACGAACAGTTATGGCAACCCCGCAATGTCAAACAATTCCTCCACCTATCACTTTGTCCTGCCGCTTTTCCTCTTTGGATCTGGGGCATTTGGATTCTCTCCGAGGTAAAATCGCTTGAGCAGGTCGACCGCTTCCTCCGCGAGCACTCCACGAACGCACTCCAGTCGAATCCCCAGTGACGGAACATCGTCAGCATCGATGTTCATCACAGACCCGCATCCTCCAAATCGCTCGTTGCCGCAGCCAAAGACAACTCGCTTGACCCCAACAAGACGCAGCGCAGCGGCACACATTATGCACGGCTCAACGCTGACGAAGAGTTCGCAGTCGCTAAAGACGACCTGAGAATCCAAGTTCCGTTGACGACACCACTCGCGAACATTATCAACGGCAACCATTTCTGCATGTCGCGTAGCGTTTTTCGTTTCGTTGACGCAATTTCGGCCGCAACCAACGACCGTGTTTCGGTAGACGAACACACATCCCACAGGAACTTCGCCCACAAGTAAGGCTTCTTCTGCAAGACTGAAGGCTTTTCTCATCCACCGGACGTCAGTGTTGGTATCTTCTGCGTCAAAACCAAGAAAATCAGCACTGTTAGGAAGCATTTCAGAAACTGTTTCTGATGTACTGTTTTCACCACACATTTGATTCACAGCGTCTCCTGTGCCGATGTCCATCTTCATAATCATAGCATGGCAGAGTCTCACTGTAGCTGCACTTTACAAACGACATTGAAATGCATATCGTGCAGAAATGTAGATGTTCACTGATCTGGTCCGCTGAAAAAGATAACAAAGAACTACATTGTAAGATAATTATTTTTTTATTGCAATGTCAGAAAACAACAAAAAACATAGCTCAACAAAACAGCACAGCCTTCCATTGCTTTATGTCAGAAAAGATCGCTGGACAGCAACCTCAGAACATAGCTAATCATCTTACGAGTGGTTTAATTGAGTTTACGGTGATCGCTGAACTTCACTCATACACATGCAACCTATTCGTTTATGCACTATGCAAATTGCACAACACAATTTATATTTAAATACAAGATAATGTATTAAACATGTGGAACAGAAGCTTGTTGTGTGGCAATACACCAATCAATCAATCAATCAATCAATCAATTAATCAATCAATAACCATGGTCCAGTGTCCAAAGGTGTCCGATGACCTCTTCACAATGTATCTCCAGCTGGATCAATCCAAAGCCAGATGGTTCAGTCACTGTAAGACAGTAGGTCTTTTCCACAACACTCTTCGATGTCATGTCTCCATTCTCCATGTGGTCTTTATCTTCTGTTTGTGCCCTCCATCACTCCAAACACTAGCACCTTAATTTTTCTGTCTTATCCCATTCTGTAGATGTCAAAATAATTCAAAATTTCGCTGAATTACTTGCATGAGGCTTTCAGTCGTTTCCACTCCTCTGTACACTTCGTTATTGCTGATTTTCGAGTCCACCCTAATCTTCAGAGGATTTTTCTAAAGCATTTTCTCTCAAATCTTTACATTCTACTGTGTACAAGGTAATTCTTTTGCTAGTATCCATGTTTAGCAGTCATACATCATGCTGCTGAGCACACACACAATTTTAGTATCAGCATCAGGAACCTACGACAAACATCTGACCCATCATTCGAACTCACCAAAACTCAACCTCTTCCTATATCTCCACAGGTCATTCACTAAAACCGGAAAAATTGCTTTTTCACAGATCCTATCCCGATTCTTCCACTTCACCTTACCTCCCACGCCGTTCCAACTCTAAACATGATCCACCATAGCCGTCTGTCTAACTCCTCGATTGATTCTCCCGATCTTCAAGTCTATGTTCTACAAGCTCCTTAAAACTTTTTTGTTTCACCGTGGTTGGACTTAGGAGCGCTTCTGAGTGGATTTTTAAGGGGCGCTATATAAATTCCTGAAATGAATGAATGAATGAATCTTGACATCTGCCTATCGACTTTGTTTTGAATGAGTGCCTGTTAATAAATTGGTTCCCCCGGGCGCTATATTATTTCTTATGCTAAGGCTCAAGACATCATGAATATTCATGAGCAATATTCATGATATGACGTCATGAAGCTCATAAATATTCATGAAATATTTACGAGTCAACATTAGCGCGTAAAACAGCTTCATTCACTAATACCAGCGCAGACGAGTTTACCGGCTATAAAGTTATTAAAACGCATAAAATGTCGACTTTATCGTTCGAAGTCTGTCCGTACTGTTTTGAAAAGAAGGAACATACGTCTCTGAACGGCATTTTGCAGGTACTAATCGATATTCTTAGAATTATTAATCAGTTTAGTACTTTAGTCAGACGTAGCTGTAATGCAAATACGTGCTATGCATCGACATAGGCCTATATTGGTGCTATGGTGTCTAAGCTAATGTGGGTGAACCGTGAATATATCAAACAGTATTAGGAGGATAGGCCTACTTGTTTAGTGGCAGAACACTGTTCAACTTTGGAAACTTCATATCACAGGAATAGTATTTACTGGTGCACTGCCAATTCTACTTCAAATGTAGCAGCATGAGCATTAACTGTAGAATATATTACAGTACCAGTGACATCTAACAAATGTAATCATCAACTAATTTCAAGTTTAAGTCAAGCCAGTGTGAGAATTGTGGAAAAAATAACTGGGGAGTGGGGTTGGACTATGATCCACTTGGAATTGGGTTGTTAAAAAACAGACTTTACTAATGTTCAGCATGTGTGAATGGTTTGTGAATGCAAAACTATACACAAACAGTATTATGCATGTAAACATAGTTTGTGAACACATGCGTGTGCCCAGAACTCTGTGGTCTATAGGGTATACATTTCTACAACATGCAAAAAGTGATTATTACTTAGAATTCATTGAACCTGCAGGAGCAACATCAGATGAGAGCTATTTTCTTACTTCCGATGCGCAACATAACGATCAAAACTTGGAAAACTTAAAAAAGAAACCAATGTTAAGTGACATGTGATGCAAAGCTTAAAGCAAACTCTGCGAGCAGTCTGAATACTTCCAGGCTTTTAATCATTGATACAGATACATCACAATTACTCGCTGCTGCTCTAGGTACACTTGTAACAATTATTTTTCAATACAAGTTTTATTTAATTAAATATCAGTTCTTTTGTGGTTCTCAGGATTTGCTACCACAGAATTACTGCTATGTGGTGTGTGCGATGGACGGTCTGTCAGCCACACTACAGGTCAACGTAACTACAACTGCAGAGGTCGAAATCTGGTTGTCTGAATTTCACTGCCGATCACAAATGACTTTCAGAGTGGAACGGAATCACCTGGGAGCAAATGCAAAGGAAAACCTATTCAACTGTGACTACAGATGTATGCATAAGACCGGAAGCACCGACACATCACGGACAAAGCATGCATCCAGAAACACTGGCTGCGCGGCTACTATGAAGCTTCTGCTCAAGAAGACGACAGCTCGTCGTAAAAATGGTGGTGCTGCACGTAAATCGCAGTCCTCAAATCCTCACATTCCCAGTTACCCATTTCGAATCATCGTCAACCTCAATCACAATCATCCAATTGTTGCTGGCGATGTTCTTCGTCATCGTGATGTCGGGCCTGAGGCACGTGAGAAGATAACACACCTGCTGCAGATGAACCACTCTCCATCCGCAGCCCTTGATATCTTGAAGTACGATCTGCAGACTGAACATCCTGACGACTACATTGTCTATGCTGGAGATCGGTACCATTGTCCAGATCCTCAATGGTGCTACAGGCTCTACTATAAGATGTTTGAAAAGGAATATGGGGCCTCCTCTGGCACGTTGGAAATCGCTGAACTGCAGCGTCTTGTTGAAAAGTGCAACGCCGTGCTCTGCAGTCAGGAATCATCCGATCCATTCCACACTGGAAACGAAAGATACGTGGAGATGGATGTGGACGGCGATGATGTGATTGTGGTGATCTGCACTCCGTTGATGAAGCGGGTGCATCACTACGTCACGCACAGTGCAGAATTGGTGTTCATGGATGCCGGTGGAAACATGGATAGGCATAACATGCGTGTCTTCCTGCTCATGACATACTCTGCTGCTGGTGGGCTGCCACTCGGAGTCCTGATCACAACGAATGAGCAGGCTGCAACAATAACACGAGCTCTGCACCTCTACAACAAGCTTCTGGACAGCGCGTCTTTCTATCGCCGTGGATTAGCCGGACCAATGCTGTTCATGACGGATGACTCAGCTGCTGAACGAGCCGCATTGGAAAGTGTGTATCCTCAATCAACTCGTCTGCTCTGCATTTTCCACGTTCTTCAGGCGTTTTGGCGGTTGGTCTGGGATTCACATTCAGCAGTTGCAAAGAATGATCGACCATACCTTTTCAACATCGTGAAGTCCATGGTTTATGCCGACAGTGAAGTCTCCCTGCAGACTATATACGACGAGGCAATGGCAGATGAACTGGTTTTGGCTCACCCAGCAGTGTACAGAAGACTCCAGGCACTGTTCGCTAGGCGTGAGGAATGGGCACTCTGCTGCAGAAGCGAGCTTCCAACACGCGATAACAACACCAACAACTACTGCGAGCGAGCCATGCGAGTGTTGAAAGACAGCGTCCTTCACCGTACAAAGGCATACAATGTTCCACAGCTGGTTGACTTCGTTATCACACGTTTTGAAGACTACTACCAACGCCGTCTACAGGATGTCGCAAACAACCGTCTTGACAATTTGCGTCTCTCGCGATTTCTGCCCACTGCGTCCAACATTGACACTGCCAAGATTGTTACACTGTCAACGTCTTTGTACGAAGTGCCTAGCGAAACAAGAGCAGACATCAATTACATTGTTGACATAAATCTTGGAGCATGTACATGCAAGCAAGGCAGTACAGGAGGACCATGCAAGCACCAGTCAGCGGTCATGACGACTTTCAAAGAACGTTGCAACAATTTCCTACCTGTGAATGACCCCACCACACGACAGCTGCTCTATGCAATTGCAACGGGAAATTCGTCAATGCCAATTGACTGGTTCAAATCACTCGCTCCAGAGTTGGATATTCCTCCATCTGCAATGCAGAATATGGACACCGTCGATCCAGACTGCTGGCCATCATCATCATCATCGTCTGGTGTGGCAGTATCTTCAGTTGGTGAGGCTAGCCGTGTCGAGATGGAGCAAGCAACTCGCGTACAAGACACGACCTTTGAGGACGATGCCATGTGTGCCGTGTTCGAGCGGTTTGATGCCTTCTGCAGTAGGATCAAGGTCATGTGTGGTCAGGATAAAGCATCATTGGGACCCGCGCTCATGTCTTTCTGCAAACAAGGTGAATCGTTAAGCACACCGTCTGCTATGGCAACCGCACTCCATACATTCGGTAAATATTCAGGAGCTGCTGCTGCTCTAAACAGCAAGAGAAGAAACATAGCAAGTCTCAAACGAATTGGCGTTCAGCCCACAGCTGTGGCTCGTCGTAAGATGGTGGTTGGCGGTCGCAAAAGGATGCATCTGGGTCGACCCCCCAAATCATCCATGGTTGCTGAACATTGCTATGAATCGGGCAGGCAGAGAGGTGGTTTGAGCCGACAAGTCTGGCCAAGGCGCAGTGCGCCTCATAGCCTTGTGAATGTGGTGGCTAATGTTGAGCCACTTGGCAAAACACATTCCGCAAAGTAACTGTTCATGTGCATGCCAGCGCAAGTCGTATGAACAAGTAAAATTTATCTATGTAGCTTGAGTTGTCTATTCAGTTACTTTGTTATTACAGATGGGAATGGAACCCATTGATTCACGTTCAGTTATTTCCAGAATATTTTCTAGTTCCTGATACAATACAATTTATGTTAAATCATATTTCAATTGTTTTCATAACATTAAATGAAAGACAGTTAAATGCATTGCAGTTAATTATAAGTAAAAATTACATAATTTGTTCACTGTTATTTTGTGTCATAGAAATTTCTACAAAGTTTTAACTAGAATTCCATTTAATTAATTCATTCTGACATTTATATAGCGCTCTTTCATATCCAGGGTGGTGGTTATGTCCAGTACGGACATCCACACATAAATTTGGTACATAGTTCATTCAGTGCAGCATGAGCTGTTATTAAAGCCATGCCATTATAAAGCAATAACTGGCAACTTCATTTGTCAGCCTTCGTCATAAAATTCTGTCAATACACTTTAAAGAAATCAAACGAAACACTCAGCCGCTCTAAGAAAATCTTGCGCTGACGTTGAAAAGGGACATTAGGGTCAGGCTCTATCTATGGGTCCATAGATGTCTGAGTGGAGTCGGAGCAGAAGCGTTTAAGTTGAGTGGAATCTTCTGAAACCGGATTGATTCTGTGGAAGCAGATTATTCCCTTCTAGGTAAGCGACGAGCTGCATGGCACCCCTTCAAAAGCTTCAGCTGAGTTCCGCCAACGTTGAAGGATCAGCAACGGCTTGAAACTCCATGCCTATTGTTACAAAAGATACCAGTACATTCTGTTGCAGGTATTTTGATAGAACCCTTCATGTCATGAAATTATGTTAATGACACAACGAAATAATCACAACTTCTGACACCTGTTTGCAATAATGATAATATAATAATTTTTCTTCAATTAAGCGCCTGCAAATGTACTGCGCTTTACATGTACAAGTTAAACTTGAACGATAATGCCTTTTAAAAAAACTCGAATAATGACTCGAAATATGACTTCTCATCTCGACAAATTCAAGGCATATCTTAAAAAGTCAGATCACCTGTCTATAATAACCTGGACTAACAATGCACCTCACACACTGCACAACATAGGAAAGACTGAAATGAATAGAAATGATCAGTCAATCTTGCAACTGCCATGTATCTTCATGTGACGTAATCTACCATCTTTTGAAATATACCAGCCTAGAGCTGCGATTGCAGTAGAACACTCGAGCTGTCATGGCTTGTTTGTGACACTTTCGATCACCTCTTATTTAACAGACTGTGTCATTGTTGCATCTTCCTCTTGACATTTCCAATAGCTGAAGGCTGTAATAGTAAATCGCAAGAAAAGTTTCAATTCACATGATCAGCCGCGGGTCCCTTGGCTATTAAGCAGCGCCGTGCTTTCTCGGTCGTGGGGCCTACTGTCTGGAACGACCTCCCGCTCTCGCTTCGTTCACTACTTGTGGTCCATCCGGCTGCGTTCTACAAGTCCCTCAAGTCTTTTTTCTTTGTTCGTGGTTGGGCTGGGAGCGCCTCTGAGTAGTTTCTTGAAGGGGCGCTATATAAATGCTCTGAATGAATGAATGATAGAGCACGAGATTTCATAGCATATATACCAAAGTTTCATAGCATACATACCAAGGTTTCATAGCATACATAACATAATTTCATCACTCATCCAATTTCTAGTTTCACAGCAATAATTCATCCGTCCTGGTTAATTTCTATAATGGCTCGGTAGCAAGTAAACAATATGGTGGACACAGATCAGCGCAGAATAGAGCGTTGTAACGTGCATCGATGAATAGCCCAATGTTTCCAACATCCTATACCACCCCCAATTATAACCCACCTGTGAAATTTTCGACTTTTCTTTCGCTTTTCAGAGTATGTCGGAGCTCTTTTATTGATCAGTTTCGCGTGGCAGATAATTATTGCATCTACTTTCGACCTCGTCGGACTTCTGGAAGAGCAACGTCTTTGTGCGATAGACGAACATGCCGCCTCAAAGTAAAGTTAGCAAGAAAAATGTTTCTTGCAATATTCGCAAACAAACTCCGACATGTTGATAAAAAATAATTATTTTACTAACTCAGTCCAAAGATTTTACCAGGGAGGCAGTCTGTTTGCTATTTCCCTATCTGATATGAGAGACCTCTTGTGAATGGCCGGTATAAGAGGTCGTCTGTGATTGGCTTGTATGCTCATGAATATTCATGTTGCCTTGAGCCTTAGCATAAGAAATAATATAGCCCCCCGGGCCGCAACTTAGCTTTTATGGGCGCTGTAGAAGTTCCGGGTTTACGATTACGAATCATTTACGATAACAATCAACTCCATTCCAAGAACTAACCTAATGATAAATTATTTGCGATAAAGTTATTAATACTGCTGCTAAACTCGCACAATACACGTGTGTAACTTTGAGCGATAATACAAAGTGTTAGAGTGTACGCAAGGAAGTGCGCTCATTTGTTAGGGGCGAAGGTATGCATGTCCACTCATGAATTTATGTTGCTTCCCCAGAGGGCCTAATAACTTTCATGCAGTATAAGTTGCTATAAGTGTTTTTATGTTTTAATATTTCTCATTATATACAGAAAAAGGTTAATTCTTCCAATTGACAAACTTGAAGGCTATAATTATAACAATGACATACGACATTCTTAACTGAATAGAGCCACTCAGTCTAAATGAATTCGTTTAATTCGGCGGCAACAAAACATGAAAAGATAATTTAAGATTCGCAAGAATGAACCCATTTCTCTTCATATAAACAGAAGTCATATGGCTTCTATATCGCTCAGTCATCCTATTGGGTACCTTGTTCCTTGTCTTTCTCTCGTCTAAAAACCTGCATTTTCTCGGGGTTGAACGCACGGGGAGCGCTTCTGAAAGCCTCTTGTCGCGAAAAGAGCTTTATAAATGGTCAGATACAATACAATATAATATAATATGCACTTTACTCAGTGTTGCTTTTATTTTATTTAAAACGAGCTCTGAAAAAATTAATGGCTGTATTT
The DNA here is from genome assembly GCA_945859605.1 of Lumbricus rubellus. Classification (NCBI taxonomy): domain Eukaryota; kingdom Metazoa; phylum Annelida; class Clitellata; order Crassiclitellata; family Lumbricidae; genus Lumbricus; species Lumbricus rubellus. The sequence goes on along the minus strand of OX243819.1, from coordinate 15,315,932 downwards.
GGGCTTGCCACAGTTGGGTGATTGTTTTCCAGGTATAGCAACACGGTGAATTTACAAATTACAATCGGGTTTGTTGTAATTTTCATATGTAAAAGTTTGGAAATCAAATTGGGCTCGCTGCAATCAGCTCTAATGGTACCGAACTTTAATCATTCTTACATTAACTCCTAGATGGTTTATTAATTACTCACGAGTACTTTTAATAAGAAGCAAAATAATAACCATTTGCGTTTGTTGACATGCGGTTGCCACAGTTCCGCGACCTTGACCCGGTTTTCTTTCGCGCAGAGAAGGCTGTGGAAGATTTATTTCGCTAGATTGCCCAAGTTTGCATTTTAAATTACGTTTTCAGATGATGAATTTGCATTTCAAACAAGCTCTGTGATTTTTTGCGAATTATTGGTCTGTTATTATCTTGCGTAATAGTTAATTTATGATTAATGGCTTGACGTTTTTACCACGTTTCGAGACCGCCCAGGGATAGCTCGTCTGATCGTGAGTGTTTGCAACAACAATAATATAGCATATATATATATATATATTTATTTATAGAAATTGTAACAGTGAAAGGAAGTGAAGGGCGCATGCAGTTTGAAAGTAAAATTAAGATCATGCATGTAATTTGTTTCCATCATACGAACAGGACTTGACTTTTAAGATGTTTTTGACTTGATATGTGCACCAAACTCACAAGACTATATAGTCAAATTGGGATGTTGATGGTGTGGATGACTATGATGATGACGATAAAATATGATCTTAGTAATAATGTGATCTTAGTAATAACACCAATAGGTTTATTGATATTAATTAAACCACCGACCGGTGTTAAAACATTTTGACTCGAAACCTTTTTGTATCAGCATGATTGAACTGGGAGTTCCTACGAGTAGGCATCTTGAAGGTGTGCTATATTTCTTTTGGACATGCATAGTTCTGTGTATGTGCACTGCCTGACATGCAAACCATTCTGTAGTTCATTTGACTTCATTTGATTTTGTTTTAGTGAGCAACACAGTGCTTTTGAATTATTTGGTAGGGCTTTCTAGTTAGTTGCACTGGAATATGTACCATTTAGACGGTTGTTAAAAGTTGGTAACTGCATACTACTCAATTCGGGACTGATGCCTTTAATGTTTATTTTTCTTCATTTATAGCTCGTTAACATTTTCTAAGTAATCTATGGAGTTGACTTCCTTTAGAATTGTGCCTGCTTCCCAGAACCAGCTCTGACACATTCTATTCTAGCCTAAAGCTGTTCTGTATGACTGCTGAATTCAATACAATACAATACAACTGCAATTTGATATCGCCCTTCTTACAGAGCTCAGAAGTGCCTACACCTCTATGGCCCAACTACAATTATCTTGCAGGGCAATTGTAAGTGAAGGACTTGCTCAAGGTCCCTACACAAGTAGTACACAGCAACTGCATCAGACAAGGATCAAACCCGTACTATCTGCATTGCAGGCCGACTACTCTAACCACTCGGCCACAGTGCCCTAGTGCTGAAGTTGGGAGCGCCTAGATGGGAGTCCCCAGTCCCCTTTAAGAGGTGGCTTCACTTTACCGTTACTTTCCGTATCCTGATGCTGCCATGGATTGATAATATGCTTTTAAAATTATTTTGTATGAGCCTACTCATTGTACTCAGTCTTTAACAGTTCATAGACATTGGCTTAGTAAATATGTGTCACACCAGGGCATTCACTTTTCAGAAGCAAGTGGCATTCCCATACACGAGGATCTTAAATGACATGACATCTTTTAAATGGACATCATTGGTGCAGGACCTAATCATTTCTCTGAGAATGTGAGTCGGGTGTTCAGTGTCGAAAAAGTGTACAAGATCTGGCCACCAGAAACGGGAGGGAATTGAGTTAGTCAGTAAGTGAATGAGCTTCAGGCTAGTACAAAGCCACATGCTATGGGTCAGACCATTGTAGTTTCTGGTTAGAAGCATGCCGCATACTGCCAAATAAATCAGAGTGCATTCGGACTTGAAGCAAGGGTCATACAGCAAGCATAGGCAGGACAGTTTAAGCCTATCTAGAAGAATATCTGATACTGCATTTCAGCCCAGTCGAGTTTCTTGCTATAGAAGCAATTCACATACTGCGTCCAGGCGTGTGTGTATGTTTGACATTCATGGCTTCTAAACAGCTGTTATATGGTTGTACCCACTTCACGTAGAACCGTCTACATGGTCAAACTCTGCGGACAGATTGCAAACCATATTTGCTGCATTCTTACCAGTCAGCCACATCTGATACTATTACAATTCCAGAAATTTTACAGTGTATCTGTTTGCCTATGTATGTTAGTTTGCATGCTTCTTCTGATCGCCTTCACAACTGATTTACTTATGTAAACTGTGCCTCGTTTATCATGCATCTTTAGGTCAATGTCCAGGAGCATCAGTTATTGTTGTTCTTAAAGGTAACTAATAAACAGTGAGGATTATATCGGACTTGCTCATACTGGACCACTGATCATACTGTCTGCCTGCCTGACTCTTCGGATCTTGACCCTGCCTGTCGATTTTGTTTTGATTAAGCGCCTGTGAATAAGGCGTAAAAAAATTGTTGTGTTTCCGGTAACGCGACCGACCCATTTTTTTACGGCCGCGACCCAAATATTTTTTTAAAAAAAATTTATTAAAAAAAAAATTTTTCTCAAAAAAAATTTTTTTTTTTCGAAATTTTTTTTATTTTTTTTTCAAAAAATATTTTTTTAACATTTGTATTGACATAACATAAGAGACGTCAACAAAATGAAATTAATAGGACTGTTTCTAGAGCAGTTTTAGGTGCAGACAGTCGGGAAATAGGCAGTTTATACTTGCTTAGAACACGTACTTTGTTTCAGCGTGCAAAAAAGACTAGTGGTAGTGGGGTATACTTTTTCGGATAGTCACTGCATAAAAATATTTTACAAAATAAAAATATTTTCGACCTACCTACCCAATTTGTTTTAGCTCTGTTACCGGAAACACAACATTTTTTTTTTAGGCCTAAGCTGGTTCCCGCAACTTCGCTTTTATGGGCGCTGTAGGAATCTTACTAAATATTGTTTATTGAAGCATGCGTCCAGTGTGCTGTCTTAAAGCTTCAGTTTTACTCTGTTATGTATTTCACACAGAATTTATTTAGACCCACTATCTATCTTACCTCTAGTGTTGCTGACTTACTTTACATCTTGCCTCACATCACATTACTTTGCCTCATCTTATCTCACACCATCCTGCCTCTTCTCACATTACTTTTTGCGTAGTCCATCTTACTTCACACCACCTTACCTTCAATCCCTTCATATCATCTTACCATACCTGATGTAACTTTCTTTATATCACCTTTCTGTGCCTTATCGCACCTCGTCACAGCTCACCTAACCTCTCACCTTGCCCTCACCTTTCCCTGCCAGAGTCATCTCACCTTGTCTCACATCATCTATCTTACCTTCCTTTATATCACCCCACCTTCAATTACCTTTGCAGCCATTACTTTATCATGTCACGTTCGACTCTACTATCTCACCTAGTGTCTGTTCGTACCAAACAGTTTTTTGTGAGGAGCACAGCATGTATCTGTTGCTGCCAACGAGCGGAGTAATTTATTATTTACGGCCTTCAAGACGGAGGAATAGAGGCGGAGGAATAGAGACGGAGGAATAGAGACGGAGGAATAGAGACGGAGGAATAGAGACGGAGGAATAGAGACGGAGGAATAGAGACGGAGGAATAGAGACGGAGGAATAGAGACGGAGGTATAGAGACGGAGGAATAGATACGGAGGAATAGATACCGAGGAATAGATACGGAGGAATAGACACGGAGGAATAGAGATGGAGGAATAGAGAGTCCAGTGTTTAGCGATCTGCATGCTACCTCCAATCCCTCTCTGATCCTGCTCCGAACTTCCAGTTTGCCACGGGACACGACGCAGTAATAATAATAAATATTTTGCTTTCTTTCTACATGTGCCGAGCGCATTCCACGCTCAATCTGCTCACTTGCGCTCGCGTCTGCTGCTCGGTTTTTACTCTCTGGTCTAGCAGGTTCGTCGGTTTGCGTGTATGGCTTTTTGTGTGTTTGGGTTTTGCTGTGTATGTTTTGATGTGTTTGTGTGTTTTTTGCATCTGTGTTTGTGTGTCTGTTTGTGCTCTTACATTTTTTGTGTATTTATGTTTGTGTTGTTGTGTGTTGGTATGTTTGTGTGTGTTTGTTTTGGTTGTTTTGTTTGTATACGGTGTATATTTGAGTTCTGTTTGTATTTTGTATGTCTATTTGTGTGTTTGTCTTTTATATATCTATTTGTATGTTTGTCTTTGTAGTTTGTATGTCTATTTGTGCATATGTTTGTGTATATGGGTTTGTGTGCTTGTTTTTGTTCTCATATCTGTATGTTTTTGTGTATGCATATCTGCTTAATCTTTTTTGTGTTTTTCTATACAATGTGTGTGTTCATGTGCCTGCATTGTTTTAGTTCTTGTGGGTGTTTGTGTGTGTCTGTATGTCGTTTGTTGCTGGGTTGCATGAAATGTATATCTAGTTGCCTTTGTGTTTATATGTTTGTCAGGATGTGTGTGTGTGTGTGTGTTGGTGTGTGAGTGTATGTCTGTTCTTGCATTTGTCTCTCTATGCCTCAGTTTGTGTGTGTCAGTGTGTGTTACACTGTCTATGTCTGTGTGTGTGTCTGTTCTTGCATTTGTCTGTCTGTGCCTCAGTGTGTGTCTGTGTGTATGAATGTTTGTGTGTGTCTATGTCTGTGTGCGTGTGTATATCTGTGTGTATGAATGTTTGTGTGTGTGTCTGTGTGTGTGTGTGTGAGAATGTTCTTTCCAGATGTGGATGCTATTGATTATGGAACATGATCAAATGTCTGCCAGCATCACATCTAGGTTGTTACCTCTGCCTCTTACCTTCCAAGTACAAGTTTCGATCTGTGCTCTGTCACTTGTACGTTTGATCTTTCCAGAGCGTCGGTGCTTGTGCGTCATGCACGCAGTCACATGGAGTGCCACCTGGTCACCATGTGGTGATAGTCTTCCTTGCAGCGTCCTTGCGTGGGTTCAAATCTTAGTGCATGGCCGGATACTGGTGAATTTTTGATTAGGCTAAGGACTTTCTAAGTGTATGTGATGTCTGTTTTCGTCTGCAATGCATGTAATATATGCATGTCTCATACACACACTTGCATGCATAAATATGTGTATAACTGTATATGAGATATTTAGACGTACTCTAATGAGGACCAGCATTGCTTTCAAGTCTCTTTAGTAAATTTTCATCATTGTGGTTTTCAAAAGTGCTTTGATGAAGCAAGATACATGCATAGACATGCATACAAGATACATAGGCCTGCAGACATGCATACTCGGCCTAAAGTGCAACATTGTGCCTTCTAGGTGGTGTGGCTTTCCAACTGAAATAGCCGCCTGCCATACTGTCTTTAGTAGATGTACATCATCCTACATGTTACCCTTCTAAAAGGTTTTTACAGACACTTTTAGACTATTTCTATTGCTACGGGGCTGGGCTGGAGGTGCCTCATCATTGTGTAAGGCAAAGTATACATGCTCTAAATGAGTGAATGAATGAGCAACTGAATGAATGAATGTGGCCTGTAGCCAGACATTACTGAGGACTTTGAAGTAAGGAGACACGGGTGTAAGTGGCAGAGAAGTTGCAGCCACTTACCAGCCACTTGTGCATTGATAACGGAATGTCTGGTACTTAATTGTCAGTTTGGTTTTGGTGTCTGATCTCTAGCAGGAACTCTGTTTGTTGGGAGTGGTTTCTAAGCTGTCTTGTTTACCTCCTCGTAGGAATTAACACCTGCACGGTTGATCACTTTTGGTAGCTCGTTAATCACCTGTATGAGATACACCTGTATGAGATACACCTGTATTGGGCCGCCTGTATATCTGTCTGGTGTAGGATTGGCAGTCAATTAGCAATTAGCCACTTCCGACACCGTGTGATTGGTCCTCATTTACATCTAATAAACTTACCCAAAGCCTCTCAGTGGCTTTGGTAAAAATGCTGGTCTCAATGATGTTGCTGTTTTGTGGCCCAAATTGTGGGTGAGGAAAAGTTCAATGATGTGTTTGACATTTTAAGTTACAACAGTCTGGATGGACACATGTTGACAATACTTGGATAGGATAATGATATTATTAATATTATGAGAACAGTGAACTGGCTTGACAAACTACAGAAGAGAATGGCTGGCATCAGAACCTCGCCGGTGGTGGTGGTGAAAACTAGGAGAAGGTATTGGTATTCAGGAAAGTGGGTGAGGTGCTAATATAGCTTGGATGACATATATAGGACGTCTAGAGGTCAGTGGGCTAATGTTCTAGGTATTGTTTAGCTGGAGAAGGTGGCTGTGGAGGATAAACAGCTTGTCACCATATATTTTGCTGGAAGGCTAACAGGTGTGCCAGGATCAGAGTTATGGATCTTCTGCTTCATTGTTTAAACAATGAGAAAATCTTACAGATGTTTCTGATGATTACCGTTTAATTTAGTATGGTAAGGAAGTACTTTGTGGGTCATTGACTAGAATCACTAGATCATTCCAAGACCCAAGTCCTCCTACAGTAATCTGATTATGATGGTTCTCTGCCCGAAGGCAGGTTCATTGGCTTTAAACTTCTGGGGGATGAGATGAGTGAGGTGGTTTCCCGTTGCCTTCCCCACAGACAATGATGGGTAAGCAACTTGCCCAAGGTCGCTCCGCAGGAGCTTGCGCATCTGCGTCCCACATGTGCTAACCCGAGATATCTGAGTGTCAACACCCAGCCCGGTAGCTAACTAGGCTAGTAATTTATCTTAATATAAATCTAAATCCTCAAAAATTCTCAATTCCACAGAAGGCATATAAGGTGGACAATGCTAATAATTATAATCAGTGATGGTCATGGCGTTACAGTGTACCACTTCACCATTGGGCCTAAAAAAAAGTGTTGTGTTTCCGGTAACAGAGCTAAAAAAAATTGGGTAGGTAGGTCGGAAAATATTTTTATTTTGTAAAATATTTTTATGCAGTGACTATCCGAAAAAGTATACCCCACTAGTCTTTTTTGCACGCTGAAACAAAGTACGTGTTCTAAGCAAGTATAAACTGCCTATTTCCCGACTGTCTGCACCTAAAACTGCTCTAGAAACAGTCCTATTAATTTCATTTTGTTGACGTCTCTTATGTTATGTCAATACAAATGTAAAAATAATATTTTTTGAAAAAAAAAAATTTCAAAATTTTTTTACAAAAAATATTTGGGTTGCGGCCGTAAAAATGGGTCGGTCGGGTTACCGGAAACACAACACTTTTTTTTTACGCCTTGTGATTGAGGTTCAAATTTCAATGCTCCACCTTTGAGAAGTTCCTCTGGCATGCTATATAAATGTACATGATATTTTGATTCATTCATTCATTGCAAGGATTTATATAGCGCCCTTAAAGGTTTCTACTCAGTAGCACTCCCGACCCAACCTCGACTAAGGAGGAGAGTTTTAAGACTGTGACATAACGTATAAAAGGGACCTGTGGCAGCTTGTAATAACTGTGTAGAAGCTTTCTTTTCCTATAACTAACACTGGCCTGCAGGCTGATTTTAAATGGCCCACCCGAGTTCACTAAATTTCTGCAATTTGTTTAGAATGAAATCAAAGAAAAAGTCAGTGGCCTACTTGCATAAATATTCATATGTAACTTTGCTTGTCATTTGAGAAAGTGAAGACAGAATCCAGTTCCAGCGATACATTCATCGTTATTATTCTATAATAAATGTTAATAATTCTCGAAAAATTGTAGTCATTGCTTTTAAGTTTACTCGTACGGCCCTCGACTCTAAAAATAATTTATTCAGTGGTGCAGAGTGCCAAAAAACTGGGACAATACAATACTGGCTTAGAAAATAGCCAGGACGTACAAGTTGGTACGATTACGCAATCGAATCGCAGATTAAATTCCAGAGCCAAGCCACTTTGACTGATCTATTCTTTCATTTTGTGGATGAATAAACAGGCAACAACTGCTCTGCTATCTAATCCCAAAGTTTGCCCGGACACCAATTACTACAATGTTCAGCATAAAACAGTGCACCAGATGGTACATACATGTGCTCAGTGGAAATCAACACCACAGGCCATGAAACAGAATTATGATTCTTATAAACCATTATAATGTGTTATGCAGCTCAATTGTAGGAGTCTATTGCGCTTAGTATCAGATTTCTATAACTTGCTATATCGGTCTTATGAAGCCATATTGGCAGCTAATATGAATTCTTCTTGTAACCTTGATATTTATTTATTTATAAATGTAGAAGTAGTGGGAGAAGAGGTGGTTTATTATTTCTTTATCAAGGCTGAGACTCATGAGATTCATATTATGATTGCCGGTGGTTTCATCCACATGGATAGAACATTAAAACATGGTGTGTGTGTATATAAAATACTATAAATATATATATATATATATATGCGTATATATTATATAAAGTGGTTTCATGAAAGTGTCTTGCTTAAAGTAAACCAGCTTTGGTCTATTTAACGAGTAATTTTAGTTCTTAATATTGTGACATTTAGCTTGTGTAAATGGGATTACCTTTTGGGCTTGGGGTCGGATGGTAACTACAGCTTGGACTTAATAGGGAGTTCATTTAATATTACCTTCTGCAACAAAAGATGCACTTGGACCAACTCCGTTGTGCCTTTTGGGTTTTACTTACCTGTTGGGTTTCTGTAAACAGTGGGCTGGCTTTGCACGTTACCCCACTACCTTGATAGACCTCATAGGGATAACGAAACCTCTAAGCACCCCGCTCATGAGGATTTTTTATTATAGCGTTTGTTCATTGCCCAATCAGCTGCAAAATGAGTACACCGACCGCACACTGTCAGTGGGAAGACAATACGGCGAGGGAGAGGACTGGCCACCTGCACTAACATGCTGAGACTAGGAATTATGAAGAACTTTGCCCACACGTCATACCTATGGCTGCCCCAGGACTTGCTCAAGGCACTGCTTAGCTTCTTCATTCTAACCGCGTGTCTTTTCTTTTTAAACTGCAGGTGTCAATTCGGAGGATGCCGTGGATACTGATGCTGAGATAAAGGAACCTTGGCAACGCTGAAAGCAACTTATAGGAACCCGAAACCGTTGGCAACCACCTGTTGCATACGTGTACAACATCAAACAACAACGCTAGACAACCCACCTGTTGCCTCGTCCACACGTCTACTCCTCGCTACGTTGTCAAGCGGCACTGGAGAGGGAGGAGGAGGAGGAAGCGGGAAAACTGCAGGTGGAATCGGAGGAGGAATTGGAGGAAGACGGATTGGAATTGCATGAATTGCTGCCATGGCAACTGTAGGAAGAGGAGAGGAATAGGAAGAGGTGGAGGAGGAGAAACACCAGTTGGAAAGAAAAGTGGATAAATTGGAGAGGAGAGGAGAAGGACTCGGGGAGAGAGAGAGAGAGAGGGAGAATTCGACGATATTATTTAAAGAAAGACGGGGAGGAACAACAAGCAGAGGAATTGGTAAAGGGAGTGGAATAGGAGGACGAGGAGGAAGAAGAAGAGAAGATTCGGAAGGACTGTAAACCTGATAGCATCAGCATGGAGAAGGGGTACGTGTCACATCCAATGAATTCTTAAATAAGATTCTCTCTTATCTACTGAGCTGATTGTCTGACATGGGATCCATCCACCTATCCATCCACCTATCCATCCACCTATCCGTCTATCCCTCTTCCTCCTATCTGCTGTCTATTTCACTGGCGCTGCTGCCATACACACCTACGTACCACCGATGTAGATTTCTGCTGCTGCTTATGCTAAATTTACCCATGCTGCCGCTCATCATCTCTGCTCTGTGGCTGATGCTGCTGCTGCTGATGCTGGTGATGATGATGATGGTGATGCTGATGTTATATGGTGCTGGTTGTCAAGGCGAATCATTGTTATTATCTAGATTGTGGGATCCGGTGAGTTGCCATGCTTTGCAGATACTAGTGTGGCTGTGTCTCTTTTCATAATGATGTCTGATTGCGACAGATAATAACGTGGCTGTCTTACAGAATTAGTATACGTATTATAAATGTGGAATATGCATTCGGCATATCTATAGGTGCCATTCTATTTCATGATAAATTGAAGCGGTTTTATTTCAATGGCAATACTTTTTAAATATACTCTCAAAACTCAGTATATTAAAACTTTTATAATATGTGTACAATGCTGTTTTATATCAAGTTCTTGTATAAGTAAAATTGCAAGTGCAATTTTTATTACCGGTAAATGCTCTTTATAGGCAATACTTACAAAGTTTAGTTTTTTATTGTTAATTTTTTATGTCAGTACTTATGAACTTATTTTTAAATTTAAAAATATTTTCAATTTCTTATTAAACCAAAGTTATGAGAATTAGAATAATTGTTGTGGTTTAATGTTGGCCCATTTAGTGTTTACTAATAATATAAAGTTCAGTAAAGTATCTGCATATTAAAATTAAATTGCGTAAACAAGGTTTTTAATTTTAAAATACAACACAATATGTAACGAAATAAAATTATTTTTATATCCGTTTTTTTCAGTTTTTGTTGGTGTTTTTGTTTTGTTTTGAATAGCACACAACATTTTATTCCGCTATTTATTCCGTTTTATAATTTTTTAACATCTATGATTTGCCCAGTTAATATGTTTAGTTGTTATAATTATTGTTATTATCAATCAATCAATCAAAATTTATATAGTGCCCAGGGCTTCAACTTCTTCAAGGTACCTACTCAGAGGCGCTATTATGTTTCCTCGATGTAGAAAATGATTATTCTGTTTAGAAAGTTTGTTATGCCATGTTCTGTATTGATAATGAAGAAGTTTCATAGAATTCTTGCTGTTGTCAAGCTGTGTGAAAGTTCCTTAAAAGGCTCCTTCCTTAAAGAGCTGAACCGACATAGAAATAGGCAGAGAGAAACATTTAGTCTTCCGCTTGGCACTACTAGTTGTTCAGGTTTAATCTCTACCAAGTAGGATACTGTTGAAGAAAGCTTCATGTGCTTCAGAATTTTATTAAATACTTTTGCCCCTAGCAGGTACATCTAACTCATCAGACTTTAAGGGAGTGTATGTAGAACAAAATGGTGGGGGTTGGCTAAATTTTTTCAAGTTCTGTCAGAGAGATATTGATGAATTAGCCAGAGAGATCTTACGGGAGAGAAGTGAGAGAATGCATATCAAATGGGAGGCTATTCCAAGAAGCCCAGGATTGACCATGTTGAAGCATAAAGTCACCTCTAGAGTCTGAGTGCAGAGATCGGCGACTCGAGCAGTCCAAATTAGAGTAGAGAGCTTGTCGAGACAGAGGATGGATGCTTTGCCTATAGGACTCGGTGCCAGATGACAGAGGAAACCCTAAAATGGATGCACTACTGGACCGGGAGCCAGTGCAGGACATCGTGCTTAAACGCAGAGATGTGACTGAATCTAGGAAGACCGCCAATTAAACGAGCAGACGCGTACAAACGCTTTCCATGGATGCAAAGTTGCAAACGGACCTATATATAATTATACATATATTTAAGGCTTGAAGTTGAGAGTTGACAATACATATTATGTATACTGTATATGATAGGTAACTTACTCACATGCATTGTAGTACCTATATTTTTATGTGTATACCGTTATGTATGCGTACGTGTGTGCTGGTGCATTGCATGTCTGTGCATTGTCTGGTTATTTTGATTACTCTAGAGCTAAATTATTAATTTGCTTTCAGTCTTCCACTGAGGTAGGATGATCCCTCAGATGGGGGAAATGGGGGTGGCTGGAGGGGGAGTCAACGAATGGATAGGGTTAATGAGTGCTTCTCACTTTCACTTAATTATTCATAGAGCTAGGTCTCATTTGCCCATTTATGTTTTCCAAGGCCCATCTTTCTTTGCTCTCTACCTGCTTTTGTCTGTTTATCTGTTCTTCTGTATGATGTGTGTGTCTCAGTGTCTGTATGTCTGTTCATCTGTGTGTGTGTGTGTGTGTGTGTGTGTGTGTATGTGTCTGACTATTTCATTGTAAATTTTTGCCAAGTTTATGCCAATGTCTCACTTATGGTGTTTTTCGTAGCTTTACTATATTTAACTACCCATTGTGACCAAACTTTGGACAATAGAACCTACACGTTAGGCCAGACCGTGATGAGGTCGACGTGACCTGCCCTTTTTATAGTGCTAAACTAGTTATCTTATTGTATTCTCCAATTATTGTATTCTCCAAATTTCTAAAATACCAGTCGAAAGCCAAGCGCAGGGCACCAGGTTATTCACGAGCGTTATGATGTGGTTGATGTAAGGAATTTTTTTTCTTAGCCTGATTGATGAGGAGGTACGTGTACCTCTTGGACGGCAAGGTCTGTTGTGATGTGCCAGTTGCCTCAACGCTGATTTAGCTTGCATTCTTAGTCAAGATACACAGCAGGATGGTAAGATGTACTAGACAAGATACTCAGCGGTAGGGTGGTAAGATGTATTAGGCAATCTGCTGAGTTGCAGTCCATCATGTTCAGGTGGTCAGTGGTTTCCTTCTTTCACAGATCAACAACAGCCTCTGTCATCTGATACAGCCTCGTAAAACGATGGCTGCTAACAGCAGGCACGATGGTGTTTTCTGGAAGCCCTGGATTGATAGATATCTAACTGATGAACTAGACAGCCCTGTCAGCCTAACTTCAAAGGAGCTCATTCTCATCCATTTTTCAAGTATTTGCAGTTCTCAAAACTCAGAGGATGAAGTGCAGGAAGTAAAGCTGGATTGTGTATTTAATTAGACTAGTTATTGATCTAATTACGTGCGTAAATAGTTTACAGTTTGTTAATCATAATCAAGATGACATCAAGAAAGCTAAGATTAGTGATTATTGGCATGGAAAATGTTGGCAGCTCTTTGGCATTGTTCCAGAACTCTCCTAGGGAGCTGAACACGCCCCACCCCAATGGTCCCCCATGGACTCTGTGTCTGTTATAGTTGGTTTGCGGCAGCCTGCAGGGGGGGGGGGGAGGAGATGAAGGAAGCGTATAAAATTACAGTGTATCTGTGCAAGTGGCAGACAAAATATATTAGTATTTTGCCTATTTATAAACTATGCTACAGCTTTAAAACGGTGTTTAGTAAGATATTGGGTTAGTCCTGCCAACAGAATCATTCTAAAAGAGAAGTACTGTTATCCGAAGAGTGGCTCATTCAGAAAGAATGATTCCTGGAGTTTCTCTTTGAGAAGAGTTGTTTCAGTAGTTAGTCGTTTTAGAAGAGGAATAATTCCACACACATAAAAAGTCGGCTAAAGTACCTTTAATATCAACCTAGTTTTTTTTAAATTTAGTAAGACAGAGGGATGGTTAATTATTAAGTAAGACAGAGGGATGATTATTATCTGAATCATCTTAATTAGAGTACCGCTGTAGGGAAACTAAATGCAGTTTGTTGCTTGATAAAGATCACATAATATAGTAGTAACAGATGACAGCAAGGTTAGCAGTCCTGAGTCAATTGAACTGTATGGCAACCATGCAAGGGGTCCACCTCTCCAATTGCTTTAAATATTATGCAGTCGGCCCTACAGCCAGCGTTGAACGCTGTGTGAAACTTGCGTGGCTAGCAGGTATTGAACCTGATGTTTCTGGCAGTGTGTTACCATTCAGCCATCTCCCAGTGTTAGATGATTGTCAGATTTCAACTGGGTTGTGTAAGAATTGGTTATTTATTGTTTGTTTGTATGCACACTTGTTATAGCGCCCCCTTCAAGCTCTCCACTCGGAGGCGCTCCCAACTGCAGCGCGGACACTGCATCAGAGTTTCACGCCGAAGCGCTGAGCAATTGCGAGTGAGGGACCTGCCCAAGGTCCTTACGCGGCGACTTGAGGTGGATCCGAACCTGCAACCCTTCGGCTGCATGGCAACGAACGTACCCACTACACCAATGTGCCAAACGTTGAGTGATTCACCATGTCTTGTCTAACTACCCCTAGAACTTCTGCCTGAGAAGCCGAGAAGCGGAACTGTATCTCCTTACCCTACACCACTCCTCACTCGATAGTTGTATTCGTTTGGTATCATTCGATGTAGTAAGGTTAATCTGTTTTTAGAGGGAGCTTTATGGTCGGTATCATCAAATGGAGCAGATGAAAGGTTAAAGGACACCCCGCTCTAGCTTATTCCTTTCTGTTTAATCTGTTTAACATCGTTTTTTATGGAGAGACTCGGCTTCCAACTCTGTAACTATCTTCTTTCAGGCGGCGATTTTTCCGTTGCGCGCTGCAGGAGCAATGTCTAGTTTAGCAGGCACTGTTGATGTGGTTGGCACCTGTTTCCTGGCTTCAGCAACATTGTCCAGTCTTTGCAGGATCCTATGAAGTGGCAAGGCATTAGCACTGAGCAGTGTTAAAGATATGGTATGGGTTTTGTTCAGGTCTGGGCCAGAATCTCAGCTAACCTCTTAAATGTGTCTTGCGGACTCAAGGGCCTATGAGACATCGTGGATTTCAACTGATTCAGTCCAATGTACTGTAGGTCATGATTTAGGATTTCCCTAGAAAGCAAACATTAATCCTTTAAAAAAATTAGCATTAGATTGGCATTATGTATATCCTCACATTCACAAGAATTGTATCAATACAGCTGTGGCCTTGAAATACTGATATTCAAATGCAACAGTATTATTTTGTTATCGACAACTAGTAATATTCAAGTCCCTTGAGGGAGCACATCTACCTGAGAGGGGGGCATTAAAAAAATGATGATGATAATAATAATAATAATATTGCTTACAAAGATATAGGTCTATGTTTACATATGCAAACATAATATGTACGTACATGCATACGTCAGATATCTGTTGTTGATCATTCTGTATAAAAATTCTGATGTTGAACAATCAAAGGCGTCTATCCCGAAATTAGTTTTGGTTATAGAAACACGCTTGTCATAACATGACCTGACCTTGTTTTAAGGCAGTATGAAATGAGTTTTGGGTGTGCATACCTACATACATACTTACGTGCATACATAAAAAGCATGCATACACTGTGGGGCACGGTGGTGGTGTAGTGGTGGGTTTGGTGCCTTGGAGACGGAGGGTTCCAGGTTCGAATCCACATGTAGGGATTTTGAGCAAGTCCTTCGCATGCAATTGCTCATGTGATTCGGTGTGAAACTCTGATGCAGTTCCATGCTGTAGTTGGGAGCACCTCTGAGTATAGCAAATGCAAGAAATAAATAAATAAATGCATACGTGCATGCATAGTTACATACATAAATACATACATACATACATACATACATACATACATACATACATACATGCATACGTACTACATATGTACATACATACATACTTATGTACATAGTACATACATGCACACACGCGCACACAAAGTGCACATAGTGGAAGAACGCAGGGCTCATTCTGTTCTTATTTTCTTCTGACTACGATACGCACCGCATGCAGTGGATCTTATCAGCGGGAGAATGAAGGATTTTTATGAGGACCCAGATCAACCACGGGGGCAATTAATCCCGGTGTGTTCAAAAGATAACGCTATGTATAATATTTCTGCAAGGTCGACGACGGATGAGGTACTGGAGAAGGTACTGGAGGAGGAGGTACTATAGGAGGAGGTACTATAGGAGGAGGTACTATAGGAGGAGGTGCTATAGGAGGAGGTACTATAGGAGGAGGTATTATAGGAGGAGGTACTGGAGAAGGTAATGGAGGAGGAGGTACTGGAGAAGGTACTGGAGGAGGAGGTACTATAGGAGGAGGTACTATAGGAGGAGGTACTATAGGAGGAGGTGCTATAGGAGGAGGTACTATAGGAGGAGGTACTATAGGAGGAGGTACTATAGGAGGAGGTACTATAGGAGGAGGTACTGGAGAAGGTAATGGAGGAGGAGGTACTGGAGAAGGTACTGGAGGAGGAGGTATTGGAGAAGGTACTGGAGGAGAAGGTACTGAAGGAGAAGGTACTGGAGGAGAAGGTACTGGAGGAGAAGGTACTGGAGGAGAAGGTACTGGAGGAGGAGGTACTATAGGAGGAGGTACTGGAGAAGGTAATGGAGGTGAAGGTACTGAAGGAGGAGGTACTGGAGAAGGTACTGGAGGAAGAGGTACTGGAGAAGGTACTGGAGGAGAAGGTACTGAAGGAGGAGGTACTGGAGAAGGTACCGGAGGATGAGGAGGTATCGTGGCTATGCACCACTGAGCCGGTCTTTTATCTGCATCCGATCGTGGCGGAAACTTTATCTTCCATTGCTGCTGCTGTTGCTGTTGCTGGAGCGGAGGCTGGAGCTCATGGCATGACGGAGGATGGAGTGGATGCGTCTGATGGATTGCAGGACTTGCTGAACGGTTAAACGAGCCTCATGCGTTCTGCATCTTCCTGTTTATTTCCATCCAGTTTTCGTCTCTCTGCTTTAAGCGCAATATATCAGCGTGAAGCCTTCCACAAAACTCGAACAGTTTTTTTATGTTTGCGAACGGAAGGTTAAGGTGACTTAGAGGGATTTGTGTGTTTCCTGTTGACGTTAATGAACTGGAGAGGTAGTAATGAGCTGAAAGTAATTTTATTGGCATGTGTGCCATGTGGAAAGAATGCTGGATGACTGTGTCCCACGCAAGGCACCAAATGCAAGATTTAAAAGAGGAAGAAAACAAGGCAGACCAAAGCTACGCTGGGTATTGTATTCATTTCAGAAATTTTATATAGTGGCTCTTCAAGGTAGGCTACTCAGAAGTGCTCCCGACCCCACCACACCTAAATAGGCCAGTTTTAAGGTTATCAAGGAACAGAATGGAGTGACCCTTGGGAATTAAACGCAGATAATCATGAATGAGGAATTAGCATCCTTTGGACCAACACTAGGGGTGTAATGGACTTGACAGACGATTGAGGGCAGTGCCGCAGTGGCGATCATTTATTTGTACCCATCGCCGCCAGTGGGCGGATAACTTATGATGATGAGTTTTATTTGAAACTTGAAATGAAATTTGAGAGAGAGAGTCTATCATTCTGTAGAGTACCGAATACTTGGCCTGAATTCCAACAATTACTCGCTTGTATCTGTTGAGAGTAGATGTAATATTTGCCCTTTGGGGGTCTTTTATTATTTCCTGAGGGGGGTGCTCGGTAGTACAGTGGTTAGCGCGCTGGACTGTCGACCAAGAGGTCTTTTATTATTTCCTCCTCTTCTCCTTTGGGGGTCTTTTATTATTTCCTCCTCTTCTCCTTTGGGGGTGTTTTCCGTTGAAGAAAATATCAGCTAATAAACCAGTTAAAACCAGTTAAAAATTAAGGTCGTAAGAATACTGCCGAAAAGTCTCTAGCTAATATATTTAGTGCGATGTGCGAATAAACGAATATCTCGAGAAAATCGGTATTGGATACGAAAATTATGCAACTACCGGTTGAATTGTTAAACGCAGCTCCCGTTCCCCCTCCGCCCGCAATTTGCATGTAATTCGCCCCATTTCTATACAGGTAGACGTTACCAGGAGCGGTACTACTGTTACCAAATTCTATGTACGTCGAAACGAAATAGTATCCGGCTTTACCGGGAGTGAAACGGGTCAGTCTCGTACTTATGACACCATCGGTTTTGAATCTTACACTATCGAAAGTAACTATTGTGTGAGTTTTAGCGATTAAGAATTGCCAAGTTAAAGAATGAATGCTAAGCGCGGGACTGATTGAGATAGAATCTACATACTGCTTCGTAGCTGCATCGCTGGCGTTGTTGGGTTCGTGTAGTCCTGTAATGTAAGCATCATGCATAAAGATGGACTTATACACATTTATTTTAGACGGAGGAGTGCCATCGAGTGACTTAACCATCTCTAACATGATTTCATTGTTTATTCTAAAACGAAATCCATCCATCGATTGTAATGTAATAGGATTGTTTAACGAACATTGTAGTTTATTTCGTATACTACCTAAGAAAATAGTGAATTCTTTATTTTCTCCTCTCAAGTCCTTACAACCCATTGAACGCAGACGATCGGAGCCAACGTTTAAGATTAGATCACCAGTCATTGTATCACCAGTCTTAGACACCTTCAATGTAACTTGTTCATCAACGTATTTCTTATTCGTCAAATGATTATCGTTGGACGGAGAATCGTTGTGATTCGTTATCAAATCAATGGCTTGCCCCCTACTTAAAGCTTCATCCATTCCGGCAGTCGAAGTGTTCGTTGTAGGTAGTCCTTTAATTTTATGACCACCCATTTTTAAATTTCCAGTCACTGGATTTGCTCCATCCAATCGAAGAAAACTCTCATTTATTTGACTAAGAGTAACACCTCCAGCGATTACTCTTTGCGATGAACCAACATCGGTGTGACCAAATTTATCGACAGGCATTTTATATATAATAATTTTTAATGTAGATTAGTCATCGTATACATATAATTGCATAACCTGAATCCCTCGTGGAAGAAAATCATCCACTTGCGTTGATGTAACTCTGTAATATTGATACGCACCCGTAGGTCTAGTAATATTACAAAATTTCAGAACAGCCGGTGGATTCGTTGAAGAAGGGTATATGGGTAATTTTTCAAACACTACTCCATCATTGCTAGCGTCGAAATCGAAATAAGCTACAGATACGGTTTTCATCGCAATTCTCCAAATTTTAACTGGCTCAGGACATTTAATTTGTAACCAAGCCATATCTTCACCTGAAACCCAAGCTGCGTTAACATTGTCCTTGAGATTAGTGAAAGCATGGTAGGCTTTGCTTCCGGAAGAACAAGAACCAGCGCTAGCAACGAATCCTGTTACACTTACATCATCTTCCAAGGGAAGAATATACCCAACACGACACTTTTTCAGAGATTTATCGACGTAATTCTTTGTAGCAGCATCTTGAGCTGAAAGAGGATCGCTTAAATCGTTGATATTATTACTATTCATTAGGATATTTTGATAAACGTCGATTTTACGATCGTTAGACGCTCTACCGATTCTCATTATATTTTCTACACCTATTTTGCATAGAAATCCATCCGTCGATTGTAATGTAATAGGATTGTTTAACGAACATTGTAGTTTATTTCGTATACTACCTAAGAAAATAGTGAATTCTTTATTTTCTCCTCTCAAGTCCTTACAACCCATTGAACGCAGACGATCGGAGCCAACGTTTAAGAACAAGTCGCCAGCCATTGTATCACCTGCCTTAGACACCTTCGAAGCATCAACGTATTTCTTATTCGTCAAATGATTATCGTTAGACGGAGAATCGTTGTGATTCGTTATCAAATCAATGGCTTGTCCCCTACTTAAAGCTTCATCCATTCCGGCTGTCGAAGTATTCGTTACTGGGAGACCTTTTATCACATGTCCATTCATTTTTAAATTTCCAGTCGGCAGATTTGTTCCATCCAATCGAAGAAAATTAGCATTTACTTGGCTAAGAGTAACACCTCCAGCGATTACTCTTCGTGATGTTCCTCCAGCAGCGGTGTGACCAAATTTATCGACGGGCATTTTATATATAAAATAATTTTTAATGCAAGCCGTTTATAACTTCTTGGAAATTCATTCCATCGTTCATCGTCTTCTTTAAGACGTACAAACATAAATGGCCGCAAAACACTTCGTTATCCGGCTGTATGCGTTCGCTGTTATATAACACTGGACGGCGTAAATAGTTTATCAGTTCCAGAGGGGGAGGAAGGCCGTAACTATCGAAATATATTTTCTCGTTACCGCTCTTTAAGAAAGCGCACCAGTGGGTCCCCACCCCATTAGAACCATCTAGATTCAATATCCCACACTCATTCCATCCAGGTTTCTTCGGCAACTCGTCTCTGAGAAATACTCCTCTAAAATTATTGATGTTTAGTTTCTTAGCCGCTTCGATTAGATCCACATTCGACAAAGCAATATTCGGTAGCACTACTCCACAAACATCGATTTGTTTGACGCTCATTTATTTAATATAAACATTAATTAAAAATTTTCAACGAGTAGTGACCATATGCCAAAGTATGAATTCCATCCTCCATTATTACCCGTTTATCGTCATCTGCAGATAATGCAACTTTATTAATTTCTTCTGTATAAATATCGTGATGATAAGATCTAATAACATTCATCGTTCGTTGTTGTTCTTTTTTAGTAAATAAACAGTCTTTATAATCTTCGTGAGTAATAGTTTTCTGGACAACATTCTTCTTAATACCTTTACATTTCTTGTGCTCATCTCCAGCAGCCATCTTATAAGAATACAACTTTGCTCTGAGTCCAATAAATTCTTTTATCTGTTTCCCACTAGCTTCATCCTTGAACATTCCAATAACTTTTTTATTTACTCCAACCTCAATACCAGATGGATGATCTCTCGGGTATTCACTCGTGTCGAATCGAGTCTTAATATCGCCTGCGATATCTGAGTAAAAGTCTTCAGTTTTAATTTCGTATGTCAAAGAATCTGTATCGGTAAATAATAATTTAGCTCTATTTCCGTATTTATCCTTGATGTAATTGTAATGAAATTCATACATCAACGTTTTGCTCAAGTCTAATATACACATGCCAAGATATATAGGTTTATTATAGTACAATTTAGTTTTTTTCATGTGAACGGCTATTAGATTTTCATCGAAAATAGTACAACTCTCGTAATTAGGTTTTGCGGCTAGTTTAATAGCCTCCTGCTCTTGGCACACTAACTTTACATCAACACGATTTTCAATGTTCTCACAAGTTTTTCCAAAGACACTGTTATTCATTAACTTGAAAAAGTCTTTCTCAAAGTCATTAGTAGCTTTCGTTCTAAGAGCTGTATTTAAATCGATATACTTTTTCAACCAATCACTTTCTTCGAATAGTACACCTCTATGCACTTTTGTTATTTTCAAACCCAAGCTCTCATACAGCTTCAGATTATCGTAATGCAGCACATACTTCTTTTTATGGTTTAAGTTTGGAATTAACTTTTTGACTTTGTTAATCTCAATGCTTTCGGGGGCTAACGGAAAATCGTTATGCAGGTCGTGTAACTCTTTAGGATATTCCAAATCAACTTCCAATATGCATGGAATACTTCTCCAATTATTTAATTCATCTTCGTTCATCCATTTGAACCCGTGAGTAGGTAAATTTTTGATCATAGCCCATCCATATAGATTATTCGCATCCAGGTAAGTAATAAATGTAGAATTTTCGTTACTATTGAAATCGCTCATATATTTATTATTCGCTTTCCCGTAACGATTTGATATTGTGCTCACTCCTCCTCTCATCCCTTGCCTAAGCATCAGAATCATATCATAATCATTCAATAACTCCAATTTCACGCCTGTCAATTTTAAAGCGGCATCCCAGGCTAAACCAGGAGATGTAAAATACCATGCAGGGTCAAGCGTATAGTTCTTCATACACACATCTCTAAAGTTTTCGAAAACATCGGCAAGTAACAGAACATCCGAAACGTTGTATAAATCGTGATATTCTCTGAATGTTTTGCATCCAAATTCCTTCCATACCGTTTTTGCATGCTCGTAGTCTTCATCGCTAATATTCGAATCATTTAGCTTAGAATAGAATGCGGATTTTGGTGGTAGTTCGGTTTCATTAAAGGTAGTAAATGAATCGACGTAGTCATAAGGATATATGCCTTTTCTCAGCAAAAGATCGAGCTTCTTTCCAGTATATCGTTTCCCAATATTTTTACACTGGTCTTTGCTTAGGTTCCTCGATAAAGCATCAAGACTAGAAGCCATAAATTTAAAACTGTCGATAAAGCGCAATTCGCGCTTGACGGTAATCTCTTTTCCCTCTTTATTTACAAACTTATCAACAACGACCTCTCTGCTAAAAGATATATACTTTTCCTCGTTATTAGGTATGCAATTAATTTTCTCTCCATTATTACCTCTCAGTTTCTTAATGAACAGATGACAATCGTACCCGGAAAGATTATGAAACACTACAGGGAAAAACTTGGGGACTTTATAGTTTACATTACAAATGTTATGAGCAGCCCCTCTAAATTTACCGCTAAGATGACAGTGATCTCTCACTCGGTCTTCGCCCAACGGTTTTTCACAGATATGGCATATAGTAGCTCCATCAAAACACTTCTTGTCCTCTTCTGTAAATATCATCTTCTTAGGGAATTTAAATTGATTATATATTTGTTTTATATTCTCTTCTAGTTTATCTACAAATATTTGACCAACATCATCATCTTCGCTTTCAGCCGTAAACGTCACAGGATCTTGAGAATATACACTATCGTCGAAACATTTTATGTGGTAACAAAAGGAGCTAGGAATATGCTTTTGATATTTATTAGTGTACGACAACTCTGGATTTGGTTGGCATGTATCGATCGGTTTTACAAAAGACTCAAAATCTGCGTAGACTATAAACGGAACCCTCATAGAATTGTTATAATTTTTAAAACTTAACATAGTTCCTGGTTCTGGCATTTCTATTTTTTGTGCGTTATGGTGTTTGCAGTACTCATCATGGTTGTTAAGCGCTTCTGTCGTTGTGAAACCATTCATACACCTTTTACAATAGTGCGCTGAATAATGCGAATTTGCTGTTCGGAACGTCATCAATCGGTTAAAATTCTTTATCCAGCAATAATGTTTTTTTTTCTCCATCAGATATAAGCAAAAGATCTACACAAATATCGCTTTCACAGTTAGACAGATAAAGCGGATAGACATGTTTTTCGTAACCAAATATATTAACACTAATATTATTATTTCTCTCAAATTTACCTATCACATTAGCATCAGTCGCTACCGGAAACTCAATACCACTCCAATTAAGTTTTTTCGATTGTTCTTTCAAAGCTTTCGTTATTTTTTCCGGATTTTTTACAACCGGATTCAAAGCTCTAGTGATACACCATTTGAAACATTCTTCGTCGTCGTTTTTCATATTTATAATAGCCTTTTTATTAGCTAAGAAGCTGGGAAGTGGAATGTAAGAACTACCTCTTAAGGGGGTATATTTTACCGTATTTATATCTAATTTTACAACAGCTTTAAATCTCCAATTACTTCCTTGCATCTGAAAACTAGCAATAGACTCCATGATTTTATCCTTCTTTCTGCTGTATATTTCATTCAAGTCGGTTGCTTCTAAAATAACTTCTGCCCTGGAAACGAATGGTATATCCTCAGAATTAACTATTCCCGATTTCATATCTACTCGTTCCATAGTACATGTAAGAACTAGATTAACCTTTGTTTGGTGATTACTCGACAACAGATTAACTACCTGCGGTCTGACGAAATCAAGAAACGACGAGGCGTCCATTCCATTAGTTCCATCTATTCTATATTGCTTGGTGAATCCTTTAATAGCCGACGCCGTTTCTCTAATTTTAATTTTATCAAATATCCTAGAAACAGTTGACTTCAACGACTCCAGTTTTTCATTTACGACTTTATTGTCTCGTTCAGGCACATAACTAAGTAGCCAATCCGCAAAATCATTTATTTTAGCTCTAACCCTATTTTTGTATTTTCTCTTAGGCGCTACTGGTTTGTATTTACCAGGTGTGGGTGTAAGCGTAGGAATCTTAATGTCAGGAACCGGCGAGTCGAGCAAGTGTTCAACATGGTTCATGTTTCTTAAACTACTTTTCTTTAAATCCATTTTATCTTACCACGCAAAAATATTAAAACATTAGCTGTGAGATCGAAGATCCACTTATCGAACACTTTAATTGCATATCATTCTATCTCTCAAACACTTTAATTTCGTATCTATCTCTCCAGACATTTCCGTTATGATAAGCTATTATGCCAGCACTCTGACCATACGCCTTAGCAGCTTTATACATCGATGGATACGAGCTAACAACGCCAGTCTCTCGATCTATAATATCTACTCTTCTCGGTTGTTTCCTGATACTACTCAACGTATCATGTCGATATGACACAGACTTGTAGTCCGTCGGAAGAATATTCTTTTCGATCAATACAGCTATCATTTGAGGTTTGTTGAGATGTGAAGTGCCTGTAACATTGTTATGCTTGGCTAACATTCTAAGCTCTGGTAGCTTCATAATATATAAGTATTCTTTAAATCAATTTTCCATACACAACACTCATTTTCTGCCCATCCGATTGGAACTGCAGCAACCTATCTGAAATTACGACAGCATACGCTTCGGTGTCGGCTGGCACTGCTGCATTGAAAAGAGCCTTAATTTGTATATCAACGACTGACGATTTCAAACGCTCGGATTGTTTGCTTACATCGAACACGAACAACGGATACAATTCTTTATAATCAACAGGTGTTATATTTCCTTGCGTAATCAACTTATCCATACCATAGAATTTTTGACTAAAGGAGGACGCGTCTCTGTACGCTCTGGAGAATTGTTGATTAGGAAACGACAGGTTATGATCTACAGCTGGATATCTTTCTTGATTCATCATAACATAAATGTTCTTGAGATCGCAGTGATTAAATAGCGACGGATTACTTTCCTGATTACCGCTACGGTCCGTCTGAAATCCTACGATGATATATCTTGGTTTCTCCGGGGATGTTTTAACGCTTAATCTTCAACTGAAACTTGTCGACTGAGGAACTGTTATCGTGTCGCATTGACGAGCTCTATACGCAACTGGCAACGTTAATTTCGATTCAATCGTCTTATACAACTGCATTCGTTCCATATCGGAAGGAATAACGTGCGGAATAAACCATGAAATTTTGTTTATCGCAACTTTTCCAGCAGCTGCAGCGTTATCTCGGAATATGGCATCATCGTCCGCTTTACGAACTAAAGTCAGCGTCTGTTTGAAGCCGTAAATAATCTTGTCGTAATCATCGCAAAACCCGAAAATATGCTTCAACGGAACAATAAAGCTGAACATTCCTTTAGTGTTTGGTTTGCGAATGAGAAAGCTTTGTCTAGTGGCAAATCCGGGGTTGTCCGCAATAACAGCAGTCGCTCCAGTGTCTTTATACCACAGCTGATTTAAGCCTTGAGTCAGCTGAAAATCGTTTGGATACGTAAGTAAACCGAGCATCGTTGTAGCTTGACCCGGATGAAATAGCGTTTCGATTTCTTGATTAGATAACTGATAGGATATTTGACTGAATAGATACATAAGCCCATTATTCGTAAGAGCGACTAAATCGGCATTAACGTATGCGGTGTCATCGGCTTTAATTAGTCTTCCTTCGAATTGCAGATATGACTCTGCTGGGTGACTATATAAGTCCTGTAATTCAATATTTATTCTTATTTCACCAGAACTGTTAAGGTTAGTTCTCGCTACAGGTTCGTACTCGTGCCATTCGTATCGCTCGATACCTTCATCGATCAATGGTTGCTCTGTGAATCTTAGAATATCGGATTGCATTTTATTATACATATATTTTTAAATAAGAAAATAAATTTTTACACCTAAATAAGAAAATAAACTTAAGCAAAATAAATTTAAACTGCCATTTTCAAACCACCTCCGTTTAAGCGTTTTACTAGATCTTGAATTCTAATAGCTCCTCCCGTCATTTGCGGATTCGACCCGAGTAATCTAGCTAGAATGACTTTAGTTTCCTGAGTTATCGGCTGCTGAACGGGAGCTTTAGGGAGTATCTTATTGAGTAATCGTTTTCCAACGTCGATCGCCTTATCCTTAGCAACACCCCCAATCTCTTTGACAGCTGTGCTCGCAATTTGTTTGGCTGCATTCGATGTCAGTAGTCTCTTGAGAAATCCTGCAATGGAATCGAATATTCCTGCTCCACCGACAACGTGTACTTTTTTATAACTTCTTCTCGCAACGACCAGCATTTCTATATCATCAATTTTTAATTAGATCATCAATTTTTAAATTAGATCGTCAATTTTTTATATTCATCTTTGGATATCACTCCCTGTCTCAGTAACTCATCCGTCATACCTACAATTTCATTTCTTACTCCTGTATTTCCCGCTTTGTAGCTATATATTCGCAACTCTAATTGTTTTACTAATTCGTTAGGATCTGAAGGAATGGTAATTATTCCGCTTCCTGTTTTACCTCTTAACTTTATGTAATCGTCCCATATGGGTTTTATTATCTTTGCATATTTTACACTTCTAGACGATTTAGGTTTGTTTGGTTTATTTGGCTGACTCATGGCATTCGTTTTAATTAGAATCTCGGCGTATTCTTCGAGATCACGATTATCATAAATTGAACTGTTTGGACTAGTTAACGTTAACAATTCCCATAATCCTGGAGTTCCTTGATAAGTTGTGGTTCCAACTGTAATATCATTTCCTTGGATTGAGGCTTCGCTGTCACCGATGTAGAATTTTCCATCTCTTGATCTTAATCCGAATGTTGTGTCCACAAGTCTTTTATCAGAAGCATATTTTTTAAGGTATTCAACTGCAATATTTCCTAATTCTAACCTTCTAATGTCTTCTACTGGGTCATCGTCATCGTACGCCTCTATAGACGGATACTGGGGAAATTGAATAGTTTTCAACGAATCTGGAAGTGCTTTTAGAGCAAGTGATGTTGCTGCAGAATTATCCTTTATTGTCGACAGCAAAGCGTTTTGTTCTTTCGAAATTGCTGATTGAGAGTCGACTATTGGTTTGTAGATTTTCGTTAATTCTCGTTGAAGTCCAAGATCATCTATTCTCTCTGAGAGAAAGTTTTGTTTAATATTTTTTTTCGTTTTTAAAAACTCTTCGATAATAAAATCTCTTTTTGCAGGATCGCTAATTTTCAGTAGTGACATTTTTTATTATAATGTTTAAAACGTAACGTAAAACGTAAACGTAAAACGTAAACGTAAAACGTAAACATAAAACGTAAACATAAAACGTACAATTTATGCATCGTAGTAATTAACATAACATATGGAGTCTTTTTCGTTTATAGTAACTGGTGAATCGGAGTTGTTTTGTATTGTAATTATTATATCCTCTGCGTCCTCTAGTACTGTACCATCTTGAAGGCTCAGTCTGAGTTGTTTCAACTTCTGTCTAAGAGAGACTAGACACATTCCACTGGTCATTCGGACTCCAAGGCCTACTTCTACTGTAATATTTGTCTTTGGTTCAATCGTTATCGCTTGCTGAGCAAAAATCTCATATCTGTCGCCTGCTCGTTGTCTTGCAGGAGCGTGAGTGACCACTTTAGGCATCCAAATTATCGGACTCACACGAGGCTTCCGTTTGGTGATAAATTTGTGTATTGGGTGACCGTATCCAGACATTTATATAAGTGGTTTTTTAAAGTAACATTCCAAGAATAGGAATATTTTTAAATGGTGAATTGGGACCAAGTATAAGACCTTCACCGCTGACATATCCTGCTCCTCTTTTCATAAACAGACCAGAACCCGATATCGAACTACCCTTTTTCCACGGAGATAGAAAAAGACCTTCGCCAGCAGGTCTTATCTTACAGCATATTCCTCCTTTCTTAACGTAGAGCACGCCAGATCCACTTATCGAAGATCCACTTATCGGATGTGAGATCGAAGATCCACTAATTTTATCGACAATTTTGGAACCAGCTGCAGAACCCAATCCTGTTAAGGCTCCTGTGGCTAAACTCGGGAGAACACTAGACAGTAGAAACTTTCCAGCTGTTGCTAAGAACGGTAGAATAGCACCAATAAACCCGCCTTCGACTCTCGCATTGTCTTCTAATTGCTTTTTACCCATTTTAATTGTCACTCCAGTTCCATTCTGATACGCTTTAGTTAACTTGTTGATTTGCCTCTGGTTTAGAGCTAATACATGCTCACCAGTTATGTCTCCATGAGAACGTCTTATACTCACTCCAGTTCCTACTTGAACAGCTCGCTTAATCTTCTCTTTTTGCCCTTCAGAAATATTAACTTTGACCTTAGCGTAAGCGCTCATCTTATATTAAATATAAACTTTAAATTAAACATCTCTTATGTGAAATCGTATCGACAATTCCTCACCTCTTAAATTAATTAGTTTTCCATTTTGGTCTATTAGTTTTGTTTCCATCGATGAAATAGAGTATAGCGTTATTGGAAGATATACGAGATTGTGAGGAGATTCGATTATCTTGTAACCAGGCCCGACCGATGGAAAGAAAGAATAAATTATGTTCTCCGTAGTTCCGTTAGCATACGATGATCCTATTATATCACTCGTAACTCGTAAACTATTCACGCTGTTTACTTCGACTATGTGCTCGGATTCGTTATATCCTTCGGAGTATACACGACTCTGAAATCCTAGAACGGTGCTAATTGAATTTGGTACTCTAAAATCAATTTTATAGTTCTCATCAATTTCCAAAACAGCCTTCAAAGTATTGTTATTTGGTCGCAACTTTATACATTGACCATGACCTTCTTCCTTTAAAATTCTCTGTATGTATTCGTTTAAGTCATCGATTTCATAGCAACCGGTTGGAATGTCTAAATCTTTCCACGTTACACCGTTATCTGACGAATATACGAATTTATTATTTGTTTCGTCTATATTAGGAAAACTGTAGTAAGTTTCAAGATTAACAAGGGCCATTTCATACGTTTTACTTTTGTCCAGTTCGATTAGTGGATTAAATTTCGTTCGAATTCGTGTGCTCCTTTCGCTCAACAAAATGCAAAAGGATTCTTTAGCCTCTGTGTGGCGTGCAATCGTTTGAGTATTAGATAAAATCTCGTCAAGAAGGGTTTCCATTTTAGATAGCTATTTTTAAACCTAGAATATAAAATCTTAAATTTTGTTATCATTTTATTATTGCTTTTATTTAATGTAAAATGTATCTAATCCAGATCTGTACTTGCCCTTATTTGTTTTACTAGTAAGGTCTATAACCACAAAACCATGCGTTTCATCCCACGCAGTTTTGCATAGTTTTCGAAATTCTTCAATAGTCATATCATCTACGCCTATATGATCGCTGTAGATATGATTAATATTTTTTAGGTCTTGAGGGAATAGACATATAAAGTTAGCATTCTCTCTTATAGTTTGTCTAGGCAGCTTGAAATAATTTTGTGCTAGGTAAAAGCAGTCTACATTACTATGCCTACCTCTTATATAATACGATTCGCATTTATTTTGTCGCTCTAACTGTAAATCATCAAAAATCATGAGATTCTTCTTATCTCGACTTAAGTCTCGTGGATCTGGAACATCTTCAGAGGTTTCAAAGAACTTGCAGTCTATATCCGATTTCTTTTCCATGTTTTTAGACATCTCCTCGACAACAGCAGTCGGTGATACATTTAATTTCATTATCTCATCGCGATTATCAAAAAGTCTTATAATTGCTTCCTTTGGTAATTTCTCTTCGAATGCTTTCTTAAGTATCTTATACTCCGGTTGAAATAAACTTTTGCTGAAGATTTGCAGGTTATCGTAATCTAACCAACCAGGTCTCAGTAATAAATTAAGTAGTAAAATCGTTTTACCGCATTGAGACTTACCTACGATCAAACCTCTGATGCTTCTTGGTAGGAGAGGACTGTTAAAGCGTTTAGATGTATCTTCATTCCATGACAGGTCATGGACTTCCATTTTAATTATATTATATTAAAATGGAGCACAGCTCGTATTGCGTAAAATGTAAACGAAAAACTGAGTGTAGAGATATTCAACGAGTCGTTAGTAAGAATGGTAGATCTATGCTTAGATGTGTATGCGTTGATTGTGGCGCTAGAAAAACTCAGTTTACTAAAATGTCTACTACTGTACAAGGTGGTGATTTGGTATCAGCGCTCAATTCTGCTACTTCTAATATTAAACTTCCATGGGCAAAGTACCCGGGTGAAATGCATCTTCCAGGACATTCTTTCACGGGTCCAGGAACTCGATTGGATTTGCGTTTAAACCCTGACGAAACGCCAAAAGACTGGAGTAAACCAGTAGATAGAGTTGATCAAGCAGCCTATCGCCATGACATGGCTTATGCTAAACATACTGATACAGCAGGGAGAAACGTCGCTGACAGAGCTATGATAGATGAATTAAATAATATACCTAATCCTTCGTTCCGCGAACGAATTGAACGATCTATAGTTAAACCAATTTTATCAACGAAAACCCATTTTGGAATGGGGTTGAAAAAAAAACTCTGAGATGGACAGACGAACTTGCTGACGAATTGCATAAACCTATAGTCAGGAAGTTTAGGAAGAGAGTGGTTTATGTTCAGGGAGTGGACAGAATCTGGGCGGCTGA
The DNA here is from genome assembly GCA_945859605.1 of Lumbricus rubellus. NCBI lineage: Eukaryota > Metazoa > Annelida > Clitellata > Crassiclitellata > Lumbricidae > Lumbricus > Lumbricus rubellus. The sequence goes on along the minus strand of OX243819.1, from coordinate 15,285,704 downwards.
CTTGATTGACATGCAGGCTTATGCTAAATTTAATTCTGGGGTGAAATATTTGTTAAGCGTCATCGATATATTTTCCAAATATGGATGGATTGTTCCGATAAAAGATAAAACTGGGAAATCTGTGGCAGATGCTTTCGTTAAAATATTTAATACGAGCAAAAGAAGGGGTGAAAAACTTTGGGTCGATAAGGGAACAGAATTCTATAATAAACAGGTAAAATCATTAGGTATGCAGTTGTACTCAACTGAGAATGAAGAGAAATCTTGTATCGTAGAAAGATTTAATAGAACAGTAAAAGAGAAGATGTTTAAATATTTTACAGCAAACTCAACTCAGAGATATATCGATGTTTTAGATAATATGGTTAATTTATACAACAACACAAGACATTCTTCCATAAAAATGACTCCTGTTAAAGCGAGTATCAAAGCAAACGAATGGGTTGTGTGGATGAATCTATATGGGGACGCTGTACCTGAAACTGTTAAACCTAAATTTTCGGTAGGAGATAAAGTAAGAATTTCTAAGAAGAAAAAGACATTCGAGAAAGGTTTCACTCAAAGGTGGACACAGGAAATTTTTACTATAACACACATTCAATACACAGACCCTATAACCTATAAAATATCAGACTATCATGGAGAACAAATACAAGGGACATTTTATGAAGCTGAACTGCAATCGACAACGCAAGATACATTTAAAATAGAAAAGATTATAAGGAAAAGAGGAAATCGGTCTTTGGTGAAATGGTTAGGCTATGATGATTCATTCAATTCATGGATTGATAATAAAAACTTGATGTCATTGTGAATTTACTACTACTATTAGCAAATTGTTTTTACTGCAGCTCTTGTGCAATCATTACTTTTGTATGAATAAGAACACGCTTTAATAACAAGTTATACTGTACATTCGCAGCCTGTTCTAAGAAGAAAAAGACATTCGAGAAAACAAAATTCTTGACTTTTTGGAACGGATGACTAAAAAAAAAAATAAAAAAAAAATTTAAAAAAAAACCTAGAAAAAAAAGTTAGAAAAAAAAAAAAAACCTAGAAAAAAAAAAAAACCTTAAAAAAAAAACCTAGAAAAAAAAGTTAGAAAAAACCTAGAAAAAAAGTTAGAAAAAAAACCTAGAAAAAAGTTAGGAAAAAAGTTAGAAAAAAAACCTAGAAAAAAAACTTAGAGAAAAAAACCTAGAAAAAAAGTTAGAAAAAAAACCTAGGAAAAAAACTTAGAAAAAAAAACGTAGGAAAAAAACTTAGAAAAAAAACCTAGGAAAAAAAACTTAGGAAAAAGTTTATTTGCGTCTTCTTGTCCTGTAAAATTGCCTATCTCGGGACAAAAATTTATCTTGGGGACAGAACCGGAAGTTTGGGGACAGATTCAGAGGTGAAGGACGATTTTTCAACAAATTGCACCGCGTAGGATAAGATTTAATCGCATTGCACCGCGTATCATAAGATTTATCGTATTGTGCCCTGTGCGAAGTGTCAACGATGTTATAGGTCGGTTGCTGCGTGGCTTTTAATAGGTAGCAGGTGTGCACTGTTGCTGTATCTAACCATCGCTCCTGGTAACGCCTACCTGTATAGAAATGGGGCGAATTACATGCAAATTGCGGGCGGAGGGGGAATGGGAGCTGCGTTTAACAATTCAACCGGTAGTTGTATAATTTTCGTATCCAATACCGATTTTCTCGAGATATTCGCTTATTCACACATCGCACTAAATATATTAGCTAGAGACTTTTCGGCAGTATTCTTACGACCTTGATTTCCTTGCTGATCGAAATAATAAAAGACTTCCAAAGGGCGGTGACCAATCCTCTCCCTCGCCGTCTCATCATCCACTGACCGTGTACTCATCATAGCTGAGTCGGCTAGAGGAACAGAAATCTCGTTACAAATTTCTGCCCCGGCGGGGAATTGAACCCCCGACCTCTTGGTCGACAGTCCAGCGCGCTATCCACTGTACTACCGAGCACCCCCCTCAGGAAATAATAAAAGACATCCAGAGGGCAAATATTACATCTACTGTTGAGCACACCTACATGTATCTAATGCCGCAGTAGTGCAGCAGCTGTCCCGGGAGACACCCTGCTTCATGTCTGGCGGCTCTTGCCGCCAACAGTCCAGACCTCAATCTGGAGGGTATCGGAGGAGCACGTTTTCATTCCCATATTGATGACATCGATAACCATAGGTGGGGCACGTCTGATTTGGAATCTGTGTGACCACATGTTCATTGACCCGACCATCAAACAGTGGCATCTTCGTCTACGTTCGTGTGGCCTTAATAAACAAGGAGGAGATTTTGAACACCAGCTGTAGCTGAACTTCGCTTCCTTTCAGCTTTTGCATGTTGGAAATTTCCGTATTTCGGTGCTGCTTCTCAAATGCTTATACGCTTGACAAACTCGCGAGCATTTCTAAGCGGCATTAGGATTTGGTGGTAATATGACCTCTTAAAAGCTACTGTTGATGTGTTAAAAGTTTCAGGCAAATGCTAAACGTTTTGACCGAATTATGACACTTTTGTGTGGTCTACTTTTCGTCGGGACACGGTGTATAATAATAGCTATAATAATGCCTATTTGCATCTGCTTATATAAACTATATTTGATATTTATACCTTTGTGTATGAAAACCTATATATGAAACAAAATATTATTACAGCTGCTCTGCCTTTATGTTGCATTTTTGGTAAGTACACATAAGTTTCTATAGATACATTATACATACATACCAAAAATTGTATATATATATATCTGGTTTATGTATTTGTCTGGAATGCATATATATATATTTATACATATTACATAATATATGTATGTATGTATGTATGTATGTATGTATGTATGTATGTATGTATGTATGTATGTATGTATGTATGTATGTATGTATGTATGTATGTATGTATGTATGTATGTATATATGTATATATACACTGGTATATATATTATGCAGTATGTAAAAAAAAATTTTTAAAGTAACTATAAAAATATTAGGCATCAAAAATAATTACCTATACATGTGTTTTTCTGGTTAAAGATGTGTATATTGTGGTAAATTATACGTTGTGGTATATTTAGACTGTGTGGATAAAGCACATGGCTTTCTTTTAATAATAATTGGTGGATGTTGCCAGATGTAAGGGTTCATGTGTTTTTACGAGTACTTAATGATCCCCTTTGCGTCCGTGGGGGGGGGGGGGGGTGGTGATGGTCGGGGCGAGGGGTTAAAAGTGGTGGGCGTCAACTTACGTAACAGCAAACCAAAATGCAACTCAGGTGGTATAGGTGAGATTGAAGCAGGTCGGCAGGTTGACGTTTTATGTGCTTATCCATCTATGAAACCAGTCTCTCTGGTACACTGCTGGTGCTTTGCTAACTATATACTTCCTGCTTCCTTCTTATACTGAGATTTCTGCTTCTTGCTTTAAAATGCATCTTGCTTTAAAATGCTTCTTGCTTTAAAATGCTTCTTGCTTTAAAATGCTTCTTGCTTTAAAATGCATCTTGCTTTAAAATGCTTCTTGCTTTAAAATGCTTCTTGCTTCAAAAAATGCTTCTTGCTTTTAAAATGCTTCTTGCTTTAAAATGCTTCTTGCTTTAAAATGCTTTTGCTTTAAAATGCTTCTTGCTTTAAAATGCTTCTTGCTTTAAAATGCTTCTTGCTTTAAAAATGCTTCTTGCTTTAAAATGCTTCTTGCTTTAAACTGCTTCTTGCTTTAAAATGCTTCTTGCTTTAAAATGCTTCTTGCTTTAAAATGCTTCTTGCTTTAAAATGCTTCTTGCTTTAAAATGCTTCTTGCTTTAAAATGCTTCTTGCTTTAAAATGCTTCTTGCTTTAAAATGCTTCTTGCTTTAAAATGCTTCTTGCTTCAATATGCTTCTTGATTTAAAATGCTTTTTGCTTCTTGAATCTTTTTTGCTGCTTGTCGCTTCTTGTTTCTGATTCCTGCTTATCACCTTTTGTCTCTTGCTTATTGCTTCTTGCCTGCTTACTTTTTGGACTTCTCGCTTCTGATTCCTGCTTATTGCTTCTTCCCGGTTGCTTCATGTCTACTGCTTCTTACCCTCGTCTTGCTTATTGCTTATTTGATTCCTGGTTTCGCGGACAGTTGTTTGCGCAAGGTGTTTTCCTTCACAGCCCACGTTTTCACGGTCGTGGGTGCATTCCAAGTCTGCCCCGAGTTCGCACGGAACGTTCAACGCCTCGCAGCTTATAAATATACGTCAGCTCGGTGTTCCTGATTTGCGTCGATCGTACTCGGTGCATGAACTAAGCAGACGTCGACAGCACTGTATCATTAATACAGAGACAGACGTGCAGATCAGCTGGCGGCTATTTATTGCTCAATGCATGAATGACCTCTTCAATAGATTACTGGAGTAATGTGTTATGGGCTATGTATAGGCTGTGCAGTTATCTGGGCATTTCTGTGGCACTTTTAAGCACCTCTTAAAAGCGCATCTCGTTAATGATGAACTCGGAAGTGTATGAACGATGCTTAGGAGTGTAGCAAATAAGTGATCGAGTAAGACTTCAGTAAGTGAAATAGATGGAGCTTGTGGAAGAGTGGTTAAATTGTCCATCTGTAGAGCCTCAGGTCGAATTGTATGCAGACTAAGCGGGTGCTATATAAATTCTGATTGATTGATTGATTGATTGGTTGATCATCATCAACAACATTGAGTGCACTTTAGTTTAAGTTAACGCTCTGAGACCTACTCAGTCACCTGAGTTTGATTTGGGATTACAACGATTTGCAGCGGAGATCTCATAGAAGCTTGTAGACCGAAGATTATCACTGGACATGAATTACTGTAGCGAGAGATGTTTTGAGTTAACTCCAAACAGGGCAGCTTGGGGACACAGGTATTAACCATTTATGAATCCAAAGGAACATTAGGGCAGAACTCCTCTGCGCAAGAGTTGTGAACTTGTGGAATGGTTTGGATGCTAGTACTGTCTGAGTGGACGCTGTCAGAACTTTTAAGAGAAAGCTGGGTGGGGAGATGTGGGCTCTTAAGCGTTCCCATGTTAATTCACAATGATTCAAACACAGACTAGACGTCTTCTGTACCACTCAAAACCTTTGTTATAAAACCTTTGTTATGTTATGACGGACTTCAAAGCGCATTGTTGTGTTTGAAAGTCCTATTCTAAATCGATCCATTGACTGTGGCTATTGACGGTTGTGGATGCCACACACGGTATAGGAGGTTGCTATTCTGGATAGGTGGTCCAACACCTACACAACTTTTGAAGCCAAATTATCGTCTATAGTTGTGCTATGTTGTGAAGGGCATGGAATAGATAGACACAGAAGTTGAGTAGTTGAGGATGAAATGGTTGTGGAGTCTGTAGGGTAACGAGAAAGACAATGGGGAAAGCTACTGCTTTGACACGATTCTGAGGGGGCTTATGTTCTTTAAACCCACTGGGGGTATGCTACTCTTGCGTAGGCATCCTGTTATTTATATGGGGCCTGTCAGGGTCCTTGCAGGATCTTGGCGTGCAGAAGTGTTGTATACAGGACTGTCAAGCAGAGCTTAGATGGCATTACTTCGGTAAACAGAGTATTTTGAATCATGGGCTTTTGTTCGGCGAATAAGTGGGTGAATAAGTGGAAAACTTTCAGCAGGTAGCTAGCTGTACCAGGAGCCATTAAAACAATTGATTAGTGTAAATGTGTAAATGATTGAGTTGTGGTGTGATATATTATGTATGTATATTATTTCTATAGGATTACATTTCATTAGAATACATTGAACAGGGATATAATTATTACCGTACATAGGATTGCATTGCAAGATTGCTTCACATAACATTGCATTATGTATGATTGCATTTCATAGGATTACATTTAGTATGATTGCATTGCATGGAGTTACATTACGTAGGATTATGTTACATCATATTACACTACGTAGGATTGCATTACGCCGGAATACATTACGTAGGATCATATTACGTGGATTTACAGTACATGGGATTACATTACATGGGTATTAAATTGATATGATTGCATTACGTGGATTTACATTACGTGGGGTTACATTATGTGAGATTACATTACACGGGATTACACTGCATTACATTACTTGTCTTTTGTCGTCTGGTTTTCAGAGCTCGGCTGACGACGCTGTTCCAGAGCTTGGAGAAGGTGACGTCGTCACGAGAGACTGCGCTCGTCATTCCCAACTTCACGTCGGAAGACTATCACCAGCTTCGCTATTTGACGTCGAGAATACTTCAGTATGTCTCAACGCCAGGTATACTCACCATCAGACCATCCATTAACAATGAGCATTTATAACGGGCTCTGTCACCTCAGTGGCTCGGTTTCAAATCCCATGTAGCCTTGCAGTCAATCAGTTGTCTTGTTCCCGTCCACCGCTCGCCCGTTTGATTGGACGCCACATCAGTTAGGCACCCGTGCATGCACCGTGCTAGCCCGAGATCATGACTAATGTCATTATTATCAGGGTGAGAATTACCATTGGGGTTAAACCCCCGCTTCCTAGTCTTTCGTACGACCTTATAATAAGGTCTTCATTGCAAACCCAAACTCGGCATAAATCAATATCTGACTGACTCCTCAGTTATTTTTCTACGATTCTCATGCAGATCATTATGCATAGAAGTGAATGGAGAGACTGACCTGATTGATGATTAGTCGATGATCTTTTGATTATATAATCCATCGGTACTGATTATATCCATGTGCTGCCATTTGTCATTTCTTCACGATTGATTGTGCAGCCACGTCATGCGAGGCGTAGTATTGCGCCTTTGCCAAGAAAGCGTTGCTTGATGGCATTGCAAGTCAAAGCATGAAGCCACAACTCATGCGTGGCGGATGATTTGTGACGTGGTTCTGCCACCTCAGTGGCTCAGATTCAAATCCCATGCAGTTCGTCTGCTGGTTACCTTATTCCCGTTTGAGTGACTGTTTAAAACCGGCCTAGATTTTTATGTCTGTCTTGATGTTTAGTAAAAATTGTCTGGATATTTCAGTATTTGGCTAAAATGAATGCAAATTCAGAGTTGTGGTGGGTATTGCAGTGTCTGGTTTAAATTCATCTTGAGACTTTGTTGCTATTGTGGCATCTGGTTTAAATTTACTTGGATACTTTGTGGCTATTGTGGTGTGTGGCTTAATTCACCTTGAGACTTTTGTTGCTATTGTGGTGTATGGTTTAAATTGACCTTGAGACTTTGTTGCTATTGTGGTGTATGGTTTAAATTCACCTTGAGACTTTGTTGCTATTGTTGTGTGTGGTTTAAATTCACATCAAGACTTTTGTGCCTATTGTGGTGTCTGGTTTAAATTCGCCTTGAGACTTTGTTGCTATTGTGGTGTCTGGTTTAAATTCGCCTTGAGACTTTTGTTGCTATTGTGGCATGTGGTTTAAATTCACTTTGAGATTTTGTTGCTATTGTGGCATGTGGTTTAAATTCACTTGGAGACTTTGTTGCTATTGTGGCATGTGGTTTGAATTCACCTTGAGACCTTGTTGCTATTGTGACGTGTGATTTAAATTCACCCTGGGACTTGTGTCACAGTTTCTAACCAGCGATGGCAGTTGTTTTGGGAACGCGTTGGCTGTTCGAAATGTTTGAGATGTGTCCTGTTACACGTTTCGTGCGGACCCTGTAGATTGGCTGGCATACTTCCTTGCCGGGTCAGCGGGCGTTGAGATTAGTTGGAGAATTGGATACGCTTTGACATGAATAATGGAGACCAATGTGTCGTTACTCGCTAATTGGTTTAATCTCCCGATGCTGCTACAGTAAAATCTCGGTATTATTCTGCTAGACTTCTGGGCATGATGACCAAACTTTGAGGGCTGAGGACGGCCTTACACCTTTGCCTCTGGATGGGAAGTTCTAGTGCAGCAAGTGAACATTGTATATGGTTGTACGCCAAGGTTCTAGACTTCTGTTGCCTTGACCTCAAGTGAAAGTGAATGCAGCTATGAAGAGAACATTAACTACCGGTATATATTTTCAGTGATTGGAATAGAAGGCCAAGGAAAGGTGAGAGGGGTCCCCGAATCTAAGAAAATGCTGAAAAGATACAAAAGCCTGAAAACATTTTAAGGAAAGCAGCCAAACCCTCAAAAATTTTAATTAAATACACGACATCATGGTTCTGTACATGTCATCGTAATAACACAGTTTAGTGTCCTAAAATCAGTAGATTGTGTGTATTCAATGCACCTACCGGCCCGTACCGGGTATTTATAATTGATATCGGGGATCCAGCCGATATTCGTTTTGGGTTTCGAGTTTCAGGCCACACCCAAAGACAGGACTTGGCTGATAACCAACACATGTATCCTAAAACGAGAAGAACGAAGTCAATAAGACCTGATACGAATGATTATTACCTCTCTGCGTTTGCTCAATGGACTCCTCTTGCTTCATATGACTACCGTGGTTGTTTTTCCTCTCTATATTCTGCTCAGCTGAAACAATACTAAAGATCGATCAATTGATTGCGTCTAACAAATGTGCAATCACTTTTGTAAGGGTTCCTGCAAATGGAGAGTAGGCCGTGCCGGCGATCCATCCCACCTATATGTCTGGAAATGAAATAATGTGGCCATCCCTGGTTGAACAGCACATCTGTTGTGATGTGTATTGGAATAGGCACTAGGCACTTTGTGTCTGCTATCATAATAAGACCATTGGACCACGACAGGCATCGCCAAATTCGTGCATCAACCAACACAACTGACCATTCACACATCTGATTTGACAGTCATCTATACAGCATTCTGGTGATAAATCCCTTTCCAATCAACGTATCACAGCGTTGATATCCCTAGATTACGTGAGCAAGGCGTAAGGGAGTATCCAGTTACTTGTTATGGTGGGAGAAGATCATGGCTATAGCTGACCACAGAATCGAGGTTTTACTGTCTAGGCATGTCTAATGCGGTTTGCGTTGATCAGCACGAACCAGTGTGATCTAGGATGATTGATTGATTGCGTTATTGATAGAGAAGCTGACGTTGTTAGTCACTTGTTGCTTTGTTGCTTTGTTGCTTGAAGAGAAGTGCAACCGTGATGTTGTTCTTAAGAACACCGACTACTTAGACCGCCTTCTCTACATACTCGAGGTAAGAACATTTGTTTAGATTTAGAACAGCAGCATTTTTGTATATATAAGATAATTGGTTTTACTCCTTTTTATATACTGTTATTTATTTATGTGTAATGGATACTTTATATATGACTATTAGCGCCTCTGAGTAGATTCCTTGAAGGGGCGCTATATAAATTGCATAGATAGATAGATAGATAGATAGATAGATAGATAGATTATATTTGTATATATATATATACAATACATATTTACAATTATACTTATGTATAAATAAATATACATATGTACATTCATGCCTTTATGTATGTACAGGAGTGCTGTGGTGTAGTGGTGGGTTTGGTGCTCTGGAGCCGAAGGGTTCCAGGTTCAAATCCACCTCACAACGCCGCGTAAGGAACTTTAGCAAGGCTTTCATTTGCAATTTCTCATGCGCCTCAGCATGAAACTTTGATGCAGTGTCCACGCTGTAGTCGGGAGCGCCTCCGAGTAGAGTGCTCGAAGAGGCACTATGGAAAATGCGAGAAATAAAAATAAATAAAGTGTGATTATACATTCAATGTACTTATCTACATAAATTCAGAATACATACTTAAGATCTGTGCAGGCTAGAGTTGTACTGATTAATCGTCCATACTCATGATTTTGCCATTTATTAGATCAATCCTTTATCAGCAAAAATAATCATTGACAACCTAAACAAAATTGTTTAGGCGGATCACCATTCACCCGCGAGATGGCATATGATTTAAAAATACCGTGTGAAATAGCTGATTTCTGTTTTTATTACTTGTCATCCACCCAGTGCATCCTCTTATCATAGTTTTCGTCATGGTGAGTGCAAGCAATAGAGAGGCTTGTCTTGCAGTAGTAAGGTTTATGTTTTTTGTAACCAAACCATTTGAGTAAACAAATAACGATATAATCTGTCTCGTAAGATGTATCTGCAATTTCAATAATTGGCTGTGCGTGATATTGGTGTAATCGGCAATATGATATCATGATATCAGTATGGGTCTAGTACGTACATGCATCCATATGTACTTATATGCTTGAAGATATGAGCACTAGTACATGCTTAAATACATACATGAATACACACAAACACATGCACAGATATATATATATATATATAATATATATATATATATATGTATAATTGTGTATATATACTTACACACTAAATGCAAACACACATTTATTGAGCCCTCCTTATGGAATTCCCTCCACGCTACGTGTTACGTGGGACTCTTCATTCTGGATCACTCTCCACATCTCTTTCTTCTTAAGACCAACTTTTTTCTCTCACAGGGTTCTCATCGCTACTGAATGGCCATGACTATGAGCAGTGCTACTGAAATTACCAATTACGTTTCAATGTATTACATTACATATATGCATAAAAGTGCATGCATACTTAACATATATATATATATATACATGCTGATTAGCATGTATGCATCCGTACAATGTGACTGGTGGTTTGGTGTTGGTTTAAGGAAATTGTCTGCTTCTCTAAGGCAATGCTGCTTCCACTGCTGTTGTTTTCCATACTCTCCTGTGGCTATTGTCAGTTACTGTCACGATTGATTAATTACCTGGGTGTTGTTTGTGTTCTTTAACTCAATGCCACGTCTGCCACTCCTACAAATAGTGCCTGATGTAAGCAGATGCTAGCACGTTAGTAGAATGCTGGCAGACATTATGCGATGTATGGTGTCGAAGCACATTCAGTGTCTAGCTGCCAGTTTTGTGTAATCACTAATCATGCTAAATTCATTATGCTGTCTTTTTTACAATCCATGCTAATATCACTGTTAAAAACAGTTGTACATTATAAATGTCTTGTTGAATTGGACGATAATTTTGTTTCTGCTGTTTCTAGACATGACGTTTTAGACATATCAACTGTGCTGTGTTACTAGACAGTTGATATTTTTTAAACATATATAATTGATGATAGTGATCAGCATTTTGTATCGTGTTGGTCAGTAAGAGTTTTCTCAGTGGTCTGACTTTCTAGCATTGAGCTGCTCTGAGTTGCTTTTGACTCACAATCAACTGATGTGTTATGCTTTCTACACCGGCTCCATAGAAGTTACGAACTATAAACTATTATTATCCATCTCGTCTTCCTTCTATCTTTCCTTCAATAATCTCTTCTATTGCTGTCTAAATCTAATCTAATCTGATTACTGTTTTCCTAATCTGCTAATCAGTTTTGAAGTTGCTGTTTGGTCCTGTATTGTGTCCTTAGTATGCAGCTGTTGGGTCTTATGGTGGAGTTGGATGAATGTGAGAAAATGAATAGTAATGATGTGTATGTTAATCTGTATTTTCTTTCTAGCATTCAAGGGACAAGGTCACGACCCTTAACCTGGTCTACATTCTTACAGAGGTCGTTGGGCGAATAAGTGAGTATGACAGTGACTAATAAACTGTGCTTGCATTCAGTTTGGGATGTATGTATGTGCACTTGTTATAGCGCCCCTTCAAGCTCTCTACTCAGAGGCGCTCCCGAATGCTAGGGGCGGACACTGCATCGGAGTTTCATGCCGAAGCGCTGAGCAATTGTGAGTGAAGAACTTGCCCAAGGTCCTTACGTGGCGAGGTGGATTCGAACCTCGAACCTTCCGGCTTCAGGGCAACGACGCCACCACTACACCACCGGGCCCCGTTGCAATTAAATGTTTTGTTCTGTTCTCAGCCATCCTCGATCCGAGGGTCGGCCCGCATCATGTACAATGTTCCTCCAACGCTTCCTGTCCTCCGTCAGTCTTATCATTTCTCCCAATGTCAATCCAGTCCACTCCTTAATGTTGCCCAGCCAGTTTGTTCTTGGTCTTCCTCTTTTCCCGGTCTCCTGGCATTGTGCCCTTCATGATGTCTTTCTCAATACATGTTCCCTCTCTTCTCATGATGTGTCCAAAATAAATCATTTTTCTTTCTTTTACTGTCTTCAGCAGATTCCTCTCCACTCCTGCCGCAATTAAATAAGTTAACAAATTAACAATGCATGATGCCACAATTCGTCGGCATGCATGACCACACAAAAGGTTGCAGTAGGCACCAGTTGACTTAACTGAACAGGGATTCGAGCCAAAATATATTGATGTTCGAGGCAAGTGCATGCCACTATGCAGTAACGCTCTGTGATGGAACTGATGGTTGAATCTTTTGCTGAAGCGTTGCTCAAAGTGCTCTAACACACTTCGATGTGGCTTAGTACCAGAGCACCTGTTGTTTGTCCTGCCACTTCCACTTGTAAAACTAATGTCTCCTGGCATCAGACTCTGGTTTGGTTTAGAAAAAGAGCATGGACATTAGACACTAATGTGGCTTGGAAGTTGGTCCACCCGTTTAGCCAACTCTAGAGTCAGCCCCATGGGTGTATTGATTGCTGGTGACTACTTTTCTTTCTTGGCCTTGATACATCTAACTATATTATCGTATGTGCTTGGGTATCTGGGATTTCATAGAGGATTGACTACCTGCCATAATATGCTGAGGCTAAGAAAATGAAGTTGCTAACACTTCATACCCATGGCTGCCTCAGGACAACTAAAGGGACTGCTCTTCTTTTTAATTGATAGAAATACTGGGAGTCTTAAACCTAGCATCTTTTTTGGATTTAGCCAATAGCCATTGCGTCACAAAGCACGAACATGTATTTTTTTTACTACCTTGCACCATTTTGTCTGGTTGTCAAGGTCTGTTGCTATGCTTCTCTGCCAGACAGGTTGTGTCTGAACAGTCTGGCCACATTTATTGCCTGCTTTTAAGAGACTTTTAAACGGATGCTTTTTTAATAGCAGTGCTTCAACTGTGTTATGTAAACACCGGTCTTGGCTTACCGTTTCACTGGGTTTCGCCTGACACACACTCCGTAAATCATAAATCATCGCCTTGGTCTCTCCTCATCACGCCTTGCCTCCTTGAGTCTGATCCGGTTCATCTTTCCGTTTGCCACTTCTCATCATTTCTATTCGCTTTTATGTTCACAGGTTAAATCTGTGCTCAGTACTCAAGAATCTTGACACTTAAGAATAGACGTGGTTTGGTGGTGATAGTAGTAGTTGTACTAGTCGGGGCAGTATAATAAAGGGGTGGTAGTGGTGGTGGTTTTTTGTTTTAGTGGTAGTAGTAGTAGTAGTAGTAGCAGTAGCAGTAGCAGTAGCAGCAGCAGTAGCAGCAGCAGCAGCAGCAGCATTAGTAATATTAGTTAATAGTTGTACTACAGTAGAAGTAGTTATAGTAAAAGTAATAACAAAAATGTTGAGTTGATACTTGCTCTTGGCAATGGTACTCAAGGGAAGAATGGAGGGAAAGAAACCACCAGGAAGATGAAGAAAGATGATGATGGACTGATTGTTGGACGGAGAAAAATGACGAGGATATAAAGAGATCAAAGAAAAAGCAGAGAATAGACAAGAATGGTGTCGTTGGAATCTTGGACTAAGGGCAGAACACTAAAGAAGAAGAATAACTACATGTATAATAATAACAATAGCCATATTTTTCGTTTGTCTCTAAATTCAGTCTATGGCTCAAATAAATTGATGGTTTCACAGAACAAAGCCAATTATGAGACACACAGACAGAGGGATAGATGCCAGGCAGCAGACAGGAATAACAATGGAGAAAATTCCATAGAACAAAACAAAACAGCCATTGTTGGCAGGACACATTTAGAACTGCAGCGCATAATAATAAAAGAAATGTTGTGTGTACGTTTGAAAATGCAGACAACAGCAAGCGATTGTTGCTTCTCGTGGCGCACGGAGCGTCGCAGATTCTTCTTCATGTTCTTATATTCGAGGCGAAGCAGACGGATTGCTCGGAGGATCTGCTCATCTCCCTCCATCAGCTCATCTCGAAAGTTGGAGCGAAAGGTGGGATGATGGTTGTTACTGTAACTTGCAACCCCATGAATTGATGCTGAATTGGTCCTTGTGATGCTTAAGAAATTTCAAAATATGATTGCTGTTATAATTGCATTTGAGGCATAGGCGTAGGAGACGGGGGTCCAGAGGGGACAAACGCCCTCCCCCAAATTTCGGGCAAATCTGGTTTGGGGGGAAAGCAGACCCGAAAAATAGAAAAAAGTAAAATTTGTGACTATTTTCTGAAGATTTCGGTCGGATGACTAAAGAAAGTCGTCAGATTTTTCGGGCAAAAGTCAAATTTTTGCCCCCCCTACTGCTGAAATGTCCCCGACGCCTATGATTTGAGGCCATGTTTACCCTTCTCATTAGACATTTAACATGTCAACTGCTTATGTGGATAATTATTTACTATTTTTTAATGATTATTTATGTCAGTAAATGCAGATGGTTAAATTAATTATTCTGTTGTGTTTGTATAGATCGTAAATTCTGTGTGAAGGCGCGTCTCTACCAAGCGCTCAGCGTTTCACTGAATCTTCTGCGTCACTACAACACTCAACCACGAATTCTTCTTCCAATCACTCACGTTCTCAAGTTATACTCCGCCGATGGTCAGTTAACATGTGTTCATATTGTAGCACAAGACCTTGCACGTAACAAAGCGCATATGTACAAATTGTGTTTGCACGCATACACACATTACATGTAGATGCAAACGCACATACGTACACATACATCACTTACAAACATACGTGCATCCATAGGCCTACATAATATTTATGTGTGCATTCGTCCATGCTGTTACAAAGGGGAACTTGTAGCGGATGCGTGCAGTGATAGGTTACGAGTGCAAGGCTTCAAGCATAATTATTTATATATAGGGATAGGTGCAAAGCAAGGGAGTCAAGCTATGAGCCTAACGGAAGAATTTAGGACTGATTGAAGTGGGAGAGATGCTGTTTCAGGTGTCAAATTAGAAGTGAGTTACAGTAGTCTATATTATGCAAATGTTCAGCAACTATTCATGAAATTATCCGTACATTCTCTGATGACTGTTCTGTCCATTGTTTCAGCCGTCAATGCGTCGTATCTGGGTAAGAATGGAGCTGTGACGTATCTGTTCAAGATATTCCCGCTCTGTCAACGAAAGCATCTGCTGCTGCTCAAATACGCGCTCGAAACGCTCAGCCTCCTCGTCAAGTCCAGTTAGTATGCATCACACGTCTTAGTCTAGAGCTCTGGTGCAAAAATATTGGAGACATCTGGAATGATTCAGTCACTTTGTGGTTGTGTTTGATAGCTTAATTATTATTCATTCATTAAATGAATATGTATAGCACCTCTTAGAGAAAAAAAGTACATTGGTGCAGTATTTTGTATGCCTATATATTATACATGTCTCATATTGGATTGCTACTCTGGTTTCACACTGCATCCTTGGTTGAGCTCCATTTTAACCCTTTGAACTCGGAGCTCCCGTAACTCT
Organism: Lumbricus rubellus; assembly: GCA_945859605.1. Classification (NCBI taxonomy): domain Eukaryota; kingdom Metazoa; phylum Annelida; class Clitellata; order Crassiclitellata; family Lumbricidae; genus Lumbricus; species Lumbricus rubellus. The sequence continues at coordinate 15,270,208 of OX243819.1, read as the reverse complement.
ATGGGCAACGGGCCTTTAGCGGCCTGCTGGGTTCAAAGGGTTAACGTACGCAATCTCTGCCGCCCAGTCTCTGACGTTGAAGCGTGTCAGGCTCTTTGCTCTGAGCTACGAAGTGACAACTCCTAGGGCCACGGGCTCGCTTAGTTGTGTCATTGAGCTTTCTCAGTTGCAGGCAGTCCATCTGGAATGACCTCCCTTCAAATATGCATTTGTTGCATCTGACCAATCAAACTTTGTTTCACAAATCTGTACAGTATTTTTCTTTTGCCGTGGCTGTGCTGGGAGCCCTCCCGAGTAGGTTTCTTGAAGGGACGCAATATAAGTCCATTGGACGAATGAACGAATGCTTACAGCCGATATATATTTTGTCCAACAGAGAGCAACGCGGCTCGAGCGGTCGGCCAAGGTGGAGTGTCCATCCTGCTTGGTATGTTCAGCGATTGGCACAAACAAGACACAAAGAATCGACACGTTGGAATACGAAAAGCGATTCTGTCCGTCATTAAGAACCTGACCAACATCAGTCAGTACAATATGTTCTATATTGAAATTGTAATTTTTTTCAATATTCACTTATTACGGTAATTCAGCTGACAAGTAAGTTTCACAACATAGTAGTAACTGAGCTTCATTGTATTGTATAATTTCTATTGTATTTTTTATAGAAAGTTTAACAGGAGTCAAATTTAACTGTACGGCAGCCTGCAAGACGCCCATCTATCCTACTACTCATTTTGCAGTCGTTTCCTGAGTCGAAGTATGACAAAGAAAACACTTACTTACTTTACTTTCCAAGCTTTAAATAAATTGTATTAAATGAATTCATTCATTCATTCAGAGCATTTATATTGCGCCCCTTCAAGAAACTACTCAGAGGCGCTCCAATGATCATTGATTTTTCTTGTGTTCAGAGTCTGGTTGCGAGTCTCTAATTGAGGCGGATGGTGTTCGCGTTCTGTATCTCGCGTGCCAGGAAACGGTCGACTGTCGCGAAGTGGAGTCGCTCATCTTCATGACGAGCATCATCATGCGCAAGTGCTTCCCTCGCAACCATCTCCCGATCCAGTCCCTCAAGAACCCACTCGTCCACCGTCTGCCGGTCGACGACCTCACCGAAAATTCAGATTCAGCTGACCTCGGTCAAGGTAGCCTACAGAGATGCAATCAATGCCTCCTTTATAACTTTTCAAAGACATTGTATGTATTGTATGTAAAACTATGTATGTGTGTGTGTGTGTGTGTGTGTGTGTGTGTGTGTGTGTGTGTGTGTGCGTGCGTGCGTGCGTGCGTGCGTGCGTGCGTGCGTGCGTGCGTGCGTGCGTGCGTGCGTGTGTGTGTGACACTGTGTGTGTATATGTAGGTCCCATAGAAAAATTTCTTTCACCAATGAAAATAATTTGTACATTGATGGCCATCCCATTAAACAAGTAACATCAACTAAATTCTTAGGTGTTGTGTTAGACCAGCATTTGTCTAGGAAAGATCATATTAAAGCTATCTCTTCTAAAATTGCCAAGAATATCGGTATTATAAAACGAGCTTCCTTTTTGCTGCCTCTCCATGTTAGGCTAACCCTTTATTATACACTCATCTACCCATATCTTACCTACTGCAATATAATATGGGCTTCAACTTATAAATCTAATTTACAAAGGCTAACAATTCTACAGAAACGTGTTATTCGTTATGTGGCTAATGTTCCATACAATTCTCATACTCATCAGCTATTTCTAGAATTTAAGTTCCAAAAAATTGAACAAATTAGGACGGTTCAGATAGGTGAATTTATGTTTCGATATGAGCACAACTTGTTACCAGTAGCGTATAGACAAATGTTTTTCCGTGCCTCTGATTTTCATTCCTATTCCACAAGAAGTTCAAATTTGTATAGACAACCATTTGCTCATACTAACACTCGTTTATTTTCGATCAGATATACTGGTGCTAATATTTGGAACAGTATCCCCTCAGCTATCTGTCAATTACATGGTCTTCATATCTTCAAGAAACGCCTACGTTGTTATATTATCAATCGAACTGCTTGAATTATTGTGTTGAATTGGGTGTGTTAGTTAAGTGTTAGTTAAGTGTTAGTTAAGTGTTAGTTAATTGTTAGTTAAGTTGTGTCATCTATCCTCTATTAATAAGTTTCTGTCCTGGTTATATTTCTATTCCTGCAATCGTATAAACCGGCTGTCATGTCCTATTGTACCTTGCAATTCAATGATTACTGGGTGGCCCAATTAGCGGGATTTCCATCCCTTCTGGGTCTCCCCTTGATACCACTAAATATGTACAATTCCCTGTTCACTGCCTTGATTGTTTTGTGTGTATTCAGGAAATAAACTGATTTGATTTGATTTGATGTGTGTATGTGTGTGTGTATATGTATGTAGTTAGGTATGTATGTATGTATGTATATGCATGTGTGTATGTACCGTATATTATATATATATATATATATATATATATATAATATACGGTATATATATATATATATATATATATTATATACGGTACATACACACATTACATTCTATTTGTGAATTTGATTGTGTAGGTGATGAAGTTGGTTATGAAAGTTCTCTCGATAACGACGATGACATGAGCAGCGACGATGACCCTGAAGTTCGCAAGATCGACTCCGACGTGAGTTATTGAAATCGTGGAAGCAAGGTTTTAGCATTCCGTTGGTTGCCTGGCAGAGCTCACTGTATTATGTTGATATTACCGGTATATTCATACACTATTGACCTGCATACTTGCCTAATGCATACTTGCATAATGTGCCATATGCAGCTGGAATTGTTTGACTCTGCTGAGATACATGATCAAAATATGGTGAATATGAACAATGCATTTTTGAAAGTTTTTAAAGCACACTACATAGTTGACACATTTTATACATTGCTGACGTTCATGCATACTTATGTAACATGCATTGATTTATTCATTCCGCAAATTCTTAAATGTCTTTTTAGTTTGTGTGCTATAAGAGGTGATGTAATTATAAGGGCAATGATACATACACCATGGTTTCGAAATTGTAAGTTTAGAGGTAGGGTGGCAGTATATAATACACTTAACTGTATGTGCAATCAATGCTAGAAGCGAATTATGAAACCATGTATCTTATACAATAATTTAAAATCTGCCACTGCTCTTCCCTGCCCTAGTGCCAGGAAGTGCCTGTCCAAAACCTGGATTAAGGAGGAGGGTGACGCTAATGATCTCGGTTATCACACTGTCATTCAATTGAAACTGCTCAAATCAAATTAAAATTGATTTTGGTTTACCGCGATGTGTTATAGTGTTCTGTGTGTTTCCAGGATGACGGAGAGCCAGAGTTATCTTACGACAAAAGTTACCTACGAGCGTGGGATGACTTGATTATGTATAAATCGTTTTTCTCGGAGCTCTATGAATATGATGTAAGTACCCCTTTGACAGAATTATAGTATCAGTGACCACAGATCGTCCAGTTTCATAATGAGAATTTCTGTGATCGTAACACAGCCATGCCGTTACAAGGGCACATCACATGCAACCATAGGCGCAACCACCCTATGGGACCCATGGGATGTGTCCCCAACTTTTGAGTGGTCCCTAACTTTATTATTATGGTCCCCCAACTTTTAGGATGTGATTCATTATGGTCCCCCCCCCAACTTTTAGGACGTGATTGCACCTATGCATGCAACTAACAGCAGGATAGGCCTTGTAAAATAAACTTTTAGGATGTGATTCATTATGGTCCCCCCCCAACTTTTAGGACGTGATTGCACCTATGCATGCAACTAACAGCAGGATAGGCCTTGTAAAATAAATAAGTCTCGAGTCTTGATTTGAAAGAGTCGACCGAGTCAGCCGCTCGCAGGGTGGAAGGAAGACTGTTACAGCAGCATCTGGGGCCGGCCACTGAGAAAGAGCGGTCACCAAACCCTTGTGTAGTAGCTAGAAGAGGCGCATTCCCCTAATCTAGTCTGATGCAGGCAAAGGTATTGATTGTTAACGACTTCATTTGCTTGGCATTGGCATATTTTGAGGGTCGATTGTCAGTCTGCTTTTTAGCCATCTCATCTGTCCAACGATAGTTTATGGCCAATTAGTTGGCTAGGAAATACAGGGGAAGCAGAAATTTCTGCTCTTCAAAGCCAGCTGAATGATAGGTAGTAAATTTTTATATATATATATATATGAGTTTGTGTTTCGATACTTCGCTGGAGCAGCACAGATGCAGTCAAAAGATGCTTTAACTAATTGTTCTGGTTCTATTGTACAATTTTTGTCAGATTCTCCTTAATTAAATTGTCCTAAATTGAATTAAGGGTTATCGTGTAAATGTTTTTCGATGTTAAACAACAGACGTTCGTAGAACTCGACTCAACGTTTAACTCGTCGACCAATTCCTCTTCGTCGTCGGCTCCAAACAACTCACGAACGACGACGACGACGACGAAACCGACGTATCACTCGTCGGTCGACCTCCGCAAGAACAGTCAGTCGATGGTGACGATCCGACTGGACGAATCATCGCTTCGGGAACCTCACCAGTTCCTCAGTGACAGTCTCCAGGAGTCCCAGACGACCGCCTCCCTTAAACTCGGCCTGTCCCATCTCTCCATGCCGGACTCCTTCCACCCCGAACCGGACCGCCTGTCGAACGGAAAAGACGCGAGAAGTTGGTCAATACCGTCGATTTTTGTTGGTGATTCCGCCTTCCCGAAGATCACGAAGAAGACGCTAGCGCCCTCGTGCAGTCCGAAAGCGCGACGGAAGAGCTCTACAACGAAGATAACGACGACGACGGGTTTGGGAAAGCTGAAGGAAAAGAAGTCGGTAAAGCCGAAGAAATCTGCAATCGACGAATGGCTGTCGTTTGACCTCAGCGTCGTCATGACAACGCTGACGTCATCGTCGGAGGTTTACAACAATGATGATTGTTTACAGGAGTTGAGCGATGATGACGACGCGCTGATGCTGATCAACGGAGAGGCGGTGATGCAGCAGAAGGTGGATAACCCGGAGTTGTACGCGGAGCTGGCGGCGCGGACGAAGAGCGTTGGCGTCTTCCGTAAGCTAACGTATCCGGAGTTGTACGGTCATTGTGTTCCGCTGTTCAAGGAACTGCTCTTCGAGAAGAAGCTCGGCATGCAGAGGTCAGCTTTGATCTGAAAATCTGAATTATGTTAAGGTCAAGAGACTGCATTAAGTTCGGGTGCTTGCAGTAGGTAGCATGTTGTTCTGACAATCTATGAGTCTGGAGTTCAAATCCCCACTAGGCAGAAACTTGGCTGATGGTTTCTGCTTTGCATGCACCGCTGATCTGGGCCCGTTCAACAACGATGAGCTGATCTTCCTGTCAGACCTGGGCCAAAAGCTTTGCACCATTACAGGGTACCCATGGGAAACCACGTTTTTATTCCAATGTCTCTCGTTGACAATTGCTTCTGAATTGAGTGCTTCTGAATCGTTGCTACGGTTTTTTAATTGATTGTTTACGAACCTATGGCACTTAAATCTCTACATATTATTATTATTATTATTATTAATTCAGAGGTTTAACGCAGTTGCTTTCAGAGGCACTTTCGCAAGCCAGGAAGCAGACGAATAGGCCATTCGGGACTGGTTTTATAGCAGTAGTTAAGAGTGATGTCCCCGAGGGATCCTAAATACCTCAGGGCAACAAAAAAAAATTGTTTTTTGCGGTTGTTGTCGTTATTTCAGGCAGATGATCTTTGAGGACATTGACCGGTTCATCAATCCTGAACAGCTCATCAATCGAGTCGTCTATGACTTAGACGCCATCATCGCAACGTCTCCTCAAAATGCAAAACCGAGCTTCAGGAACGACGATGAGCTGAGGTACTCGCAATTCCTCCAAAGCCGCAGTTTTTTTTTCTTACATTCTTATAAAGTTTTTATCTAATTTTGATTCATTTATATAGCCATAGTTATCTTTGTGATTTCTTCGTTGTAGGGTTTCAGCAAAAGAATGTCTGTCGGATGTGTTGAAGTTCAACTCGCAGTTTGAATCTGGCAACCTACGCAAAGCTGTTCAGGTAACACTTTCCTGACAGAGCGTATAGGATTCCCATACCACTTACTGCGCTTTGGTCGGTAAAGGGTTAAACATTGCACTTTCTATCAAAGCTAACATTTTCTCAGATTCCTGTACTAAGACTTGTGCAAGGAATCAATCGGCTACGTCTAAAGCCAGGAGAATCGTAACTATCAAAATTTATGCTAATTCCATAAAGATTTTCCATTGAATTTTAACAAATTGTCGTGACTTTTCTGATTTGAAGTCTATTGCATGCCTGGGCACTCTAGATGCAAGGTTGTTACGTGGAATTGACTCGTCTGGATGGCGCAGATTCCACAGTTTAATTTATTAAAACCAACGAACTACCTGAATTAATCCCCATGTTGCATGTGAAGAAGTGATGCACAAGAATGGGTTTTTCTTATATTGCCTGACGCCTTTTTATCTTGTCCTGGAACCGATTTTCGCCACACTTCTTCCACCTATCGATTTTTTCTACTAAGCACAGATGAATAAGCTGGTTTTGTGACCTAGAGATTACGAATACAATTACTGTTACTGATCGAAGGTGAAGTCATCTTTTGTATTGTATTGTATTAAAACATTTACAAAGCACCTCTACTAGGGTTGAACTGTTCATAGGCACACCCAATACACAAGGCCAGAAAAGAAATGTGTTTTGAGAGAAAAAAAGGAGGAGGAGGAGGAGGAATTACCCGTTAGAAGTTGAGATCGAGTAGATGGAGATAGCGTATTCCAAAGTGGCGCCCTTGTAGCTGTATGGCCACGTTACGGTGCCATATAAATTGTCGTTATCATCTTGTTTTCGCGCTGGAATTGCAGATACGTCAGTACGAGTACGACCTCATTCTCAACCCAGACATCAACACGAATCGCTTTCATCAGTGGTTCTACTTTGAAGTGAGCAACATGGAAGCCAATGTACCATATCGGTTCAATCTTATCAACTGCGAGAAGGTGAACAGCCAGTTCAACTTTGGTACGCAACACGAACTTCATTGGTGTAATTTGGAGTATGGAAGTTCAAACCTTGCCTTCGATAAATCATCAGGCTGGAATATTATATGTTTGTATCTGAGGACATGTGTGTGACCTTGGCCAAAAGAAGGAACCGCTTGTTGGACTTATTGACAGTTTGTTTGTATGTGCACTTGTTATAGCGCCCCTTCAAGCTCTCTCTACTCAGAGGCGCTCCCGAATGCAGAGCAGACACTGCATCAGAGTTTCATGCCGAAGCGCTGAGCAATTGTGAGTGAAGGACTTGCCCAAGGTCCTCACGCAGCGAGGTGGATTCGAACCTCGAACCTTCCGGCTCAAAGGCAACAACACCACCACTACACCACCGCGCCCCACGACAGTATCCTGATATCATAAGAAAGTCATGGAAAAGTCTCAAAACGTTTGCCCATTGTAAATGAGTATATAAAAATCATTTGGGGGGAAAATTAAAATAATTTCTATTTTCTGTCTCTAGCTTACTCAATAATTACATTTTTACCTTAACCCGTTTACCGTGTAATAAAAAATTTCTTAGTAAAAATTGGACGAGTTAACTCGGGGATCACGGTAAAGGGGTTAATACATGGACATTTGGACTCTCATAATTACTGTACATTACAAATCTCTAAAATTTCGCGATGCCAAACAAAGGCTGGGTCGGAGAGAAATTGCCTATGTACTGCCACTGATTTGCACATAATAGTAGTGCTATACTGGTAAATTTAAATTTAATTTAATTTTAATTTTAATTTAATTTTGATGAGGCATTTCTGTGTTGCAGGCATGCGACCTGTTATGTTTTCGGTTGCTGAAGCAATGCAGGGTCGACCGTACTGGTTCCGCGCTGGCACAAAGATCTGCTACTACAAGAACCACTTTGTCCGCAGTTCACAGACGACAGGAGGCATGCGCGGAAAGACGTACTACACGGCGTGCTTCACGATAACGTTCCGGCACGAAAGAGACGTCTGCTACATCGCATATCACTATCCATACACGTATACAACGCTTCAGGTGGTTTATCATCTTGTGATGTTTGTGGGGTTCTAAAAGATGAGCAATTGAGCATGTTATAAATTTATTTAATAACTAGCTGTACCCGGCCACGCGTTGCTGTGGCAGAAAAGACTCTCCCCTCCTCCCTTCCTCCCCTCCCCCTCCCCCTCCCCTCCCCCTCCCCTCCCCTCCCTTCCCCCTTTCTTCCTGCCTCCCCCTCTCCCTCCCCCTCCCCTTCCCGTTCCCCTCCCTCTCCCCTCCCCCTTTCCCCCCCCCCTCCCCCTCCCCCTCCCCCTCCCCCTCCCCCTCCCCCTCCCCCTCCCCCTCCCCCTCCCCCTCCCCCTCCCCCTCCCCCTCCCCCTCCCCCTCACCCTCACCCTCACCCTCACCCTCCCCCTTCCCCCTTCTTCGCCGCACCCTCCCCTCCCCCTCCGTCCCACTCCCTCCGCTCCTTTCCTCCCTGAACCAAGAAGGCCGCAACATAATTATGCGAATCGCTTATGACGTCACGGCACGCAACCTCATTCATGTTTCGTCTGCATGGTCGCAGTCACTGTCAAGGCGTTTGTGAATCTGGCAACGTGCGGTTTTGAATTTGCAAATGGCGGTCGAGCGGAATGCAAAGTTCACTTTTTGTGGAAAATATTGCGTTTATTCGGAGAAAAAAAGTTGGAAACTCTCTTATAGGAATGGAAGGTTTTGTGAAATTTTCAAAACAATCTGTGCGGTATGTTTCGTGAACACTTTACACAAACTATTGGAAAGTTTCATTTTTATATATATAGATAATAATAATAATAATTAAAGATCCAGATATTTAGGATTGTAGGTGAATAGCCTGCATACATGGTCTGGCGTTTGAGAGGCGTCATGCTAACTTTGAACCACTCTTTTCAGGCATGTGTCTGATTTGCTATGTCGAAGAGGCACTATATCTTGTTTCTGTTCATTGATTTATTGGTTGGTTGGTTGGTTGATTCGTTGGTTGATTCGTTGGTTGATTGGCTGGGTGACTGGCTGGCTGACGGACTGAGTGACTGGCTGGCTGGCTGGCTGGCTGGCTGGCTGACTGGCTGACTGACTGACTGACTGACTGACTGACTGACTGACTGACTGACTGACTGACTGACTGACTGACTGACTGACTGACTGACTGACTGACTGACTGACTGACTGACTGACTGACTGTAGTAAGCAATTGTGGTCAATGACCAGAGAAGCAGTTCCTTTGGCAATTGCTGAATTAAGTCACGGTTGTTACATGAGAACGAATTCCGACATGTTGCTATGTTTCTTGTAGTATCACTTGAAGAAATGGGAGAAGACGTACAATTCGAGTAACATCTACTTCCGTAATCAGGTTCTTTGCGAAACCGTCGGTGGAAATTCTGTTCCCGTCCTTACGATAACATCTCATCCGACATCCTACGACAGGGACGGCATCAACCAAATGAGTGAGACAATTCCCATTGTCTTCTAATCTTATCCATTGTCTTGTGATCTTATCCATTGTCTTCTAATCTTATCCATTGTCTTATCGTCTTATCCATTGTCTTCTAATCTTATCCATTGTCTTCTTATCTTATCCATTGTCTTCTGATCTTATTCATTGTCTTGTGATCTTATCCATTGTCTTGTAATCTTATCCATTGTCTTGTGATCCATTGTCTTGTGATCATATCCATTGTCTTGTAGTCTTATCCATTGTCTTGTTATCTTATCCATTGTCTTGTGATCTTATCCATTGTCTTGTGATCCATTGTCTTGTGATCATATCCATTGTCTTGTAGTCTTATCCATTGTCTTGTTATCTTATCCATTGTCTTGTGATCTTATCCATTGTCTTGTGATCCATTGTCTTGTGATCATATCCATTGTCTTGTAGTCTTATCCTTTGTCTTATCGTCTTATCCATTGTCTTGTAATCTTCTCCATTGTCTTGTGATATTCAGGATTGCTTGAAAGTAATTGTAATTGTAATTGTAATTGAACATTTATATAGCGCCGCTCACAGATTCAGTAGCGCTCCCGACCCTAGTTAGCACTGCCGCTAACGAATAGCATAGTCTTCAGGCGTTTCCTAAACAAAGGGAGAGAGAGACTAAGAAGCTCAAGACGAAGTTTGTGAGGAAGACGGTTCCAGTAGGATGGGCCAGCATAAGCAAAGCTTCTGGACTGGGCAGTGGCTCCACGCATGCGAGGCACGACAAGGAGGCCGCTGGCTGCCGAGCGAAGGGCAGAGCGGCCGGGGAGAGAGGAGACCGGGATGCAGAGAGAACGGAGGTAAGAGGGAGCTACCCCAAGAAGAGAATTGCGCATGAGTGTCAGAATCTTAAACTCAATGCGCTGTGGTACAGGAAGCCAGTGGAGAGTGTCCCGAATAAAGACAGAAATATGAGAGAACTTGGGAAGACCGGCAATTAGGCGAGCAGCAGCATTTAGAATTGTCTGAAGTTTGGAAAGGTTGAGTGAGGAGAGACCGGCGTAAGCAGAGTTCCCAAAGTCAACCCTAGAGCAGATCAGGGCATGAACAAGCGCCTTAACAGCTTGCGGAGAGAGTGAATGGCGAATAGTTCGCAGCTGGCGTAGGTGGTAGAGACATGTACGTGAGACACGGTTGACATGGTCCGAGAAAGAAAGGGCTGAATCCAGAGTGAAACCCAAGTCACGAACTGTGGGAGAGAAATGGACATCAGGAAACAAAGTACGGAGGAGCTCCATGTCGATCTTCGCAAGCTGGGCTCGGCCTCCAAGCCAGATGTGCTCGGCCTCCAAGCCAGGAGAGTTTCTGATTGAGAGACTAAGAATATCAGTTGAAGATTCTTATTGTCTTTAACGCTTTAATGATGACCGTGTTCTACAAAGTGAATGGGAAAACAATGCAGAACTGGAAAACAATGCAGAATGGGGATAACAATACAGAATGGGAAAACAATGCAGAACTGGAAAACAATGCAGAATGGGGAAAACAATGCAGAATGGGAAAACAATACAGAATGGGAAAACAATGCGGAATGGGAAAACAATACAGAATGGGAAAACAATGCAGAATGGGATAACAATGCAGAATGGGATAACAATGCAGAATGGGATAACAATGCAGAATGGGGAATCAATGTTGAATGGGAAAACAATGCAGAATGGGAAAACAATGCATAACGAGAACACAATGCAGCTCGTTGTTGAAGTGATGAGGATTTTTTAAAGAATGACTTGAGTTTGTTGATTGCTTTTTTTGCTTAATATTCCAGTTTTTTTCTTTTCCAGGAAATCGACCGTACGTGTTTCTGTCTTCCCGAGTTCATCCGGGTGAGAGCAACGCCAGTTGGGTCATGAAAGGTAAATCAACGTAATAACCTCCTTGCCTGATCATGTCTTCATTAGCCTAATCCCCTCAACTTACTGTAACTGACCCATATATTTACTTATATGAATATTTTAAATCCAGCGACCCTGCCTCTTTTGTGATATATTCATTCATTCATTCATTATTAGAATTTATATAGCGTCTCTTCAAGAAACTACTCAGATTCGCTCCCAGCCCAGCCACGACTAAAGAAAAAAGAAAAAAGTATTGTCAGAAAACAGTATTATCAGAAAAACTTTTTTCAATTATTAGAGTGATATAATTATTATGCAATTTTCGATTTGGCATGATGTGATTTTTTATTTGGATTTGTCTGCTTTTAAAAGTTCTATGAATTGTATATGTTTATTACTATGTCTGTACACCAGAATGCGAATAGCAATTGGTCAGATAAAGAATATTCTTATTTTATCTTACCTTAGCATAGATGAAGAGTTGAAATTGTGATTTTCTGATTGCTTAGGTACTATTGAGTTTTTGATCAGCGATCATCCGACTGCAAAGTCTCTTCGAGATGCCTACATATTCAAGATCGTCCCAATGCTCAACCCTGATGGAGTCATCAATGGAAAGTGAGTTGACCGAGTCACTGTACTCTACATGGATATGAACATAAAAGACGTCACTCTTTTATAATATCTGAATTTCTCAGTTTATTTGAATTATTACAGGTTAGCTAAAAATCAAACCATTCTCAAGAAATAACCATTGAAGTGGAAGCTTAGTGCGTGACGTTTTAAAAATTGCACCTTCATTTTCTTAGACTTAGGATATCCTCTTCGGTTATATATACCAGTGGGAGCAGTATTTTTGTGTGGAAGATGGTAGTCCTTTTGGACTAACCTAGTCTAATTTAAGGCAATTAAGCATTAGGACAGTATCATTATTAATTATACTTATGCGAATATGCTGAGGAGGGGTTTAGGACAAAACCTTGGTAAATACTCTGGCAAGAAGAGCGCACGGATACAGGATCGCTTCCTGCTACCCTCCCAAAAAAAGGTCCACTCAACCTTCCATTTGGCAGATGGCGATTGTAAATTGAGCAGTAGGACGTGATAACGCCTTGCACGGCTGCCAATATTTAAATTCGACTTCGGTAATGACTTGTGATCATCCATTCATTCCTGATTGTACTGATATCACAGTTCGATATGTCAGTTCAAAATTAAACGAGGATTATTGGCGCCTTTCTCTCTCTGCCCTAACTCCTGATTGGAACATTTCCAAGCATACACGAATACAAGTTAAAATTAATTTCTTGCATGGCATTCAGGGCTGTTTTTAAAGAAAGTTTTAGAACTACACACAACACCTTCTTTCCTTTCCCATCCTTCATGGTAAATTACTTCCAATTGGAGGACAATAACCGTTTTTGGCTCGTTTTAACTGTACAGAGGTGCTTCTACAACTGCACAAATCCATTTAGAGCCGCACGTTTTGTGTACAACTGCACGTTAAAACAAGCCCTGATCCGACTCCTGATGGGAACATTTCGAAGCATACATGAATACAAGTTAAAATACATTTCCTTACATGACATTCTTACATTTTCAGCCACCGGTGTTCGTTGGTAGCAGAGGATCTCAACCGACGTTGGTACCATCCATGTCCGAAGCGCCATCCTACCATCTACCACACGAAGGGACTGCTTCAGTACCTCAGTGCCCTCGACAGACCTCCGCTTGTCTTCTGCGACTACCATGGCCACTCCCGACGCAAGAACGTCTTCCTGTACGGCTGCAGTCCGAGTCTGTCGTGGATGACTGACGACTTTGACAATCCAGGCATCCTACCAAACCAGACGGAGGACTCTGGTTACAAGGTGATCTTATCTAATCTAGCCTAATCTAGTCTCACCTAGTCTAATCTAAAATATGTGACCATTTGATGATGGTGGGGATTAGTTTCTGTTCATTTAAATAATACGTGCTTGTCATTTACCGGGGGGACCCGGTAGCGCAATGGATGACACGCTGGCGTAGAGTGTGAGAGGTAGTGAGTTCGAGCCCCCGTTGGGCGGATTTGATTTGTAGGCTGCTATTAGCGCCGTGTAATTGCAAAGCTGTCTGCTCAGTTGGTAGTTAAGTTTAAATTAAAATTACTGCACAACTTGTAAATGTAAAGCGCAGTGTGTCTTGCAGGCGTTTCATTAAAGAAAGGATTATTATTTATTTATTTATTAATTTTTTAATACCCTGAGGTACTTCGTTTCCCCGGGGGCTTATAAAATTTATAAAAGCAATGTGCCTGGAACGGCTAAACCTCATCCATTTTGGGTGTAGGTCTTATTATTATTATTATTATTATTATTATTATTATTATTATTATTATAACACACATTTATTTTTTCAAAAGAAACTGAAAAGTCATACAGGCTAATGGAAATGCTCCTGTTCAACAGTCATAGTCATTCAGTCCAAGACCTCCAGGTGTCTTGACTGATCGAGTCTATTGTACCCAAAACGGACAACGAGTTCCCTATTTGTAGGGCGACTGAAAGGCGCTGAAACAGATGACTCGTCTCACGCTGGTCACTTTTGGCTGCTGATATCTTTCTTCCTACTTCTTGAACAAACTCAAGAGAATCAGTGTCCCAACTTCCTGCTGTTTCGACTGCAACGGGGACGAAATGATGCGTTCTTGTTATTTCTGCATATTTTTTCTCTTTATTGCGGGCTGCTTTTTCTGCCGCGGCACCTGCAATTTCTGCAGTTAAATGTCTGTACGATGTTGCGAAAGTGTCCGGTACCGTAACATCCCACGCCAAGCAAAGACCTCTGTGCCAGGGAATAATGGTAACTCCGTCTGGCCTTTTTCCATCAGATCGGGAGAGACCACTAAGCTCCTTAATGGCCGGTATCTTAGCTCTTGCAAATGCACGCCAAAGCACGTCGTTGATCATCCCGTGACGTTGCTGTCTACCCGCTCCTTTGTTGCAAGAGAATCCGTGCAGTCCATTGGATTCGACTATGGCGCCGCATTTGCTATTATTATTATTATTATTAAAGTCTTACGTTACAGTTCATTGCAAAACAAAAACATTTTGAGTAAGTATTGAGCAAGCATTGCTCTCATAACGTTAAATTCTGCATTTGAATCTTCATGTTCTTACCTGCACATAAAAGAGTGCTTTTATGTTTGTGCGTTGCAGTCTCTGCCAAAGCTGCTTCAGAGCGTGGCGCCGGCGTTCAGCCTCAGCAACTGCAGCTTCGTCGTCGAGAAGGTGAAGGAGACGACAGCGAGGGTCGTCGTCTGGCGCCAGATGGGCGTCCTTCGCAGCTACACGATGGAAAGCACCTACTGCGGATGCGACCAGGGACTCTACCGGGTAAACTAATTAAGGCAAACCTTTCCCCGCCCCCATGTTTGTTCTCAGGTGCAAAAAAGTATTTGTGGAAAATTTGGGAGCAATCGGTCACGTAGATCAGAAGTTTTTTGTGGAAGATACCATGGGGCGCGGTGGTGTAGTGGTGGCGTCGTCGCCTAGGAGCCGGAAGGTTCGAGGTTCGAATCCACCTCGCCGCGTAAGGACCTTGGGCAAGTCCTTCACTCACAATTGCTCAGTGCTTCGGCGTGAAACTCCGATGCAGTGTCCGCTCTGCATTCGGGAGCGCCTCTGAGTAGGGAGAGCTTGAAGGGGTGCTATAACAAGTGCACATACAAACAAACAGATAGAAACCCACAACTGTTAGAGCTGATACTTAGCATTCTAAATGATCAGACCACATTGTCACATTCTATTGCGTGTTGTTATTTGGTGAGCACAAAGGGTTGTGGTTCTGTTTTACGGGTTGTGGTTCTGTTGATCTTAGGGCCGACACATCAATGTTCGTCACTTGGAGACAATGGGACGGAAGTTTGTGGAGGCGCTGGCAAAGCTGAAGGTCAAACACCCACGAAATTCCATCGGAAGCTCTGGTGCTCCATCCTCGGACGGAACAGATGATGCAGTGGCCTTCGAAAGGTAGACCATCTAACCTGATTACTCTTAATTTAGTGTCTAGCTGTAACAGACACCAATCATTTATTCCCACTTGCTCCTCGTGGAAGATTAACATATATTTTTTAGCTCCAGATTTTGGTTTTTAACTAATTTCTTTGCACTACGTACTATTAATCAATCAATCAGTTTTTGTATTGGTCCGTATGTATCAAGCACACTAAGGCAGGAATAAGGTTGTAACACAAAGCACTATCTACTAATATCAGAGCAGGAATTTTAGCATCGCTTTTTTAACCAGTTACAGTTGTAGCTACCCAAAGTGACCATCAATTCTTCCATTGCACATTATGATATTGATGCTTGCCCCTATGTGTGGGCGCCCACGTATGTACCTAAGCAGCTTCTTAATGCATTGGTTGCCAATTTAAATAAGTACAAGATCCGGTTCTTGATGTACACTCTATGCATTGTGGGGCATGGTAGTGTAGTGGTGGCGTCGTTGCCTTGAAGCCGGAAGGTTCGAGGTTCGAATCCACCCTCAAGCCAGCGCGTAGGGACCTTGGGCAAGTTCTTCACTCCCAATTGCTCAGCATTTCGGCGTGAAACTCCGATGCAGTGTCCGCACTGCGTTCGGGAGCGCCTCTGAGGAGAGAGAGAGAGAGAGAGAGAGAGAGAGAGAGAGAGAGAGAGAGAGAGAGAGAGCTTGAAGGGGCGCTATAACAAGTAAACATACAAACAATAATAATATTCGTTTACTCAAATTCAATCTGACACACCGCAGAACGATTACAGGTACAAGTTATACGAATACGGCCAGCTTCGCACGACACGCAGGTCGGCTACAACAGGTTCGGTAACTTAACACTATGGCCTAAGTGTTGGAACGCTCCTGATCGGCCAAGCCAGGAGTGGGAGGGGCTAACTTATTTTTCAACAAACCCGAGTAAAACAACACAACAGAAAGCGCCACTGGCAGCTAACAGAAAATTCAAATAAATTTTTGCCCTGAGCGAGGCTTGAACCCGGATCGTGATAATGACTCTCAGTTTATCGGCCAACGCTCTCGCCACTGAGCTACGGAACCCCCCCCCCCCCAAACAAACAAACGAACAATACAGGCAAGGAGACAGCGCATTGTGTTGAAGTTGAAAAGACATTCATGAGAAATTTGGCTTATTTAAGGTTTCTTGAAAAGGAGACACTCTTAATTTTGAACAGTAACCTCTGAGTGGCAAGTGGAGATTTGCCCTGCAAAACGTTTCGTTGTTGATATCATGGTTTTACCATATTTCCAGGCGTGTCAGTCCACCAACTGAATCTACCACATCGATAAGTCAGCACGACAGCTGTGGAAGCGCTGGAAGCACTCCGTCGGAGGAAGACTTAGGCAGCGAAGAGCACGAGCGAGATGAGCTCGATGATGAGGTCGATCTGTAGAAATGATTGGTGTACGCGGAAAAAAAAGACTGGATACTTTATCACAATTTCATGGCTTTCAGCAACACAAATTTGTTCTGTTCTTGCTTGTTTTTTTGCGCTCATGTGCGATTAAGCTGCGCTGTGACTCGGTAAAGGAAATTTTTATACTTTTATTATTATTATTATTATTATTATTATTATTATTATTATTATTTTGAGTTGCAGCATTTGAAGCTGTAGTGATGTTATCAGCGAAAGTGATGTCAGTAGTAGTAGTATTGTCATTTTATTTTATATAATATTGATTGACATCTTTATTTTTTCCTTATCCTGGTGGCGATGATACCTTGAGAGTGAAAAATTGTGTTTTATCATTATAGCATTATTATTGTAATTTTTTAAAGTGGATAGGTTGACTGGATGAACCAGATGTATAATAAAAAAATTGAATGATTATGAATATATGCAATCCCGTACTGTCGGAATCTTATGATTTTATTTATCATCTGTTGACAATTTTTATTCATTAAAACTTCAAATTCTGTTGTTAACGAGGGCGTTAAAAGATCTACCCTAACAAATTTTGGTTGGAAATGTATTCTTTTAGAGTAATGCAGGCAATTACCTAATTAAATTTCTTGATGATGACAATGGAATACTGATTAATGAGTGATAGGCATTATCAGATGTGATTTATTTTTCTATATGATCTGCAATTTGTGTCTGAAAGCAGACTTTGATGTGTAAATAATTGCTATGTCGTTGATAATTTATTGATCTTGCTTTTTGCTTTCGTTTTTATACCGCTTTTTGGTTAATAATTGTATGATGATTTAAATACTGATTCTTGCATGAGCTGAGAGTTCGCTGACTTGACTATGTAGCTGTACATTTCATTGATTTCAAGTAGCCAGTCGCAGCTTGTGTTTCCCTCGAGCTTTCTTTTATTGACGTTTTAGGGTAGAGGCGATTGTTAGGACATTTGTTCTGCGTTTGAATAGGTTTTCACGTTTTTGAAGCACTTCGTCAATGATTTTTTGGCTTAAATTGTAATCTTGTGCAGAACCCTTTGTTTATGGCTTATTTCGAATTTGCAGAACATTTCTGTTGTAATGCTTGAAATTCTAGTGGCTGTTATTTTGGGGCTATCTGAGTTCCAAAGCAGTAACAAACGCAGAATCATTTTGTACTTTGATACGATTATGACTTGAGAAAACTGACTTCACAGTTTATTATTAATGTTTTTTATGCCGTCTTTTAAATAATTATTCGTACTGATGAGTATTATTTTTTATGTCGCTGATTCTTCGTTTGACTGCAGAATAGAGAAGTTGGACGTGCAGCTTCATTGATTCTATGATCTCTCGTCGTCGTTTTACTTTGATGATTTAAAATGATTATCTGTCGATTAACCTCAGTGTCATTGTTGATGTGCATGAACAAAATGTGTTTTTCTACCAGGACTTTCTGTGTTGCTCCTTCTACTTCAAACATACATGTAATAATAATCGTTCAATTGAAATTTTCTCCTTGTATTCAACCAAGATAAGCTGAAATCTTAGAAATTATCATTTGCCTGCATAATAGTGCATATCAAACCTTGTGCAATGTGCATGTGTGACGTGTTTGCGCGCATGTACCGGAAATTTTCGTCAGCACTTTCTATGTAGCTCAAACTCGTAGTGGTTTGGCCAATTATATACTAAATATTCAGACGTAAGTTTCTCATAGGCTGACTTGGTAAAGCTTTAGCCGAGTACACTGCAACCTTAAAGATCTTATGATCATACCACCATTGAAAACCAGCCGATGAAGAGATTGTGTAGAAGTCAGTTCACAAAAACTGAATTTGTGAATCGTGTTTTGAGGAATCCTTCAGCCGTATGTATGCTAACTAAGGATCAGTGCTAACTAAGGATCAGTGCTAACTAAGGATCAGTGCTAACTAAGGATTAGTGCCAACTAAGGATCAATGCTAACTAAGGATCAGTGCCAACTAAGGATCAGTGCTAACTAAGGATCAGTGCTAACTACTAACTAAGGATCAGTGCTAACTAAGGATTAGTGCTAACTAAGGATCAGTGCTAACTAAGGATCAATGCTAACTAAGGATCAGTGCTAACTAGGGATCATCAGTGCTAACTAAGGATCAGTGCTAACTAAGGATCAGTGCTAACTACTAACTAAGGATCAGTGCTAACTAAGGATCAGTGCTAACTAAGGATCAGTGCTAACTAAGGATCAGTGCTAACTAAGGATCAATGCTAACTAAGGGTCAGTGCTAACTAAGGATCAGTGCCAACTAGGGATCATCAGTGCTAACTACTAACTAAGGATCAGTTTAGTTGATCATCGGTGAATTTGCATGATGTTTACAAAACATGCAATGTGATCATGTGATGTTATGTTGTGATATAATTTTTAGTTTTGCTGATCAAATTGCATGCCAAGAGGACATCTTCTCTTTTCATTCTTTTGAATTTATTGTCATTTCTGCTCATCTGCTTGCCAATAAAATCCATTGTTTTACTAGTGCAACAGGAAAGACTGGGGAGTTGAAACCCCCCTAACCCCAGGCAGTTTTCACCTTGGTTATAACTTATAACCATATCCAATCTCCTACGTCGATGGTATTTCCAGTTTCATTCAGTTTCTAAATATTATTAGTCCTCGGCAATGCAGATAGTTGTAACAATACATGCATGGTTCGACTTTGAAAGTTACCTGCATGTACTCACTTCCAAAATAGTTTCTAAAGTGTTTCTGCTTTGTAGATTTTCACTTTGCGATTTAGTAATGTAAAATGTAAATCGTAGGTTTTCACATTGCATACTACTGATGCAGCCCAACTACATTTTTAGTGGTAGAATTAAGAGCAATTTCACACACTTTTGAAGTGCGATAGTCTATCGGTCGGCTTGCGTGGCTGTCCATTGCAGTTAATGTTCAAACTTGGCTATAAAATCTGCCCATTGTGGATGGAAAATCAGTTTGCAAGGAGAGAGCTGGCTACTCTTCAATGCATGCCATGGCTAATGAATATGAAATCACTCACATCGTACCTTGGCTGCCTCTTGGAGTGTTAGCTTAGTGGACTGCCTTCCATATTATATTCAATGTTGAATAAGTACGTGAGTAGGCGTATTTTTCACTAAAGGCGATGTTGAAGTATTTTGTTCTTGAAAGTGTGTGATATTTCGAAGAATTTTCTTAGATTTATTTTTAATGGCTTGAATGTATGATATTATTTCTGTCTGACTGGTTCAGTGCTCACCTTGTTGCGCAGGGTACACGGGTTTGGGTTTCGTCGATTTTTAGCAAGTCTTTTATGTGCAGTTGTTTAGAATCATTGAGTGATTGGCCCTACTTAGATTATAGTTTTAAAAAGGCACTAAATAAAAACATTAAACTAAATTTTAATAAATTAATAAAGAAATTAATGAGCAGAATTTCAGTAATCTGTTGTGAATAAATATTGATTAATAAAATATCGCGGAATGCGTTTGTACATCTTTCGGTGTCTGATATGTGCATTGACAGTTTAAACAGCACTTCTAAGAACCTTGTGAATCAAATGAATGTATGTATGTATGTATGTATGTATGTATGTATGTATGTATGTATGTATGTATGTATGTATGTATGTATGTATGTATGTATGTATGTATGCATGCATGCATGCATGCATGCATGCATGCATGCATGTATGTATGTATGTATGTATGTATGTATGCATGCATGCATGCATGCATGCATGCATGCATGCATGCATGCATGTATGTATGTATGAATGATAACTTTTATAGCGCCCATTCAAGAATCTACTGAGAGGCACTCCCGATTACAGCGTGGACACTGAATCGGAGTTTCACGCTGAAGCGCAGGAGGATTTACAAGTGGAGGACTAGCTCATACATGGTCCCTAAGCGGCGCCTTGAGGTTGGTTCGAACCTGCAACCTTCCAGCTCCAAGGCACCGAACATACCCCTACACCACATTATGGTCAAATGTAAAACCATATGAATTGCTATAATTCCTATGCAAGGCTCTTAATGGGCACTTGGTGTTCGGAGTTTCAGTCCAAGTACATGATGTGAAATTGTAAGTTCTTTGGTCACTGTCAAACCCTGCAAATTTAACAATCCGATAGGCCCTATTGGATCTAATTTACTTTGGTTTACCCTGGTTCTAGTCTATGTCATTCACATTATAAGATTCATCAAGACATAGTAGCCTACGCCCTAAGGTAATGCTACTCAATTTTCAGTAAAAAAAATGACAATTTTAATGTCAGACTGATCAAACAGCACTATTATTTAAGACCTAAAAGACCATACTAAGTCTTAACCAGCTGCTTTAGTTTTATCGTAAATATTTCCGAGCTCATTTTCCTTTTGTTGGAGATCAGGTTTTCATCCACTGGGTCTGAATTCTTGTTCAAGCTCAACGAAGCACTCAGATAAACGCTTCTTTTTACGAACTTCGCTTGATTTACAATTCAATAGTTCTGCAAAAGTTTCTAGTCGGAGCCAGACATTTAGCGTAAACAGGGCATAGCCAGAGCTTGTCATTGTGATTCATTGAGCGCCGCCAGAAACTCGCGAGTGGGGGGTTGAATACCTAATAGGCCTACCACACTCTTCTTGTGCAGCTTCTCATAATTTTTCTGGCCGCCCGAATTCTGCGGAAATGGACATGCATCGAGAATGCTGCAATTCTGCAAGATTCCAATGCATAATAATTATTAAATTCAAACGATGACCCTTGTCCGTGTGATTCTTCCAGCGTTGCCAGTAACTAGCCATGGATGCAGTGGTGGAGCTGAATACAGTGAATAGGCCGACCTAATACCACACTCAGTGAATGGAATCTAGCAGAACTTCGTATAGGCTTAGCTAACTAAGCGAGGTGTGTCCATAATATTGTCTTGAGGCCACTGAATGAGCAGTCGGGAGTTAGCAGATGTAACTGCAATAATTTATGCACATAGCCTATCATCCAAGTAGGCCTACTGGGGAGTCGGGTTTGAAAATGATGCACTTGGTCTATTCTGTGGTTTTACTTTGGACCAAGCCGGGGTTCGTACGACGAATCTCAAACCACGTAGTTATTTCGGAAATCGATATTCAAGTCCGACCAATTATTTTCAAGGTTCAAGGCTTCTGTGACAAACGCTGATATCACTGCATAAAATAATTGTGTTGGCATTGACGGTGATAATATTATGACGGTTTATTACGTCTTCGGTAAATTGGATTAAATCTACTTACTTATTTAACGGATACTTTTGCCCGCCATGCATACTCCTCTCAGGTCTTCCAATAAGTAATTCATGCTTAGAAAATTTCATCGACCGTTTTGTACAATATTTATTATATTTATTTGTGTAAATTGATTAAATATTATACACACTCAGTTAGTATATTTGTATTTATTTGTTTCTCGTGATGCAAATATATATCGTGTAGAGACGCCGTTTCAGACATAATAAGGAGTGCTTGCAGTGTGTGGGTGCTTTGTAGAGGCCTTCCTGTGGAAGTAAAGTGGAAGATGTGCAAGGGTATCAACCGATTGCATTAAAATCGAAAGTTCTGCAAAGTCGGGGTAAACGTGTATTTTAGCGTCGTAAATTATTCGCTCGTTGCAGCATTATATTTAGGCAATCCAACTTCTATTTAATTGAAGGTTTGTTCGTCAATCCAGCTTCAACTTCAGCGAGTTTTGTTTTCATAAATACGAACAGTCAGCAGACTTACAGAATGAATGTTATGTGTTATTTCGTTTAGCTAAAATGGTTCTCAAGTCGGATCAGGAGCGTGTGAAAGCACTACTGTCAGAAACGATCACGCTGTTATGTCGTAACGGTCTTCACTTCCAGTCCGAGTTGAGCATCGAGGCGCTCATCGGAATTACGCTCGACCACGACGACGTTTTCCTCGTCAGCGTCAAGGAGATCATCCAACCGAACGGCAACTCAATCGACAGTCCGAACAGCGTCGACGTGCTTCGAAAACAGAAACAAGAAGGCGTTCACGCAATTCAGCTGGATGCTGAACAGGGCGATCCGTCCGCTGTGTCCGATTCAACTCGCGCCGGCAGCGGAGCAAGTTTATCTCACTGTGCCGGTCAGCACCTGATGTTCTACCCGGACAACGCTGCGGGAGAGAAAATCGCAGAAGCGCAGAAGAAAAAGCGCTGCCGGACTATCGATGCAAATTCGGACAGCCGTGCGATCAAGAGCGCTAAATCGGCGGATGGCCATACGTTCAATCGAAGCCGAATTGAAGCTCAGACGGGTAGCGATGTACCCATCGAAAGCGCCTCCTCTCTCAGTAATCCTGAGAGGGCGGGTACTCACGCAGCTCAGTCGGATGGCAACGAAGTTTTTGCGCATCACGAAGAAGCAGGGCCGAAGTCGGACATTTTCGGTCAGGATTTTGGCGACGACGTCATTCACATAAAAGAGGAGGCATTCGCGGTGGACGATGGCATGCAGTATTACAATCCATCGGCGTCATTCTCCGCCTATCCTGCGTCTCAATATCAAGGCATGACGACGAACGATGCAAATCCTTTCGACGCTGCCGGGCATTCGTTTCAAGTTTCCGAAGAGTCGGCAGCGCATCTGGTCAATGAAGTGCATTCTCAGGTCAGTATTTGGTGATCTGTGGGGCGTGGTAGTGTAGTGGGTATGTTCGTTGCCTTGCAGCCGAAGGATTGCAGGTTCGAATCCACCTCTAGTTTCCGCGTAGGGAAATTGGACAATTCCTTCACTTGCAATTGCTTAATGCTTTGGCGTGAAACTCTGATGCAGTGTCCGCGCTTCAGTCGGGAGCGCCTCTGAGTAGTGAGCTTGAAGGGGCGCTGTGACAAGTGCACATACAAACAATCATCACAAGAAACCCATTACAATATGTTTCACATTTTAGTGGGTAAGATGTGGGTTCTCAGTTGGGTTGTTTGTTTGTTTACATGCCTGCATGGCAACTCTTTAATATTGTGTGATCCCAGTGTTTGAAGAACCTTCTGACTGATGTCTGTGCACAACTGCAGCAATCCTACAGCAACACTCTTTGAACCTATATGCTGATCCAAATAGGATGATAGGCTGACTTGGCTGAAATGTCATCGGTACTTGCATGGATTGGCAGAAGTCAAATTTCGTACATACATACAAAGACTACTAGGTTGGCAGTATAGGTTCACAAGGCTTTTATTAATCAGCTAAGGTTTTTGCTATTCAGACACTTAACTTGCAGTTTAGTATGTTGGTTTAGATGCAGTTTAGTATGTTGGTTTAGATGCAGTTTAGTATGTTGGTTTAGATGCAGTGTAGTATGTTGGTTTAGATGCAGTGTAGTATGTTGGTTTATGCTTCATTGAACAAATCTTTGAGTTGTGTACGATATAACGCCACGAGAACCAAGAACTCTGAATACAAAGTCAACTGTGGACTATTGGAATTACCTTGGTCTGGTTCTAGATGTTTTAAAATTTTCAAAGAGCCTGCTGCGAGAGACTGAGTTATTCGAGCTTCGTTTTTATACAATGATCTTTGTATATTTTTGTTTGTCTTGTGTGTGTTGCCTGTTATTATCGTTCAATACCATTGTTGGCACTGCTGCATGTTTAACAGACATTTGTATGACCACTGTCCATTCTGTAGATCTATATTGTTTCTTGTAACTGTGAATATTTAAGTTAAATATGAGTATGCCATAGATGACTTTTAAGAAATTAAAAAATTTGATACCCATCAATTCGTTTAGATTTCGGTTTTCAGAGTTTAGCAACGTTGTTCAGTATGACATTGATATCAGAAAGTCAGTTTATTTAATTTTGAAATGCTGCCCTATGGACATTGTCATGTGTAGTTGACAAATAATCTCGAAAGTACAAGTCTTTCATCGCATAATGACGAGTTTATGTCATAATGAGTTTATTTTCTGTTATAACGTATAAATATGATGCAGCATGTTACAATGAGTCTCTGGTTACTATTCGGCTTAGTTGTCTTATACTATATCTTGTTAATTTTATGGCATCTTAACCTAATTATTGGAGGCTGGTTGCTTTACGTCAGGGGTGTCAAAAGTTCAGCCTGTGGACTGGGTCTGGCCCTAAAGAACACCTAAAGAAAACACAATTTGCGAATGAGAGTTCAAATTTATCAGTTTTCACTGCATATGAAATCAAATTGCTGTGCTAGCAACAAGACATTTAATACTAAATCCTTTCTCCACTTTTGATATAACGATCAATATTAAGAATGTCTACATACTCAAAAAGTCACTCTTGAAATTAGGATTTTGTCTCGCCAAAATTTCTGGGGACAGCGCACAAAGCCAATCTCTCTGAGAAGCCCTCTACCCCATTTTGCTCGGTCGTTCGACACCCTGGTCTGCCACTTGCTGGAAACATCACCACTCGCCCACCATTAGAAAGGCTTTGACACCTCTGCTGAATGTCTAGAACTGCCTGCCTAGCCATCCTCCTCCAAGCGGCCGGCCATCCACCATCATCTGACCAACTCTTTTTGCTGATTTTTCAGGGCAGCAACTCTTCTTCGCTCTCCGTCGATACTCTTGTCGTCGCCGCCAAGTCTCGGCTCCAAGCCGTCGTCGCCACCGACCCTCGCCGCCACGCGCCGTCTTCGTTCGCCGCTGCCGCCCTCGGCCAACCGCAGCGCTGCTACCGTTGCCAGATGTGCGGAACTACGATCGGCGATCTCAACGGTTATAAGGAGCATATCAAGCGGCACCGCAACATCTACAAGTACTACTGCAATGTCTGCGGCAAAGGATTCTCGGCCAGCATCAACCTTCGTGGGCACCTCGTGAAGCACACCGGCGTCAGGGAGTTCCGATGCAGTCTCTGTCCGAAGGATTTCGCGTACAAGCGCCAGCTGGAGCGGCACCTCATCAGCGTACATCCGGAGGCGGCGGCGGTGGCGGCGTTGCAAGCTTCCACTTCTTCTTCTGCTTCCGTACCGTTTGTGAACTCGTAGGCGGCGTCGTGTCATTTCTTTTTCGTAAAACCGTCTGGAATCAGGTTGTTGTGAAATTATCGTGGGTGACAGAGTTTTTTTGTGACATGCACTTCGAGATTTGTGTGTTGGAGTTTATAAGGACTTGATTGTTTTGAAGTGGAACGAGGTGAACGCTGTGCAGTGTTGTGATCCATGCTGATTTGACATAACTGGCAGAAAGGAGATGCAGCTGCGTCAACTACTCGAAACTTACACGTCTGCGCCTAGTTTTCTCTGACAAGTTTAGGAACAGTGTCAATGACAAGTGAAATTTTGCAAATACATTTGAGTTTTCGACAGTGCTCTATCTAATCACGTGTCATGTAATCATTCCGTTGACTTTGCCAACAAATTTCAGGCGATTCAGTGACTGAGTGAAACGTTCTAAATTATATTTTTTAGACGAAACTGCTGCCCTTTTAATACCCTTGCTCATGTAAATTGCCTGAGCAGATAATTTAAAGTTTGAGATCTCTGGCATACTCATACGTTTCTTTTGTAATTTTGTGTGTATTTTTTTGCAAGCTGAAATGTTCTGTAGGTGCTCTTACATTTGGAACCTGAGTATTTTCTCCTACTTTTATTATTATTATTTTTTATAATCATCATCATTTTTATTATTGTTATTTTGCAGCCATTACACTACATGTTGGTAGGCTAATGCAGGCTTGTACAGTGTACATGGTGTTGGTATAAAAGGATCCAGTGATGTTGTACAGACTAGACAATTGTTACTACCCGATACTCCATGGTTTTGCTAAGAATTGTTAAAGCATATAAAAACAGAATATTTTGGGATATAGGAAGTCATCATGTAGCAGCAGACATTTTCAAACTATATATCTGTCGGGATATCTAGATATCAGGTAGATGACAGCAGTATGTGTGGATGGTTTGATAGATGCAATAAAACATGACGTGAAGAAACATTCTGTTTGCCATTACCTTAAGTTTGATGCTCATTTGTCGTAAGCTCTAAAGGCATTGTTAATACATGCAGGTCTTTGTTTTCAATATGACAATTTATGCCGGGAGGCGAGCCAATGCGTTGTTTGTGCCCTAATTACCGTATGTATTTGGTTAAGAGGTCATAATTTTCAAGGGTGACTCAACCTTGTGTCTCTTTCTGTCTCCTTCTGTCTCTTTCTGCCCCGTTGAAGAGCGCATTCTCTCTGGCCATATATCTGTCTTTCTACCGTCTGATACAGTGATTCCCAACCTCTTTTGGCTTTCTGGCAACGTCATGTAGTTAAACGTAAGTTTTTAAAAAACTTATTTTGCTGTGCCACAATATTCTCAAAATATTCTTTTGCAATTCTTTTGGTTTATCCTTTACAGCTGGATTTAAAAAAATTGTTAATAAATAACATATTCAAATTTTTCCCGTGGCACACTTGCAAAGTTAGGTGCACACAGTTTGGGAATCGCTTGTCTGATATGTGATTTACACCTGTACTCACTCTCAATATAGGCCTATTAATGCAAGTCATTGATTTTTGTAGCACCAGTCTTCCAAATGCTCATTCAATCTCTTGACAAAACCTTGTGTCTTCTGTGCTTCATAGATCTTTACCATTTGTGTCAAGTCAACTATTTAATATTTAATATTTATATGACATAAAATTCTGAATGCACCTCGATGGCACGCGCAGCTCACTGAGATAAGTCTTCAGTTGTTAGTGTGATGAAAAAGAGTTCTTGTGGAACTCTCCTCTCATCTGTCGGGATTCTATAAAACTGGTGGTAGTGAATTAAGAAGATGAGGACCAGTGTAGAAAAAAAACATGGGAAACAACGTCTCTTTGGTAAGTCGAAGCAAACAGAAGGATACAGATGATCTTTCAAGTTTTTCCAATGAATTTTTCATTACGGCAATGTCAAATTTTACTTTAAATCCATTTCCTATAACGACAATCTCATTGACGTAAAATGAATGCTGACTAAATTCACAACTTTTCTTGTCTGCCGTGTTTTAGAGAGGGCGCTTCTCCCAACGATGTCACCAGGGGGCGCCTTGGACCGGTCGTGGCCGCAGCCACTGGCGCCGCATGTACGACTGTTCGGTGTGCGGTCGGGGGTTCACTTCTCGCCAGGGACGCGACATCCACCGCCGGATCCACGACGGTATCTACCGCTACCACTGCATCTACTGCGGAAAGGGTTGTTCCGGAACGACGCAGCTGAGGGGGCACATGGCAATGCACGCGGAACGGAAGGAGTTCCAGTGCTCGGCGTGCGACAAGCAGTACCGGTACAAGCAGGACCTGTTGAACCACTTCCGGAAGCATCACGATGATGAAACAGCGCGACCGGCGGATGGAGCTGCGTGAACGTTGCTGTACGACGCGAACCAGCGGGTGCTGCAACAGCAGGGTTGACCCTAGTCGAAGTGGTGTGCCCCCCCAGGCAGAGCATTATTTGGCGCCCTCCAGGGGGAGAATTCCCAGAGGGTTTGGGCGGTTTTAATCTCCTCCCCCTAGTCTTTCTTAGAGCCCCATAGTAAAATCTGTTTTTGCACCCCAATTCCAAGTAGATGGTAGGCCAAGACCCCAGTTATTTTTCCACAATTCTCACACTGGTGCCCTGCACTGCCCTCATGATCCCCCCCACGGCGTGGTCCACCTCTCATCACAACACGTTTAATGAACCAGCTATGTGTGCTGGAACATTATGCTCTACTGAGTTACTAAGTCTTGAATTCGAACTGAAATATTTGTTGGATTTGAAAAATGACCAAAAATAAGAAAAGCATGGAACACTTAAGCATATTTTTGTGAAAACGGCACCCCTTTAGATTGTGACATGGCTGGTGACCCAGACAACAGTACTGCCTACGCCTAAGGCTGGCCCTGTGCCCACGATGTCTTAAGCATTCGTTCATAACTTGACAAGAGCCCCTCATTTGTTGAGCCCACCGGGGACCCTTAGCTGGCTCCCAGTGGTACTGTGTAGGCCGGACGTTGGCTGAATGTCCGTCTGTGTTGTGTCAGAAACTGCTTTACTGGGCAACGTTGCCTGCAAAGCTGTAGAACTGTTTAATTGTAGAACTGTGCAGTGTGTGCTTCAGTGTTTGTCTGTGCTTTTGCTGCTGACCAAGTTTTTATCTTATTTCTTATTACAATGTACATAAACAGCTGTGGATCAGAATATGTCCATGTCAGCTTTTATCCCATACTGTGTTGGACTCTTGCACAACATACTTTAACATGTAAACATCACTACTAAGAAACCCCTCCGGCCAAGCACCTGTACCGTTTAGCTGTGACGCTAGAATTGCGGCTGACTTACACGAGCCTGCCATGATCAGGCTGTCGTTCATTAACTGTGCCAAAATAGCAGTGCTTAAAGTGTGAAAAAAACACATCATCAATGATCACAACTGACCCTCGTTAACCATCTTAATCATCAACAGCAACTGCAGTGGCATAACTAATTTTTTAGTATCTGAGTTTTTATAGCGCCTCTATCGTAAGCCAGGACTTCATGATGTCCGAGAGGCATCATTTCCTACATTTATGTGTTCATCATGACGACAATGTTGGATCAACGGAGCGAGATTAGAAGGATGATTGCACCGATGAGGGCGCTCACTGCCCCCGTCACGAACGTCGTCGTTGTTCCATGATCTACCCCTTCGTGTTTGCGCTTGTAGTCGCCATGGATGGCGAGGCCCATGACGGTTGAAAAAACTGAAAAGAAATAGCAGGAAATTGAAAGTTTACCTTCAACCTTGTTGCTGTATGATGTGTATATGCATCGAGCACTGGTGTGCTCTGATCTGTGAACTTCGGTAGCGCCGTAATAGGCTAATCAGCATTTATTTTAGGTCTTTTTTAAGGAGTTGCAATGATGTGTAATTTTGACAGTTTAATTCGGTTGCAAAATAAAACATATTAATTGATTGATTGATTGATTGACACATCCCAGTTACAAGTGGATCATAGTCAACCCCCCCAGTTATATTTCCACAATTCTCACACTGTCCTGACCCCCGCGGTAATTTTTCTACAATTCTCATACCGACTGACTCTACACAAATTGGCAATTGTACGGTACCATAACTATAATTATTACTTAGACAATAGACAGCCTTAGAGGAATATGGTAGGCATGTATAGACCTACCTGCGAGAAAAATGACGAACGACGTGAGGAAAACGATGACCCTTCCGTTCTTGATGTCGTAAGCGATGAGTAGAAGGAGACAGACTGAGATGATGAGCAGAGCGTATCCGAGGATGAGCAGGGCCTTCACGGATCCGTCCTTGGCGTCAGGATGGTCATGCATCGGAACGGTGCTGTACTCGGACACGGCCATCGTTATGGTGTGCAGCTGGAAGGACAGGACCACCATCACCAACGACACTCTCACGAGAACCGGGTTAGGCATTATGTTATATCTGCAGCAGGTCAAGTGTATACAAAACAAAGATCACTGTCTTATATGTAAACTATGATGACTGGGTTTTACTTATCAGTCACTCGTTCTTTAAAAACAATTCTCCCCCCCCCCGGAGTTTTTTGTGCTGACTGATGGAAGGATGGGTGGGTGGGTGGGAGGGTGGGTGGATTGGATGGTGAAATGGAGGGTGTGGAGAAGAGGGCGAAATGGAGGGTGTGGAGGAAGAGGGCGAAATGGAGGGTGTGGAGAAAGAGAGCGAAATGGAGGGTGTGGAAGAAGAGGGCGAAATGGAGGGTGTGGAGGAAGAGAGCGAAATGGAGGGTGTGGAGGAAGAGGGCGAAATGGAAGGTGTGGAGGAAGAGAGCGAAATGGAGGGTGTGGAGGAAGAGGGCGAAATGGAGGGTGTGGAGGAAGAGAGCGAAATGGAGGATGTGGAGGAAGAGGGCGAAATGGAGGGTGTGGAGGAAGAGAGCGAAATGGAGGGTGTGGAGGAAGAGGGCGAAATGGAGGGTGTGGAGGAAGAGAGCGAAATGGAGGGTGTGGAGGAAGAGGGCGAAATGAAGGGTGTCGAGGAAGAGGGTGAAATGGAGGGTGTGGAGGAAGAGAGCGAAATGGAGGGTGTGGAGGAAGAGAGCGAAATGGAGGGTGTGGAGGAAGAGAGCAAAATTGAGGGTGTGGAGGAAGAGGGCAAAATGGAGGGTGTGGAGGAAGAGGGCGAAATGGAGGGTGTGGAGGGAGAGGGCGAAATGGAGGGTGTGGAGGAAGAGAGCGAAATGGAGGGTGTGGAGGAAGAGAGCGAAATGGAGGGTGTGGAGGAAGAGGGCGAAATGGAGGGTGTGGAGGAAGAGGGCGAATTGGAGGGTGTGGAGGAAGAGGGCGAATTGGAGGGTGTGGAGGAAGAGGGCGAAATGGAGGGTGTGGAGGAAGAGGGCGAATTGGAGGGTGTGGAGGAAGAGAGCGAAATGGAGGGTGTGGAGGAAGAGAGCGAAATGGAGGGTGTGGAGGAAGAGGGCGAAATGGAGGGTGTGGAGGAAGAGGGCGAAATGGAGGGTGTGGAGGAAGAGGGCGAAATGGAGGGTGTGGAGGAAGAGAGCGAAATGGAGGGTGTGGAGGAAGAGAGCGAAATGGAGGGTGTGGAGGAAGAGGGCGAATTGGAGGGTGTGGAGGAAGAGGGCGAATTGGAGGGTGTGGAGGAAGAGGGCGAAATGGAGGGTGTGGAGGAAGAGGGCGAATTGGAGGGTGTGGAGGAAGAGAGCGAAATGGAGGGTGTGGAGGAAGAGAGCGAAATGGAGGGTGTGGAGGAAGAGGGCGAAATGGAGGGTGTGGAGGAAGAGGGCGAAATGGAGGGTGTGGAGGAAGAGGGCGAAATGGAGGGTGTGGAGGAAGAGAGTGAAATGGAGGGTGTGGAGGAAGAGACTTCATTTGGCACATGATTTGGCACAAATTTCAAACAATATTTAGTGAGCTCGGCTGGTCGCTGGAAATCATCCTGCGGACCGTATGCGACCCGCGGGCCGCACTTTGGACAGCACTAGCCTACATGTATGTGCTGGGCACTGCTGGCGAAATAAGTGGATGGACGGCGCTCATATTTGAAAATTAGTGCATGGACGCCGTCCATGACCGGCCAGGCATGCTTTAAGCCCTGCATAACATGCTTTATTTTTGTAACCAGCATAATACACTAGGCCTATGCAGTAGGCCTAGGCCTAATCACATCAAATTTGAATTTGTTTAAAAGTTAGACTTGTAATAAATTAGTATGTTCAACCAGCTATAAGATATCCCGTATTATAAGCCTACCTTTTTACAGCATAAAGAGGACGACTATAATTCACAAAATTGCTGCCTTATTTTCCTGACACATAGACAACGTATATACGAAATAACACACAACGGAAGATTCCATTAAATCTGTGGATGACGTCATTTGTTGATGCGCTCAAACTAATGACGTCATTATTTTTCACGTTGCTTTAAAATTCATGTTTTAAATGTTATGTTGATTGAGTGTAGGTTGTTTATTTTCAGAAGTCGTTTCTTACACTGTATCGGATATAACTAGTTGCACGGCGAACGTATTATAATAATATTATTCTATCCAATTGGTGATTCTTTCCATTTTTTCGAAGTCTACTATGGCCTATAGGTCTAATCTGTGCCAGGCCACTTAGGCCTAAGGCCTACACAAACACTTTGCAGGTCTGCATTAGTTTTTCCTTGTTTATTTGTTTATTTATTTCTCGCATTTGTTATAGCACCTCTTCAAGCTCACTATTCAGAGGCGCTCCAGTCTACAGCGCGGACAACGTATCGGATAAGGACTTGCTCAAGGTATTTACGCGACGGCTTGAGGTTGAATAGGCCTAGTAGGCCTAGCAGTCGTACCGAATACGAATAGTGGTCACGTGACATTTGTTTTCTCTTGTGCGGTTGCTATAGCGAATGGGCAAAAAAGGATGCAAAAATTAGGCCTACATGTGGTTGACTGTTTACTTTTAGGGCGAAACTGCACAATCGGGGACCGCTATTAATAGATCTTACGTAATATTTTCAATTTGTTGGAAAGAGTGACGACACTAACCCTAATTCTAACCCTAACCGACCCTCACGACGCCTAACCTGAGCCATAACCGACCATCACGACGCCTAAGATCTATTAATAGCGGTCCCCGATTGTGCAGTTTCGCCACTTTTAGTTTGTGTATTAAGTTTTCTAAACTTAAACCTTTGCTAGTTTCCTTACATTTGAATTTTCTAATGTTGTGGGCATGCAGGGGCGGATCCAGGGGGCAATCCGGCCATGGCCCCCATTTAAAATTTGCATGGGACGTGACCCCCATTCGGTTTCAAATTAGCAATATGTATAGGAGTGCCATGGCATATTGGCCCCTCATTGAAAAATTGCTTGGGACGTGGCCCGGGCCCCCATTAGGTTTTTGGCCGGACGACTAAAAAGAAGGTCATCACCTTATTTATTTCACTTTCCTTTTATAATTGGTCTTAACGACAATACACGGTACACCTAAATAACAGCGTGTACCCTGCTTTACCCAATTTACCCGCGTAGGCCTATACCCTGGTTTTCGGGAGGTGAGTAGGCCTAAGCTTATACGATGCCGTTTTTCCCCGGAGGTGATTATACGCTGCCGTGTTTCCCCGGAGGTGAGTATAGGCCTTCTATACGCTGTATACCCGCGTATATATCTTTTGATTACAGCCCTGCTTACCCTGCCTCCGTTGCTACATATCTACGAGTTAACCCTAATCCGAACAAGGGGGTCTCGCCAGACCCCCCTTCATATTTTTGGTGAATAACTTTTTTACAGTGATATTTTCTCAAAATGCTTTTATGACTTTGTTCCTATATTGCTGAGCTACAATTAGCACATCTAAACGATCAAATTGGTTGAGTGATAAGGAGATACTGATGATGATGATAATACTGACGGATACTGTATAATGTTGACAGTTTCGACAGTCAGAGCAACAACAACGAATGTGAACGTGTAGAGATGCCAATGCCAGAAGAACAACCTTCAGATGTTTCCTATGATGAAGACATTATTGAAATTGAAGATGATGATGGTGAACATGATGATGAGACTAGACCTAATAGTGAAGATAGCGATGACGAAACTGTTGATACTGATGAAGCCGAGAGACCTGAATACAAGTAAAGTTCAGGATATGTTTGGCAGTCTAATGCACAGTCAAGATGACGTGTGCTCTGTTGCACAATGTAGTAAAAGAAAATGTGGAATAATAGAATATGGACACATTGAGAATATTGAAGATAGTTTTGACAGTTTCTTAACAGCCAAGATGAAATGCATCTTCATTCGACATACAAATCCTAAAGCAGCGGCTAACGGACTTTAATTATGATGCATGCTTACAATTTAGGTGTAGGCATGCATATTCCGTTAATTTTGATAGATAGGCCTAGTTTCTAGAAAAAAGCCATGATGACTTTGAACATAACAGCATTCAATACTAATTTTACTAGAATTATGATTTCTTTGTTTGATTTTCCAAATCTTATAGATAGACAGTTATTGAGTTGATAAAACATGTATGACAAATCGTCGCGAATAATGTTACTAAACGTTTAGTTTGAAATTTCGTCATAAGAATGATTTATGCTGCACAGAGATACTGATACATAGTTATTCTGATACCATCCTACAAAATTGGCATATAAAAAAAGCACTATTAGGCCTACCCATGAAAAACCCACATCGCCAGACCCCCTTTGTTCAAATGAAGTTGGATTTTCGCTTGTTCGGATGAGGGTTAAGCCAATCTGATTTCTTCTGTTTCTGTAGAACCGTATCGCCTCCTGACGAGATGCCACCGATGTATAGCTTGCAGACTGTGGCCTTAGCGCTCGTGCTGATGGGTTACGAGTCGTATGTCTTGGCGATGGTGACGCACACCATCGATGGTTCAGCCTACTCTCAGACGCTCCTCATCGTCGCCTTCCTCCTCTACACCGTCACCGTCATCCTCATCATCCTCACGCAGTTCGATGCTCTCATCCTCGATCTTGTCCTTGCCGCCGTCGTCATCGCCTTCATGATCGTCACCGGTAAGTATCGATATTGATTAATTGATTGATTGATTGACTGATTGATTGATTGATTAATTGATTGATTGAGTGAGTGAGTGAGTGATTGATTGATCGATTAATTGTTTGATTGCTTGATTGCTTGATTAATTAATTTATTGACTGATTGATCAACTAATTGATTGATTAACCAACTGATTAATTGAACGATTGATTGATTGGTTGGTTGGTTGCTGGACGATTAGTCGATTGAGTGATTGATTGATTGATTTAATGTTTTAATGACTGACTGACCGACTGAATCATTGATTGATTGATTGATTGATTGATTGATTGATTCATTCATTCATTCATTCATTCATTCATTCATTCATTCATTCATTCATTACTTAATATTTTGATTAGTTGACGAACACATTGCCTCTTCAACCAATGCCTTTATAGCTATAACCTATCCTTTCTTTACCTGCACTGACCTATCTTACCTGGCATAACCTTATTTTGTTCTTTATTTCTCCATTTCTATAGCGCCCCTTCAATCTCTCGCCACTTAGAGGCGCTCCCGACTACAGCGCGGACACTGCATCGGAGTTTCACGCCGAAGCGCTGAGCAATTGCGAGTGAAGGAGTTTCCCAGGGTCCCTACGCGGCGACTTGAGGTGGATCCCTAACCTGCAACCCTCCGGTTGCAAGGCAACGAACATACCCCCTACACCACCGCGCCCCATATTATGTGCCTTGACTGAATTTCCTGCAATGGTTTTTTCTGTTCTAAGCTATCTTCGTCGTCATCGGTGTAATGCTATCGACGAGAAACAGTCGTGACAACCCTTACGCTGCCGCCCTCTACATCAGTTCCGCGGCGTTGGCTATTGCTGTCGCCGTCTTCATCACCCTCACACTCCATGCTGTCAGTCACAATGGACGAACGACCGCCTCCTGAAACCCCGGATGTAGTCGACTTATAAATAGAAACGGAAATGACGCAATCACTTTGTGGACCAATGAATACACGGCGTGTTAATTAACGAACTTTGACTTGTCTTACTTACTTGCTTGGTTGTACTCAGTCACTCAATAATTACGTTATGGTCAATGGTTGTTGTATGTAGGTATATGTGTGTGGGAGTGTGCATGTAAGTGTAATATGCAACTGTGTAGGTGTGTTTGGGATGTGTGTGCGTGTGTGTGCGCGCGCGCGTGCGTGCGTGTGACAGGGAGTGCGCGTGTGTTCGTGGAAATTGCTGATTGGTATTCTTGCAATTTAGGAAAATCTGCAAATTTTCAAAAACGACTTTTATTACTCATAACATTATTAAAAAATGACAGGTGTTGTATCCATCGGAGATTTCCCTAGCAGTAGCTTACGTCTACTTAGACTACTTACATAGGGAGTTAGTTATTTCAACCAGTCTTAAGACTTTCATTTGACTCTAAAAGTCACTGACATGGGTCAGTTGTGTCCTTATCGTTGTTGAATATGTCTTACCGTTGCTAGGTAGCCTACTAGATTGCAGTTGTCTTTTGAATAGCTGCTGTTGTACAACTGCCTTAGTTGTATTGTATGTGCTGTGCAACATAAAACTTAATAACTGGATTTGATAGTTGTTTGTTAGAGTTGGTTACCGATCAGTTGAAAATTGCTTAGCCTATAATAGTGCCATGCACAGTTGAAAATTGTATAGCGCCCAATCACAGTTGAAAATTGTATAAGGCCCATTCACAGTTGAAAATTATACAGCGCCCATTCAATTTCCCTACTCAGAAGTCGTCTTAACACAGGCCACTGGGTAAGAACACCGTAACAGAACCGTATAATGGAGACAAGGGATCCGAATGGCTGACCCCTCTCCCTGCAGCGGAGGACTAATCCAAGCCAGGAGGAAAAGAAGAAGGTCATAAAGTAATTTACGCAAAATGAATCGAAGTTTTTTCATTCAGTTTTTTTTCTCTAATTCATCACTAAATTGCATTGGCCTTGATTTTTTAGACCGACAATGAGCGTATAAAAAAGCGGCTGCAGTAACTTTATCAACTTTATCAAGAGTCATAGCTGTTACACTCGGGTCTTCTTCATTCGACGCGTAGTGTAGCTCCTCTTTTCTTGAAAAGAAGAAACGTCAGCATAATGAGGCGTTATCCAAGAACCCATGCACTAGCGTAGAAAGAAGCACGAAAACGCAAACTAGTTTTGTTGATGTTCTCACCAAAGCTTACCTTAATAATTATAGATTGAGTCAAAGTTAAGAAATGCGCAATATTGTTTTAAAAAATTATATCCTTCATTATTATTGTAACTTCAACATTTATTGAAAAAAATTATAAAATATTATATAAATTATTATAAAAATATAGGCGTGACCTTGGATTTGAAAAATTATTGGAGATGATGGACAGCGCATAATTTTATAGTCTCTGGAAACCTCACGTCACAGGCTCGTTAAGTTCTGGCATATTAACGAGTTTCGGAAAGTGAGTGCATTGAAACGTTGATGTCCCCATTATTATTTTTTATCTTCAGACCCTTAGACCTACTGAGGTTTTATGTGTCTTAATTTTATTCGGCGGTTGGCTTCCATTTCTAGTTTTTATTCATTTATCAGAAAGAATTTATCACACGCGGTTAAAAAACGAGATCCTGCATGTTATAGCGAAACGTCTGCTCTTATAATACAGTTTGGAATAAACTCTGATTACGACAGCGGCAAAAAAGTTTAAAATTTACAAAAAAGATTATATATTTTCTATTTATATATATAAATATTAAAAAATCCGTGTGAAACGAAATATCCGAGATATTATAAATCTTGTCTTGGAGCACGTGCAGCAAAGCAGCAGAGCGTTGGCCTTGATGTGAATTTGGCCTTGATATATGAATTGGCCTTGACCTTCATGATGATGGATGGCCTTGAGGTGGATCGGTCGCGAGGTAGCTCAGCAGCAGAGAGCCACCAGGAGGAGGATTCCAGCGACGAGACCACAGGCACCTCCAACGGAGTAGGTCGCGATCCAGTAGGTATTACTGAGACCTTTAGCAACTGTTAAGGGAGGAATTACTACGTTGGCATCGTAGTCGTTGTAGACGGCCAGAAAAATCACGACGGATCCGGCTGCACAGACAAAAGCATAGATGCATGTACTTCAAAGACACCGCCTTATCAGTTGATGTCGCCATTATTTATGATGATGGTGGTGGTGATGATGATGATGATGATGATGATGATGATGATGATGATGATGATGATGATGGTGGTGGTGGTGGTGGTGGTGGTGGTGATGATGATGATGATGATGATGATGATGATGATGATGATGATGATGATGATGATGATGATGATGATGATGATGATGATGATGATGATGATGATGATGATGATGATGATGATGATGATGATTATGATTATGATGATGATGATGATGATGATGATGAAGAAGAAGAAGAAGAAGAAGAAGAATAAGAAGAAGAAGAAGACGACGATGATGATGATGATGATGATGCGGTTTTTTCTTCCGACAAAACCGTCGGCGAAGAGCCATTCCAGTACATAGTTTTCATAATTTTTGCAATCTGAGGGATCATAACAATTTATTTTTATGTATGTGCAGTTGTGCACTTGTTATACGCCCCTTCAAGCTCTCGTTACTCAGAGGCGCTTCCGAATGCAGAGCGGACACTGTATCGGAGTTTCAACCCGAAGCGCTGAGCGATTAATTGTGAGTGAAGGACTTACTCTGTGACGGTATATTATGTCGGCAGACATGAATCAGTTTACATTTATATAGGCCTACCAGTCTGCCTTTGTTTCTGTACCGGTACCTGTCAATGTCTCTATTGTTTGTCTCAGGCTGAGTCTCTGTCTTTGTCCCTGTCTCTCCCTGTTTCTGTGTATATGCTTCTCCATAAGGCGTTCAATCTGTGTACCTGTCTGTTGTAGCTACCTGTGCTCAATCGGCACCATGCCTTGGATACCTGTGTTTACGCAATTCTCTGTTACGCTGTTTAGATTCCGTCGCTAGGCAACCTACTTCACCCTTTGCTTGCCCACGCAGCAATCAACCGTGCAATCCTCAAGGTGTCACGCATGACTGCTCACGAAATCGCACCACAATAGGCTCACAGGACTCGTTGAACGTGACCAGTAGAACCCAAGGTGTGTGGATAGATCTTGAGTAGAACCGATATTTAACGGTAGCGTTGATGTGCTTGAATGTCGGTCACAGTGGGTCAACAGACGCACCAACCAATTTTCAAATGCAGTCGTAGAAATTGAGAGTGTAGGTCTGTTCCATTTGC
Source organism: Lumbricus rubellus (assembly GCA_945859605.1). NCBI lineage: Eukaryota > Metazoa > Annelida > Clitellata > Crassiclitellata > Lumbricidae > Lumbricus > Lumbricus rubellus. The sequence continues at coordinate 15,231,121 of OX243819.1, read as the reverse complement.
CGATGTAAAGTGGATTCGATCAATGAAATAAAACTAATGGCCTCCGAAATGAAAATATTTGCCGCAGGGTCAAGTGCAAAAAAACCCAATCATTGTCTGGTTTTGCAATAGATGAGCGAGTACAACCAGACACCAATGTGGTTGTAGAGTATGCATGTCATCTCTCGTGGTCTAGCCGACTTTTGACGACAGCTGTGAGCAATAAGCTTGTATTATGTTATTAAGTTTCTTAGACGCCAAGTCACCAATTTATTAGGCCCTATTTATCTAGAATATAATTGAGTCAAGACAATAAACAGATCGCTTTTTGCGACCTCAGAGTGGAGTTCTAAATGATTATGCGCAACTGTAGAAGCATTTTTGTGCAGTTAAAAATAGTTAGAAATGTTGATTAATTATCATCCGATTGGGAGTAGGCCTAATTTATACCATGAAGGTTGGGAAGGATGAGAATGGGGTTGTGGAGTTCTAAGCATTCCTTAATGGAAGCCATGGATAGACTGCTCTTGCAAGGCAGTCCTTGGTCGCTTTGTTTCCTTGTGCTGCTACTGCTGCGGCTACTGCTGCTGCTGCTTCTGCTGCTACTGCCACGAGACCTCTTGCTTTGTGCACAGCCAGGATATGCCTCAGCAAGTCTTGTGTATCGATCCGTGCCTCAACTTACAATGACCCGCTCTGTCTGTATGTCTGCTTGTCTCTCACTGGCTGTCTGTCTCTGTGTCTGTCCCTGTCTCTGTATCTGTCACTGTCTGTCTGTTTGTTTGTCTGCTCCTTCTCTTTCTCTAAACTTGGGGTTACAATAAACAAAGAATACGTGTGCTATTGGCTGAGTGGCTGAGTAGAAGCGTGGTGGGTTCCTGGAGCAACTGCTGTGAATTCGAATCTCATTGAGCCTAGGTCCAGGCTGGTTTAAACAAAATAAATTCTAAGCTGATTTTTTTTTCAAATTGCATGTACGAAAATATATATTAAAGCGCATGAAATTCACCGATCCATTAATCAATAAATTACTCAACTATTCCATTGACTCAATTTATCACGGGTTCGTATTTTAAGTAAATGTATAAATGATTTAAATAATTGATTCTTGTCAAAAACGTTTATTTAATTAAAATATCAGATCGTTATGTTAATTTATGCTAATCGGTCAAATTGTCCTGTGACGCTGTTATTTGTCTACAGGAGACAAATAAACAAACAATTATTTTGTGCATCAACAATGATGCTATGTAGGCTAATAATTAGGCTATTTTGTTCCATTCCATTTTATCCTGCAGCTGACTTTACCTTACTTTACTTTACCAGTTTACTTGTCTTACTTTTCCATAGGTAGGCATATAGCCTACTCATTACGTTCTCATAAAGATTAGATAAAGTTAGTTGAGACAGGTTGCGATAATGTAACTGCTAAAAAGTAATGACTATTCCGATATGCGATAATATCTTACTTTACACGACTACACTCTATAATATTATATACACGTGAGAACCATAATTAGAGATCTTCTGTAATCTCTGTATCTGTCACTGTGCTGCATAGAAGTTTTGCTATGGTCGGTCCGTCTTTCTGGAATAAGTTACCTATTAGTCTCCGTAATGAACTTCTTTGTATTTCTTTGCCCCTTTTCCGCAAGCGTTTGAAAACCATTCTCTTTGATTATGGTTTGGTGTCAGGTCGGGAGCGCCTCTGAGGAGTTCTCTTGAAGTGGCGCTATATAAATGTTCGATTACAATTACAATTACAATTACAAATCAAAGAAATGAGTTTTTATAAGAATTGTTTTGAAGTTCTGATCCTTTAAGACTATTCTGATTTTGGCCTAGCGATCGCCACTGAGAGAGAAATAAAACCAGGTCAATTTAAACGGAAAAGTAGATCAAAAATAAAATTAAACGAGAAGGAACCAAAAAATTCGGTGAAGGATTCTGGCTAAAATGTTCGATGCAATAACAAAATATGATTTCAACGTTCATACATAACCTTATAACCTGCAACGAAGAGCATGCTGGTCTATAAGCACATTTGGAATCTTCATCTTACCTCAGTGTATTAATTTTCAAGGCTGTAGCTAGGCTATAGGGAGTGTTTGGGTGTTTGAACACCTAGGGCGTACGCCCCCAATGAATTTAATGCAAAAAATTAAAAATGCATTTGCTAGCACATGGCGAAAGAACTACAGTTTGTAATGTATTGACCATCCAGAAGTACCCTCTTTCAGAGCTAGCTCACGTCGCTTCTCCAAACCCATTAGTCAGTTGATTCGATTCAAATCGGTTGCCTGTGGGCTTGCACATGCACGGTCGAGTTTTAACCCCACCTCAAATAAAACCTGACTATATACGGCCTTGGTGTATTTATTATTTTGTGTAACAAATGTTTTGCTATGATTAATCTACCTGCTATGAGAAGGACGATGGCTGTGACGACGGCGGCAAAGTTGCTGGCGGCGAGTCCCGACCGTGTCATCATGACGGACAGGATGAGTCCGATGATGAACAAGGCGTAGGCAAGAATGACGAACGCCTGGATTACGTTGTCTTTCGCCTCCCAATCAGTACCCTTCGCATTGTATATCTTGTAGTTCGACACGGTCATCGTCAGGATGTGGAGCTGGAATGCAAAGAAGGCGAGGACGCCTGCCACGTGGACGAGATGCATGTTGCCCATCTTCGACAAAGATTATTATACGAGGATTGGAAGAATCGGAGCAGGTAACGAATCTCTGTCGTTGCTTTCCTTCCCCTGTTTCGTCTGTCTTTAGACTCGGAGACACGTCGTTTCACGGTAGAGGCACGAGTTTAAAATTGCGATGGAACGTGTTTCTTTCTCTCTTTCTCGATCGATATAATTGGCTCAAACACCACCAGCGAAATGAACGATTCGTCCGAAAGTTTTAATTCAAGTTCTCAGCCTGTGTGTTGTATACAGAACATGCCAACGACTATTTTGATCTTGGATCACAGGCCGCAAGCATGACAACAACACGCTCCCTATACGATCGGTTGCTATGTACGTAACCAAGGACTCAATGGCCCGCGGGATCTGCCTATTGTGGATACGGTTACTGGAAACAGCACTTGCCGACCACCACCGCTGCTCTCACCTGACTCTATCTGCGTTATAAGACGAATTTAGACGGAATTAAACACATCTTTGTGTTGAGAGCGCGTCCAAGAGACTGACGAAGACCAATCAGCGGCCAGCAGGCAATAATTCGATTTAATACTAATCATTTAAGTGCGAAAGGTTGGCGAGGAAAGACAGAAAACCGATTGAAAGGTGAGAGTTCGTGTAAAGTCAGGTAGCGGTAAGATAAGTTACGGTAAAATAACACAAGGTTTTATCGGATAAGGGAAGAGTATAATACGGTGATTATTGATTTCATTGAGAGTAAACTGTTTAGAGGCAAAGCTAAAATTCCTATTGATTCTACATTTACATCGTTAGCGTCGCGCTATCGCAATTCGGCTTAAAAAGACCTTACAACGTCGGATGTCTTTGCTAATTGCATTTGAGAATGACGAATAGCCTACCCAAAACCTGCCGTATACTTCTTTCCATCCTCAATTACTTTAATTTAGCATTTTCCTTGCACAATGCACCTTATCTACATGTAAAGTACCTTATCTTGTCGCACGTGTAAGCCCACCTCATGTTACGGTCTCAAACCTCACCCAACATTAGGGCCTATCTCGCGAACTTTGATTTCAGTTCTAGCACATAAGCCTAGATTATTTTATCCTTGTTTACCCATTCGCTAAATCGTAACTTACCTTATACCTTGCAGGCTTATCCTACTTCCTTCGACTTCTTCGATTTTCTCTTCGGAATCCAGGTCGGTTGTTTCACAGCTCGTCTCCTATCGATTCCAATAAATTTGATTTGAATTGAACTCTTTCAGCTTGCTGCTCATTGCGTCCTGTTAACTGATTAAATCAGTTTTAAAGGACACAGTGAGTTTTTACATAGGTCTATATTATATTATGTCTATAGGTCTTAACGAAATTTAGCTTCTCATAAGTTAGGCTGTATGTATCGCTGGTTTCTTGTCGATGGTAAAGCGGCTCTGTATAAATATACCTAACTAGAATCGCAGTAACTCAAACCTTGCAATTTTATAACATTGATACACCATTAGGCCTATACATTCAGTTCGATAATTTGTCTCACATGATTGTTTTTTCAACAGCTGACTAAATAAATGAAGATGGGTTGTTTCTGGGAAAACTTGGCCTTAGTCCACATCCTGATCGGGTACGAGGCCGATGTCCTCGGAATAATATCGTACGTGAATGGAGATCAGAGGGTACAGGCTCTTCTCATCGTGGCCTTCGTCATCTACACGATCTCGGCCATCCTTATGGCCATCACGAAGTTCACGGACCACAAACTCGATCTGATCATCGCCATCGTCGTCATCATCTTCCTCATTTCGGCCGGTAAATACTAACTTATTACAATCTGCTCGTGTTTACTTATCCATTTATTTATTTATTAGTTTTTATATTTTTAACACTTTCATTAATTTATTTGATGCTGTTTTACTGTCATCTTCAATATTGTAGTTAATTATTTACCCATTATACATGTGTAGGCCCATAATTGATTGCTATATAGGCCTATGTCATGCAGCTGTGTGATCATTAGGCCTATATGGTGAACGTAGATTGTTTATTTGATAGTTCATTCGCTGATTTGATGTTAGTATCCTACAAATAATTTTTGATTTTAGGTTTACCTTATTCTTTGCTTACCCTCCTGAGCGAAGCAGCTATGGCTTGCTTGCAGTGGCCTATTACTAGAAATCTGGCGAATCATTTCCTTCATAATTTGAGATCAAAAACCTGACAGCATGTGCGTAATCTGAAAATCAAACAGCGCTCTTTTCTGTATTTTGAGACGTGTCCTCTACCGATTCAACATTGGAGACACCTATTGAATTGTGAATGTATCACTATCTGTGTGCGCTCACCTGTTGCAGCGTTACTGCACAAACTCCGCCACTGGTTGCACTCTGTCAGTGCCAGTCCTAAGCCTGGATAAAGGAGGAGGGCGACACTAATCATCTTTGTGTCGTGGCAGTGTTGTTAGACAGCAACAGTAGCTTTACTGCTCGCTATAAGCATTCATTCGAAGAGAAAGCATGATCATCATCAGTGGAAGAGATTCTCGTCTTGACAGAACTCTTTTTTGTTATTCAAGACAGAGATTTGGGGGGGGGCTATTCAATTAAATTAGCAGTTACATCGGGGCGCGGTGGTGTATTTGGTGGGTTCGATGCCTTGGAACCGGAGTGTTCCAGCTTCGAATCCATCTCAAGCGGCCGAGTAGGAACCCTGAACAAGTCCTGCACTCGCAATAAATTATTGCTCAGCTCTTCGGCGTGAAACTCTGATGCAGTGAGCTAATTACTCCCACGTTGATGATCCAATTTAGGACCCATAAGTCAAGCGAGAAACTAAGGCATCGTTCTTTTTGTCGATTTTCCAAACTGTCACGAGTTCGAGTCTCGGGCACATACAGACATTCTTGCTCATGGTTACCTGATTCCGGTTATATCAAGAAGAATTGCAATGGGAATGTGGTCGACCAGCTCTGTGGAATAATTATGTTTCCTTGCAATACACTTTTTCGCCACGTGTGTAATGTGTATGTGTGTAATGTGTATGTGTGTACATGTGCATGTGTGTATGTGTGCTTGTGTGTATGCGTGTATGTATGTATGTATGTATGTATGTATGTATGTATGTATGTATGTATGTATGTATGTATGTATGTATGTATGTATGTATGTATGTATGTATGTATGTATGTATGTATGTATGTATGTATGTATGTATGTATGTATGTATGTATGCATGCATGCATGCATGCATGCATGCATGCATGTATGTATGTATGTATGTATGTATGTATGTATGTATGTATGTATGTATGTATGTATGTATGTATGTATGTATGTATGTATGTATGTATGTATGTACGTACATACGTATGTACGTACGTACGTACGTAGTATGTATGTGTGTATGTAGGTATGTATATTTGTGAATATATATCCATGAATACATAAAACACATACATACATAATTATATACGTATATGCGCGTGTATTAAGTATGTGTGAATGTATGTCTGCATGTACATGTATGTATGCGCACGCCGCACATGTATTTGTACGTACATGTATGGTTATGTATTATGAAGACCCTTTGTATAAGAGCCTTTCAAGCATCGGACAGAGTCTTCCCCTCAGCAGGAGTCCATACGTGCCATTCCCTAGTAGGCTAACTCAAAACACAAGTGGGCATATCATCGACGTCACCATAATATGCCCACACAGGCGCACCCTCAACCCCCCCCCCCCCCCCACTCAACCACTCAACACAAAACATTCAACTGGTGATCGCTCCGTCTACTAACCAAGGAAACCAACACTCTACAAAACGTCTCCATGCAGACGCCCATGACTCTCGGCCCTTAACTCCCGGGGGAAGGGCCAGAGGGGCCAGGCAGGAGTCGACATGCAACCACGGTTGTTTGTTTCAACAAACACCCCGTTGCTGTTGACGAAAATCTCAGCCGGACTAAGAATAGACCGAATTTAGGCCGCGCCGTGACTAAGTCAACCGTGGACTGGGCGGCGCTCGGGTGATTGCCTCTCAACCGTAGTTGTTTTGTTTACGTGATATTATTATGAGCAGAAGGGGGCATAGGAAAATAAATAGCCGGTGACAGGCGGACCGACCATGCAGCGTGAGACCTCCCCGTAGGTGTTATCAACCACGCGGAACTTTATAAACAGTATTATTGTCTCGCTGGAGACGAGGTGTGCAAACACGAACGGTCTACACCCAGGGAACCAGGCTATTATGGTTACGGCCAATCGCGAGATCTCGTTGCTTCGAGATGATAATAATAATAATTATTATTATTATGATGGCCACGCTCAATTGATCCGCGAGCGCCGTATGATATATCGCGTAGTATGGCGTGACGACGAGTCAGGTGGCACGGTGGTTGTCAGTAGCAACGGCTACGATCATTGATTATGATGTAGTATGCCATGTATGGGAATCACTGTTTGAGTGATTCATCATTGCTCTCACACCTCGTCGCTCAGTTAGACGATAATAAAAACCCTATCGTGACCATAGACCATCATAATTATGCAAAAATATTTTCTTATTAATATGACTGAGTCAGTTGCAATTATTAAGTGATTATGTGACCTTCTAAAAGGTGCTTTGGCCCTTTTGAAGTGTTCGGGTATAGGCCAACATACCTGCACACATAGGCCTAATTCTAAAAATTCTAGGTTACAACTGCAGTTTACCATAACTTACTTTGCTCTATCTCACCACATACCTCACCACGTCACTTAATCGTATTTCATGTCACCTACATGTATGTACATTGTATACCAGATATACCACACCATCTTACATAATTATATCCCGCATCTTACCTAAGTTAACGCGCCTTGCATTAGACTATCTTACTCTATCAAACGTAAGCCCAGCCTTAGCTTTTAACATTATCTGACCTTATCTTACATTACTATGCTACATGCACTGCGTCCCAGTCGCCATTGGCGACAGCTCAGAAATTGGGTTTGAACTTCAAGCCCAATGAAAGTATCACATAAGAAATATTATTTTAATTAATTCATTAATAATTATTCATTCCAGAAATTGTTGTAGCAAACCTTCAAGGCTAAGTACTACTCAGCGGTGCTCCCAGTTCCAACAGGTCTAAACTGCGCATGACGTTAATTATAATTTCAGAGATTTGATGCATTAAGCCAATAGCCTACGATAATAGCCTACCGATGCAATCCTATGTTAGCCTATTATATGCATGCCGGCCTATGTTTTGCAGACTTTTTCTCTGAGTTTTTTTTAAGAGCTGCTTTCATCTATTCTAGTCATAACAATTTTTCTTCCATATAAGTAGGCCTAATATATCATGAAACTGTGTCGGTCGCTCGTTTGTCAGTTTAATAATCAACAGCAGAATACCTACGAATGAAGGGGGTCTTTGTACGATCCAAAACAGAGGCAATCTACCCGTATATAGTCTGCAGAGAATTAATGGGTATAATTAACGAGCAGAGGTGTGCTTCTCTCTGCCTCTGTCTCTGTGTCTGCCTCTGTCTTTGTCTCTGTCTCTGTCTCTGTCTCTGTCTCTGTCTCTGTCTCTGTCTCTGTCTCTGTCTCTGTCTCTGTCACTGTCTCTGTCTCTGTCTCTGTCGCTCTCTCTCTCTCCCTTCTCTCTCCCCTCTCAGACTCTCTCCCTCATTTCCGCTCAGCTCCACCCTGTTACGCAAATCGCTGGGTCAAAAATTCCCTAAAGCTTTTTTACCAGCATCCACCTCGTAGGAAACGCTATGGCGCGATCCCCACATGTGTTCCTTGAACCTGCGTGGTGCTTTCACGCTGCACCGCGATGCAAAATATTATGCCTACAAGCCCTACAAGCGTAATTATTATGCAAATGCAATGTAGGCCTACGCATTTTTTTTATGTAGTGACTTTATAATGGCCTCGACCCTGCTCGTTTTACAATGAATTGATTGGGTGAAATCCTTCACCACCACTTGTAGGCCTAACGCGTTTGAGTATATGCACTAAGCCATTTAAGGCCCCTGTGTATACATAGACGGGCCGTGCTAGCCGGAGATTTAAATCTATGAAATAAGTCCGTGCAGGTCTTAGAGTGTGACTGGACCATCACGGAAGGCGTCCATGCACTTATTTCCAAAGCTGGACGCCTTTCCTGTCACCTAATAGGAGGCCGGTATATACAGCCTGGAAAGGTTAGGGGCGTCCATGCACTTCCTCTTTTAGACTTTACACACTGAATAAGTCACCTTCGGGCAGTGTACCGTGGTCCACACGCTCTCTTTCGCAGAGTATAAAAATATTTGATTGATTGATTGATTAATTGATTGATTGATTGATTGGTTGATTGATTGATTGATTGATTGATTGATTGATTGATTGAGTAGTTTGAGACCAACATTGCTGATAATTATTATTGTGTGTATTTCCGTTGTTTGCAGCTGCCCTGCTGTGCGCTGGTGTTGGTGTCTATGGAGATGCGAACGTGAACCGACCCTACCCGCCCACTCTGGAGATCAGTGCGGCCCTGCTCGGGGTCCTCGGCGCTGTGTTTCTCATCATCAGGGTGGCATGCGGAGAGAAGCACTCGTCCACCTCTCCGTGAGCATTTCGGAAGCGGCTTTCCGACCACCACCGAGCGTAACGTTCATCCGGTGGATCAGCCTGTTTTCCAACTGTAGTTATGCGGCGCTTAAAGAACATGAAACTATTAAAACGAAGTTTGCGGAAAATGTATTAAACGTTTTAATTAAATAACTGCAAAATGAGATTATACTATAGATTCGCTACGCATCAACTCTCTATAGGATTCTGTATAGTAAATCACTACCCAAAAACAATTAGTGTTAACCAGTTTAATAACGCAATGGGCCCGCGGTATGTCCAAAATGCCAAACCCTTGGTGCATGCGGCCGATTTGGTTATTAAGATCAGTATAATTTTAAAATATGATGTAAAAGCAAATTAAATAGATCTATTGGACGTTAATGCGATAACTATAAAAGACAAAATGAGTTCATTCATATTTTAAAGAACTTTACATAGATCTAATGATCCTAGGCTAGGTACGTGTAGGCCTATACTTGATGATGCGAAATTCCGTTGTAAACTAAAGACTTTAAACAATTAAATGTAAGCATGTGGTTGTCATTTAGCTGAAATTGCTTAGAATTGTAAACCTTCAAAATAATATTTAAGAAATTCGAGAGACAAAGGTCGTTCAAGTTATAAGTTATTTTATCTGAGAAAGTGAGTGTGTTGAAGACAATTTTCGTTTAAAGTTTTGTTATTTATAAAATAATAATAACATGAAATTTCCTACTTGAGTTCTTCGGCGTTTTGTTTTAAGCGCGCTTTTATTATTGTCTATTCATTTGTCTGTCTGCTTATCCGCCTCTGTCTGCCTGAATGTCTGGCTGTCTATCTATCTGTCTGTCTATTTATCTGTCTGTTAGTTCGTCTATCTGATTGTCTTTGTGACTGCCACTTTATTATTCACATAGTGGGCATGAGACCGCAATAGGCTACTTAGGGTAAAGAAAGGAATACCAAGACAAAAAATGACTGCATATGCCAGTCTAATATAAAACTCAAAACTTAGAAACGTTGATAAAACAGTTAGGCGTCCAGATATAAATTTCTAAAGCCACTTTTAGTGTCCTGCATTAGTGGCTTCGGTGCTTAAAGTGTTACCAGGCCATAAATCTACCTGTATAAGGGTCGATCAACTATGAATGAAAAACTTTACTAAGGTCCATTAAAGAGAGACCGCTTCACAGCAAGATGAAAGAACCTTGGCTTCACAGTATAGGTTCGACACCCCCCCCCCCCCCCAGCTGCCCCCATACTCTGCGGCGCGAGTCTGCGCCACAGACCGTGTCCTGTGCGACCTATCACCCACGCTATGACCTGACCTATTAAGAGGGAGCCTTCTGCCGTCGGTGTTGGTTCTAAAGTCAACGGTGCGCTCTGCATGGCATATCAGACAGCCGCACCTACTGAATTGATGCGCATTTTGTGCATTTAATTTACAAGTGTTTTGCCAAGCGTCTGTATTATTTTTTCGGTTGATCACAAGGTCGATCTCGTTAATTATAATTAGGGAGACAGAAATGGTGTCGTAGGTCTATAAGTATGGTATTGTAAGGAAAATTAACCAGTGCATAATAATTATTGTAAAGTAATGTAGAGTATGATACGAAATTTAGCCAATGTAATGCAGAAGAGAAGATGGAGCGACTTCGTTTTCTTAATCTCGGTATATGAGGGTGTGTGGCCAGTCCCCTCCCTCCTTCGCCGTCTTGTCTTCACACGACAGTGTACGGTCTGTGTACTCATCTTAGCTGAGTGGCTACGAGTGTAGGTGGAGAAGGAACATCTAAATAAATTTCTACCCGGTTAGGATTTGAACCTCCGACCTATTGATTTATAACCAAGCGCGCTAACCACTGCACTATCGAGCACTCCATAGATAGAGTGGAGGACAATTTTAGTAGCCTATAGTAATTATTATAGGGTAAAACAATGCGGGAGCTTATAATTAGGGCAGTCCCTAAATCACGGTCAAAAAGTGAAAAAATCACGGCATACTTTTGCAAAAATCAAAAAATTCACGGCACCGTGATTTTCCGTGATTTTTCACATTTTCAGCACTTTTTTGTAAAAACACCTTTAAAATGGTTGCACAAATGAGTAGGCCTATTTATGAATAGGTCTTCACTTGTCAGCAACGTCTTTCACTCCCCAAAACAAAAATTCTTAAATTAATTTAATTATTCCGCGCTGTTTTTGGTCGTCGGCGCCATTTTTGACGTGTTTCGCAACCATTTTTAACGTGTTTTTACAAAAAAAGTGCTGAAAATGTGAAAAATCACGGAAAATCACGGCAAATGGCAAAATTCACGGCAAAGGGCGAAATTCACGGCAAACGGCGAAATTCACGGTTTCCGTGATTTCCGTGAATTCGTGATTTAGGGACTGCCCTACTTATAATGTCTAATCGGTATAGTCTACTACAGTATTATTATGAGAATTGTAGAAAAACTCACTGTGGGAAGGGGTTAAGACGTTGATTTATGCGCGGCGTTTGGGTTTAAAATGAGGACTTTACTATGGCGTCCTAAGAAAGACTGGGGCTGAATCCCCCACTGCGCCCCCGACAATTTTCGCACCCCCTCTACTACGAGTGTAAACAGGAGTCAGTTTTTTGCTAGCGTTGGATTTAGTTTTGATAAAAAAAATGCTCTCATCCTCTGTTTAATTTGATAATTTTGTATGGTTAAATCTAAACAATAGATCTAGGCTTATACCATTATAAGCAGTTGTATAATAATTATACTGGAATTCATGGCCGAATGCTGTTTAAGATGTTGCTTATGTAGGAGGCATCGTTTGTACTTATGTCTATTATTGATCGCTTGTTGGACGTGTAAACTTACTGTAAAGTTGATACTTATGAGTTCAAGTATTATATAGGCCTAATAAACACACTTTCAATTCAACAATGAGATCAACCTATAGGCCTACATATATATATATAATATATATTATATGGATATTATATATATAGATATATATCATTAGATATATATTATATATATTACATGTATTATATGGATTGGAGTTAACTCCCCCCATCTGCCCGTCTTAGATTGGTGCGAAGGTTAAACCACCCCACGTCCACAGCAATGGGTAAGATAGAGAGTATAGGCCTAGATTCAGTAGAGTATGTCATCAGAAAGTTGGAGGCATGTTGTTGTTGTTAGAATTAGGCCTGCGTAGTCCAAAGTTCTCCTGGCCAAAACCTTATGTATAGGGTAGCCCCGGCATTAGTGGAAATGGGGCAACAAAGGGTTGAAATTTATTTCATTCTGTGAGCAGTGGTTCCTTATAGATTGTAGCCTATACCCTACACTACAGCACGATAGCTAAACATAATAAGATCAAAACAAGAATTCATTTCACATGTTGAGCGAGTTTTTATTTTACACAAATTACGAATGCTAGCATTTAACCGACAGCTATGGAATGTCATATTTCTGCACATGCTCCAATGTAGGCTAAATATAGGCAGTTTTCGAAAGCACGCAAATAAAGACAATCCTTAAATTATACTGTCTTGAACGATTCAATTATTTAACAGCATTACAGAAATCAAAGAATTAAGCAAGCAACCAATTCTGGAAAATTACACGAGAATACGTTAATTCAACACCAGATCATCACGTTATAGGCAACATAATAGTTATCCAATTCCAATAGCAGGCAATTTTAGCCTAAAAATAATACCATTCAAAGCAATTTCAAGCATTTTGTCCTTCCATGGTTTAACGTTAAATACTCCTTCACTTTCTATGCAAGTATTTTATTCAACCTCTGCCAACCCGAAAAGTTCAGCACCCCTTGTAAATACTGATGCAGACCCTCCAAAGTACGCCCGTCCACTCACATTAGACCTATACACTTCTTCTCCCTTCAGTTGGAAAGTGAACTTTAATTTAAAGTAAACCCCAAACATTAATTTATGCTAACATCAATTGATTTATAGCCAAACTTGCAGTTAAACCTGGCATGCCATCTGAAACCAGAGTTGAATACATGTAATAATAATAATAATAATAATAATAAATACACATGACTCTAATTCCTTGGAGCGGAGGCCGTAGTCTCGTCTGGGATGTCACAGTGACGGACACCGTGGCTCCATCTTACCTTAGCTCAACATCGGGCGCAGCTGGAGCGGCGGCTGAGCTGGCTGCCACCAGAAAGAATGCGAAGTACAGTGAACTGTCCAAACCCTACTTATTTGTGCCGCTGGCCTTCGAGACCCTTGGTCCAATCAACGAAAGCGGTCTTGTTTTCCTCAAAGATTTAGGAAGGCGTATTTCCGAATTTTCAAGGGAGTCTAGAGAAACTTGCTTTCTCTTCCAGCGTTTGTCGATTTCAATCCAGCGCTTTAATGCCGTGGCCTTCCGAGGCTCTTTCTGTTCAAACCCTGAAGACGAGGCCTGACTAATTCCGGACCCATCTGAATAATAACATCAGTTTTAGTTGTATGAAACAATTAGCACATTATGCCTGTGCTTGTTAAGCGTTCTCTGTTCATCACGCACAGCCAATTGATGTTGCACTGTTTGAAACGGAAATAAATGATTCCATAATAATAATAATAATAATAATAATAATAATAATAATAATAATAATAATAATAATAATTTTCGTTTATTCGACAACAGAACGCAATCGGTTACAGTGTACAATTATGCAGTTGAAACAATTTACAGGAGCTCAGATTACAGAAACGTTCAAAGCTAAAAAAAAACATACAAACATAGGCTAAGCTTTATAAAAAAAAGTGCAGCGACTTGGAAACACCGCGTAATATCTGACTGTCATAGAACCGTACCCAGGGCCTCTAGATTCTAGAAGACAGAGCGTTTCCCGGAATTCCTCTAAATACACGTATTAGGTTATAAAAGCACCATAAACAGCTAAACACCCATTCCAAAAAATCATAACAAATATCAGCCTTGTCAAGTTGGGTTTGAGATAGTTTAAACTTTTTTGCAAATTAAGGTTTCAGTTTTAAAAAAGCACAAGACAAACTAAACACGGTCCCGTGATCAAGTCTTCATGTAAAACGCGCCTGTTTTTGGATCGACGTCATACAAACGTCCGTTGTATCGTTTCGTGACGTAATTATGACGCAATATTTACGCGGTTGCCATCGTCATTCACTTATAACGTCACAGTAAAACGAAAATGTCGGATTCGAAGAATGACGTCAGACGCAGTAATTGATGACGACGTTGTAAGACGCGTGTGACGTCAGATTCACTGATGATGACGTTAGACGCACATACTGACGAGGATGACGACACAGGCGATGTAGCCACTGGCTGCTCCAGTGACGTAGGTTGTTGTGGTGTAGGACGAGAAGGGTCTACCGTAAAATTGCGGTTCTTTCCCCCAGTAGACGATCGCATCGAATACGGCAACTCCAACGATTACAGACGAAGCTGCGTTACAGTTCAAAGACAGAAACGATTCATTCAATGTCTTTCGAGAATTTTATATAGCGCCTCTTCAAACAGAGCGTCTTTTGACGTGCAGTTGTACACAAAATGTGCAGTTCTAAATGAATTTGTGCAGTTGTAGAAGCACTTCTGTACAGTTAAAACTATAGCAAAAATTGTCATTGTCCTCCGATTTGAAGTAATTTACCATAGAGGATGGGAAGGGAAAGAAGGAGTTGTGCCGTTATACAAAATTCTTTAAAACAGGCCTTCAAGGTAGGCTGCTCAGAAGCGCTCCCGGCCCAACCACGGCTAAATAAGACAGTTTTGAGGTTCGTAAGGAACAGAGTGCATGGAGTGACCCCTGCAGGGAACTAAGCGCAGTGTAACAGGGAGGCTTTTCCAGGATGTATACGACCAGCGACAGAGAATGACTCAACGAACAATTTGGCCAAAAGACAATAGCAACACAATGACAATGTTATTCACCGCTAAAAAACAAAACCTGCCTCAAGGCAATTATAGCTGAGAGAGAGAGAGAGACATGAACCTGCAGGTTCTCTGCTTCATTTTCATACATCAGCATGACACAATGACTGCAGAATAATAAGTTTGACTTTGCTGTGAATGCAAGACATGCTTCGGTGAAGTTCGGTCATACTATATGCAAAAGAAAATGACAAAATAACTCGAAAATTCTTAATTGTCTGGTTGTTTGGTTGGTAACGAGGTCGGCATGCTTGAACGGTTGATTCTAGACCACAGCGCTCTCTAAGAGTAGCAATAATAATTGGTATTCATAGCGCGACCCTCGGCTATTGACAATCGCTGCATACACTGTGGACTAAGTTAAGGTAAACAACGGCTTTAGAATACCAACATTCCGAATGACCGACCTCTAAATTCAGGTATCTATAGTTTTGGCAAACATACACATATTGTACTATGTAAATGGTTTTCATTATTCTATCATCTATTGAATAAGACAGACACAGATACACGAAGAGTTAGCAACCTCATTTTCTTAGCCTCGGGATATGAGGAGGGCGGGTGCCAATAATCTCCCTCGCCGTCTCATCTCTCAATGGACAGCACATGGTCAGTGACACTCAGTGTAGCCTATTCATCACATCCAAATTGACTGCAGGAGACGCCGATGGAGCAGAAGATATCTTAAAGCGAATTTCTGTCTCGGCGGAGAGTTGAACCCCTGCCGATCCATTGACAGACCAACATGCTAGCCACTGCGCTCTCAGCACCCAAAGATGGTCACAATAATAGGCCCAATATTTATGCAGCTAACTAAGCTAACTAAGCCCGTGACTGTTTTCTCAGCCTCTTTACAAGAAAGACAACAATTTAGGTGAGGCGAATTATTGTATGCCCTACTTTTTTAGACTTAGGCTACGTCTTGTGTTTGTTACTTTTTCGTTTGCTGTTCGTGTACATTTTCATTCTAATTCTTTGCATTT
The DNA here is from genome assembly GCA_945859605.1 of Lumbricus rubellus. Taxonomy (NCBI): domain Eukaryota; kingdom Metazoa; phylum Annelida; class Clitellata; order Crassiclitellata; family Lumbricidae; genus Lumbricus; species Lumbricus rubellus. The sequence goes on along the minus strand of OX243819.1, from coordinate 15,215,010 downwards.
GTCTATATAGCCTATATAATATTATGCCTTTATTTATTTATTTATTAATTTTTAATTATGTATTATTTTTAATTAATTAATTCAGCTACTCATTATTTTTAAATTAATTGATTAATGAATTTATTTATTTATTGTTTTTGTATGTAATGTAAATCTTGGAAATTTCTCAACCCCCACCGAAATGTCAAGCCAAGGAGACCAGCTTTCCACAGACAATATACCTTTTAATGCTGGTCATGATCCATTATGCGGCTTTATGGCCTATTTTGCACTTATTTCTCTGCAATTATTTTAAATTATTTATTCATTGGTTTTATGCCCAAGAAAAGGGCTAGCATGTACTTATTATACAATTTTCTTTTACACGAGTAATTTATTATTATTATTTATTTATTTGTAGTTATTTATTATTTATTTATTTATTTATTTATTTATTTATTTATTTATTTATTTACTTAGACTATTGATTTATTTATTTATTCATTACCTGCGATGAAGAGGAAGAATGCCGTGAAGACGCACATGATCTTGTTTCCCCTGAGGTTTGAGTAAGAGAGGATGAGGAGCAGGAGGAGACTGAGAATGAAGAGCAGGTAGGCGATGATGAGGAAGGCCTGGATGACGTTGTTTCGGTGGCTGCTGTGGTCCATCTCCATCGTTGGTTTACTAATCAGGTAGTAAGAAGCCGTCATCGTTAGGATGTGCAACTGGAAGGCGATCATACCGAACACCAGCGCCACCTTCGTCAGATCGTGCGTGCCGGACTTCATCTTTAGTCTTCTTCTTCTGCGTAGATCGGAGAGAGGCGATTTGCTTTTCTCGAAGTAACGTTGATCAAATGCTGACAGAACTTCTTTCTAGCAGCGTCTTCTTCGCGTACACCGTCGAAAGTGCGGGTCCAGCTTTATATTCTACGCTTCTTCAGACGCTGATCGAAGTCACGTACAATGCGACGCCACGGCCCAGCCCAGTTCGGTTGGTATGCGGTGGCGAGACGCAGAGAAACAGAGAGACATGGTGAACTAGGCCCACACTGGGCCACACACACAAGGCCCGAGATGAAATTGCAGAAAATAACTGGGCCTGCATGCCTTGCCCTGCTGCGCAGCTGTAAGATTTCTCCTGCGAAATAAATTAAGCGTGACGTCAACAGGCTACTACTCTGGCTGAAATAAACCGTTCAATGACCGCCGGAGCAGCCCAACCAAAATCAACATCCATAAATTCTGGACCGCATTCTGCGCATTGCGACACCCTACTTCGTAGCTGGAGCAGCCCCGTCTCGCTTGGCTGGCTTGGGCATCTCTGCTTGAGATTGACGTGACGATCCAAACGGAGTCGCGGTAGTGCACCTTATAATAGGCTGTTGACTGTTGAAAGCTTCATCCTACGAAAGACAAGCCGAAGCGAGCTGACCGAAGTGAAGAGAGAGATCGCGTTCTGCTGCTGCCAATACTACTGAAACTCTTCTCGGTATGTCTCATACTGTAAGCTTACAGGTTTTCATTTTACAAGGCTCACTATTTTCACGGTAGATGAGCATTGTTTTTTTCAATTTTATTAAATAGTCATTTTATTGCGCAGATATTTAATTTAAAAGTACTCTAGATTACAATTTGTAATAAATTCTTGCAATATTTTAAAACTTAGGATCATAAGCCTTGCATCTTCAAATTTTGTACGACACACGTGCGCCTATCTACGCAACGTTTGAGCGTAGGCCTATAGGCCCTACGATAATAATGTCGGAAGGCGGCAGTGTAAAAACGCGCAGAAAGCTGTACATGCATATCAAAGAATAGACGCTATACTTGTGAATTGCCTTTCCTTCAAACTAACGCATTTATCTCAATAAATAACTGCCTATTTTTCTCTGTTAACACTTGTATTAATGCAGTCTGTGCCTTTGGATCAATAAAGCGCAGTGCTTCCTTAGCGTTCAGTTCTACACAAAATATGCACTGTGGGCTACAATAAATTGTGTAATCACTTTTGCGCAGTTAAAACTATTAAAAAGTCCATTGTCATCCGATTGGGAGTAATCTACCATAGATGATAGGAAGGGAAAGAATTGGTTGTTTTGCAGTTATAAAATTTCCATAAAAGAAGCCCTTATAAAGCTTTGATTGTCAATTGATTATAATTTGACAGATTTTCCTTTTTAGACCGTATACGAAACCGTTTTCAAGATGGCCGACTGGGACAAGATGGCGCTCATGAATGTGCTGATCGGATTCGAGGCTGAGATCCTCGGCGTCATAACGTACCCAGTGCAAACCGACTGGTCCCGTAGTCACGCCGTCCAGGGTCTGCTAATCGTCGCCTTCGTCCTCTATGCCATCGGTGCTGCGCTGATGGCCGCGTCGAAGATCACCGGGGGCTTCGTTAACATTGCCGTATCCATCATCGTCATGATCTGCATGCTGGTCACCGGTAGGTGGCGAGTTTAATTATAGTAATCGTGGATTTATATAGCGCCACTTATTAAAAAACTCCCGCTCTTATTTGTCGATTTATCGTCTCGTCGCTTTTGACGCCATCATAATGATGCGAGTGACTTGCTCTTAGGCCTACTCTCGTTCTTTTTTTTAGCTGAGTCTCTCTGTCTCCTGTGTCCTGACTAGGCTACTTCATTTTGCTGATCAAATGCCATATAATTATGCTGTTCGCGCATTGTATTGTATTGTCATTGTATTGTGTTTTATTGTAGTACTGTTCTTCAAAACTCAATAGAACAATCGACAGTAATGATGATTTTTTAAAATAATATTAAGAAATAAAGTACAAAGTTACCAAAACATGGCAAGATATGATAAAAAATGTACAATACATTAGCCTACCATCAAATGCAACACACTTATCACACACACACACACACACACACACACACACACACACACACACACACACACACACACACACACACACACACACACACACACACACACACAAACACAAACACAGACACAAACATTATTGGGAAGCAAAAAATGCGGGGGCGCAGAATCGAGCCTGACGCCAGGGAGGTCACGAATCACGGCCTGAGGTTAATAGTAATCAAGTGTCGAGATGCCACTTAAATATTAATATTATGCGGGTGTGATTTGACCAATAAATTCCGTCTCATTAATTATGTGTAGGTTGATCAGTTGCCAAAAATATGTAAATTGAATCCGCTCTCATATCTTATGCAGCTCACCAAGTGTTCTTTTGACACGGCGCTGCTTTGGAGAATTAGTTAATCAGCAGTCAGTTAGTTACTTAGCAAGTTTATTATTTTATCAGTGCTGGTTTATTAGTTTCTCTAGCTAACTATTATCTTCGGACTTGTATGCGCATATATGTATATTGTTATGGCTCCTTCAGATTCTAGGCTACTATTATAAGCCCTATGTTCTAGATTTATTTATAATGGCTACTTTAGATTCTATATATAGCCTAGGTCATATGTTCTAGATTTATTTACAATGGCGCTTTTAGATTATAATATATACATGTAGGTCCTATGCTCTAAATTAATTTATTTATTAATTTAATGAGACGAAATAAAACAAAGCTTCTTTAGATCCTATTTATATGCTAATAATGTGTATATTATGCATGGCCCCTTTAGATTCCAGACACATGTTCTAAATTTATGTATGGCTCCTTTAGATTCCAGTCATATGATCTTATTTTTATTTATAATGGCTTCTTTACATGTAGATTCCAGACATAATTTTGTTCTAAATTTATATAAACTTATGGCTCCTTTAGATTCCAGCCATATGATATAAAGAAAGCGGCTTCAGTGCGATAACTAGAACATAAAGTAAAGCATACAACGGAATCTCTTGTTTAAGTTTCATAAATAAGTAAGCTATGACATAACGACAGCAGAATAATAAGTCCGGCTTTGCTATGCGTGCAAGTCTTGCTTAGGTCAGTCTACACCAGAAAACTAGTTTATAGGCGTGTTTCGTGCATAGAGTAAGATTCTATTTATAGGGTCCTACGCGTCCCACGTAACGTGATAAACTATTATGTTAGTAATAGTTATGGGGCGGGGAATAACTTGTTTACATAGTGTTTACAGTCTACTGATTTTTATTTCCAATTCAAGCCATCGAACTCTTTCATGTAGCTGCTGTGTAGGCTGAATTGTGCATAATGTTTTATGAGTGTATTTTGACGGTGGAAGTATAGGCCTACTATAGATAGCAACAGTTGCCAATTGGCTGACGGCAATGCGCCGATCTCAGGGCGATGTCATGAAACAAGTCATAAGACCCCATCTTGTTTTGCAATGAAAACAACTCCTTATAATGCATGTAAGTCAGGATTCTCGAACAGAACACACCCTACACTCCTACAGTGATTCACACACACGCACACGGACACACCTACACGCACACATACACACACTTGTAGACAAACAGGTGAAACCTGCAAACCTGAGACATTCAAAGAATTGCCCACTTTGAATTTTATGTATAATTATGTGCAATGCACGCATAGGTTACACGTAGGTGAACCATTTATTATCACATACATACACGCTAGGCATCCATAGAACGACAAAGTCACCGAGACGTTCACATGTTTACATGCAGCGCAGCAACAACAGGTCTATTATAATAGACAGAGAACTTTTGCAACAATGCGTCCATTCGTTCTTGTTCTCTTGTTCTCCCCCGAGGCAGGTGCAAACTGATCAGTAAACATGGCTCGTTCCCAGCTGACACACCGAGCATAACCTGGCAACTGTTTCGTAGCCCAGACGGAAAGTCATAGGTCTATTGAAGGCTTCAATGCGGTCACCGTGAAGAATTTCCAAGGTTCTCTGCCCTTGGCGAGAACTCTCAGTTCTACTATACGTATCCTAATGAGACCTTGATCAGTGATCACATCTACAGGGAAAATGGCACGTGCGCTAAATTCCCAAAGTCTTAGCGGCTGTCGGAAATGCGCAGAATGCAAATCGAGAAATAATCGTAATAAATGAACTTGACCCATTGGTTCCAGTGCTATCTTAACGTGCAGTTGTGCACAAAATGTGCAGTTCCAAATGAATTTGTGCAGTTGTAGAAACACTTCTGTACAGTTAAAACTAGCAAAAAGGTCATTGTCCTCCGATTGGAAGTAATTTACCATGGAGGATGGGAGGGAAAATAAGGGGTTTCTCAGTTATAAAAATTCCTTAAAAACAGCCCTAATTGGTTCTGATTTTTCTGGACTTGAGTTAAGTTTCCAGTTCAGGTCTTCGTCAAGCCAAATGGCCTCCAGCAGGACCAAAGTACCTAAACTGCACTTAAGACCAAGATTGTATCATTTTCCATTATTCTTGCGCAGTGGAATTGTCACTCCGTAAATTCCAAACATGAATGCAAGCGTCCGCATTTAATGCGCACATGACATTGAATTCAATGCATGTACAATGTATGTACTGAATATCTATGGAAGACCAGGTGGAATTCAACATGGCGATGTCCTTCATGTGATTTTGATAAAGACAAGGACAACATTTGTCACACACATGGACACACACAAGCACGGCAACATAACCTGGCAACTGCTTTGTAGCCTATTTATAACCCTGGTCCTATTAGCTGGTCTATTGGTCTAGTATTTCTTTTATCTTTTAAACCCTCCAGGGTTCGCAGGAAATGAGAACGATGCCACGCATGATTGGATACGGGTGAATAGCTGTGGTTGATTGGACGTTTGCATCTAAGAAGCATTCTTTGCATTTTACGCTAAGTCTCATTCTTTGAATTCCTACCGAAATGCATCTTGGAGCTATTACTATTTACTATGATTTTGAAATGACAAGCATCTCGCTACGCTCTGTGGATCTGTTCAGTGTTCATTCAGGTTAAGAGTGTATATTCAAAGAACCTTGGAATTAGTCTGCATGCGATGGCGCACGTATCGAGAACGGATTTCATTCAATGAAAGAATGTCGGTCGTTCGTCAAAGGGACCTAAAAGGGAGACGTAGAAGAGAGAGGTCGTTACTGAAGACAGCGTGCCGTGTGTGTGTGTGTGTGTGTGTGAATGTGTGTGTGTGTGTGTGTGTGTGTGTGTGTAACAGAGAAATGGAGTGACGGGGGAGGGAGGGATAGAGAGGGCGGGAGACCAAACTCTTTAAATCTAAGCTGAAAATACCTTTCAATGTAAGTGAACTACACTTAACACATTGCTACTCAAGTGAATAGCTGTAAGCTATAATTATACTCTGGACTTTTGCTTCGGGCGTAGTAGTAGGCACAAGTAGGAACGCTGAAGCATTCGTAAAGAGTTTTTAGTCAATCAATCAATCAATCAGCCAATGGATCAGTCAATCAATCAGTCAATCGATCAATCAATCAATTGATCAATCAATCAGTCAATTAATCAATCAATTGATCAATCAATCAATTGATCAATCAATCAATTGATCAATCAATCAGCCAATGGATCAGTCAATCAATCAGTCAATTAATCAATCAATTGATCAATCAATCAGTCGATCAATCAGTCGTTTATTGACTCAGCAACAACAGAAATCTCAGGTAACTTGAGAAATGAAACAAACAGAAAGCTCGAGATTAGGCCTAAGCATAATCTGCAAAATTAATGAAAACCCTAAAGGATAAGAAAGTCCACTAGTTCAGAGTTTTTCCTTTTTCATTCATGTAGTTTCAGATGACTGAACAATTTGTTCTGATGAATGTGATGATAGATGTACGCACATAAACCCAACTAATACTCTAGCTGTAGGCTACTGTGGCATTTGGATTCCTTAACTATGCGTGTAAATGCCTTTTCGGTGTTCTATGCTTGGACATAATCAGTCATTTCAAGCGTAGTCATCTCCTGTTGATCTAGGAGCAGACCATAGGAATAATAATTATTCACAAGACCGTTTGATAAGACTTTAGTGTGTACTAAGCTAATCGCTTGTTACTCTGCAACCTTTGCGGTCAGAATCTTTGTTGGTAGGCCTACCGTAACTCGGTAGTGTTGACAAGGGTAATTCTGAATTCTGTCGCATTTGGAATTTTAAACACACGCCTTGTAAATATTGACCCACGCGTAGTTTGCCGACATAGACTAAAAAATTCTGCGCATGCTCTACTCTGGTACATGATACAATAAACTGTGTGGCCTATAATGTTCTCTTCGCGTCGTTGAATAGGGTTAGAGTTATTTTTACTGCGCAGTGTTATTGAAGGCACAATGTCATATTGGTCCAGTAGATGAAAAGTTCTGTCGCTACTATGCTAACCGTTGAACCGTAGCAGGAGGGAGGAGAGGAAAGAAATGGATGGAAAGTAGACCAGGCGCGGAAAGTTCACGAACTAAGTCTTATCATAAAGAGCAAGTCACGTTGACTTACTTACTTAGTTCCTCCAGTTCCGATCGGAACATTGGTCGACACAAAGTCACGTTGACTTTGAATCAATTGTAAAGACGCAACTGTACGATGGCCTTACAAACCCACTGTACTTCTTACTACTAAGCTACAACGTGTGGGACGAAATGGTGTAGGGTTTGTTCGGTTCTTTGAAACTGGAAGGTTGCGGGTTCGTATCCATCTCAAGCCGCCGCTTAGGGACCCTGAGGTATAGTGGTGGTGGTGAAGTAACGTACATGTATACAAGCGGAAATTAACACTCGCAATTGTACTTGCACTCCGGCTTGACATTCCAGTTTAGTGGCCACGTTGTAGTCAGGAGCGCCTCTGAGTAGGAATCTTGAGGGGCGCTATGAAAGTACTCCTGATACATATATGCATACGTACGTACATACATACATACATACATACATACATACATACATACATACATACATACATACATACATACATACGTACATACATACATACATACATACATACATACATACATACATACATACATACATACATACATACATACATACATACATACATACATACATACATACATACATACATACATACATACATACATACATACATACATACATACATACATACATACATACATACATACATACATACATACATACATACATACATACATACATACATACATACATACATACATACATACATACATACATACATACATACATACATACATACATACATAAATACATACATACATACAACGGATGCTACAATTGTTTGTGTTTGTGGTGTAGGAGTCTTCTTGGTCGTTGGAGTCGGCATCTTCGACTGGAACAACGTCTACGTTCCCTACTCAACCACCCTGATGATGAGCGCCGCCTTCCTCGCATTCCTCACCCTCATCTTCCTCATCGTCCACCTCTGCACCGGTGGGTCTCGCGCCATCACCACGACCACCACCACCACCACCCATACCCATGTCACCACCCATGACATCGCATAGACCGGAAGTTGTGGCTCACCACATCACCATCGACCGAAGACTTGCTTTTACAGCGGAAGAAAGGGAGTTGACATTGAAGTGCCACCTTCTGTCTAGCCACAGCGGATCTTTGGGTTTTATGAAAGAGGAGATGGGTTGGGTAAATTAGGGGCATGATTTTTGAGTGAAGAGAAATGTGTGTTTTTTAAATACAGCGATTATGTTTGATTGACCTAACTTGGGTAGAGGTAAAGGGAGAGTGTTTTTCCGTAAGCAAAATTCTCCTCTTGTTATTCTGGGTGAGAGTGTTTTTCTCTAAGCAAAATTGTCCTCTTGTTATTCTGGGTGAGTGTTTTTCCCTAAGTAAAATTCTCCTCTTGTTATTCTGGGTACAGCAGTGTCTGAACTTCTATGCAGCAAAAGCAAATTAAAAACAAAACTGAACTGAACAGTGTGGTTCGTCATGAGCGAGCTACAAACCTAGCTTACATATGAATTTCATATGCACTTACAATTTATTAGAAGTCCACGACTAACATTCATTTCTGTATTTTTAAATTCAGCTCACACCAAAGAAACGGCTGGTCACTGTAAAACAGCAGTTATGGGAAATAAATTGCGGGGTAAAATTTCTGCATTGTCAACGTTTTTCTCCTCTGGAACCCCCATGAGATCCGCTAACGGGCAAGAAACGAATGTTAATTTCCGCTTGACTACGTTCTTCATTTGACACAAGTGGCTGATGTTAACCAGACACTCATCACGTTTTTCTTTCCCTTAATTATTATTTATAGACTCACCTTGTAAGGGGCTATACAGATAATTATTCGGATTCCTTTAAACCTTATTTATAGAGCCGCAACTGTCAAACGAAGGATTGTAATAGTGCATGGTGCTTAAGAACACTGGATGATCTTGATTTGAATTTTATATCAGCTATTGATGTTATTATAATCGTCATCGTCGTCATTATCATCATACATCATCATCAACAACAACATGAACATTTTCAAGCATAGTCATTTCATCGTCAACACCGACACCATCATCATTATTTTGCGTATTCTTTTCTTCGATGTCAACTATAAGATTATATTTTTGCTTTTGATTTGATTTGCTCCATAATCATTGTGGCGAAAATTAAAACGGACCTATAGTTAATAATTAACAACGAACCAGTTTCGTGCGCACAAGACTTTTCGATTTTGCTAATATTAAATTAATGATGATTTAATTATGACCAATGCTGATATTTTAGAATCTTTTTAGCAACTAACGGACAAAAATGCATTTGTATAATAGAATACGATTATTAATTTTAACTGAACGTGAAACAGGATTTAGAGATAGCCTAAGCCTATGCTTTACTGTTGTTATTAATGAGTATTGTGTTATTAATTTCGATGAGCATTTATATAGGCTAATAAAACTAAAAAAGCAAACGACTTGCGTAAAGCGAATTCATTTAAATTATAAACTCTAACTTATTATTGCAACGAATCGTAAAGCTTGTATAATTTATTGGCTTCAAACAGTAACTTGGTAATGTATCTATTTCGCGTGCTCCGACATGTGGGTGCGGTGTTCCCCCAGGATTTGTCTCGCTTCAAATTTAAAAAATAGGGCCACGCCTATTATATCAGGCGTAAGCTCGGTCTAGAAGTGGGGGGAGAACCTAACAGAAATTTAAAGTCGGAACGCACAAAGTCGCGATTACAGAATACCCCAACGAGTCACGACTGGGGGTACAGAGAGCGTCTACGTTTAGTTATACTTTCAGTAGTGACAGCAGGAACGTATGAAGATTATGCAGCTTGAATTCTGGAGACCCTGGCAGTTACAGTGTCATCAATCGGCATTGATGTTTCCTATGGCTCTTATATTTATTTCGCTCTCTTACACTTCGGTTTCAGTTAGGCCTACTGAAGTCACTGCTCGTATAATAGCCTATTGATATTCCGAGTATGGAATTTCAGACATTCACAGATCGGGATTAGTAGGCTATAGTAGAGATTCGTCAAACTCTATATCAGAACTTTGGTTCTTTCTTGCTTGCTTAGACCTTCCTACTTTAAAATTTCGCCTACAGGCCATAGAACTATATTATATAGGCTACGTACGATGGAGGGCAACAGCAAAAGTCGAGATCTCGAACAGTAATAATTAAGACTCGCCACAGAAAAGACAATTAACTGAACAAATCACTGTTAATTAATTACTTTATTCCAAAGAACATTGAAGGAGTGTTGATCCTCTCCACGCTATTAATTAGGCTACAGATTCTATTTGCAAAAAATGTATTTCTGTCTCGTAACGAAGAGTTTTCTGTCCGGTCAAATAATCGTCATTGTCGATTGAGTTGAAGTTTCAAGTTGTCCTCATGATCGAAGGTCCACTACGATCTGGCTTCACGTCCACACTGCCCTCTGATCATAATCGTCCCTTCATCCCCCCTTCTCATCCCTCGGCTCAACAACCCACCACCACACACACAATAAAAAATAAATTCAAAATAAATAATAATGGGCTTGCGGGATATTAGCCTAATCCGCGCCAGGGGCCCTACTGCCTTTGCGAGGAGCTTACGGGGTTTTACGCCACGCCAGAGGCCCGGCAGGTACTAATACACATAAACTATAAACACGCAACAACAAAAACAACACAGAGCCATACAACCGTCACTCACCACAACCTTTCAGGCCAATCCCTCAGGTCATTCCTCCCATTTATATGCTGCAGCCACGTAGTGGATCCTAAAAGGCTAAAACAACACAAGAAATCCACCAAGATAATTAACACATGTTATAACAGATACTATATGAGTAAATAAAGTAGGAGGTCATCCTGCATGATGGGAGTGTCTCGTTTGTTGGCTAATTGATCCCACCGATACCATCACTCTGACTCAGAGGGAATATCATGCAGCGAGTGAGTGGGATGAATCCGTCCTCATATGCCGAGGGTAAGAAAATGAGGTCGCTAACACTTCAGACCAATGACTGTCTCTCGATGCAACCCAAAGAAACTGGTTGCTTAATCAATTCTTTACATCTCAGTTCTAATTCTAAAGCCCTATCACACAGGCCAACTTCATGGATCTAGCTTTAATTTACCAATGCCAATTCATAATTTCCATCATGTTCATCTAGCCTACTGTTACTAGAGTGATAATGAATTGCCAGGGAGTTGAGGTTTCAAAACCTACCCGGCCACCCGCCTTTTTAGGGCTCTTTTAAACCTTCTTTGCAAACTCCAGCTCAACACGGAACACAGTCTGACTCCCGAATGCATTTCTACGATCTCAGCTGTTTGTTCTTTCTTTTCATCATATGAAAAATTTAATAATTAAGCTTAATAGGTATTTAGCTGACCACCTCCCATGCAGTTTCAGACTAAAGACCCTGTATTATTGTTAACAATTCTTACCTTTGATTTCGACTTTCTGTTGAACTGCAGCTTTCTGATCAAGATCGTTCATAATTCGTCTGACTTATCGATTTCCATCTTCAAGTTGAACAATTCGATCTTGCGCCTAACTTCCAGTTTGAAGAATCTTGAAGAATTTCTCTTCTAAACAAGAAAATCGTTTCGGTCAGTCGATTAAAATATTGGTCGATGACATCAAATTTCTGTTTCTTTTCAACGATGATTTTCGAACAGTTGAGGCCCATCTATGTTTTCACAGTGAAATTATTTTCTGTTAAGTTGTGTCGAATTAGGCATAGGCCTACGTCAAACGAACAGTTCTTAAGACAAACTTTAATTTTATAACTTACCATTTTGTGATTGATATTAAGGACCTCTGTTTCAACTGATGATTTCGTGTCAATCGATTCAAATAATTGGCTATAACCTAGAACCCTACTTACTTTTTTACTTCAATTTGCATCTTCTAAGGTTAAATTCTTTTTCTGATGAAAATCGTCGATGCTTTTTGGCTTAAAATGACAATTAACGTCGATCATTAAAGTTAGTCTTACCGGTCAATTTTCAAAGCGAATGAATTTTCTTTTCTTCTCATCGATGTTTTCGATGGTTTTTCGTTGTCCGAGTCGATTTTTCAATGGCACGATGCGTCTTAGAAATAAGTCAAATTTCTTTTAACCGAATTATTTATTTCTGTTTTTCTGATCGACGAATTTCGATAAGTTTCTCTTCGAAATGCCTTGCCATAAATCTAAATACACGCTACGTCGGGTTTCGAAGTGGACCTCAACCGACTGTTTCCATGCCAACAATAGTGACGTCATTGGTGATGAGATGACCTCTTATCGCAATAACGACATCAGTTACGCCTAGGGGTATATTTGTCGTTGATTCGCAGGCCTATTCTATTGTATCATAATATGATACACTAAATTAGGCTATACGCCTGCGAATCAACGACAATTATACGGGAGCGCTCCTGAGTAGCAGCCTTGAAGGAGTGCTATATAAATTTCCATAATGAGTGAGCAGCCTTGAAGGAGTGCTATATAAATTTCCATAATGAGTGAATGTAATATTTATTACATTCACTCATTATGGAAATTTATATAGCACTCCTTCAAGGCTGCTACTCAGGAGCGCTCCCGACCTAACATCGGCAAAAAGGTAGTCTGCTGTTATAAGGTTGCGACAAAACGCATAATGGAGGGCGGTCGAGTAAACAGATAACGAGTTCGAGCCCCGTTGGGCGGACATGCTCTGTAGTCGGATATTAGACTGTCTGTGCTGCTATAGCATAGGTCCATAGTTGATATTGTTTATTTTATGATCTGCGTTCTTGTGAATACTCTTTTTGAGGAGCAGCTCAGACATTTTGTGGCCGCGCCAAGTCTGCCTTGAATAAGATAAAGAATGCTGCATTCCTGACTGATTTCAATGCTATGTAATTCGAACGATGGACGGTTTTCGAGTGATTTTAGAGGATTGTCGTGACTTTCAATGCGCCGCCACAAAATCGTGATTACTGGGACTGTATACCCAGGACCCCACTGTGTTGAAGGAGCAGCTCAGAAATTTTGTGGCCGCGCCAAGTCTGCCTTGAATAAGATGAAGAATGCTGTATTCCTGACTGATTTCAATGCTATGTAATTCGAGCGATGAACGGTTTTCGAGTGATTTTGGAGCCTTGGCGTCATTTTTAAAGAGCCGCCACAAAATCGTGAATACTGGGACATGATACCCCAGACCCCACTGTGTTTAAGGAGCAGCTCAGAAATTTTGTGGCCGCGCCAAGTTTGCCTGGAATAAGATGAAGAATGCTGCAATCCTGACTGATTTCAATGCTATGTAATTCGAGCGATGAACGGTTTTCGAGTGATTTTGGAGGCTTGGCGTGACTTTTAAAGCGCCGCCACAAAATCGTGATTACTGGGACTGTATACCCAAGACCCCACTGTGTTGAAGGAGCAGCTCAGAAATTTTGTGGCCGCGCCAAGTCTGCCTTGAATAAGATGAAGAATGCTGTATTCCTGACTGATTTCAATGCTATGTAATTCGAGCGATGAACGGTTTTCGAGTGATTTTGGAGCCTTGGCGTCATTTTTAAAGAGCCGCCACAAAATCGTGAATACTGGGACATGATACCCCAGACCCCACTGTGTTTAAGGAGCAGCTCAGAAATTTTGTGGCCGCGCCAAGTTTGCCTGGAATAAGATAAAGAATGCTGCAATCCTGACTGATTTCAATGCTATGTAATTCGAGCGATGAACGGTTTTCGAGTGATTTTGGAGGCTTGGCGTGACTTTCAAAGCGCCGCCATAAAATTCTGAATACTGGGACTGGATACCCCAGACCCCACTGTGTTTAAGGAGCTGCTCAAAAATTTTGTGGCCGCGCCAAGTCTGCCTTGAATAAGATGAAGAATGCTGCAATAATGACTGATTTCAGTGCTATGTAATTCGAGCTATTAATAGACGGTTTTTGAGTGATTTTGGAAGCTTGGCGTGACTTTTAAAGCGCCGCCACAAAATCGTGAATACTGGGACTGGATACCCAAGACCCCAATGTTTTTTGAGGAGCAGCTCAGAAATTTTGTGGCCGCGCCATGTCTGCCTTGAATAAGATGAAGAATGCGGCAATCGTGACAGATTTCAATGCTATGTAATTCGAGCGATGAACGGTTTTCGAGTGATTTTGGAGGCTTGGCGGGACTTTTGATGCGCCGCCACAAAATTGTGATTACTGGGACTGGATACCCAAGACCCCACTGTTTTTTGAGGAGCAGATCAGAAATATTGTGGCCGCGTCAAGTCTGCCTTGAATAAGATGAAGAATGCTGCAATCCTGACTGATTTAAGGGCTATATAATTCGAACGACGAACGGTTTTTGAGTGATTTTGGAGGCTTGGCGTGACTTTTAAAGCGCCGCCACAAAATCGTGATTACTGGGACTGGATACCCAAGACCCCACTGCTTTTGAACAGCAGCTCACAAATGTTTTGGCCGCCCCAAGTCTGCCTTGAATGATGGAGAATGCTGCAATCCTGACTGATTTCAATGCTATGTAATTCGAGCGATGAACGGTTTTCGAGTGATTTTGGAGGCTTGGCGTGACTTTTAAAGCTCCGCCACAAAATCGTGAATACTGGAACATGATACCCCAGACCCCACTGTGTTTAGGGAGCAGCTCAGAAATTTTGTGGCCGCGTCAAGTCTGCCTTGAATAAGATGAAGAATGCTGCAATCCTGACTGATTTAAGTGCTATATAATTCGAACGACGAACGGTTTTTGAGTGATTTTAGAGGCTTGGCGTGACTTTTAAAGCGCCGCCACAAAATCGTGATTACTGGGACTGGATACCCAAGACCCCAATGCTTTTGATCAGCAGCTCACAAATGTTTTGGCCGCCCCAAGTCTGCCTTGAATAAGATGGAGAATGCTGCAATCATGACTGATTTCAATGCTATGTAATTCGAGCGATGAACGGTTTTCGAGTGATTTTGGAGGCTTGGCGTGACTTTTAAAGCTCCGCCACAAAATCGTGAATACTGGAACATGATACCCCAGACCCCACTGTGTTTAAGGAGCAGCTCAGAAATTTTGTGGCCGCGCAAAGTCTGCCTTGAATAAGATGGAGAATGATGCAATCCTGACTGATTTCAATGCTGTGTAATTCGAGCAATTAATAGACTGTTTTTGAGTGATTTTGGAAGCTTGGCGTGACTTTTAAAGCGCCGCCACAAAATCGTGAATACTGGGACTGGATACCCAAGACCCCAATGTGTTTAGGGAGCCGCTCAGAAATTTTGTGGCCGCGCAAAGTCTGCCTTGAATAAGATGAAGAATGCTGCATTCCTGACTGATTTCAATGCTATGTAATTCGAGCAATTAATAGACGGTTTTTGAGTGATTTTGGAAGCTTGGCGTGACTTTTAAAGCGCCGCCACAAAATCGTGAATACTGGGACTGGATACCCAAGACCCCACTGTGTTGAAGGAGCAGCTCAGAAATTTTGTGGCCGCGCCAAGTCTGCCTTGAATAAGATGAAGAATGCTGCATTCCTGACTGAGTTCAATGCTATGTAATTCGAGCAATTAATAGACGGTTTTTGAGTGATTTTGGAGGCTTTGCGTGACTTTTAAAGCGCCGCCACAAAATCGTGGTTACTAGGACTGGATACCCAAGACCCCAATGTGTTTAAGGAGCAGCTCAGAAATTTTGTGGCCGCGCCAAGTCTGCCTTGAATAAGATGAAGAATGCTGCATTCCTGACTGATTTCAATGCTATGTAATTCGAGCAATTAATAGACGGTTTTTGAGTGATTTTGGAAGCTTGGCGTGACTTTTAAAGCGCCGCCACAAAATCGTGAATACTGGGACTGGATACCCAAGACCCCACTGTGTTGAAGGAGCAGCTCAGAAATTTTGTGGCCGCGCCAAGTCTGCCTTGAATACGATGAAGAATGCTGCATTCCTGACTGATTTCAATGCTATGTAATTCGAGCAATTAATAGACGGTTTTTGAGTGATTTTGGAGGCTTTGCGTGACTTTTAAAGCGCCGCCACAAAATCGTGATTTCTGGGACTGGATACCCAAGACCCCAATGTGTTTAAGGAGCAGCTCAGAAATTTTGTGGCCGCGCCAAGTCTGCCTTGAATAAGATGAAGAATGCTGCAATCCTGACTGATTTCAATGCTATGTAATTCGAGCGATGAACGGTTTTCGAGTGATTTTGGAGGCTTGGCGTGACTTTCAAAATGCCGCCACAAAATTCTGAATACTGGGACTGGATACCCCAGACCCCACTGTGTTTAAGGAGCTGCTCAGAAATTTTGTGGGCGCGCCAAGTCTGCCTTGAATAAGATGAAGAATGCTGCAATAATGACTGATTTCAGTGCTATGTAATTCGAGCTATTAATAGACGGTTTTTGAGTGATTTTGGAAGCTTGGCGTGACTTTTAAAGCGCCGCCACAAAATCCTGAATACTGGGACATGATACCCCAGACCCCACTGTGTTTAAGGAGCTGCTCAGAAATTTTGTGGCCGCGCCAAGTCTGCCTTGAATAAGATGAAGAATGCTGCAATAATGACTGATTTCAGTGCTATGTAATTCGAGCTATTAATAGACAGTTTTGAGTGATTTTGGAAGCTTGGCGTGACTTTTAAAGCGCCGCCACAAAATCGTGAATACTGGGACTGGATACCCAAGACCCCACTGTTTTTTGAGGAGCAGCTCAGAAATTTTGGGGCCGCGCCATGTCTGCCTTGAATAAGATGAAGAATGCGGCAATCGTGACAGATTTCAATGCTATGTAATTCGAGCGATGAACGGTTTTCGAGTGATTTTGGAGGCTTGGCGGGACTTTTGATGCGCCGCCACAAAATTGTGATTACTGGGACTGGATACCCAAGACCCCACTGTTTTTTGAGGAGCAGATCAGAAATATTGTGGCCGCGTCAAGTCTGCCTTGAATAAGATGAAGAATGCTGCAATCCTGACTGATTTAAGTGCTATATAATTCGAACGACGAACGTTTTTTGAGTGATTTTGGAGGCTTGGCGTGACTTTTAAAGCGCCGCCACAAAATCGTGATTACTGGGACTGGATACCCAAGACCCCACTGCTTTTGATCAGCAGCTCACAAATGTTTTGGCCGCCCCAAGTCGGCCTTGAATAAGATGGAGAATGCTGCAATCCTGACTGATTTCAATGCTATGTAATTCGAGCGAAGAACGGTTTTCGAGTGATTTTGGAGGCTTGGCGTGACTTTTAAAGCTCCGCCACAAAATCGTGAATACTGGAACATGATACCCCAGACCCCACTGTGTTTAAGGAGCAGCTCAGAAATTTTGTGGCCGCGCAAAGTCTGCCTTGAATAAGATGGAGAATGATGCAATCCTGACTGATTTCAATGCTGTGTAATTCGAGCAATTAATAGACTGTTTTTGAGTGATTTTGGAAGCTTGGCGTGACTTTTAAAGCGCCGCCACAAAATCGTGAATACTGGGACTGGATACCCAAGACCCCAATGTGTTTAGGGAGCCGCTCAGAAATTTTGTGGCCGCGCAAAGTCTGCCTTGAATAAGATGAAGAATGCTGCAATAATGA
Source organism: Lumbricus rubellus (assembly GCA_945859605.1). Classification (NCBI taxonomy): domain Eukaryota; kingdom Metazoa; phylum Annelida; class Clitellata; order Crassiclitellata; family Lumbricidae; genus Lumbricus; species Lumbricus rubellus. The sequence continues at coordinate 15,197,138 of OX243819.1, read as the reverse complement.
CTGATTTCAGTGCTATGTAATTCGAGCTATTAATAGACGGTTTTTTAGTGATTTTGGAGGCTTGGCGTGACTGTTAAAGCGCCGCCACAAAGCCGTGAATTCTGGGACTGGATACCTAAGACCCCAATGTGTTTAAGGAGCTGCTCAGAAATTTTGTGGCCGCGCCAAGTCTGCCTTGAATAAGATGAAGAATGCTGCAATAATGACTGATTTCAGTGCTATGTAATTCGAGCTATTAATAGACGGTTTTTGAGTGATTTTGGAAGCTTGGCGTGACTTTTAAAGCTCCGCCACAAAACTGTGATTACTGGGACTGGATACCCAAGACCCCACTGTGTTGAAGGAGCAGCTCAGAAATTTTGTGGCCGCGCCAAGTCTGCCTTGAATAAGATGAAGAATGCTGCATTCCTGACTGATTTCAATGCTATGTAATTCGAGCAATTAATAGACGGTTTTTGAGTGATTTTGGAGGCTTTGCGTGACTTTTAAAGCGCCGCCACAAAATCGTGATTACTGGGACTGGATACCCAAGACCCCAATGTGTTTAAGGAGCAGCTCAGAAATTTTGTGGCCGCGCCAAGTCTGCCTTGAATAAGATGAAGAATGCTGCATTCCTGACTGATTTCAATGCTATGTAATTCGAGCAATTAATAGACGGTTTTTGAGTGATTTTGGAAGCTTGGCGTCACTTTTAAAGCGCCGCCACAAAATCGTGAATACTGGGACTGGATACCCAAGACCCCACTGTGTTGAAGGAGCAGCTCAGAAATTTTGTGGCCGCGCCAAGTCTGCCTTGAATAAGATGAAGAATGCTGCATTCCTGACTGAGTTCAATGCTATGTAATTCGAGCAATTAATAGACGGTTTTTGAGTGATTTTGGAGGCTTTGCGTGACTTTTAAAGCGCCGCCACAAAATCGTGGTTACTAGGACTGGATACCCAAGACCCCAATGTGTTTAAGGAGCAGCTCAGAAATTTTGTGGCCGCGCCAAGTCTGCCTTGAATAAGATGAAGAATGCTGCATTCCTGACTGATTTCAATGCTATGTAAATCGAGCAATTAATAGACGGTTTTTGAGTGATTTTGGAAGCTTGGCGTGACTTTTAAAGCGCCACCACAAAATCGTGAATACTGGGACTGGATACCCAAGACCCCAATGTGTTTAAGGAGCAGCTCAGAAATTTTGTGGCCGCGCCAAGTCTGCCTTGAATACGATGAAGAATGCTGCATTCCTGACTGATTTCAATGCTATGTAATTCGAGCAATTAATAGACGGTTTTTGAGTGATTTTGGAGGCTTTGCGTGACTTTTAAAGCGCCGCCACAAAATCGTGATTACTGGGACTGGATACCCAAGACCCCACTGTTTTTTGAGGAGCAGCTCAGAAATTTTGTGGCCGCGCCAAGTCTGCCTTGAATAAGATGAAGAATTCTGCATTCCTGACTGATTTCAATGCTATGTAATTCGTGCAATTAATAGACGGTTTTTGAGTGATTCTGGAGGCTTGGCGTGACTTTTAAAGCGCCGCCACAAAATCGTGATTACTGGGACTGGATACCCAAGACCCCAATGTGTTGAAGGAGCAGCTCAGAAATTTTGTGGCCGCGCCAAGTCTGCCTTGAATAAGATGAAGAATGCTGCATTCCTGACTGATTTCAATGCTATGTAATTCGAGCAATTAATAGACGGTTTTTGAGTGATTTTGGAGGCTTTGCGTGACTTTTAAAGCGCCGCCACAAAATCGTGATTACTGGGACTGGATACCCAAGACCCCACTGTGTTGAAGGAGCAGCTCAGAAATTTTGTGGCCGCGCCAAGTCTGCCTTGAATAAGATGAAGAATGCTGCAATAATGACTGATTTCAGTGCTATGTAATTCGAGCTAATAATAGGGGTATCAAGTCCCAGTATTCAGGATTTTGTGGCGG
>OX243819.1:15108659-15195011 GCA_945859605.1 Lumbricus rubellus | reverse complement strand
TGTTTTTTGAGGAGCAGCTCAGAAATTTTGTGGCCCGCGCCATGTCTGCCTTGAATAAGATGAAGAATGCTGCATTCCTGACTGATTTCAATGCTATGTAATTCGAGCAATTAATAGACGGTTTTTGAGTGATTTTGGAGGCTTTGCGTGACTTTTAAAGCGCCGCCACAAAATCGTGATTACTGGGACTGGATACCCAAGACCCCCAATGTGTTTAAGGAGCAGCTCAGAAATTTTGTGGCCGCGCCAAGTCTGCCTTGAATAAGATGAAGAATGCTGCAATAATGGACTGATTTCAGTGCTATGTAATTCGAGCTATTAATAGACGGTGTTTGAGTGATTTTGGAAGCTTGGCGTGACTTTTAAAGCTCCGCCACAAAATCGTGATTACTGGGGACTGGATACCCAAGACCCCACTGTGTTGAAGGAGCAGCTCAGAAATTTTGTGGCCGCGCCAAGTCCTGCCTTGAATAAGATGAAGAATGCTGCATTCCTGACTGATTTCAATGCTATGTAATTCGAGCAATTAATAGACGGTTTTTGAGTGATTTTGGAGGCTTTTGCGTGACTTTTAAAGCGCCGCCACAAAATCGTGATTACTGGGACTGGATACCCAAGACCCCAATGTGTTTAAGGAGCAGCTCAGAAATTTTGTGGCCGCGCCAAGTCTGCCTTGAATAAGATGGAAGAATGCTGCAATAATGACTGATTTCAGTGCTATGTAATTCGAGCTATTAATAGACGGTTTTGAGTGATTTTGGAGGCTTGGCGTGACTTTTAAAGCGCCGCCACAAAATCGTGAATACTGGGACTGGATACCCCAGACCCCACTGTGTTGAAAGAGCAGCCTCAGAAATTTTGTGGCCGCGCCAAGTCTGCCTTGAATAAGATGAAGAATGCTGCAATAATGACCACCAAGACCCCACTGTTTTTGAGGAGCAGCTCAAAAATTTTGTGGCCGCGCCAAGTCTGCCTTGAATAAGATGAAGAATGCTGCATTCCTGACTGATTTCAATGCTATGTAATTCGAGCAATTCATAGACGGTTTTTGAGTGATTTTGGAGGCTTTGCGTGACTTTTAAAGCGCCGCCACAAAATCGTGATTACTAGGACTGGATACCCAAGACCCCACTGTTTTTTGAGGAGCAGCTCAGAAATTTTGTGGCCGCGCCAAGTCTGCCTTGAATAAGATGAAGAATGCTGCATTCCTGACTGATTTCAATGCTATGTAATTCGAGCAATTAATAGACGGTTTTTGAGTGATTTTGGAAGCTTGGCGTGACTTTTAAAGCGCCGCCACAAAATCGTGAATACTGGGACTGGATACCCAAGACCCCACTGTGTTGAAGGAGCAGCTCAGAAATTTTGTGGCCGCGCCAAGTCTGCCTTGAATAAGATGAAGAATGCTGCATTTCTGACTGATTTCAATGCTATGTAATTCGAGCAATTAATAGACGGTTTTTGAGTGATTTTGGAGGCTTTGCGTGACTTTTAAAGCGCCGCCACAAAATCGTGATTACTGGGACTGGATACCCAAGACCCCAATGTGTTTAAGGAGCAGCTCAGAAATTTTGTGGCCGCGCCAAGTCTGCCTTGAATAAGATGAAGAATGCTGCAATAATGACTGATTTCAGTGCTATGTAATTCGAGCTATTAATAGACGGTTTTTGAGTGATTTTGGAAGCTTGGCGTGACTTTTAAAGCTCCGCCACAAAATCGTGATTACTGGGACTGGATACCCAAGACCCCACTGTGTTGAAGGAGCAGCTCAGAAATTTTGTGGCCGCGCCAAGTCTGCCTTGAATAAGATGAAGAATGCTGCATTCCTGACTGATTTCAATGCTATGTAATTCGAGCAATTAATAGACGGTTTTTGAGTGATTTTGGAGGCTTTGCGTGACTTTTAAAGCGCCGCCACAAAATCGTGATTACTGGGACTGGATACCCAAGACCCCAATGTGTTTAGGGAGCAGCTCAGAAATTTTGTGGCCGCGCCAAGTCTGCCTTGAATAAGATGAAGAATGCTGCATTCCTGACTGATTTCAATGCTATGTAATTCGAGCAATTAATAGACGGTTTTTGAGTGATTTTGGAAGCTTGGCGTGACTTTTAAAGCGCCGCCACAAAATCGTGAATACTGGGACTGGATACCCCAGACCCCACTGTGTTGAAGGAGCAGCTCAGAAATTTTGTGGCCGCGCCAAGTCTGCCTTGAATAAGATGAAGAATGCTGCAATAATGACTGATTTCAGTGCTATGTAATTCGAGCTATTAATAGACGGTTTTTGAGTGATTTTGGAGGCTTGGCGTGACTTTTAAAGCGCCGCCACAAAATCGTGAATACTGGTACTGGATACCCCAGACCCCACTGTTTTTTGAGGAGCAGCTCAGAAATTTTGTGGCCGCGCCAAGTCTGCCTTGAATAAGATGAAGAATGCTGCAATAATGACGGATTTCAGTGCTATGTAATTCGAGCTATTAATAGACGGTTTTTGAGTGATTTTGGAGGCTTGGCGTGACTTTTAAAGCGCCGCCACAAAATCGTGAATACTGGGACTGGATACCCCAGACCCCACTGTGTTGAAGGAGCAGCTCAGAAATTTTGTGGCCGCGCCAAGTCTGCCTTGAATAAGATGAAGAATGCTGCATTCCTGACTGATTTCAATGCTATGTAATTCGAGCAATTAATAGACGGTTTTTGAGTGATTTTGGAGGCTTTGCGTGACTTTTAAAGCGCCGCCACAAAATCGTGATTACTGGGACTGGATACCCAAGACCCCACTGTGTTGAAGGAGCAGCTCAGAAATTTTGTGGCCGCGCCAAGTCTGCCTTGAATAAGATGAAGAATGCTGCATTCCTGACTGATTTCAATGCTATGTAATTCGAGCAATTAATAGACGGTTTTTGAGTGATTTTGGAAGCTTGGCGTGACTTTTAAAGCGCCGCCACAAAATCGTGAATACTGGTACTGGATACCCAAGACCCCACTGTTTTTTGAGGAGCAGCTCAGAAATTTTGTGGCCGCGCCATGTCTGCCTTGAATAAGATGAAGAATGCTGCATTCCTGACTGATTTCAATGCTATGTAATTCGAGCAATTAATAGACGGTTTTTGAGTGATTTTGGAGGCTTTGCGTGACTTTTAAAGCGCCGCCACAAAATCGAATAAGATGAAGAATGCTGCAATAATGACTGATTTCAGTGCTATGTAATTCGAGCTATTAATAGACGGTTTTTGAGTGATTTTGGAAGCTTGGCGTGACTTTTAAAGCGCCGCCACAAAAACGTGAATACTGGTACTGGATACCCCAGACCCCACTGTTTTTTGAGGAGCAGCTCAGAAATTTTGTGGCCGCGCCAAGTCTGCCTTGAATAAGATGAAGAATGCTGCAATAATGACTGATTTCAGTGCTATGTAATTCGAGCTATTAATAGACGGTTTTTGAGTGATTTTGGAGGCTTGGCGTGACTTTTAAAGCGCCGCCACAAAATCGTGAATACTGGGACTGGATACCCCAGACCCCACTGTGTTGAAGGAGCAGCTCAGAAATTTTGTGGCCGCGCCAAGTCTGCCTTGAATAAGATGAAGAATGCTGCAATAATGACTGATTTCAGTGCTATGTAATTCGAGCTATTAATAGACGGTTTTTGAGTGATTTTGGAAGCTTGGCGTGACTTTTAAAGCTCCGCCACAAAATCGTGATTACTGGGACTGGATACCCAAGACCCCACTGTGTTGAAGGAGCAGCTCAGAAATTTTGTGGCCGCGCCAAGTCTGCCTTGAATAAGATGAAGAATGCTGCAATAATGACTGATTTCAGTGCTATGTAATTCGAGCTATTAATAGACGGTTTTTGAGTGATTTTGGAAGCTTGGCGTGACTTTTAAAGCGCCGCCACAAAATCGTGATTACTGGGACTGGATACCCAAGACCCCAATGTGTTTAAGGAGCAGCTCAGAAATTTTGTGGCCGCGCCAAGTCTGCCTTGAATAAGATGAAGAATGCTGCAATAATGACTGATTTCAGTGCTATGTAATTCGAGCTATTAATAGACGGTGTTTGAGTGATTTTGGAAGCTTGGCGTGACTTTTAAAGCTCCGCCACAAAATCGTGATTACTGGGACTGGATACCCAAGACCCCACTGTGTTGAAGGAGCAGCTCAGAAATTTTGTGGCCGCGCCAAGTCTGCCTTGAATAAGATGAAGAATGCTGCATTCCTGACTGATTTCAATGTTATGTAATTCGAGCAATTAATAGACGGTTTTTGAGTGATTTTGGAGGCTTTCGTGACTTTTAAAGCGCCGCCACAAAATCGTGATTACTGGGACTGGATACCCAAGACCCCAATGTGTTTAAGGAGCAGCTCAGAAATTTTGTGGCCGCGCCAAGTCTGCCTTGAATAAGATGAAGAATGCTGCAATAATGACTGATTTCAGTGCTATGTAATTCGAGCTATTAATAGACGGTTTTTGAGTGATTTTGGAAGCTTGGCGTGACTTTTAAAGCTCCGCCACAAAATCGTGATTACTGGGACTGGATACCCAAGACCCCACTGTGTTGAAGGAGCAGCTCAGAAATTTTGTGGCCGCGCCAAGTCTGCCTTGAATAAGATGAAGAATGCTGCATTCCTGACTGATTTCAATGCTATGTAATTCGAGCAATTAATAGACGGTTTTTGAGTGATTTTGGAGGCTTTGCGTGACTTTTAAAGCGCCGCCACAAAATCGTGATTACTGGGACTGGATACCCAAGACCCCAATGTGTTTAGGGAGCAGCTCAGAAATTTTGTGGCCGCGCCAAGTCTGCCTTGAATAAGATGAAGAATGCTGCATTCCTGACTGATTTCAATGCTATGTAATTCGAGCAATTAATAGACGGTTTTTGAGTGATTTTGGAAGCTTGGCGTGACTTTTAAAGCGCCGCCACAAAATCGTGAATACTGGGACTGGATACCCCAGACCCCACTGTGTTGAAGGAGCAGCTCAGAAATTTTGTGGCCGCGCCAAGTCTGCCTTGAATAAGATGAAGAATGCTGCAATAATGACTGATTTCAGTGCTATGTAATTCGAGCTAATAATAGACGGTTTTTGAGTGATTTTGGAAGCTTGGCGTGACTTTTAAAGCGCCGCCACAAAATCGTGAATACTGGTACTGGATACCCCAGACCCCACTGTTTTTTGAGGAGCAGCTCAGAAATTTTGTGGCCGCGCCAAGTCTGCCTTGAATAAGATGAAGAATGCTGCAATAATGACTGATTTCAGTGCTATGTAATTCGAGCTATTAATAGACGGTTTTTGAGTGATTTTGGAGGCTTGGCGTGACTTTTAAAGCGCCGCCACAAAATCGTGAATACTGGGACTGGATACCCCAGACCCCACTGTGTTGAAGGAGCAGCTCAGAAATTTTGTGGCCGCGCCAAGTCTGCCTTGAATAAGATGAAGAATGCTGCAATAATGACTGATTTCAGTGCTATGTAATTCGAGCTATTAATAGACGGTTTTTGAGTGATTTTGGAAGCTTGGCGTGACTTTTAAAGCTCCGCCACAAAATCGTGATTACTGGGACTGGATACCCAAGACCCCACTGTGTTGAAGGAGCAGCTCAGAAATTTTGTGGCCGCGCCAAGTCTGCCTTGAATAAGATGAAGAATGCTGCATTCCTGACTGATTTCAATGCTATGTAATTCGAGCAATTAATAGACGGTTTTTGAGTGATTTTGGAGGCTTTGCGTGACTTTTAAAGCGCCGCCACAAAATCGTGATTACTGGGACTGGATACCCAAGACCCCAATGTGTTTAAGGAGCAGCTCAGAAATTTTGTGGCCGCGCCAAGTCTGCCTTGAATAAGATGAAGAATGCTGCAATCGTGGCAGATTTCAATGCTATGTAATTCGAGCGATGAACGGTTTTCGAGTGATTTTGGAGGCTTGGCGTGACTTTTAAAGCGCCGCCACAAAATCGTGAATACTGGGACTGGATACCCAAGACCCCAATGTGTTTAAGGAGCAGCTCAGAAATTTTGTGGCCGCGCCAAGTCTGCCTTGAATAAGATGAAGAATGCTGCAATAATGACTGATTTCAGTGCTATGTAATTCGAGCTATTAATAGTCGGTTTTTGAGTGATTTTGGAAGCTTGGCGTGACTTTTAAAGCTCCCACACAAAATCTTGAATACTGGGACTGGATACCCAAGACCCCACTGTTTTTGAGGAGCAGCTCAAAAATTTTGTGGCCGCGCCAAGTCTGCCTTGAATAAGATGAAGAATGCTGCATTCCTGACTGATTTCAATGCTATGTAATTCGAGCAATTAATAGACGGTTTTTGAGTGATTTTGGAGGCTTTGCGTGACTTTTAAAGCGCCGCCACAAAATCGTGATTACTAGGACTGGATACCCAAGACCCCAATGTGTTTAAGGAGCAGCTCAGAAATTTTGTGGCCGCGCCAAGTCTGCCTTGAATAAGATGAAGAATGCTGCATTCCTGAATGATTTCAATGCTATGTAATTCGAGCAATTAATAGACGGTTTTTGAGTGATTTTGGAGGCTTTGCGTGACTTTTAAAGCGCCGCCACAAAATCGTGATTACTGGGACTGGATACCCAATACCCCACTGTGTTGAAGGAGCAGCTCAGAAATTTTGTGGCCGCGCCAAGTCTGCCTTGAATAAGATGAAGAATGCTGCATTCCTGAATGATTTCAATGCTATGTAATTCGAGCAATTAATAGACGGTTTTTGAGTGATTTTGGAAGCTTGGCGTGACTTTTAAAGCGCCGCCACAAAATCGTGAATACTGGTACTGGATACCCAAGACCCCACTGTTTTTTGAGGAGCAGCTCAGAAATTTTGTGGCCGCGCCATGTCTGCCTTGAATAAGATGAAGAATGCTGCATTCCTGACTGATTTCAATGCTATGTAATTCGAGCAATTAATAGACGGTTTTTGAGTGATTTTGGAGGCTTTGCGTGACTTTTAAAGCGCCGCCACAAAATCGTGATTACTGGGACTGGATACCCAAGACCCCAATGTGTTTAAGGAGCAGCTCAGAAATTTTGTGGCCGCGCCAAGTCTGCCTTGAATAAGATGAAGAATGCTGCAATAATGACTGATTTCAGTGCTATGTAATTCGAGCTATTAATAGACGGTGTTTGAGTGATTTTGGAAGCTTGGCGTGACTTTTAAAGCTCCGCCACAAAATCGTGATTACTGGGACTGGATACCCAAGACCCCACTGTGTTGAAGGAGCAGCTCAGAAATTTTGTGGCCGCGCCAAGTCTGCCTTGAATAAGATGAAGAATGCTGCATTCCTGACTGATTTCAATGCTATGTAATTCGAGCAATTAATAGACGGTTTTTGAGTGATTTTGGAGGCTTTGCGTGACTTTTAAAGCGCCGCCACAAAATCGTGATTACTGGGACTGGATACCCAAGACCCCAATGTGTTTAAGGAGCAGCTCAGAAATTTTGTGGCCGCGCCAAGTCTGCCTTGAATAAGATGAAGAATGCTGCAATAATGACTGATTTCAGTGCTATGTAATTCGAGCTATTAATAGACGGTTTTTGAGTGATTTTGGAGGCTTGGCGTGACTTTTAAAGCGCCGCCACAAAATCGTGAATACTGGGACTGGATACCCCAGACCCCACTGTGTTGAAAGAGCAGCTCAGAAATTTTGTGGCCGCGCCAAGTCTGCCTTGAATAAGATGAAGAATGCTGCAATAATGACCACCAAGACCCCACTGTTTTTGAGGAGCAGCTCAAAAATTTTGTGGCCGCGCCAAGTCTGCCTTGAATAAGATGAAGAATGCTGCATTCCTGACTGATTTCAATGCTATGTAATTCGAGCAATTAATAGACGGTTTTTGAGTGATTTTGGAGGCTTTGCGTGACTTTTAAAGCGCCGCCACAAAATCGTGATTACTAGGACTGGATACCCAAGACCCCACTGTTTTTTGAGGAGCAGCTCAGAAATTTTGTGGCCGCGCCAAGTCTGCCTTGAATAAGATGAAGAATGCTGCATTCCTGACTGATTTCAATGCTATGTAATTCGAGCAATTAATAGACGGTTTTTGAGTGATTTTGGAAGCTTGGCGTGACTTTTAAAGCGCCGCCACAAAATCGTGAATACTGGGACTGGATACCCAAGACCCCACTGTGTTGAAGGAGCAGCTCAGAAATTTTGTGGCCGCGCCAAGTCTGCCTTGAATAAGATGAAGAATGCTGCATTTCTGACTGATTTCAATGCTATGTAATTCGAGCAATTAATAGACGGTTTTTGAGTGATTTTGGAGGCTTTGCGTGACTTTTAAAGCGCCGCCACAAAATCGTGATTACTGGGACTGGATACCCAAGACCCCAATGTGTTTAAGGAGCAGCTCAGAAATTTTGTGGCCGCGCCAAGTCTGCCTTGAATAAGATGAAGAATGCTGCAATAATGACTGATTTCAGTGCTATGTAATTCGAGCTATTAATAGACGGTTTTTGAGTGATTTTGGAAGCTTGGCGTGACTTTTAAAGCGCCGCCACAAAATCGTGATTACTGGGACTGGATACCCAAGACCCCACTGTGTTGAAGGAGCAGCTCAGAAATTTTGTGGCCGCGCCAAGTCTGCCTTGAATAAGATGAAGAATGCTGCATTCCTGACTGATTTCAATGCTATGTAATTCGAGCAATTAATAGACGGTTTTTGAGTGATTTTGGAGGCTTTGCGTGACTTTTAAAGCGCCGCCACAAAATCGTGATTACTGGGACTGGATACCCAAGACCCCAATGTGTTTAGGGAGCAGCTCAGAAATTTTGTGGCCGCGCCAAGTCTGCCTTGAATAAGATGAAGAATGCTGCATTCCTGACTGATTTCAATGCTATGTAATTCGAGCTATTAATAGACGGTTTTTGAGTGATTTTGGAAGCTTGGCGTGACTTTTAAAGCGCCGCCACAAAATCGTGAATACTGGGACTGGATACCCCAGACCCCACTGTGTTGAAGGAGCAGCTCAGAAATTTTGTGGCCGCGCCAAGTCTGCCTTGAATAAGATGAAGAATGCTGCAATAATGACTGATTTCAGTGCTATGTAATTCGAGCTATTAATAGACGGTTTTTGAGTGATTTTGGAGGCTTGGCGTGACTTTTAAAGCGCCGCCACAAAATCGTGAATACTGGTACTGGATACCCCAGACCCCACTGTTTTTTGAGGAGCAGCTCAGAAATTTTGTGGCCGCGCCAAGTCTGCCTTGAATAAGATGAAGAATGCTGCAATAATGACTGATTTCAGTGCTATGTAATTCGAGCAATTAATAGACGGTTTTTGAGTGATTTTGGAGGCTTGGCGTGACTTTTAAAGCGCCGCCACAAAATCGTGAATACTGGGACTGGATACCCCAGACCCCACTGTGTTGAAGGAGCAGCTCAGAAATTTTGTGGCCGCGCCAAGTCTGCCTTGAATAAGATGAAGAATGCTGCATTCCTGACTGATTTCAATGCTATGTAATTCGAGCAATTAATAGACGGTTTTTGAGTGATTTTGGAGGCTTTGCGTGACTTTTAAAGCGCCGCCACAAAATCGTGATTACTGGGACTGGATACCCAAGACCCCACTGTGTTGAAGGAGCAGCTCAGAAATTTTGTGGCCGCGCCAAGTCTGCCTTGAATAAGATGAAGAATGCTGCATTCCTGACTGATTTCAATGCTATGTAATTCGAGCAATTAATAGACGGTTTTTGAGTGATTTTGGAAGCTTGGCGTGACTTTTAAAGCGCCGCCACAAAATCGTGAATACTGGTACTGGATACCCAAGACCCCACTGTTTTTTGAGGAGCAGCTCAGAAATTTTGTGGCCGCGCCATGTCTGCCTTGAATAAGATGAAGAATGCTGCATTCCTGACTGATTTCAATGCTATGTAATTCGAGCAATTAATAGACGGTTTTTGAGTGATTTTGGAGGCTTTGCGTGACTTTTAAAGCGCCGCCACAAAATCGAATAAGATGAAGAATGCTGCAATAATGACTGATTTCAGTGCTATGTAATTCGAGCTATTAATAGACGGTTTTTGAGTGATTTTGGAAGCTTGGCGTGACTTTTAAAGCGCCGCCACAAAAACGTGAATACTGGTACTGGATACCCCAGACCCCACTGTTTTTTGAGGAGCAGCTCAGAAATTTTGTGGCCGCGCCAAGTCTGCCTTGAATAAGATGAAGAATGCTGCAATAATGACTGATTTCAGTGCTATGTAATTCGAGCTATTAATAGACGGTTTTTGAGTGATTTTGGAGGCTTGGCGTGACTTTTAAAGCGCCGCCACAAAATCGTGAATACTGGGACTGGATACCCCAGACCCCACTGTGTTGAAGGAGCAGCTCAGAAATTTTGTGGCCGCGCCAAGTCTGCCTTGAATAAGATGAAGAATGCTGCAATAATGACTGATTTCAGTGCTATGTAATTCGAGCTATTAATAGACGGTTTTTGAGTGATTTTGGAAGCTTGGCGTGACTTTTAAAGCTCCGCCACAAAATCGTGATTACTGGGACTGGATACCCAAGACCCCACTGTGTTGAAGGAGCAGCTCAGAAATTTTGTGGCCGCGCCAAGTCTGCCTTGAATAAGATGAAGAATGCTGCATTCCTGACTGATTTCAATGCTATGTAATTCGAGCAATTAATAGACGGTTTTTGAGTGATTTTGGAGGCTTTGCGTGACTTTTAAAGCGCCGCCACAAAATCGTGATTACTGGGACTGGATACCCAAGACCCCACTGTGTTGAAGGAGCAGCTCAGAAATTTTGTGGCCGCGCCAAGTCTGCCTTGAATAAGATGAAGAATGCTGCATTCCTGACTGATTTCAATGCTATGTAATTCGAGCAATTAATAGACGGTTTTTGAGTGATTTTGGAAGCTTGGCGTGACTTTTAAAGCGCCGCCACAAATCGTGAATACTGGTACTGGATACCCAAGACCCCACTGTTTTTTGAGGAGCAGCTCAGAAATTTTGTGGCCGCGCCATGTCTGCCTTGAATAAGATGAAGAATGCTGCATTCCTGACTGATTTCAATGCTATGTAATTCGAGCAATTAATAGACGGTTTTTGAGTGATTTTGGAGGCTTTGCGTGACTTTTAAAGCGCCGCCACAAAATCGAATAAGATGAAGAATGCTGCAATAATGACTGATTTCAGTGCTATGTAATTCGAGCTATTAATAGACGGTTTTTGAGTGATTTTGGAAGCTTGGCGTGACTTTTAAAGCGCCGCCACAAAATCGTGAATACTGGTACTGGATACCCCAGACCCCACTGTTTTTTGAGGAGCAGCTCAGAAATTTTGTGGCCGCGCCAAGTCTGCCTTGAATAAGATGAAGAATGCTGCAATAATGACTGATTTCAGTGCTATGTAATTCGAGCAATTAATAGACGGTTTTTGAGTGATTTTGGAGGCTTGGCGTGACTTTTAAAGCGCCGCCACAAAATCGTGAATACTGGGACTGGATACCCCAGACCCCACTGTGTTGAAGGAGCAGCTCAGAAATTTTGTGGCCGCGCCAAGTCTGCCTTGAATAAGATGAAGAATGCTGCAATAATGACTGATTTCAGTGCTATGTAATTCGAGCTATTAATAGACGGTTTTTGAGTGATTTTGGAAGCTTGGCGTGACTTTTAAAGCTCCGCCACAAAATCGTGATTACTGGGACTGGATACCCAAGACCCCACTGTGTTGAAGGAGCAGCTCAGAAATTTTGTGGCCGCGCCAAGTCTGCCTTGAATAAGATGAAGAATGCTGCATTCCTGACTGATTTCAATGCTATGTAATTCGAGCAATTAATAGACGGTTTTTGAGTGATTTTGGAGGCTTTGCGTGACTTTTAAAGCGCCGCCACAAAATCGTGATTACTGGGACTGGATACCCAAGACCCCAATGTGTTTAAGGAGCAGCTCAGAAATTTTGTGGCCGCGCCAAGTCTGCCTTGAATAAGATGAAGAATGCTGCAATAATGACTGATTTCAGTGCTATGTAATTCGAGCTATTAATAGACGGTGTTTGAGTGATTTTGGAAGCTTGGCGTGACTTTTAAAGCTCCGCCACAAAATCGTGATTACTGGGACTGGATACCCAAGACCCCACTGTGTTGAAGGAGCAGCTCAGAAATTTTGTGGCCGCGCCAAGTCTGCCTTGAATAAGATGAAGAATGCTGCATTCCTGACTGATTTCAATGTTATGTAATTCGAGCAATTAATAGACGGTTTTTGAGTGATTTTGGAGGCTTTCGTGACTTTTAAAGCGCCGCCACAAAATCGTGATTACTGGGACTGGATACCCAAGACCCCAATGTGTTTAAGGAGCAGCTCAGAAATTTTGTGGCCGCGCCAAGTCTGCCTTGAATAAGATGAAGAATGCTGCAATAATGACTGATTTCAGTGCTATGTAATTCGAGCTATTAATAGACGGTTTTTGAGTGATTTTGGAAGCTTGGCGTGACTTTTAAAGCTCCGCCACAAAATCGTGAATACTGGGACTGGATACCCCAGACCCCACTGTGTTGAAGGAGCAGCTCAGAAATTTTGTGGCCGCGCCAAGTCTGCCTTGAATAAGATGAAGAATGCTGCAATAATGACTGATTTCAGTGCTATGTAATTCGAGCTATTAATAGACGGTTTTTGAGTGATTTTGGAAGCTTGGCGTGACTTTTAAAGCTCCGCCACAAAATCGTGATTACTGGGACTGGATACCCAAGACCCCACTGTGTTGAAGGAGCAGCTCAGAAATTTTGTGGCCGCGCCAAGTCTGCCTTGAATAAGATGAAGAATGCTGCATTCCTGACTGATTTCAATGCTATGTAATTCGAGCAATTAATAGACGGTTTTTGAGTGATTTTGGAGGCTTTGCGTGACTTTTAAAGCGCCGCCACAAAATCGTGATTACTGGGACTGGATACCCAAGACCCCAATGTGTTTAAGGAGCAGCTCAGAAATTTTGTGGCCGCGCCAAGTCTGCCTTGAATAAGATGAAGAATGCTGCAATAATGACTGATTTCAGTGCTATGTAATTCGAGCTATTAATAGACGGTGTTTGAGTGATTTTGGAAGCTTGGCGTGACTTTTAAAGCTCCGCCACAAAATCGTGATTACTGGGACTGGATACCCAAGACCCCACTGTGTTGAAGGAGCAGCTCAGAAATTTTGTGGCCGCGCCAAGTCTGCCTTGAATAAGATGAAGAATGCTGCATTCCTGACTGATTTCAATGTTATGTAATTCGAGCAATTAATAGACGGTTTTTGAGTGATTTTGGAGGCTTTCGTGACTTTTAAAGCGCCGCCACAAAATCGTGATTACTGGGACTGGATACCCAAGACCCCAATGTGTTTAAGGAGCAGCTCAGAAATTTTGTGGCCGCGCCAAGTCTGCCTTGAATAAGATGAAGAATGCTGCAATAATGACTGATTTCAGTGCTATGTAATTCGAGCTATTAATAGACGGTTTTTGAGTGATTTTGGAAGCTTGGCGTGACTTTTAAAGCTCCGCCACAAAATCGTGATTACTGGGACTGGATACCCAAGACCCCACTGTGTTGAAGGAGCAGCTCAGAAATTTTGTGGCCGCGCCAAGTCTGCCTTGAATAAGATGAAGAATGCTGCATTCCTGACTGATTTCAATGCTATGTAATTCGAGCAATTAATAGACGGTTTTTGAGTGATTTTGGAGGCTTTGCGTGACTTTTAAAGCGCCGCCACAAAATCGTGATTACTGGGACTGGATACCCAAGACCCCAATGTGTTTAGGGAGCAGCTCAGAAATTTTGTGGCCGCGCCAAGTCTGCCTTGAATAAGATGAAGAATGCTGCATTCCTGACTGATTTCAATGCTATGTAATTCGAGCAATTAATAGACGGTTTTTGAGTGATTTTGGAAGCTTGGCGTGACTTTTAAAGCGCCGCCACAAAATCGTGAATACTGGGACTGGATACCCCAGACCCCACTGTGTTGAAGGAGCAGCTCAGAAATTTTGTGGCCGCGCCAAGTCTGCCTTGAATAAGATGAAGAATGCTGCAATAATGACTGATTTCAGTGCTATGTAATTCGAGCTAATAATAGACGGTTTTTGAGTGATTTTGGAAGCTTGGCGTGACTTTTAAAGCGCCGCCACAAAATCGTGAATACTGGTACTGGATACCCCAGACCCCACTGTTTTTTGAGGAGCAGCTCAGAAATTTTGTGGCCGCGCCAAGTCTGCCTTGAATAAGATGAAGAATGCTGCAATAATGACTGATTTCAGTGCTATGTAATTCGAGCTATTAATAGACGGTTTTTGAGTGATTTTGGAGGCTTGGCGTGACTTTTAAAGCGCCGCCACAAAATCGTGAATACTGGGACTGGATACCCCAGACCCCACTGTGTTGAAGGAGCAGCTCAGAAATTTTGTGGCCGCGCCAAGTCTGCCTTGAATAAGATGAAGAATGCTGCAATAATGACTGATTTCAGTGCTATGTAATTCGAGCTATTAATAGACGGTTTTTGAGTGATTTTGGAAGCTTGGCGTGACTTTTAAAGCTCCGCCACAAAATCGTGATTACTGGGACTGGATACCCAAGACCCCACTGTGTTGAAGGAGCAGCTCAGAAATTTTGTGGCCGCGCCAAGTCTGCCTTGAATAAGATGAAGAATGCTGCAATCCTGACTGATTTCAATGCTATGTAATTCGAGCAATTAATAGACGGTTTTTGAGTGATTTTGGAGGCTTTGCGTGACTTTTAAAGCGCCGCCACAAAATCGTGATTACTGGGACTGGATACCCAAGACCCCAATGTGTTTAAGGAGCAGCTCAGAAATTTTGTGGCCGCGCCAAGTCTGCCTTGAATAAGATGAAGAATGCTGCAATAATGACTGATTTCAGTGCTATGTAATTCGAGCTATTAATAGACGGTGTTTGAGTGATTTTGGAAGCTTGGCGTGACTTTTAAAGCTCCGCCACAAAATCGTGATTACTGGGACTGGATACCCAAGACCCCACTGTGTTGAAGGAGCAGCTCAGAAATTTTGTGGCCGCGCCAGGTCTGCCTTGAATAAGATGAAGAATGCTGCATTCCTGACTGATTTCAATGCTATGTAATTCGAGCAATTAATAGACGGTTTTTGAGTGATTTTGGAGGCTTTGCGTGACTTTTAAAGCGCCGCCACAAAATCGTGATTACTGGGACTGGATACCCAAGACCCCAATGTGTTTAAGGAGCAGCTCAGAAATTTTGTGGCCGCGCCAAGTCTGCCTTGAATAAGATGAAGAATGCTGCAATAATGACTGATTTCAGTGCTATGTAATTCGAGCTATTAATAGACGGTTTTTGAGTGATTTTGGAAGCTTGGCGTGACTTTTAAAGCTCCGCCACAAAATCGTGATTACTGGGACTGGATACCCAAGACCCCACTGTGTTGAAGGAGCAGCTCAGAAATTTTGTGGCCGCGCCAAGTCTGCCTTGAATAAGATGAAGAATGCTGCATTCCTGACTGATTTCAATGCTATGTAATTCGAGCAATTAATAGACGGTTTTTGAGTGATTTTGGAGGCTTGGCGTGACTTTTAAAGCGCCGCCACAAAATCGTGATTACTGGGACTGGATACCCAAGACCCCAATGTGTTTAAGGAGCAGCTCAGAAATTTTGTGGCCGCGCCAAGTCTGCCTTGAATAAGATGAAGAATGCTGCAATAATGACTGATTTCAGTGCTATGTAATTCGAGCTATTAATAGACGGTTTTTGAGTGATTTTGGAAGCTTGGCGTGACTTTTAAAGCGCCGCCACAAAATCGTGATTACTGGGACTGGATACCCAAGACCCCACTGTGTTGAAGGAGCAGCTCAGAAATTTTGTGGCCGCGCCAAGTCTGCCTTGAATAAGATGAAGAATGCTGCATTCCTGACTGATTTCAATGCTATGTAATTCGAGCAATTAATAGACGGTTTTTGAGTGATTTTGGAGGCTTTGCGTGACTTTTAAAGCGCCGCCACAAAATCGTGATTACTGGGACTGGATACCCAAGACCCCAATGTGTTTAAGGAGCAGCTCAGAAATTTTGTGGCCGCGCCAAGTCTGCCTTGAATAAGATGAAGAATGCTGCAATAATGACTGATTTCAGTGCTATGTAATTCGAGCTATTAATAGACGGTGTTTGAGTGATTTTGGAAGCTTGGCGTGACTTTTAAAGCTCCGCCACAAAATCGTGATTACTGGGACTGGATACCCAAGACCCCACTGTGTTGAAGGAGCAGCTCAGAAATTTTGTGGCCGCGCCAAGTCTGCCTTGAATAAGATGAAGAATGCTGCATTCCTGACTGATTTCAATGCTATGTAATTCGAGCAATTAATAGACGGTTTTTGAGTGATTTTGGAGGCTTGGCGTGACTTTTAAAGCGCCGCCACAAAATCGTGATTACTGGGACTGGATACCCAAGACCCCAATGTGTTTAAGGAGCAGCTCAGAAATTTTGTGGCCGCGCCAAGTCTGCCTTGAATAAGATGAAGAATGCTGCAATAATGCAATAAAGCTTCCAAAATCACTCAAAAACCGTCTATTAATAGCTCGAATTACATAGCACTGAAATCAGTCATTATTGCAGCATTCTTCATCTTATTCAAGGCAGACTTGGCGCGGCCACAAAATTTCTGAGCTGCTCCTTAAACACATTGGGGTCTTGGGTATCCAGTCCCAGTAATCACGATTTTGTGGCGGCGCTTTAAAAGTCACGAAAGCCTCCAAAATCACTCAAAAACCGTCTATTAATTGCTCGAATTACATAACATTGAAATCAGTCAGGAATGCAGCATTCTTCATCTTATTCAAGGCAGACTTGGCGCGGCCACAAAATTTCTGAGCTGCTCCTTCAACACAGTGGGGTCTTGGGTATCCAGTCCCAGTATTCACGATTTTGTGGCGGCGCTTTAAAAGTCACGCCAAGCTTCCAAAATCACTCAAAAACCGTCTATTAATTACTCGAATTACATAGCATTGAAATCAGTCAGGAATGCAGCATTCTTCATCTTATTCAAGGCAGACTTGGCGCGGCCACAAAATTTCTGAGCTGCTCCTTCAACACAGTGGGGTCTTGGGTAACCAGTCCCAGTATTCACGATTTTGTGGCGGCGCTTTAAAAGTCACGCCAAGCTTCCAAAATCACTCAAAAACCGTCTATTAATTGCTCGAATTACATAGCATTGAAATCAGTCAGGAATGCAGCATTCTTCATCTTATTCAAGGCAGACTTGGCGCGGCCACAAAATTTCTGAGCTGCTCCTCAAAAAACAGTGGGGTCTTGGGTATCCAGTACCAGTATTCACGATTTTGTGGCGGCGCTTTAAAAGTCACGCCAAGCTTCCAAAATCACTCAAAAACCGTCTATTAATAGCTCGAATTACATAGCACTGAAATCAGTCATTATTGCAGCATTCTTCATCTTATTCAAGGCAGACTTGGCGCGGCCACAAAATTTCTGAGCTGCTCCTTCAACACAGTGGGGTCTGGGGTATCCAGTCCCAGTATTCACGATTTTGTGGCGGCGCTTTAAAAGTCACGCCAAGCTTCCAAAATCACTCAAAAACCGTCTATTAATTGCTCGAATTACATAGCATTGAAATCAGTCAGGAATGCAGCATTCTTCATCTTATTCAAGGCAGACTTGGCGCGGCCACAAAATTTCTGAGCTGCTCCCTAAACACATTGGGGTCTTGGGTATCCAGTCCCAGTAATCACGATTTTGTGGCGGCGCTTTAAAAGTCACGCAAAGCCTCCAAAATCACTCAAAAACCGTCTATTAATTGCTCGAATTACATAGCATTGAAATCAGTCAGGAATGCAGCATTCTTCATCTTATTCAAGGCAGACTTGGCGCGGCCACAAAATTTCTGAGCTGCTCCTTCAACACAGTGGGGTCTTGGGTGATTTCAGTGCTATGTAATTCGAGCTATTAATAGACGGTTTTTGAGTGATTTTGGAGGCTTGGCGTGACTTTTAAAGCGCCGCCACAAAATCGTGAATACTGGGACTGGATACCCCAGACCCCACTGTGTTGAAGGAGCAGCTCAGAATTTTTGTGGCCGCGCCAAGTCTGCCTTGAATAAGATGAAGAATGCTGCAATAATGACTGATTTCAGTGCTATGTAATTCGAGCTATTAATAGACGGTTTTTGAGTGATTTTGGAAGCTTGGCGTGACTTTTAAAGCGCCGCCACAAAATCGTGAATACTGGTACTGGATACCCAAGACCCCACTGTTTTTTGAGGAGCAGCTCAGAAATTTTGTGGCCGCGCCATGTCTGCCTTGAATAAGATGAAGAATGCTGCAATCGTGGCAGATTTCAATGCTATGTAATTCGAGCGATGAACGGTTTTCGAGTGATTTTGGAGGCTTGGCGTGACTTTTAATGCGCCGCCACAAAATTGTGATTACTGGGACTGGATACCCAAGACCCCACTGTTTTTGAGGAGCAGATCAGAAATATTGTGGCCGCGTCAAGTCTGCCTTGAATAAGATGAAGAATGCTGCAATAATGACTGATTTCAGTGCTATGTAATTCGAGCTATTAATAGACAGTTTTTGACTGATTTTGGAAGCTTGGCGTGACTTTTAAAGCGCCGCCACAAAATCGTGAATACTGGGACTGGATACCCCAGACCCCAATGTGTTGAAGGAGCAGCTCAGAAATTTTGTGGGCGCGCCAAGTCTGCCTTGAATAAGATGAAGAATGCTGCAATAATGACTGGAGCTTGGGATCGGAGCTCCTATGAGCCTCATTTGATTCTGGCACTCTTTTGAAGGTAGCCTATATTCTTTCAATAGGCGTATAGGCCTACACGACTGGTATTGCCTTGCCACGAGAAGTGTTCCTAATTGGCAGTTGACATGCCACAGTTCATTAAGTTCTATCTTTTTTACGCTTGTTACTGTACGGTCAAGGCCGTAGACAGGGGGGTGTTTTGGGTGTTTAATTGAACACCCCCCCCCAAATGAAAAATGTTTAAAAAATCAAAATGCATTTACTAGCACATGATGTAAAAAGCATGAAATAAAACCACAAAACACCCCCGAAATGAAATAATAGAATGTATTAACTAGCACACAATGAAGAAACATGAAATTATGCAAAATGACGTTTAAAAAATCAGAAATTTTAAATTTTATGGCGAAGAACACCCCCGAAATCAAATCCTGGCTACGGCCTTGTGTACGGTATAGATGTGATTTATGCGTTATAGGCCTACATGTGAATTCTTAATCGTGATCTGAATAAAACTGAGCCCTGCGTTTTGTATCACTGGCTGTATGATGCTTTATTAGGATTATATCACAATGTTAACATGCAGATGTGCATAGAAAATCAGTTATAGACAAATGGGTTAGAGTTGATTTATTGGTAATCATCTAGAAAGTCTTGCTGATGATGTAACAATGGATATAGTTCTAGGATAAGACGGACAGTGTTGTCTTGATGGTCTAAGATGGCGACGTGCTACTTCCCTTTCCCTTGCAGAGGAGAGCGAGTAGGAGGAAGGTGGAGGCCAACAGACCAAGACAACCGGCGGTTGCAGTCAAGCATGACGCGTAGACGTTCGTGGCATCCTTAAAATCTTCGGCGTGGAGACCGACTCCGATGAACATGAAGAGAGCTAAACGAACATTATAAACAAAGCAGATACATGTAAGTAGTACTGTTAGGTTTCATTTTATAGTGATCTACTGCCACACGTTCACTTACTCGAATTTAGGCCAGGTCAAGTCAGATAAGACAAACCACGAGATTTGGAGAGGTATGATAAGCTGAGGCATGGTCATGTAGTGTGCACTAATAGTAAGGTAGGGTCGGGACTGATCCGGGGGGCCAATCCGGCCATGACCCCCCCTTAAAAATGTCCATGGGACGTGGACCCCCTATCAGGTTTCAAGAAGTTTTCGATCAATGGAGTGGGCAAAGGTAAAAGTAGGATATGACTAAGAAAACAGATGATCATTGTAGCATTGGCTTGGTAAAATGGTACGTGTTCAAGGCAGACGGTCGATGAAATGACTAAAAAAAAGGTCATCAGCTATTTTGGCAGCGAAATTTTTTATATTTTCAAGACATTTCGACCAAATGACTAAAAAAAGTCATCAATTTTTTGGGTCAAAGACCAACGAAAATTTTTCCGACCCAAAGTCAAAAATTTGCCCCCCCCCGTTTGAAAATTTCTGTATCCGCCCCTGGGCGGGGTAAGATAAGATCTACAGGGAAGGTATGCGGTAGACATGGCATGCATGGCATAGCATAGCCTATTGTGTATGGAAAGATATGTTTACAAGGTAAATATAAGTTAGTGACATTATATTAATTCATTCATTACGAGAGGTGCTGATCAGTCTGATCAAAAGGTACGTCATAGCAAAATGAGGTAACTCAAAATAACTTAGGACACAGTATGATATAATTTTATAGGGTCGGGAAAGGTAAAATATATGAGGACGAAATAGTTTTGCAACACACAGGTGGGGGGAGACAAGTGACTGGAGGTTATGACCATAATGAGTCGTCCTAAATAATTGGGGGATGGGGGACGGGGTCAGCCCTACCTGCAATGATGAAGGCACAGATGGATAGAATGGTGAAGATGATACTGGTGCCTAAGCCTCCTAGCTTCGTCAGGACCATGAGGATTCCTCCAGCCGTGTATATGAGGAAGCCGAGAATCAACATCGCCTGAATGTCTTCACCGCCTGCCAGGTTGTTGAAGGCCAGCAGACCGAGAACGTTGGCCTCGTAGCCGATCATGCTGTGGATCAGAGCGAGCTTTCCCCAGTCGGCTCCCATGATGACGAAGAGTACGAGAAAGAGGAGGGCCTGTGACTAACTAGACAATAAATGAGATGGAAAAGCATTACATGTATATTTACAATTATATATATATATATATATATGCTCCTACGCATTAGAATAACGGGTAACATGATTATAGGCTATGCAAAAATACACAGCGCTTTGGTAGAAATGTAAATTAATGTGAGACTTGCAAGAAACAGAATGTGACAATATAACGTATAAGCTTAATAATCGACCTGTAGGCCTAATATTGCCAGTTGCATGTCGCCCTTTCCAAAAGACTGTTCACGAATCCTCGCGTACCCATAGGCCTACACTTTGTCCCGTACCATAAATGTATTGCGCTATACAAATTTTATAATCGAGCAATAAACCTTCATGCTTGAGAGTGCAATACTTCGAAATAAAATTATTCGCAAGTTTCAATAATATCTTATTATTATTTACAATTTTAAATGTTGAGCCAGTTGAACTAAGAAAGCTCACACGTTAAAATGAAGGCAATTGTTCGCAAGCTTGTTCAAGAAATCCTACCTTGGCGAATTCTTCAGTGAAGTGATAACCTGAACACATACGTATTCGCGTTAATATAGTGCCACTTACCTGATTTATACGGGAGGTCTGTTGCTTAGCAGGATAACTTTGAGTGTAAATTGGGGACAGGCATCTTACGATAAAGTTTCCATAGACGCAATCGTAATTGCTAAACAAACAACGTCCCGCTTATCACTGATGCCCGTCACATCCGCTAGCAACAGAAAACACTTCAGGTTATCTAACCTGCGGATGAATATAGGATAAAGAAGTGAATTGGAGTCTACAGGTCTGGAGTTTGGCTGTTGCCAAAGACACCTATGGCTGCTTGACAAACAAAACAAAGTCCGGATCTTGTTTGGTCCATTGTTTCCGCACCAGCCGTTGCTGCGCCGTTGTATTAAATCTCCAAGGATACCGGCGCAATCGGCTTGGGCTACATAAAGGCGATGACAACGGAAGATAGCGCGCTCTTTCTATCTTTCTCTGTCTGTCCATTAACGCAGTCATCCAGCCAAGAAGACCTACCACGGGATCGAAGGGTTCCAAGGCATAGCACCGACATTTATAATACAGGTGCTAAAGAAACGACAGAAGAGACAAGATGGGCAAAGGTGGCGTCTTCGGCAAAGTTGCGCTCGTTCTCGGGTTCCTGGCCTTCCAGTTGCATATGCTTACGATGCCCTTTGGCCAATATTTTATTCTAGATGTAGAGGTTGGAAATGGAAATGATAAAGGTGAATGCGAAGATTCTAAGGCGGCCGACGATGCGGTGAAGGCATTTATCATCGTCACCTTCATCGTTCTGATCAGCTGTTGCATTCTGCTGCTTCTGATGAACTTTTCCGGAATGGGTGACAGCAAGATCATCCTCTTCATCACAATGGGAGGACTCATTCTTGCAGGTAGGCCTTAACTAACTAACTATAACTAATTATAACATCTTTAAAACATAGTTAAATGATTATTACAGTTACTACAAGGCCATCATTTTGAACTGCGCCTGTCAATGAGATCACTCTCTGACACATTCTTTCTACAATCTACATGTATCTAGGCACTTGAAAACTGTTTTTGGGTCGGTTTGGAGTCGCGAGCACCTCTGAGTAGTTTCCTTGAAGAGGTGCTATATAAATACTTGAATGAATGAATGAATGAACGCACAAACGAACGAATGAATGAACGAACGAACCAGCGAACGAACGAACGAACGAGCGAACGAACGAACGAACGAATGAATGAATGAATGAACGAATGAATGAATAAAGAATAAACCACCTTGAATTCGATATTCCCAAATGAGATTAATCACTTTGCCTGGATAATGCTGGATTATTTACTATAATTATTATCATTTTTGCAGCAGTTAGGCCTAGAACTTTCGCAGCAAAACTTTTCAGAGAATTGCTTTATCGCTAGGCCTATATACCTTGTCTGACCTACCCCACATGTTACCATCCAATTTCACCTTACCTTTCTTTACTGTATCTACCTCTATTCACCTTGTGGGGCGTAGAGGTGTTCGGTGCCTTGGAGCCAAATGGTTGCCGATTTGAATCTACCTCAAGCAGCCACGTATATAGGGACCCTGAGCAAATTCTTCATTCGCAATTGATCATGCGCTTCGGTGTGAAACTCGATTCAGTGTCCGCGCTGTAGTCGGGAGCGCCTCTGAGTATAAATCATGATGGAGGCAATGTTATGTTATAACTCTACCGCTTTGCAGCTCGCATCCTAGGCACCACACACCGTCAACGGTCCACTTGTCTACCTAACTGAGACTTAGTCTAGTCTTAATCGTGACTCAGACCATGCAGCATTACACAAATACACATCGACCAGTTTTGCTTTGACTTATTGCAAGCAACCGCTAATAACTCAGTTTCCTCAGCTTGCCTTTCTCCTGTCGCTGTAGAAATCTCCAGTGTGAGAATTGCGGAAAAATAACTGGGGCGGGGGGTTGGCCTATGATAAAGTTGGAATTGGGGCATGAAAAACAGACTTTACTATGGGGTGGCTCTAAGAAAGACTGGGGGGTTGAAAGTTGAAACCCCCCCCCCAAACCCCCGGGAAATTCTCACCCTGGAAATCTCAAGACTCCGATAATCTTACCCATAGGCGTACGAGGCGGGGGTCCAGAGGGGCAAATGCCCCCCCCCCAACTTTCGGGCAAGTCCTACCTTGAGGGTTTCTTCTGATACTAGAAAAACGAAGTGAAATGAGATTTGTTTGTTTGGCCAACAGCTATCTGCGGAGTCATCGGGGTCGTGGTTTACGAGTCGTGCACGCCTAAGCCCGAACAGGACGACAGTCTGAGTAAGCAGCCATTCACCACGACAACCTACATCTCGGCGGCTGGTTTCGCTCTGCTGTCCGCCATCTTTCTACTCGTCGAAATGTGTTGCGGTTAAAGAAAACCTATAAATTAATTTTTTTGTCTGTATCGACTAGACTTTATGCAAAAACTTTGTACATAGAGCCAAAGAATATACTTCAGTAGTCGAGCTATGGACGGAGTAGGCTATATTCCAAAAGCTAAACGTATTATAATTATATCATTGTTAGTTCCAGCTGCAATAAACGTCGGTTGACCTATACCTTGCCAGTATAGTATTGTATTTATTGTAATGCATTGCATTGTATTGCATTTGAGCACTTATAAAGCGTCTCTTAGGGTGAATCGTTCAGAAGCGCAACCAGCGAGCAATACCCCGCCAAAAACAAGCAGGATTTGAGAAAGAGAAGGAAGAAGAGAGGTTTTCGGACAGAATTGTAGAGAAAATAATTACCTCCACACAAGGCCAATACAGGACTCACATTACCAGAAACCCATTAGCAGGTGGAACTAGTACATGTAGTATTAGCATATACACTTGAGAGCGAGCCTTCGTATAGCGCCTTCTTAACCGTTCAGATACACGAATGAATTTTTAAACGACTTTAACGAGTGAGTTTGATGTGTAGGCAAGTTACTGTGCTGCCAACAAAGATGCCAGAAGTTCAAATCCTCGCCACAATTGTTTAGACAGATTTTTTAAACACCTTTGCCCTCATGTTGTAACTAAGACACTGACCGTACATTGATGGGAGAACATGGGGGAGGGGATGGTAGGAAGATAAGGTTGTTATCTCGTTGTAACCATGACAGTGCATCTCAATAGAGCTGGTACACTTTGTGAACATAACTAAAAGGCGTTGCGTTAAGGTAGAGATGCATGAAATAACAGATCATTTAACATGTAGATACTTGGTCCTACACTGACAAGAAATCCTTTATCAGTGTTCTTAAGACTGATTAAACCGATTAGAACTGCCGACTATACGCCAATCTATTAAATAAATTACCTACTTGAAATCTGTTGTGAACTCCGAGAGCACTCAGGCTTCAATCTAAGTAGGTCTATACTGGCAAATATGACCTACAGTCGTATATCTCATGCCAAGGTCTTAAAGTTCTTAAACCAAGCCCATTAACCTATGAAACCATGGAGTCTCGTGGTAGGCAATTAATATCGTGCAATGAAGCTAATTTTAATACTTAATCACTTTAAAAAACTGAAGTCGAAGCACTTTGCGAGACTTATAAGCCTCCAAAGACTTAACCTTTCTAGACTTTAGGCCTATCAGCCATTATTACGATTCGAAACTGTCTTAAAAGACTGATAAAGTGGTCACTGACTTGATCAATTATGACTTGCGTTTGCTTACCGACTGCTACCTTGAGTAGCATACACAACCGGCGCGATTAAATTTTACCAATTAAACTGTAATTACTTGTAATTATTTACTCGCAATGTTTTATTATGCTCGTAATGTTAGTATATCTTGTACTCATAAAATTAAATATCATGAAATGAAGTTGGTGTTTGCAATCTTATTATTTATGTTTATGTAGGCCTAATAAACGTAGCCTACTCTCTTGAAATGTGACATTTGTGCACAGAAATAATTGCTTAACATTTTGGTATAAATTAATATTTGATCTATCTGAAATTAGATCTTTGCCAGGTTAACAAATTTTGGGAACGTTTTTAATGGGCCACCCGGTATGTTTTTTATGTATAAAAAATTATGTGCATTTTTTTGCCTAAAGCAGAATAGAGGCAGATCAGCTCTGGCACTAGAAAGCGATAAGCTAATATATAGGCTAATATCTATATATCATAAATTACATATCGTATATATATTTATATTCACATAGCAGAACTGAATGGTCATTCAAACGAACGTCCACTGGAAGCCTACATGTATATACAAGCCTACACGTCGTAAACCGCGATACTAAACAGCCTACATGACAAGTTGCCCTGAGAAGGCAAGTCCACCAACTGAAACTTCAACCTCGTTTCCATAGCACGCCTATGTCATTGACAGCAGAATTATTAATTAGAGTATGGCCTACAGTTGGGGGGAAATCAAATCTGATGACCTTTTTAAGTATCGTTTGGTCGAAATTTCTTTAGAATATACCGATTTTCCCCTGCCAAAATAGCTAACGAATTTTTTAGTCCTTTGGTCGAAATTCGTTTAGAACATAGGCTACCAAATTTATCCTCAAGAAAATTTTGTTTTCGTATGTGTGGGGGCCCCCTAAAGTGTGGAGCCACTGTTCGGCCGAACATGTTGAACATGCCTTAATCCGGCCCTGTGTCCGGGGGCTTTTGTCCGGGAGATATTGTCCGGGGGATAATGTCAAGTGGGATAATGTCCTACCACCGTCGCTGGAACCAGGATTGGATAGTTTCTTATAAAAGTTATCAGTTACAGTAACTAGTTACTTGATTGAAAAAGTAACTATTTCCTACTGTACCGGTATCTGATTACTTTTCCAAAAAGTAGCTAGTATCAAGTGACTGATCGTATAGTCTTAATGCCTAGTATACAATTTAGGCCTACCCCGTAATACATTCTTACTGATATTTTCGATGTATAATTTTCATGTATATCATTCAAATATAAAACTCAACATATTCTTGCAATAAAAAAACTAATGTCTAGCATAGGCTTATTTTTATATTTTTGCAACTTTTTTTTAGTAATTATATCATATACTGGGGAGTAATGTACCCAATGGAGATATTGTCCGGAGGTAGAATGCGGAGGACAATGTCCGGGGGATAATGTCCGTTTGCCTCAACGACAGTATAGGCTAGTTTTTTTATCAACTGTTTATTTTCTAAAGCGTGAACGAGTCACTTTATTTCTCGGTGGCACAGGCCATTGTAGTCCTATATTTTGCCACAACTAATTCAGATATTGTTGTTTATTTTATTGATCACTCAAGCAAGGAATTGATCGTCAGTCAAGCAAAGGAGTCATTGTACGGGAGGTTTAAGACACAGGATCGGCAGCTAAACAACCTGACATTGATTTAGCCTAATAACAGTGACGGATGGCTTGGCACCGCTGACAACAGAGCGAGGGAAGTTCATTAAAGGCGTAGTTGACGTATGGGCTGTGTAAGGTTATTGGAGTGGCGAATGTCAATTATGTGCACGTGAGCCTTTAATCATGGATAGGCTTAATGTGTTTGAACACTTGTACAATAATTGTAATGTGCTCATGTCTACATAAGCTTACATGTACGTGTACATTATACGCTATGAATGGTACGCAACTACGCATGCTGGTTGAATCGAGTTTGATATTAATTTCTTACACCGCAGGCTGGTAAGTTAGGACATAGGCTTATAGAATCTAGACACATAAATTTGGTTTTACTAAGATAGACCTAATTGTAGCTGTAGCATGGATCGACTCGCAAAGAACGACCATCCGAGGAGCCTGGCGGATTTTATACCAATATCCACTCTACCTGTCCTTTGCAGAATGCTTGAGCGACTCATAGTAGCAATATTCATTTACCCAGACTTCACACTGCTCACACTCTCTATAGGTTACTGTAGGCCCTATCAGCTTCTCGTCGATCAATATGCTTTTCCACGAAAATTTGGCTAATGGATCCATATATAACGGCTGCGATAGTCTCGATTTTCTGGTAGATTTATGCTATATTCAAAATCTAAAGTGATTCTAATTGTTTGAAGTGTCCTAAGCAATTGATGTTTAAAGCAAGGCAGCTCGACTTTAATGTGTGACTCTAAATGTTTTTATTCTAAAGCGCTCTAAATGTTATTTAGTGTTCTAAAAGCCAAAAGCAAAGCTAGCTAGTAGGAATGAACACACCTGTTAGTGGCAATGTTTGAAACATCGCAAATGGAATTTGATTTGCATAATAAACACACGAGGAATGCTTGTTTTCAACTTCTCTTTATCCGAGAGTATAGGGCTATTATTAAGGGATTCTGCATTTTGTGACACTGACATAGCTACCAAGCAGAATTATGCCTTCTCGGTGGCTGGTCCCTCTCTTTGGAATGGGCTGCCTCTGGCACTGCCCTTGTTTCCCAGGATTCACTCTGACTTTTTGCGTACCGGTATCTTAAAACTGTCCCTTTTCGCTGGGCTGGGGTTTGGTGCGCTTACATGATTGTATATGTAAACGCCTTGAAGGGGCACTATATAAATCCTCTGAATGAATGAATGAATGAATGAATGAATGAATGAATGAAAGACCTTGGGAGTCACATTATGCAGTATTGCTTAAAATTCGGCAGAAGCAGGGAATGTGAGTTTAAGATAGGCCTATAGTATATTCGTTTTAATGAGAAAAACAATCTGACAATAACGCAGAAATGTTAACAAGAGTGATAATGAATACTTAAATTTCAGTTCGACAGTCTTAGAATAGTCTAGTAAATATTTTTATATAGGCCTAATGATCGTGGAATAAATTGAGAGTTGTCCTTTGGTGGGAGAATGTGGTTGTGTGCTCTGGGTCTTAATTGATGAGAGGAGGGGGATCGGAGTGGAGGTAGGAGTTGGTGAAGTAGGCTACATGCTTGGGGTTGTGTAAATGGAGAAGAGGAATTTTTCATCAGCTGTGTTGGCAAGTTCGGTGATTGTTGGAAAGGTTTGCTCTAGGTATCCTAGGCGTTTAGCTCTTTTTATGAGTTTTTCCAGGCGTTCTTTATCGGAAGCCAGGGTGATGCTTTACTACCGGTCGCGTATAGGCTACCTAATAATTAATTTTACTCAAATATGGCATCCGTAATCTGTATCCTTGGAGTAGACCTACACTGTATAAGTGAATAAGTCTGAGTCTATAGGCTATAGGTCTAGGGCCTAGGCCTACACATGAACTTCGTTCGTGCTGGGGACATACAGGGTGGCCCAAAAAAGTGATAACACCGCGTATAATGTATTATAATTAGTTCAAATCTGTTTAGACTATATCCATAATAGCTGAAAAAGTTCAATAATTTACTTACTTAACTGTTTAGTTATATGACATCATTATTACGACAACTTCCTGTCGACATTTTTTATTTTTTATTTGCCAATCGTCAACTTCTGCGTGTTTTGAAGATATTTTAACCAGAATGACAAAAATCACAACAAAAGACCGTATTCTGATTAAAAATTTGCGAATTGAGAAACATTGGAGTGCAAGGCAAATGAAAAATGAGTTTCCACACAAAGCCTATAGGGTCAGTCGGGTTATTAAATAAATTGATAATGACGGTACAACAGAACGTAAACGCGGAAGTGGTCGGCCAAAGTCTGCTAGAACACGACAGAACATTGAGCGGGTGAGTGAGCTGATCTGCAGTCAAGAAGATTATCCGCACAGTCACAAAAAATACGTGAGAAATTCAAAGAGACACGGGTATATCACGGACGTCGGTGCAACGTATTGTATACAGGCAATATTTACAGCTGAAAACGAACAAGCGTGTGATCGGGCAGACACTCAACGAAAATTGCAAATTGAAACTTTTGCAACTCAGCCAGCATCTAGGCCTACTTGAACGGTTTCCTAATGACAGAAGTGTACGAACCATCTGGTTTACACACAACAAGATATTCACCTTTGCCACGCCAGTTAATTCTCAACATGGTCGTATTTATTCAGTTGAATCAAAGAAAAGACAATTAAGTTCCAGAAAGGAGACATACGAGAACGTGAACTTTTCAGCTGCGGTATCATGGCATCAGTTGGTGTTTCTCGCTTGCAAAAAGTTGTTGAGAAGCAAGGGGGGACACACTGAACATGTTTTATGAGTAGCGTAATTACTACTTGGCATACGACAGTAAATTACAACACGTTATATTGATTCAATTATATTAAATGACCCTTTGCTACGACGTGTTATCACTTTTTTTGGGCCACCCTGTACATATAAGTCTGATTACTCTGGTAGGCCAAGGTTACTGGAATCTAAGAAGCTCGCTTCTTAAAGTTGATTTTAATCTTCAATTTAGGCTAGTTGTCTTTGACGATTTATCTACAGAATTATTAGGCACCCAGTCATAATAGCCTGGTCAAAATAGCCCCGTCAAAATAACCTCGTCAGAACAGTCCGGGGCTATTTTGGCGGGAATCGACTAAGTCACGGAATAACACACGATATTTGTGAAGAAATAGACCGACGAAATCGACGTCTTTTTGAGGGACCCGAATTGATTAAAATAATTCTTGTAAAGTTAAAAATTGCTTCCGGAAATGATAGCTTTGGGGTAGGTCCTAAATAAAATTATTAAAGAAGTCGGATATATAAGCCTTTTCGTCAATCCAGCCTGTAAAACCTTTCTGGAGCTTCGATTTCTCCAGCTTCTATTTCAGATATAGGCTAAACACCGTTATCCCGCTTCCATTTCTTAAGCGTTTTATCATTCATCCAGCTTCGATTTCTAAAGCGAATTCTCAGCTTCCATTCCTCAAGCGTTTTATCATACATCCAGCATCTATTTAAGATCTATAAAATCTTCATCCAGCTTCCATTTCTAGAAAAATTAGCCCCGTCGAAATAGCCCCATGAAAAGGCCGTGTAAGCAGTTCTGTGAAAATATATACTTGTAAAATTATTATAGGTCTAAACATAACTTTTGTGGTTATGGTTATTTCTTTTGAAAAAAACTTTGACTTTGCTATCCTGTTAGTTTGCGTCTCTGCAAAACGACTTCTTCTTTAAATTTTTATTACGTTATCGTTCATAAATAGCTGGTAAACAAGAGCCCCAAAAGGGTTCCAGCTGAGGTCAACACAGCAAAAAATGCGTTGGTTGCTGAGGCCCCAGACCCCTTGGGGAGCTTACGACGCTCTCCCAAACCCCCTTGTCGGCCGGTATAGACTTCGTGCCTTAGACACTCGCAGCTTTGCGCCTTCGGCGCTTGCAAAATGAGCGCCCTCCAGAAAAATGTTCTAGTTGGGCTTATAGGGCTTCAGCTCCCAAAAACTGAGATCCTGGCGCCACCACTGTTGACATGGAGATAAGCGGACCCGAATTCGAGTCCCGTAGGGCGGACGTGCCTTGTAGGCTCGAATTAGCGCCGATTATTTGCAGGCTGTCAGTAATTGAACTTTGTTTTCTGTCATTTAGTTTCTTGTAAATTATTTCAATTATTGCATTGCTGTAGGCTACATTGCAACCGGTTGCGGTCTGTCGGCCAGATGGTTCAACAAAGGAGAAAATATTACGTGCACTGGCCTTAAATTTTACCTGTGTGCTACTGTAACAGCCCGGGAAGACTGATATTGTGGATTAATGAATTCCTACTAAAAATGTATGTAAAGAACTCGGCGTTTGAAGACTGTCCGTCCGCAAGGACTAATCACTAGAGCCTAAACAGGCTGGGGCATTTATAGAGGTAAACTTCATTAGACACCTTCAGCATTGCCAAATTGATCACGTCATTGTTCGGTTAAACTCTTCTGATTTATTTTTTAATCTTGAAGTTACAGAAAATGGTTTATAACCACAAACCTACTTAAAGAAATATCACACAGACTTTATTGGGGCATCTAGACCTGTTATGTGCAAAATGTGCCAAATCCTCAAGCGTTTGCACAGCAAATGACGTCAGGCAACTTGTTCATTTTGTATAAGTGAACCCCCCTTTTAAAAACCTGAACTTGTCTCAAGTTGTCTGTAAACTTATCACTGTATCCAAATGCTTATTTCTATAAAGCAATAAAATATCCTTTTTTCCAGGTGACGATACTGTGAAATCGTTTTGCTCTTATTTTTAGAATGAAAAATGTCGGCTCTTCAAAGAGTTGCTACACCAGTACCGTGTAGAGTGCAACCTCCAGTTCCACCGAAATTTTCGAGTTCTAGAGGACCTCCAAAGGTGCGGAGTGCAGCACTACTGCGAGCGCGAGCCTTAGAGCCATCAAGAAAACGACGCGCAGCACCTGCCAGAGATATATCCGCACCAGCACCGAAGGTCAGCAGGCAGCAGGACCGTCATGAACAAGATCAGCGGCAGCAGCAGCAGCGCCTTAAAGAGAAGCGCCTCCAAGATAAGTGCCGCCAGAGGCAGGACCCCCAGGATGAGCGCAGACAGCACCAGCACAGCCGGGATGAGGGCCACCACCATGAACATAACCAGGATAAAGGCCGGCAGCAACAACACTTACAGAATAAGGGCCCCCACCTGAGACACAGTCAGGATAAGCGCCGTCGGCAACAGCATAGCCAGAATGAGCGCCGTCAACCTCTACACCTCCAGGATGAGGGCCACCACCATGAACCTAACCAGGATAAAGGCCGGCAGCAACAACTCCTACAGGATAAGGGCCCCCACCTGAGACACAGTCAGGAGAAAAACCGTCAGCAGCAGCATAGCCAGAATGAGCACCGTCAACCTCTACACCTCCAGGATGAGGGCCACCACCATGAACATAACCAGGATAAAGGCCGGCAGCAACAACACCTACAGGATAAGGGCCCCCACCTGAGACACAGTCAGGAGAAAAGCCTTCAGCAGCAGCATAGCCAGAATGAGCGCCGTCAACCTCTACACCTCCAGGATGAGGGCCACCACCATGAACATAACCAGGATAAAGGCCGGCAGCAACAACACCTACAGGATAAGGGCCCCCACCTGAGACACAGTCAGGAGAAAAGCCGTCAGCATCAGCATAGCCAGAATGAGCACCGTCAACCTCTACACCTCCAGGATGAGGGCCACCACCATGAACATAACCAGGATAAAGGCCGGCAGCAACAACTCCTTCAGGATAAGGGCCCCCACCTGAGATACAGTCAGGATAAGCGCCATCAGAAACAGCATAGCCAGAATGAGCGCCGACAATCTCTACACCTCCAGGATGAGGGCCACCATCATGAACATAACCAGGATAAAGGCCGGCAGCAACAACACCTACAGGATAAGGGCCCCCACCCGAGACACAGCCAGGAGAAAAGTCGTCAGCAGCAGCATAGCCAGAATGAGCGCCGTCAACCTCTACACCTCCAGAATGAGGGCCACCACCATGAACATAACCAGGATAAAGGCCGGCAGCAACAACACCTACAGGATAAGGGCCCGCACCTGAGACACAGTCAGGAGAAAATCCTTCAGCAGCAGCATAACCAGAATGGGCGCCGTCAACCTCTACACCTCCAGGATGAGGGCCACCACCATGAACATAACCAGGATAAAGGCCGGCAGCAACAACACCTACAGGATAAGGGCCCCCACCTGAGACACAGTCAGAAGAAAAGCCGTCAGCAGCAGCATAGCCAGAATGAGCGCCGTCAACCTCTACACCTCCAGGATGAGGGCCACCACCATGAACATAACCAGGATATAGGCCGGCAGCAACAACTCCTACAGGATAAGGGCCCCCACCCGAGACACAGTCAGGATAAGCGCCATCAGAAACAGCGTAGCCAGAATGAGCGCCGTCAACCTCTACACCTCCAGGATGAGGGCCACCACCATGAACCTAACCAGGATAAAGGCCGGCAGCAACAACTCCTACAGGATAAGGGCCCCCACCTGAGACACAGTCAGGAGAAAAGCCGTCAGCAGCAGCATAGCCAGAATGAGCGCCGTCAACCTCTACACCTCCAGGATGAGGGCCACCACCATGAACATAACCAGGATAAAGGCCGGCAGCAACAACTCCTACAGGACAAGGGCCCCCACCCGAGACACAGTCAGGATAAGCGCCATCAGAAACAGCGTAGCCAGAATGAGCGCCGTCAACCTCTACACCTCCAAGATGAGGGCCACCACCATGAACATAACCAGGATAAAGGCCGGCAGCAACAACTCCTACAGGATAAGGGCCCCCACCCGAGACACAGCCAGGAGAAAAGTCGTCAGCAGCAGCATAGCCAGAATGAGCGCCGTCAACCTCTACACCTCCAGAATGAGGGCCACCACCATGAACATAACCAGGATAAAGGCCGGCAGCAACAACTCCTACAGGATAAGGGCCCCCACCCGAGACACAGTCAGGATAAGCGCCATCAGAAACAGCGTAGCCAGAATGAGCGCCGTCAACCTCTACACCTCCAGGATGAGGGCCACCATCATGAACATAACCAGGATAAAGGCCGGCAGCAACAACACCTACAGGATAAGGGCCCCCACCTAAGACACAGCCAGGATAAGCGCCGCCAGCAGGAGCAGCATATCCATGATGAACGCTACCTGAAGAAGCACTTCGATAATGAGTGTTGTAACGAGAACCCCGACCAGGATGAGCGCCGCCAACAGCATAGCCTTCAGGAAGAGCGTCACCCTCAACAACATAGCCAGGAGGAGCGCAGCCAGACGAAGCGGTTTGAGGATGAAGGCCAACACCATCATCATAACCAGGATAAGGTCCGCCAGCAACAACACCTCCAGAATGATGGCCCCCACCTGAGTAACAGCCGGGATGAGAGCCGTCAGCAGAAGCTTAGCCAGTATGAGCGCCTACAGAAGAAGCACCTCGAGAACGATCTTCGTAACGAGAAGCCCGGTCAGGATGAGCGCCATCAGCAGCAGCGAATACAGTATGAGCAGCGAAATCAGCATCGCCTTCAGGAAGAGCGTCACCACCACCAGCCGCCAGACAGCCGCCACCACTATCAGCATATTAACCAGGATGAGCGCCGCCAGCAGCAACACCTCCAGCATAACGGCCCCCACCTGAGACACAGCCAGGATGAGAACCGCCTGCGGCAGCATAGCCAGGATAAGCGCCTACAGAAGAAGAACCTCGAGGATGAAGGTCGTCACCATCAGCATAAACTATACGAGGGCCGCCACCAGCAGAAAAGTCAGGATGAGCGCAGCCAGCAAGAGCACCTAAAGGATAACTGCCCCCAGCTGAGACACAGCCAGAATGAGCATCACCACCAGCGTAGCCAAAATGAGAGCCACCACCGGCAGGTTAACCAGGACGAAAGCCACCACCATCAGCATAACCAGGATAAGGGACGCCACGAGCAGCAACACCTCCAGAATGAGGGTCCTCATCTGAGACACAGCCAGGATGAGAGCCGTCAGCAGCAACTTAGCCAGGAAGAGCGCCTCCATTCGCAGCACCTCGAGGATGAAGGCCGCCACCATCAGCATAACCAGGATGAGCGCCGCCAGAGGCAGCATCTGGAGAATGAGCGCCTCAGCCAGCAGCACCTCCAGGATGAGGGCCAACACCATCGGCATAAACATTACGAAGGCCGCCACCAGCAGAAAAGTCACGATGAGAACATTCAGCAAGAGCACCTAAAGGATAACTGCCCCCAGCTGAGACACAGCCAGAATGAGCGTCACCACGAGCGTAGCCAAAATGAGAGACACCACCAGCAGGTTAACCAGGATGATGGCCACCGCCAGCAGCAGCACCAACATGACGTGGACCAGCAGCAGCAAAGCCTGAATGAGCACCACCACCAGCACTTTGAGGATGATGACCACCGCCAGCATCATAGCCACGATGATGGCCACCGCCAGCAGCAGCAGCACCAACATGACGTGGACAAGCAGCAACAAAGCCTGAATGAGCACCACCACCAGCACTTTGAGAATGATGACCACCGCCAGCATCATAGCCACGATGATGGCCACCGCCAGCAGCAGCAGCACCAACATGACGTGGACCTACAGCAGCAAAGCCTGAATGAGCACCACCACCAGCATTTTGAAGATGAGGACCGTCTGCAGCATCATAGCCAGGATGAGGACCACCTGCATCATCATGGCCAGGATGAGGACCACCTGCATCATCATGGCCAGGATGAGGACCACCTGCAGCATCATGGCCAGGATGAAGGCCACCAACAACAACAACAACATAGCCAGGATGACTGTCACCAGCAGCAGAACCTCGAGGATGAGCGCCACCAGCAGCTGCGCCTCCAGTATAAGCGTCACCAGAAGCATCGCTTCCAGCAGAAGCGCCGCAAACTGCAGCGGCGTCTCAAGGAGAAGCGCCACAAGAGTGGCGAAGATCAGCGCCATCGCCAAGACGGCCATCGGCGTGGTCGCCCAGAGAACAACTGGTCAGTATACTGAGTATAGCAAGTACCGATATCCTCATCTAATCTATTTGGATGGTTTTTGGGATGGAGACGTCTGATGCTCGATTTTTCTAGTTTCATTTATGTTTGAGGACTGGCAACCCGCCCTCGTATGTATACTGAAGCCATGCAATAAGATGAAGTCACTAGCACTTTGTACCCATTGCCGCCTCGGGGCTGTCTTAAGGAAATGTTCTTCTGCTGTTGTTACTGCATCGAGATTTTTATAGCACTACTTCAAGGATTACAGTCCACAGCTGATCGATGTGCTAGAATCTAGTGCGACTGATGTCTTAATCTACCATAACTGACCGAAGTTGTGTTCTTCTTTGGCAGGCAGCACCTTATGAGTTAGGCTACTTAAGCGGTGAATTCTTATACACACAGGCTTATGTTTTGACTTAGGCTACATGTACATGTACATGTACATGTATGCTCCTCCCGTAACTTTGATAGGAATTAATTTTGCCAATGTGGCAAGTGCAAATGCAATGGAATACTTCACAGATCTTCAATTTACCAACTTATTCCTTTTAGAATAACCTCTGTATAATTATATAAATTATTTATGTGTGCATGGAAAGTTGTTATAGCGCCCCTTCAAGATTGCTACTCAGAAGCGCTCCCGACTACAGCGCGGACACTTAAATGGAGTTTTACGCCGAAGCGATAGGCCTATAATTGTGACGTCATAATTATTGAAAATATTGCCATTTGTATGCATAGTGCATAGTTGGTCTTAAATACCGTTTCTGTGTGCAACTGTGCATTTGCAGGGAAACTATATCTTCATTTGAATTGATTGCGTCAGAGTACGACAAAATCAAGCCAACGACCAGAAGTAACGTGCTCAGGCCTGGGTGGATACATGTGCTCCGACCAAAATTCGACGAGACTAACTCAAATTGCAAAATAAATTCTAACTCTGGCTACGCCAACGAAAATCCAGAGCTAGATCATATGCATATCTACTGCACATGCACCAGCCACTCAAACTGCTACTACCGGTTTGTCATCCGGAAAAGCGCTGCACTTGAGTCTGAGTTGCGGACAGTTTTCGTGCAGAAAGGTGAGCCATTAGTTTTGCATGAGCCAATTCATGCGTTTCTGTTTTGTTCAACATGCGCAGTTTAATTCATTCTTTTCATTGGGTATTTATTATTAATTGTCACTAGTTAGACAAGTTGTTTGACTAGCCAGTGCATTCATTCGTACATGACAAATGCTACTTCTCTTGAATCTGACACAGTGTCAAGTTTCAATGTACCGGTACATTATGGGGTTATTGCATAGGCCCTAATTACGTAACGATCGAAGGTGGTTAGTTGGAGTCCTTCAAAATGTCACGAAACGTTAGCCTACGTACGTGGGCCGGTATAGAAATCCAAACGTTATGTAGCACTTTCACAAGCAGTTTTGTTATATGAACGAATTTGAATTTAACATAGAATGACACTGTAGACATGACGTGATCGTATAGCCAAAAAACAAAGTAGGCTAGCCGTAGAAGGTCCGCGGGGAGACACCAGCGAAGGCTGAAATCAACTTAATACTATTATCTGGTCTCCCCTCGTTTGAATAAACAGGAAACCGCTGTTCGAATTGTTAGCACCTTTGATAGTTTTACCGTCGAAATTACGTGGTAGGCCATATAGGCCTAGGCTAATTCTCTGACTCTTCATGCATGACCTCGAAGATCCACTTTAAAACATATTTTACGTAGAAAGGCCTACACGAATTTATAACATAGGCCTATATAATTGATGCTCGACAAAAAGTGAGCAATATTGTATTTGACCTAGTAATTATCGAAGTGCTGAGACTGAGCAGATAATTAGTTAATCTCAATTTTGATTATTTTTTAATATTATAAGCAATTTCGTTCATGAGACTTTCTGCATTGTGTAGGCTAGATCTTTTAGTCGACGTAGTCTGAAACATAAAACATGTACGTAGGCTATTTCAAACATGACTGCCATTTATATGAATTAAACATTCTGTAGGCTATGATACAAAACTACTATCAAATCAATATTTACGTACTATTCCAATTTGCTGTAGAATGCAAATTATGATTGCGTATTCACATAATGAATATATAAATGATTTTTCGTATCAATAGATCGTAACGCTTGGGGTGGGTACTTTTGCTCGGGAAACGCTATGAAGCGTTATAAGCTTAGTGCGGGTGGGTCGGTTATAAAAGGTTTCGGCGTTACATACATGTAACAATGCAATGACCTCCAATGCAACATTATAACTCCAAGTTGCAACAGTAGATTATGGTGTATGCAAATCAATGTAGAGTTTAATAATGCATTGTTATACGGAACGTAAAATCAGTAATAACGGTATGATCTTTTCACCTGCCCTGTTGGGTGATCCTGTTTTCATACAGAGGCGTTGTGGATAATTAGTTAGTATCCTACCGTAATTATTGTAAATTAACTAATTCGAGTGTGACTGAGAAAATGAGGTGCTGTATGCTTACTGATAGGCCAATCGTGTCATGACATGAGGCACTGTATTGTGTTATGGAAAGTCCCTGCATACACTTTGTGTTTTATATATATATATATATATATATATATATATATATATATATATATATATATTGGATAGGTCATGTACTGAGAGGCAACTCCTTGCAAACAGACATTGTGGAGGGCAAAATGGAGGGGAAGAGGGGAAGAGAAAGACCTAGGGAAAAGTTCTTGGACTGGATGATGGAGGATGGATATGGAAAACTCAAAGAAAAAGCACAACATCGAGAAGAGTGGCGTCGTTGGGCATCTGGACCTGCCGAAAGGCAGCTAACCTAAAGAAGAAGAGATATACATTACGTATAATTGTATAATTATATAGTGTTTATTTTAAAGTAAATAATGTATATGTAACATGTGTATATAGGGATTGTTTTCATGTCTGATTAGAATTGCATGAAGACGTATCGAGCCATGAAGTCTACTCTGATGACACCGAAGATAAAATCGCCTGTTCGACA
This sequence comes from Lumbricus rubellus, assembly GCA_945859605.1. Taxonomy (NCBI): domain Eukaryota; kingdom Metazoa; phylum Annelida; class Clitellata; order Crassiclitellata; family Lumbricidae; genus Lumbricus; species Lumbricus rubellus. Next base: position 15,156,290 of record OX243819.1, on the reverse strand, counting down.
TCGACACAATCATGAGACCATGCACGCAAAGGGATTAAAACTCAACCTCAAAGCGCACCCTGCCTGATAGGCAGCATGCACGGCCCAAACGCAATGGACATTTCTATGCAACAATAGAATGGCGCAATATTTATTTATAATTATCATTCTGTGTTTGTAATGCACCTTTAGTGTTTGTGAGGCACCTTTGTTTGAAATAATTGTTCCTCAATGCAAGAACTGATGCCGTTGGCGCAGTGAAAGTTTAGACCGATAATTAGTTTAGCAATATGTATTTATAATTAGCATTCTGTGTTTGTAATGCACCTTTAGTGTTTGTGAGGCACCTTTAGTGTTTGTGAGGCACCTTTGTTTGAAATAATTGTTCCTAATGCAAGAACTGATGCCGTTGGTGAAGTTAAAGTTTAGACCGATAATTAGTTTAGCAATATGTATTTATAATTAGCATTCTGTGTTTGTAATGCACCTTTAGTGTTTGTGAGGCACCTTTGTTTGAAATAATTGTTCCTAATGCAAGAACTGATGCCGTTGGTGCAGTTAAAGTTTAGACCGATAATTAGTTTAGCAATATGTATTTATAATTAGCATTCTGTGTTTGTAATGCACCTTTAGTGTTTGTGAGGCACCTTTGTATGAAATAATTGTTCCTAATGCAAGAACTGATGCCGTTGGTGCAGTTAAAGTTTAGACCGATAATTAGTTTAGCAATATGTATTTATAATTAGCATTCTGTGTTTGTAATGCACCTTTAGTGTTTGTGAGGCACCTTTGTTTGAAATAATTGTTCCTAATGCAAGAACTGATGCCGTTGGTGCAGTTAAAGGTTAGACCGATAATTAGTTTAGCAATATGTATTTATAATTAGCATTCTGTGTTTGTAATGCACCTTTAGTGTTTGTGAGGCACCTTTGTTTGAAATAATTGTTCCTAATGCAAGAACTGATGCCGTTGGTGCAGTTAAAGTTTAGACCGATAATTAGTTTAGCAATATGTATTTATAATTAGCATTCTGTGTTTGTAATGCACCTTTAGTGTTTGTGAGGCACCTTTGTTTGAAATAATTGTTCCTAATGCAAGAACTGATGCCGTTGGTGCAGTTAAAGTTTAGACCGATAATTAGTTTAGCAATATGTATTTATAATTAGCATTCTGTGTTTGTAATGCACCTTTAGTGTTTGTGAGGCACCTTTGTTTGAAATAATTGTTCCTAATGCAAGAACTGATGCCGTTGGTGCAGTTAAAGGTTAGACCGATAATTAGTTTAGCAATATGTATTTATAATTAGCATTCTGTGTTTGTAATGCACCTTTAGTGTTTGTGAGGCACCTTTGTTTGAAATAATTGTTCCTAATGCAAGAACTGATGCCGTTGGTGCAGTTAAAGTTTAGACCGATAATTAGTTTAGCAATATGTATTTATAATTAGCATTCTGTGTTTGTAATGCACCTTTAGTGTTTGTGAGGCACCTTTGTTTGAAATAATTGTTCCTAATGCAAGAACTGATGCCGTTGGTGCAGTTAAAGGTTAGACCGATAATTAGTTTAGCAATATGTATTTATAATTATACAATCATGTAATCACAAATCATTCGATACCAAGCTTATCCTCCTTTAAAAGTGACTTTGATAATACATGTAATATTCTTTTTAGAGCACTAAGGAGAAGGAGATAGGCCTATAACAAAAAATTGCTTAGAAAAATAAAAAGGAATACTTGGAACAATGTCATAAATAAACCAAAAGTGGCAGATAAACCTATTCTCCCGATTGTGATACCGTACTAACCAATATCTGCATACCTGATTAAAGAGTGGAATCAAATCTTGAATAATATTATTCATATAAATTATGTGAATACAGAGTTGTTGCTGCCTATTCTAAAAATAAGAATCTCGAGCAATTGTTGACTTCTGCTAAATAATCACTAATAAATACCACTACTTAGGCCTACTTAATTTGTAATAGCCCACCTTTGTACAGTTACAAGTTAAGCGATATTAATGATTGGGAGCGCAATTGAGTCGGTGCATCTGTTTTCTAAGTTGTTTATTCATGCTGCATTGGGACTTAAGTAAACGTTTATGAATGAAGGAACAATTTTCTGTGTTACATTACATGTGTTTAATAATTATTATCTAAATGGAAAAGCTTAAACAACAAGTGTTTGAACCACTTATATATGCATTAGAATCTTCGAGCACTGCAACCTTCTGCTGTAAGTTATCCAGCCCACTACTCGCAATTTTCGGTCGGGGTTGTAGGCCTATACATCACCTCGAATACCGACCAGTTTGTTTGATTTTAAAATGTACATGTAGGTCTATTGGAATCTGTGACCATTGCAGCATTCTCCATGGTCAAGCCCGCACAGTGCATGCTGCCAGAACATAATTATAATAAACTGATCTTCGTATAGGCTATCATACACCATCATACCCAGGTTTTGGGCGGCGCTAAAAACATCACTGGAAAACCGTCCAGCGTTCGAATTGCATTGCATCGGAATCGGGCAGCCTCGCAGCATTCTCCCCCCACTATTTCCGCATGGCTTACACAGTGCAAAAATTTAATTTATCGGCTGCTCGTCAAGAACATTTGCTATTAGATTTTCAGCCCCACCATACTCGCTTTTTTGTCCGGGCCCTCTAAGCCTCGCCACAAACGCCAGGCAATTTGATTTTAAATAGCAACGGAATCCTCGAGGATTGCAGCATACTCGATGGCCATTTCCTCAGTTTGCGTGGCCTAAATATTTCAGAGCTACCATTAAAATGATACACAGCATTATGAGCTCACGACAATACCTGACTGGAGCCTGGAAGCAGGACACGGTGGACACCCTATGGCCTCGGTGTTTGCTCATAAGCTCAAAGCGGAGACGAGGCGGCCGTATGGCAGAGGAGAAAGAGTGCACGCAAAGAGTGACTCTAAGTTTGCTTTAATACAATGTAGTTTTTAAGTCTGCCAACTCCGCAGCGGTGGTTTCGTCAGAGGTAATTAGTTCCCTGCATTTCGTCCTACCGTCCTAGCCGACTATTGTCGCCATTATAGGTCTACGGGTTTGGGATTAGCTTAGTTGTGCTTGAAAGCTGTGAGTTCTTCGATTTTATATTTGCCTAGGGTAGGCCTAAATCGTTTAAAGTATCTCGCATGGCATGAACTCGGTTCATCGCATCCTTCCAATGCTAACTGTCTACCATGCCCTGCTTCATTTGCAATTGCAAGGGAAGGGATTCAGTAGGCTGGGGCGGAGACTTGGTCTGCCAGTTGAGGGGGGACGAACGCGTGACCGAAGGACGCGACATTTGGGGTGGACAAACGACCGACGAAATTTTCCATTTTTCACCGACGAAAATTCTGATGACTTTCTTAAATTCATTTGGTCGAAATGTCCGGAAAAGTTACCATTTTCCGTCTGAAAAAAACTGATGACCTTTTTTAGTCATTTGGTCGAAATTTCCGTGAAAAGTTACCATTTTCCGTCTAAAAAACTGATGGCCTTTTTTAGACTTTGCGCTTAACTATTGGGGAAGGGAAGAATGACAAATGCATGGACGGTCCCCAACCCAAACATTGAGGGGGTCCGTCCCTCTGTCCCCCTAAGTCTCCGCCCAAGGCCGTAGCCAGGATTTTATTTCGGAGGGTGTTTTCAGTGGCGGCCAAATCTAACAAATATTTTCCATTTTCGCCGCCAAAATTTCTGATGACGTTTTTTTAGTCACCCGCTTGAAATCTGTTAAATATTTTCGCCCTCAAATTTGTTTTACTTCTTTTCGGGGGGTGTTTGCGTCACTTTTTCATGATTTTTTGCATGACGAACTAGAAAATGCAATAGATTTTTTCTCCATTTTCCATTTCGGGGGGTGTTCAAACACCCAAAACACCCCCCTGGATACGGCCTTGTCTCCGCCCATGTTAGTAGGTCTGAATCCATTCGAATATAGGCCTACATGTACATGTACCTCAAATAGACATTGCTGGCTACTTTGTTAGGCACCCCTGTAATGGCATGGTGTGTGACGATGCCAAATAAATTGTCGGAATCATTGGGGTTTTTAAAATATTAAATTGAACACTGTAAAATATTCTGAATTAATCTCGGATACAACTTCATTTTGCAACCCCCAGCATGTGTACGTACAAATTAACTCTTACCACCACCCCTAAAATCAGTGATAAAAATTCATTTGCCGTTGGCCACTATTTTTTTCAAACATCTGAAGTCGTAGATACCAATACAGAAAATACCAAGTCATAATTAAACTCATAAATTATAGCCAGCTTCTCCAGAAATATTAGAATGAAATATAGGCCTATAGCCTATCCTGGATGCGTCAATCCTAAGCCAATGTTCAGTAGTTTCTTAATAATTTATTTTGAGAACAAAGTAACAGCCATTTAGAAGCAAAAGCTGTTGTTAGAGCAAAATCAGATTGCATCAGATTGCATTTGACAGGAGAGCGCTTCTGAGATGGCTTCTTGAAGAGGTGCTATATGCAACTTATTGATATGAATGAATGAATGAATGAATGAATATAGAACCCGAGAGAGCTAAAATGCGATTGTCGTTAGGAAGGACACCATTTCAAAATAAACAGAGAAATGTTGGACACTAGCCTATAACCAGTACCAATCTTCCCGACAATGATTTATACTTTTCGAGGAAAATATTTTAGAATTTTTCTCTTTCTTTAAGTTTCTTAATTTTAAGATCTATCCGACGATCGACGGTCATTACTTTTTAAGCCAGGGATGCTCATGAAAACGCTATATCCATCCAACATTTATTACGAGGTTTTCATAACTGGGATGATAACCTCATCCATGTACATTCACGGATAAACTGTTTTTCCATGTTTAGATATAATGTTATTCAAGTACAATTGGTCTATATTATTCGTAAATATATATATGAAAACTGGAAACGATTTGTCTCTGTATATCTACAACGTATTAGGGAATTGTCTCTATACAGGATCCAAGACAGGTATGCTGAAGGCCGGCTACCCAACCAGAAAACTCTACGAGTGACTGGGGGTAGGATTTTCCCTTGTGAGTTAATTCCCTATGCTCGACAGCAGAGTTGGGTTTTCTCCCCTCCCCGTCTTGGTTTCATTATTTAAAGCGTATATTATACAGTGTTCATGAATCATGCTTATGTACATGATTCTGCGCCATATCGAGCATTGTTCTTGCTTTAGTCGTATTAGTTAGTTATGTATACACATACAATTCATTTACACATGTACATGTACATATATATGCATACACACACATACATATAAGAACATACACACATATAATATATATTATGTGCTCATGCGCAGGCCTATATAATGTTCTTTAGTTCGGTGTTCACATTATGCTTATGATTATACATTATACGTTATATACGTTATATGATTATACATTATACATTATTACACATTATACGCTTATGATCAGGCCTTCCCGATTGTGTCTAAAAAAAATAACGCTAAGGGGTCTAGATTTAAGCAACCCTGGATGACTGCTGGGCTCCTCAAGTCTAGTAAGAAGAAAGCTTCATTGTACTTAAAATATATAAAAAACCCAAATGCTTATAATAAAAATAAATTTACTGTATATAGGAATAAATTTAAGGCTATTAGAGTCAAAGCAGAAAAAAATTACTATGCATCTGAATTCTGCAAATATAAAGACGACCTAAGGAGGACTTGGAAACTCATTCGCTCCATAATGCAATTGGAAAATAAGGAGACACAAATTGAATCGTTAAAAATTAACGGAGAAAATGTTAAAGATCCAGAAAAAATGGCCAATAGCTTCAATAACTACTTCACCAACATAGCCCATTCTTTGGCAAAGAAAATACCAGATTCACCTCTCCCTTACCATAGTTACTTACAGGCCCCTCGACAGAACTCTATGGGTTTCCTAATGGTATCCCCGGAGGAAATTATGGATATTGGCCGTGATATACGTTTAACGCATAGCAAAGGTGTTGACGATATAGACCCCTGTATTGCGGCCCCCAATCTCTCCTTGGTTGCCAGACCTTTAGCGGAGATAATAAATTGTTCAATTAGTAGTGGGATTGTTCCACAAGGCATAAAAATAGCTAAAGTGGTCCCAATACTAAAAAAGGGCGATAAGGACAATGTAATCAATTACAGACCCATTTCCGTTCTTCCTTACTTCTCCAAGTTCTATGAAAAACTTATGTATAATCGACTCTATGGCTATGTTAAAAACTCTAACATCATTTATCCATCTCAGCATGGATTTCAACCTGGTCATTCCCCCTATATGGCCTTATTAAATATGCAGGACATGATTTCAAAGGCTATTGAAAATAATGAATACTCAGTGGGAATCTTCTTTGATCTAGCTAAAGCGTTTGATACGGTAGACCATAATATTTTGCTTAAAAAATTAGACAACTATGGAATTAGGGGGACTCAGCTCAGATGGTTTGCCAGCTATTTTGAGAGCCGTACACAAAGAGTTCTCTGTAATGGTGTCCTTTCTGAGCTAGGGTTGATCAAATATGGAGTTCCTCAAGGCTCCAACCTCGGACCACTCCTTTTCCTGCTTTATATTAATGACTTGGCCAATGTCTCTCCAACAATGTTTTTTATTCTATTTGCCGATGACACCAACGTTTTTTACTCCAATGGTTCATGGCAGACGTTGTTTCAAACTGTGAACGTTGAACTATCTAGCATAGCTGTTTGGTTCCATGCAAATAAACTCACCCTTAATTTAGATAAAACCAACTTTATTTTATTTAAATCCCACCGGAAAATAAAGCCAAATGACAATCTCTGTTTGCTTATTGATGATATTTCCATCAATCAAGTTGAATCTACAAAATTCTTAGGTGTGCATATAGATCAACATTTGACCTGGAAAGTTCATATTAATCAAATTGCAACTAAAATTGCTAAAAATATTGGTATTATTTCCCGCGTTGCTTATATCTTGCCAAAGACAATTAGAATGAATTTGTATTATACCCTTGTCTACCCCTACCTCACATATTGCAACCTTGTTTGGGCATCGACATACGAATCCAGGCTTCATAAACTTGTAATCTTACAGAAGAGGGCTGTTCGTATAATTGCGGGTATTCGTAAACGGGAACACACTGGCCCTTCCTTTAATGAACTTCATCTCCTGAAAATTGACCAGATAAAGGATCTCCAAATTAGCGAGTTCTTTTTTCGACTCGAACACGGTCTCCTTCCTTCGGTATTCCAAGGTTACCTCCCTCACGCCTCTGACATTCATTCGCATTTCACTAGGAATTCTTCTGCTTTTCGCCCTGTCAAAGCTCAATCTAATACTAGGCGGTTTACTATTAAATCTTATGGCACTAAAGTATGGAACACAATACCAATTGACATTCGTCAATCGAGTAGTCTGCATGTATTTAAAAAGAAACTTCGTGTTCTTCTACTCTCCTCCACTAATGCTACTTGAAGTGCACATGACCATGTGTAGTTAAGATTTTAGTTAAGTACTTAGTTAAGTTTGTTTCTCTATATGCTCTTGACAATATAAGCTTTTCTGCAATCTGTCATCACCTAATTTGTTTTAGTCTCTTTCTTTTAAGCTATCTTGATTAATTTTTCTTGGGACTTTTTTACTTGGGTGACCCTTCCCAGCGGGATGTCCATCCCTTTTGGGCCCCCCTTTGTAGCCAATGCATGCATGTTTTGTACTTTTATTGTTTTCTTGTTTTCTGGTTGCAATAAAGTGAATTGTTGTTGTTGATGTTGTTGTTAGTTCGGTGTTCACATTATGCTAAATGGGTCGCAGACATAATGCCATAATATTATATACACACATACATACATACACGCACACATACAGACATACATATGCAGACATAATACATGTACATACACGTACATTTATATATATGTACATGCAGGTACACAGACATATAGGTCGAGCATCGCACATACATTCATAAAAGCATATATGCATACGCACACACATTATACATACTCATATAACATGATCTATTTATAGAATTCAATCATCGACAATGTTCTCGGCAATGTTACATCTATTGCATTGTTCTCGGATGTCGACATTTCTTCGGTCTTGACCTTCTCCTTTCGTCTTCTGGATACACGAGCCCGTCGGGAGGTCCACGGTGGTGTTGTGGAGTGCCCCCTTGCACAAGGCGTCTGCGACTTCGTTGCCCTCGATGCAAAGATGACCAGGAATCCAAACGACCTTTGCTGGCGACTCTGTGTACTGTCTGCAGTCATCAATGGCATAGATGAGATGCTACTGCTGCTGCTGTCTTGTCCCGGAACGCTGTCCCTCCAGACTCTGCAACACGCCGAGAGAGGGCATCTGAAAAAACAACAACACTAGGTAGTGCTTCTGAATCGTTGCTACGGTTTTTTAATCGATTGCGTACGAACCCATGGCACTTAAATCTCTACATATTATTATTATTATTATTATTATTATTTTAGTGCTAGAGACACATTCTATCGACCTGTCTATAGCCTCCATTTCCGCTGCCAGTATTGACGAACCATCACTCATATCCTGCAGTTGGAGGCAGCAGTGAAGAATGAATTCATAAGTGAATGGATACTGGATAATCTGCACTATCCCTTAAGCCGCAGTGGCGTAGACAAGGGAGGTTTGGGGTTAAACACCCCCCCCCCCATTGGCCTAGGAAAAACTTTTTTAAGGGTTATTATTATTATAAGAAAAAACAAGCATCCGGCCATAAAAAACCGACATGATAAATTCCTGGCAACGCCACTGTTACGTCTAATATAAAAAAAAACTTGGTAACAGTAGTACAAGGACAGAATAATCATACAGAGCAGTTATAATGGGGTTGGCAGCAGACCAATGAAATTACCATGGCTGACTTTACAATTATTTTGTACAAAATATTGGCATTTCAGTCAGATATTTCAATAACTGAACAGTGTTGTTACCTGTGATGACAGAAAGGCCAGACATACAGGAAGGCGACGAGGATGAGAAGGCGACGAGGATGAGAAGGCGACGAGGATGAGAAGGCGACGAGGATGAGAAGGCGACGAGGATGAGAAGGCGACGAGGATGAGAAGGCGACGAGGATGAGAAGGCGACGAGGATGAGAAGGCGACGAGGATGAGAAGGCGACGAGGATGAGAAGGCGACGAGGATGAGAAGGCGACGAGGATGAGGAGAGGCGACGAGGATGAGAAGACGACGAGGATGAGAAGGCGACGAGGATGAGAAGGCGACGAGGATGAGAAGGCGACGAGGATGAGGAGAGGCGACGAGGATGAGAAGGCGACGAGGATGGGTTGAGGAGGACGACGAAGATGGGTTGAGGAGGACGACGAGGATGAGAAGGCGACGAGGATGAGAAGGCGACGAGGATGAGAAGGCGACGAGGATGAGAAGGCGACGAAGATGAGGAGAGGCGACGAGGATGAGAAGGCGACGAGGATGGGTTGAGGAGGACGACGAAGATGGGTTGAGGAGAGGCGACGAGGATGAGAAGGCGACGAGGATGAGAAGGCGACGAGGATGAGGAAAGGCGACGAGGATGAGAAGGCGACGAGGATGAGGAGAGGCGACGAGGATGAGGAGAGGCTACGAGGATGAGGAGAGGCGACGAGGATGAGAAGGCGACGAGGATGAGGAGAGGCGACGAGGATGAGTAGGCGACGAGGATGAGAAGGCGACGAGGATGAGAAGGCGACGAGGATGAGAAGGCGACGAGGATGAGAAGGCGACGAGGATGAGTAGGCGACGAGGATGAGAAGGCGACGAGGATGAGAAGGCGACGAGGATGAGAAGGCGACGAGGATGAGAGAGGCGACGAGGATGAGAAGAGGCGACGAGGATGAGAAGGCGACGAGGATGAGAAGGCGACGAGGATGAGAAGGCGACGAGGATGAGAAGGCGACGAGGATGAGAAGGCGACGAGGATGAGGAGAGGCGACGAGGATGAGAAGGCGACGAGGATGAGAAGGCGACGAAGATGAGAAGGCGGCGAGGATGAGAAGGCGATGAGGATGAGAAGGCGACGAGGATGAGAAGGCGACGAGGATGAGAAGGCGACGAGGATGAGGAGAGGCGATGAGGATGAGAAGGCGACGAGGATGAGAAGGCGACGAAGATGAGAAGGCGGCGAGGATGAGAAGGCGACGAGGATGAGAAGGCGACGAGGATGAGGAGAGGCGACGAGTATGACAAGGCGACGAGGATGGGTTGAGGAGAGAGGCGACGAGGATGAGGAGAGAGGCGACGAGGATGAGGAGAGGCGACGAGGATGAGGAGAGGCGACGAGGATGGGAAGGCGTGAGGATTAAAAGGCGACGAGAATGAGGAGAGGCGACGAGGATGAGAAGGCGACGAGGATGAGAAGGCGACGAGGATGACAAGGCGACGAGGATGAAAAGGCGACGAGGATGAGGAGGCGACAAGGATGAGGAGAGGCGACGAGGATGAGAAGGCGACCAGGATGAGAAGGCGATGAGGATGAGGAGAGGCGACGAGGATGAGAAGGCGACGAGGATGTGGAGAGGCGACGAGTATGAGAAGGCGACGAGGATGAAAAGGCGACGAGGATGAGAAGGCGACGAGGATGAGAAGGCGACGAGGATGAGGAGAGGCGACGAGGATGAGAAGGCGACGAAAATGAGGAGAGGCGACGAGGATGAGGAGAGGCGACGAGGATGAGAAGGCGACGAGGATGAGAAGGCGACGAGGATGAGAAGGCGACGAAAATGAGGAGAGGCGACGAGGATGAGAAGGCGACGAAAATGAGGAGAGGCGACGAGGATGAGGAGAGGCGACGAGGATGAGAAGGCGACGAAGATGAGAAGGCGACGAGGATGAGAAGGCGACGAAAATGAGGAGAGGCGACGAGGATGAGGAGAGGCGACGAGGATGAGAAGGCGACGAGGATGAGAAGGCGACGAGGATGAGAAGGCGACGAGGATGAGGAGAGGCAACGAGGATGAGAAGGCGACGAAGATGAGGAGAGGCGACGAGGATGAGGAGAGGCGACGAGGATGAGGAGAGGCTACGAGGATGAGGAGAGGCGACGAGGATGAGAAGGCGACGAGGATGAGGAGAGGCAACGAGGATGAGAAGGCGACGAGGATGAGAAGGCGACGAGGATGAGGAGAGGCGACGAGGATGAGGAGAGGCAACGAGGATGAGAAGGCGACGAGGATGAGAAGGCGACGAGGATGAGAAGGCGACGAGGATGAGAGAGGCGACGAGGATGAGAAGGCGACGAGGATGAGAAGGCGATGAGGATGAGGAGAGGCGACGAGGATGAGAAGGCGACGAGGATGTGGAGAGGCGACGAGGATGAGAAGGCGACGAGGATGAAAAGGCGACGAGGATGAGGAGAGGCAACGAGGATGAGAAGGCGACGAAGATGAGGAGAGGCGACGAGGATGAGGAGAGGCGACGAGGATGAGAAGGCGACGAGGATGAGAAGGCGACGAGGATAAGAAGGCGACGAGGATGAGGAGAGGCAACGAGGATGAGAAGGCGACGAAGATGAGGAGAGGCGACGAGGATGAGGAGAGGCGACGAGGATGAGAAGGCGACGAGGATGAGAAGGCGACGAGGATGAGAAGGCGACGAGGATGAGGAGGCGACGAGGATGAGAAGGCGACGAGGATGAGGAGAGGCAACGAGGATGAGAAGGCGACGAGGATGAGAAGGCGACGAGGATGAGAAGGCGACGAGGATGAGAAGGCGACGAGGATGAGGAGAGGCGACGAGGATGAGGAGAGGCAACGAGGATGAGAAGGCGACGAGGATGAGAAGGCGACGAGGATGAGAAGGCGACGAGGATGAGAAGGCGACGAGGATGAGGATAGGCAACGAGGATGAGAAGGCGACGAAGATGAGGAGAGGCGACGAGGATGAGGAGAGGCAACGAGGATGAGAAGGCGACGAGGATGAGAAGGCGACGAGGATGAGAAGGCGACGAGGATGAGAAGGCGACGAGGATGAGGAGAGGCAACGAGGATGAGAAGGCGACGAAGATGAGGAGAGGCGACGAGGATGAGGAGAGGCGACGAGGATGAGAAGGCGACGAGGATGAGAAGGCGACGAGGATGAGAAGGCGACGAGGATTAGAAGGCGACAAGGATGAGGAGAGGCGACGAGGATGGGAAGGCGAGGAGGATGAGGAGAGGCGACGAGGATGAGTAGGCGACGAGGATGAGGAGAGGCGACGAGGATGAAGAGAGGCGACGAGGATGAGGAGAGGCGACGAGGATGAGGAGAGGCGACGAGGATGAGGAGAGGCAACGAGGATGAGAAGGCGACGAGGATGAGAAGGCGACAAGGATGAGAAGGCGACGAGGATGAGAAGGCGACGAGGATGAGAAGGCGACGAGGATGAGAAGGCGACGAGGATGAGAAGGCGACGAGGATGAGAAGGCGACGAGGATGAGAAGGCGACGAGGATGAGGAGAGGCGACGAGGATGAGAAGGCGACGAGGATGAGAAGGCGACGAGGATGAGAAGGCGACGAGGATGAGAAGGCGACGAGGATGAGAAGGCGACGAGGATGAGAAGGCGACGAGGATGAGAAGGCGACGAGGATGAGGAGAGGCGACGAGGATGAGAAGACGACGAGGATGAGAAGGCGACGAGGATGAGGAGAGGCAACGAGGATGAGAAGGCGACGAGGATGAGAAGGCGACGAGGATGAGGAGAGGCAACGAGGATGAGAAGGCGACGAAGATGAGGAGAGGCGACGAGGATGAGAAGGCGACGAGGATGAGAAGGCGACGAGGATGAGGAGAGGCGACGAGGATGAGGAGAGGCAACGAGGATGAGAAGGCGACGAGGATGAGAAGGCGACGAGGATGAGAAGGCGACGAGGATGAGGAGAGGCAACGAGGATGAGAAGGCGACGAAGATGAGGAGAGGCGACGAGGATGAGAAGGCGACGAGGATGAGAAGGCGACGAGGATGAGAAGGCGACGAGGATGAGAAGGCGACGAGGATGAGGAGGCGACGAGGATGAGAAGGCGGCGAGGATGAGGAGAGGCAACGAGGATGAGAAGGCGACGAGGATGAGAAGGCGACGAGGATGAGGAGAGGCGACGAGGATGAGGAGAGGCAACGAGGATGAGAAGGCGACGAGGATGAGAAGGCGACGAGGATGAGAAGGCGACGAGGATGAGAAGGCGACGAGGATGAGGAGAGGCAACGAGGATGAGAAGGCGACGAAGATGAGGAGAGGCGACGAGGATGAGGAGAGGCGAGGAGGATGAGAAGGCGACGAGGATGAGAAGGCGACGAGGATGAGAAGGCGACGAGGATTAGAAGGCGACAAGGATGAGGAGAGGCGACGAGGATGGGAAGGCGAGGAGGATGAGGAGAGGCGACGAGGATGAGTAGGCGACGAGGATGAGGAGAGGCGACGAGGATGAGGAGAGGCGACGAGGATGAGGAGAGGCGACGAGGATGAGGAGAGGCGACGAGGATGAGGAGAGGCGACGAGGATGAGAAGGCGACAAGGATGAGAAGGCGACGAGGATGAGAAGGCGACGAGGATGAGAAGGCGACGAGGATGAGAAGGCGACGAGGATGAGAAGGCGACGAGGATGAGAAGGCGACGAGGATGAGAAGAGGCAACGAGGATGAGAAGGCGACGAAGATGAGGAGAGGCGACGAGGATGAGGAGAGGCGACGAGGATGAGAAGGCGACGAGGATGAGAAGGCGACGAGGATGAGGAGAGGCGACGAGGATGAGGAGAGGCAACGAGGATGAGAAGGCGACGAGGATGAGAAGGCGACGAGGATGAGGAGAGGCGACGAGGATGAGAAGGCGACGAGGATGAGGAGAGGCGACGAGGATGAGGCGACGAAAATGAGAAGGCGACGAGGATGAGGAGAGGCGACGAGGATGAGAAGGCGACGAGGATGAGAAGGCGACGAGGATGAGAAGGCGACGAGGATGAGGAAAGGCGACGAGGATGAGAAGGCGACGAGGATGAGGACAGGCGACGAGGATGAGAAGGCGACGAGGATGAGAAGGCGACGAGGATGAGAAGGCGACGAGGATGAGAAGGCGACGCGGATGGGAGAGGCGACGAGGATGACAAGGCGACGGGGATGAGAAGGCGACAAGGATGACAAGGCGACGAGGATGAGGAGAGGCGACGAGGATGAGGAGAGGCGACGAGGATGGGAAGGCGACGAGGATGAGAAGGCGACGAGGATGAGGAGAGGCGACGAGGATGAGGAAAGGCGACGAGGATGACAAGGCGACGAGGATGTGGAGAGGCGACGAGGATGAGAAGGCGACGAGGATGAGAAGGCGACGAGGATGAGAAGGCGACGAGGATGAGGAGAGGCGACGAGGATGAGAAGGCGACGAGGATGAGAAGGCGACGAGGATGAGGAGAGGCGACGAGGATGAGAAGGCGACGAGGATGAGAAGTCGACGAGGATGAGGAAAGGCGACGAGGATGAGGAGAGGCGACGAGGATGAGAAGGCGACGAGGACGAGAAGGCGACGAGGATGAGAAGGCGACGAGGAGAGGCGACGAGGATGAGGAGAGAGGCGACGAGGAAGGCGACGAGGATGACGAGGAAGGCGACGAGGAGAAGAAGGGCGGAGAACGCCCACCCGACCTGGTGATCCGGGATGATGAGATGATCAGGAATCCAGGTGATCGCAGTCGGGATTCCACCATGTTTTCCACCTTCTTCCACTGAAAGCATCAGGTCTTCCAAGATCTGAAAGCACAAGAACTTAGGCAGTACCTGCTACAAGAACTCAAAGGTATTGCAACAAGCTGTTTAGAAGATGCTCTATATTTGATGTGCTATGAATTAAATTGCAGTTTTATGATTCTTACATGTTGCATAAGTAAAATGTAGTAGTTGAAATTCAATTATACTAAGAAATTCCAGTCACGTAGGGCATAAAAATATTTAGATAGCACAGATTAGCCCTAACCTACTTTACTTTATAAAGGGATAGAGTTCCAGTATAAAACGCACCGGCCTAATCAGTAGCCTGTCTAGGTGTATACAAGGAATAGCACAGTTTGCAGATATTATACAGACGGCAAAGTGGGGGGGGGGAGGAAAATGTCCAACCGTGTGAATTAAGATCAAATTGGATATTAGGCCACATGGAAAAAGAAAAATTATGATAGGTCATGGTTAGTCTAAGACAAAACATTAGGCTTAATAACATCATACAGTACAGATAATAAAAAAAACAGCTAAGCTTGTAACTGCCCTGGCTCCTACGTCAAGATCATTACTTTCAGTAATTACAATTACATTGTTAGTAAAGGCATGCAGCAATATTACAGTAACCATATCTGTAGCACTAGGCCTAATCTTAATAATAATTAAACAACAACAATACTACTACTATTAATAATACCAATAATAACAATAACAATAGCAATAATAATAATGCGAAGAATAATAATAACAACCACAATGATAATTAACCCCAGCAGTGCCAGCACGGGAAAGCAGGATTAGTAAAAGTGAAGATAATGAATTCGACACAGGCTGTCAACAACAGAATATAAATAATTGAAATAACCAAGTAGCTACTACTAAGGTCGACTAAAATGTATACTGAAGTAAACGCTAGTAGGCTATATTATGTAGCAATGAAGACTGGTGTTGAAAAGCTGAGCAGAAAATCGAGACTAAAGAAATCTGAATGCACCAGTATGGATAAGTAAATAGAGTAGGCCAAGGGCTAATGATGCCACGAGCAGGCCTACTGACAGACTTAGTTAGGACTTAAGAGTAGACCTACGACTAGGTCCCGAGAAACAATTAAAGGAAAAAATTAGTTGGACTGACTGTCAGTCATAGAGAAAAGTGAGGGGTGGGGGGAAACAGGGGAAAATACGGGAAAACGGCGGCCAATTTTCCCATCCCAATTTTAATATCAACCCCTTTAATTGCAATCCCATTTTTCATTTTATTCTCATTTTCCCCATCCCAATTTTAATATCATCCCTTTTAATTTCAATCCCATTTTTCATTTTATTCATTTTTCCCCATTTTTCCCATCCCAATTTTCCCATCCCAATTTTCCCATCCCAATTTTCCCCGTCCCAATTTTAATGTCATCCCTTTTAATTTCAATCCCATTTTTAATTTTATTCTCATTTTGCCCATCCCAATTTTCCCATCCCAATTTTAATGCCATCACTTTTAATTTCAATCCCACTTTTCATTTTATTCCCATTTTCCCCATCTCAATTTTAATATAATGCCTTTTAATTTCAATCCCATTTTTCATTTTATTCCCATCCCAATTTTCCCACCCCAATTTTCCCGTGAAGGGCAACATCCCTAGAAGATTGGCCAGGTAACAAAAAGATTAAGAGTCACCCACATGTAGGCTAAGTGCAAAAACAGGGTGTGACTTTTAGCCAGAAGATCGATCAAAGAATATCCAGGCATATTGAGAATTTCTAATTAAGTACTAATTAGGAATGTATTAGGCTACAAGAAGTAGTGGCTGCTATAAGCGTCAGATTATGACTATATAAGTCTAGCTGTTATTAGGGCAAGCGACTTCAAGCCTTGCTAAGTAATTGACATGGTTTCACCTCTACACGATGCCAAGGTCCCATGAGCGCACAAGTCTACACAGAACTATAAATTATAAAGGTCGGCTGTCTAGGACAATAAAAATTGAATTAGCATTAACGCGAATGCCAAAGCTAGAAATACAGAAATGAACAATATGCAATAAGCCCAATAATTATTAATATACCAATGATTACATTACATTCGTGTATCCCACGCTATGGGATAGGCCCACTTATTAAGATTTGAAATAATTAAAGCTAATGCGCAATGGCATAGGCTAAGGCCGACTACTGACAAAAGTAAAAAGACTATCTATAACTTAAGAAGTTTAAACATTAAAGATTTTCGATTCACCGTTTCGTTAGAAAGAGTAGAACTTCGTCGTCACTTTTTCCGTCATGTTGGTGTGCAGCCCGCTTCCATAGACGACAAAAGATTTTCTTTAAATGCTTCCAAATTAAATCTATTTCGCCACTGTCTTTAATTCTGGCGCCACTTCTCTGACTAGCTAGACAAACACAGCTGATTGGCTGCCTAACTCCCCCTTAACTTAAGGCAGCCAATCAGATAAGTTCAGCGAATATCACTGACTGCAACATTTTATAGCGCAGCTCTTTTGCAAGGCCACATTCGATTATTATTATTATTACACTGATCTGTGTACATGTATTCATCGGAGTCTTGCCACAGTATAAATAATTTATTGTTATCTTTACTGTGGTCTTGCTGAACGACTTTGTTCTGGAATTAACTTTTGAATAATAGGCTAGGCTAATATAGGCTAATTGACATTTCTGTAGTTTTGAAATCACTGCAATTCTCCGTAGCCAACTCATTAGGTTGTTAGAAAAACGTTAAACGCCCTATAGGCGGATCCTTAATTGGACCTGGGTTTGGGCACAGTATAAATAATTTGTTATCTATACTGTGGTTTGGGGAACACCAATGGTTAGCGTACTAGACTGTCAATCGAGATGACGGGGGTTCAAATTCCGGCCAAAGAAGATAGCCTATATTCTGCTCACCTGCAACGGTAACAAGTAGCTATGTCAGCGCTCACAGCCATGTCCATTCAGCAGCACCTATAGGCCGAATGCGAAAACCGAAAGAAAAAAGTCTAAAGAGAGCGCTGTAGATAGCCATCCAGAAAGAAAAGTCCCATGCAGAGTGGAGGGAAGGAATCTGGGCCGGGGGTGCGGGGGGGGGGGGGGTGCTAACGCCGGCACTGGACCTTGCCTAGCGGAACATTAGCATATGTTCCTTTGGGTTTACCAATTGACGCCAATGTAGGCCTACTTGAATGTCTAATCTGTTGATTGCATGTATCATGTTCATGGTGTTCAATAAACACTGATTGATTGATTGATTGATTGATTGATTGATTGAGCGCTTCGTCATTTTCAGCGATAATAGAGGCGTTTGGCAAAGACTAATAAACACATGATCATAACAAAGATATTAGATTGATTGATTGATTGAAAGAGTTGAGAGCGAGGTTCTTCAGGGCGACAATTAATCACGTGCATCTAACAGGCGCTATGCAAATGTGTTAAAAACTAATTCATGCAAACCGGAAAAACGAAGTCAACAGAAAATGGCGAGGAGAGCGCTTCGTCATTTTCCAAAATGCCCACAATATTTCATTTCTGTTTGTCTGATGTCACACAATAATATTAGGCCTATTATTATTATAATAAAAAATATTAGACTCTTACAAAGACTTTAATATCTTTGGTATGATCGTGTGTTTATTAGTCTTTGCCAAACGCCTCTATTATCGCTTCAAATTCAACTTACAAACTACAAAGAATTAAAGCAATAATATTTAAACCTTTAAAATGTTTTATATTTGTAGTGAACCTAATTCCTATAAATTTAAAAGTAAGTTTTAAATTATTATTGAGAAAATATACAGTGACAGTCGGCAGTAAATATTGCTTTCCGGTCCGTGGAGGAGGTAGTTGCTTGCGTCTGGTGCTTCAGAAAGGTCGTACGTTTTTGTCATAAAGTTCTCGGAATTTATCGAACGACGTCGAAAATGTACTCGTGCACCAGATGCGTGACTCCACTTGTGAGATCTGCTGTAAGCTCAAAATAATACCTAATCAGTTTAGAAATTGCATGAAATTTGTGATTTCTGCATGGACGTGTTTAGCATACCGGCAGCCTAGAGCGATTTGACATTGAACGATTTGACAAGTAGTGATAAATGCTGCCTGGGTCATAATATACCAAACCAAGATGTGTTTTTATATTAGTAAAATGTATAATTATGTCGTGGTACAGAAGTTGTGTAAAATGTCGTGGGCTAAAGTGAAATATACGATTTTATTTGTGCAAGCTTATAGGTAAATAAGCACTGTTTACATATCTTTTAAATGATGACTTGTAACATTTGTGAGGCAACACAAACATAGCTAAACATTCATATGACGCCTTTTAAGAATTTTCAAAGGACGGATGTTTGTTTAGCAGGTCTAAAGTGCAAGTGATAATAGGCTGGTCTCAAGTGGAGTTTGGAATGGTGTTCTGCTTTTTATGAGCTGATTGTTAAAAAGATGTGCTTGGAAGGTAGGCTAATAGAGTGATCAGATATAATATAGCAACCAGAGCAATATGAAACATCAGCAAAATGAAACAACCTGGACGAATGAGTCGCTTTACCACCTGTTAATGGTAATACTTGTTTTAGACTGTGCTGTTGGTGTATTCTTTTCTATAACCTAAGTAGTAAAATTGTTGGGGTTTTCTGTGATTTACTCTACATAATTACGTTGAATTTGTCATTTATTATTGTTTTTTGCAGGTTGTTGGAAGGAGTACAGTTGCGAGATCTTTGGGTAGCAACCTTACAAGCAGTCAGAATGAAGTATGACAATTATTTGTAACTTTTGTCCACCTGAAACTGTAATTCACAGTATTTGCAGTAGTTTGTGAGGCACAGTGGCTTAGGAGTATGTTCGGTGTCTTGGACCCAGAAGTTTGCAGGTTTAAATCCACCTCAAGCCGCCACTTAGGAACCCTGAGCAAGTCCTTCACTCGAAATTGCTCATGTGCTTTGGTATGAAACTCTGATTCAGTGTCTGTGCTGTATTTGCAAGTGCCCCTGAATAGAATCTTGAAGGAGCGCTATTAAAAATACTCATACATGGTATTTACCGGTACAGTAAATTTTGGTAATAATAAGGTTATAGCACATTCGATGACTCTAGGATTACAATTTAAAAAAAATTGTAAGTGGTTGTGGGAACTAGGTATTTATCAGTTTAATTGCAGACCGAATTGGGTGGGGTCAAACAAAGGTTTGCTGCAGGTATTGTCTCTACACTTGGACTATTGTTTCCAGACAAATTGCTTCCAGGTAAAAATATAATTATGATTAAATAATAAAATTATAATGAAATAATAAAATCTTAATTATACAATAATATAATTAAAAATGCTATAATAGGGTAACCATATTGCCTTTTCCTGGTCAACAGGTTCCCCAGACTTCCAGCCTGAGCTGTCTCCCGTTCAACGCTGGTCTTCTGACTTCTCCGGGACAAAGCTCGATGCTAGCAGCGCTCAGCCAGATCAGACTGTTGCAGACATCGAGTGTCCGAAGAGATATTGACCAAGCCGCCAAGTACATCGGCGCTGGAGCTGCAACAGTTGGCGTTGCTGGATCAGGTATGAAGGTGGAGTCGTTAGTGCTAAGCTTTGTTGTCCAAGGTCGCATTTATAATGGTTAAGTATAGCCTAAAAAATAATAATTGTTAAATAAAGGGTGCAGAGAAAATGTAGGTACATGTGTGTCTGGGGCTGCAAATACATTTGCATTTGATCTCTGCATTTTATTTGAAACCAAAGTTTTGTGTGAAATTTCTCATTTGCTGCCATGTCAGACCCAATGAATAGCTCATGAAAAAAAGAAATGTTTGTTGTCCTCGGTGACCAAATGAGTATTCGTTCCTCACTCACTTAATTGCAGTTTTGAAACAGCATATACAAGTTTGGCAATGTATTGTATCCTAGTCAGCTTGTTATACTATGTCGGATTACTTGGCCTGCTTTCTACCAGCTGCTCAAGACTGTGCTCTTTGGCCGTGACTGGGAGCGCCTCCAAGTAGCCTTCTTGAATTGGTGCTATATAAATTTTCGGAATAAAGAAATAAATGTTTTTTTAAATGTATCTTTTCAGGAGCTGGAATTGGAAGCGTCTTTGGAAGTTTGGTGATGGGTTATGCTCGCCATCCAGTGCTGAAGCAGCAGCTATTCTCGTACGCTATCCTGGGATTCGCTCTTTCTGAAGCCATGGGATTGTTCTGTCTGATGATGGCCTTCCTCATTCTCTTCGCTTTCTAAACATTTCAAATGGAAATAATTTTTCAGATCGTGTTTAACTTCAGTTACACGTTGGAACGGTAGAGACTTGTAGGACTTGCGACTGAAGAGTTTTTCTGATCATAGAGCGTGATTGGGTTTGTTAAAAGATTGCCGGTTGAACCAATGGCTTCTGTATCGTTTTGATGATGGAATTTAGAATAATTTAGAGAAAATTACGACTTAGGAATATTCACTGAAAATTTATTTCGTTGAGATCAACATAATTGAAAAAATTCTGTTGAAGGTTCCTGCAAAATGGATTTGTAACAGGTTTTGAAAGGTTTTGAAAGATGATTAAATATGGTCTTTTATTGATCTTAAAGGAAGTGTTGCTGAACCACTTGGGTGTTCACAAGGAGGGAGGCATATCCTCCTTCCCTGTATGTGTGCATAATTTACAAAAATAAAATCTTATTATTATGATTATTTCAACACACATGTCAATGCAATGTGACACTATAGGTCTATTCCATGCAAGAACATCATCTGTTAGAATTCGCGCTAGACCCCGTGATTGCAGATGAGAGTGATGCAAGTGGTTGCTTTCAGCAACGTTAATCCCAAACCCAACAGTTTAAAACTTTGCCACCATTCAGAAATTGCTGCGTTCATTCAAGAACCCAAAGGTTGGAGGTTCAAATCAATGCCGGGATCATTGGAAAGACGCCTGGACAAATGTTTCCTTAAATTTCACACCATCCCTTTGATAAAAAAGTACAATATACAAATTCAATAAGGGGCCGTCCATAAAGTATGTCACGCTATTTTTGACCCCCTCCTCCCCCCTGTCACAAACTGTCACACTTTCTCGGCCCCCCCCCCCCCTAAAGTACGTCACTTTCTCGGACCCCCCCCCCCCTAAAGTACGTCGCACTTCGATTTTTTTGTAATAACACCTTATTCAAATTTAATCTAAAACACACTTCACTATTAAACTGTAAAGTTTCCACTTAAAAGTACTATCACATTATTAAAATGACTTTAATAGTAGAATAGTTAATTGCAAACAGTTGTCACAGTTATTCATTGAAGCAGTAACTCAATGTAGATTGAATTTTAAAACAAAATTTGCAAAAATTAGACTAGACAATTATATAATACACATCATTAAAAAAATAAATGTGTGACGTCACACATGGCCTGACCCCCCCCCTCCCCCCTGTCACAAACTGTCACACTTTCTCGGACCCCTCCCCCCCTGGAGCGTGACGTACTTTATGGACGGCCCCTAATACAACACCACTGTTTAAGCATTATTTTTTAAACAAAGAACTTGTTGCAGAGTAGCTACTTCCAACATAGATAAGTCTGCAGTGATGAGCACCTTTACTTCTTGCTATTAATAGGTGCTATTAACAAATATACACACGAAATGTGCAAAATTCCTGCTAGTTCAGATGTGTGCATTCAACATGGGAAACGCAACACATTTGCTGAGAACTGTATAGGATGTGAAGCCAGGCAACAGATAATAATGTATTTCGAACCTTAAGTTAACCATTTCCAACCCAAATCAATTTTTGGCTGACACCCCCTAATCTTTTCAGGTGTGCTGGCAAAATAAGTGGCAGGACGGCATAGAGATTCAAAAATAAGTGCCTGGGCACCGTCCATGACCATCCAACCACACTTTAAGCCATGAAAGTAATCCAACCGATTAGAGTTGGCACTGAAAGTGAAAAGGGTAGCCTAATCTAGAGTCTAGACCTACGTATTCCAAACGTGGAGTGTGGATGTTTTTTCAGAAGGTAGGGAATCCTGCAACCAATGTGGAAAAGCGAGGGAGAGGTCCAGAGCAGTTCATTCCTGTATTCCTCCTTAACGGACAGCCAATAGATGGAAGAGGCAAGCCTCCATTTAAGAGCGAGAGTCGATAGCAAGTTAAGAGTAACTTGGCCATTGCTTGTTCTTTGGCAGTCCCCAAGCCTGAAGAAAGGAGAGGGACAGTGGAACCAATAATTATCCTTGTTATGCAGCAACAAGCCTTGTTTATGCATGTACACTCGTTATAGCACCCCTTCAAGCTCGCTACTCAGAGGCACTCCTGACTACAGCTTGGACACTGCATCAGAGTTTTGCACCGAAACGCATGCGCAATTGTGAGTGAAGGACTTGTCCAAGGTCCCTACGTGGCGCCTGAGGTGGATTCGAATCTGCACCCCTCCGGCTGGCTGCTGGCCTAGTAGAGGCTCCTCAGGACCGCTTTATAGTTGTATAGGCCTATTATGATTATTGAAAATTGCATATTTCGATTTTTGTATGATTGTACACGCTATGTTCTGTTCTCATCGAATGTTCCCGCAGTGCGTTTGCAGGCGGTTCAATAAAGCACATACATACTTACTTACATCTAATTTTAGTCGAACTGGGTCACAGTCCGTCACACACTTTGACAAGTATTTTGACCTAGTTACCCTAGTTAATACTTTGCCCTACAATTAAATACAATAACAGTCGACTGAGTTGCAGTGCGTTCTATTATGTGGTTCTATTGTGATTCTGATTTCTGACAGAACAAGGCATTAAAAGCATGGCCGCTTCGTTGTTGATTAGATGTTTACTTGTGAGTTTAGTCGCAATTTCGGCTTTACTCTTCATTCTGATTACAAGAACAATTTCACTTCGACGTCCAGAGTTAAACGTGAAGCCATGCAAATCGGCGGATGACGATTTCATTCGTGCTGATGATACGATCGTTCAACGATTCCAATCGGGACTGAGGTTCGAAACCGTTTCTACCTCGATCGGAAATTACAACCGGCAGGAACTCGATCGACTGGTCCAGTTCATCATTAAAAGTTAGTTTCGAATATTCATGGTTTGGGGGGTGGGCGTCACCATTAATTATGTGAGTAAACCTGGGAAGGGTTTTGAAAATTCTTGACAGAGACAGTAGGTAGGAAGATTTATCACTGCACCACAGGGTAAGTGCAAAATCATAAACATGATAAATAACTAAAGACTTCATTGAACTACAATTCCGTATTTTCACGATGATCACTGCACTTCTCAATATGCACGTGTGAGCTTTGTGATGAGGGCATAAATAAATATCAGTTGTATTGTATGGTATTGTATAGGTTATCACTTAACATTTTTTGTATCTCTACAAGTTAAAACAATCCCTGGGCAGAGGGATGGGATTTTCAATGCAAATTGGCATAACAAATTTTTTGGCAAGGTCAGAAACCTTAAGAATAATAGCTTTAAAAACATTATTCATTTAATTCATTCATCCCAAAAACTTATATAGCGCCCCTTCAAGAAACCTACTCAGAGGCGCTCCCAGCCCAAATAATAATGCTGCTAAATGCATGCAAGTTAGCCGTACTAAGGAGGAGTTTCAATGTAATGCCACTGTGTTAAGTAAATTCATTAGCATTGCCCTCCTACTTCGGCCATGCATTATTGTACTTGAACTTGCAGTGGTGAAGTTTGCGTCAAATTTCAATATTAATTTATAATGTGTACATAGTACATACAAACATGCATGCATGCATAAATACATGTATATACTGACTGTTTCTGTATGCTCCATTCTATACCAGGCTATCCAACACTGCATTCATCCGACTGGGTGAAATGGCAGACGGTAGCCAACCACAGTTTGCTGTATCATATCGAGGGATCGAGTTCCAACCTTCGACCGTATCTGCTGATGGCACACCTTGACGTCGTTCCAGTCGACCCCACGGAGTGGACGTGGCCCCCATTTGGGGCCGAGATTCACGATGGATTCATCAATGCGAGAGGGGCCCAGGACATGAAGGAAGCTGTCTTTGTAAGATTTTGCAGCATCTGAATTACATGAAAGTTTATTGATTTCGTCGAGTGTGTTTTCTTGAAATGCGATTGGCATGGACCATTCACTATTGGTGTCCGTGCTATGAATGTAAATGTGCTTGATTTTTATATAGTGACCGTATATGGCCTCAACCCTATTCGATTTTAATTAATTCGTTGGGTGACATCCTTCACCACTCATCCACTTGAAAAGACGCCTTGCCATTTAAGGTCTCCTCGCATGTACCAGCCTGAGATTTTAAATCTCTGAAATAGCCACCTTCAGAAAGTGAGCTGTGGTCTGCATACTCGCTTGAAACACAGAATCACATGAGACACGGCCAGCATTATTACCTGCAGAACTGTCAAGAGTTCCATTATTTGACTTGCCATGGTGGAAATATATTTTACAATTTTTTAAATTTTTTTTACACAAGGCACACTCTGCTGTAGTAAGATGAGTAGTACATTGAGTACACTCGTTAACATTGCAGTGTACTTGTAACTTTGTGTCTTGACATTATGCTGAATAATTGCGTATGCTTATTTTTATGCATCGGCTGTATAGTGTTGATAAATGAGAAGACCGGTCACACTCTCAATAGCATCTGGTGCATGTAATGACCTCTCATGTCAGCATGACTAATGCTCTCTCTGGTTCTTCTTTTACACGATTGATTTTATTAGCAAACAACATGAAAACTATCAAATATCAAACTATCAAATGTCATAGCTTATTTTTTTAATGTATGCGATCAATTTTATGCAGTGTAATACATATGTGTTTGTCAGATGCAAATACAGGTTATTTACGTACGGTTACACACACACACGCACACAAACACACACACAAACACACACATGAAATGCTTGAATTTATTTAAATATACTGGATATATCTTTGTGTTTCTTAAGGGAATTCTTGAAGCTGTTGAGTATCTGCTGAAGAATGGAAGACGTCCGAAGAGATCGTTCTACATTGCTTTCGGCCATGACGAGGAGGTGCATAAGCTAATATCCACAATATGATCAGCCAGTTGTAATGTAACCCATAAATTTATGTAGCATTACATTAACGACTTGTTGGCTTGTCTGTAAGTGTTGTATGTTTGCAAAACATGCAGAGTAAAGACTTAAAAACCACACGTAAATTAATCCAAAATAAAACATTTCCTAGTAAAATTAACAAATTATTATGCAAATTTGTGTTCAAGTTCAGGAAGATGTTACTAGAATATTGGTGCATTAGTCTAACCTCCCACTTATAGGGATGTTTCAGTATACGATAATTCCTGGTACTTGGCTCCTCAGTTTCTTATCTTCTTCTTTTCCTTCAGGCTTGAATTAATCCCTCTCTATGGAGGGGTCAGCCACTCGGATCCTCCTCTTCCACTTTCCTCTGTCTTTGGTGTCTTCATTTTTCAGTTTGAGTTGTTTCATGTTTTCCCCCTCAGTTTCTTATCCGATTATATACTTGTACATTGGCAGTACACACATACATGCACACGCAATACAAATAGAACTACTCCGGTATATGTGTATGCATTACGTACTGACTAACTGCGTCTCACATTCAAGCTTCCGTGTGGCATTGAGTGAATGAGTTTTAAACTCGAGATGGTTCACTGTACGTGTGGTAATAGATGTCTTACAGAGACTCTCCTGTGTCTGTCGATAGGTTAGTGGACTTGATGGCGCAAGAACTATCGCTAAAATGCTTAAGGAGTCTGGTGTCAAGTTGGAATACATCATGGACGAAGGTTTCATGGTGTTGACGGATGTCCTGTCATTTGTGAAGAAACCAATTGCTTTGTAAGTCAGACAGACAGTGACAGACGGATGGACAGACAGACATACACATCATTTTACAGACAGACATACATCATTTTAACCAATTTCAACCATGACACTCCTAACAGTTTTAGGCTAACACTGCACTTTTAACTAAGAAACTTGCTTTCCATACCATAATGTGATGGATAACTGATTGTGTGACTTGGTATTTTGTGGTAGTTGATTTGATGGTGAATATTAGTTTTGGTGATGTGGTAAACACCCATCAAAGTACTTGTCAAGCATTGTGTTGCTTATACCTTCTCCGTGCTTGTCATTGTCATATCCATGTTGCCTAATGATCACAATTTACTGCTGAGACCTTAAGCAAGCACTTATGCTTAGCTCAATTAAAAGTTAAAATTTGATTAAATGAGGAAGTTTATATGCATATTTGTTTTCTTTTGATAGTTGTTTCATATGTTTTAGATTTTAAAATATTTCGATTGTTTCGTACTGTTGACGTTTGCATCTGTTAGTAATTAATTCATTCATTCATTAGATGCATTTATATGGCACCTCTTCAATGGGGCTACTCAGAGGCGCTCCCAACAGTAATGCTGTTGTTGCTATGTTGTATCAGTGTAGGTGTGTCTGAGAAGGGATACCTCACCGTGAAACTGAGTACGAACGTAACAGGTGGTCACTCGTCTCTTCCCGGCCGCGAGTCAAGCATCGGAATTATTGCAAACGCTGTCGCAAGGTTTGCAGTTTCAAGACAATAGCGTAGACAACAATACTTTTCTTTTCTTAGCTCTTCCTTCGTCAGAGTATTGGTAGCGAAGTTGGAGGATTTCACAACCAAAGTTGAAATTTGAAAACATTAGTCCAACAGCTGGTTAATCTTCTATACATCAACATTATCCTGGTCAAGTGAAGAAGAAAAATATTAGGAAGAGCAGCCCCATATGTTATTTTTTTTATTGCTCCAAAACAATTTTACATACCTGGTATGAAGATCAGCTTCGATTTGCTTATTCCTTGCATATGAGGGCGTTAGGCAGTCCTCTTCCTTGCCATCTATCTTCCCACCAACATTCTGTGATCAGTATTTATGGCTGTCCCTTCAAGAGAAAGTACGGGTAGTCAAAATCACGATCTATTGGAGAAGCCCCCAGTCAGATCCAATGGGCGAAGCGGTCTAGAAGTTAGGCTATAATGGATAGGAAAGTTAAAGCAGGTGACTTTAAAATTTGGACTTTAATGACTGAAGAAACACAGAGGATGGGCTTTCCAGGCTCTTGTTAAGAGATAAATGGCTCAATGTTAACTTGCCAAATTTACTTGATAAAATTTGCTAAATTTACTTGATGCCCCACAATTCAAGTGGAATTGATATTCTAAATGGAATTGCAGCTGCCAACCCCCTCCCCTCCGGACAGTCTTAGTTAAACATCTATGTAGTGTCTTAGCCGTTTGTGAGGCACCCTTGTAGCGGTATGGTGTATTATGGCGCCATATAAATTATTGTTGTTATTATTGTTATTAGTGTCTTTTGCTAGATAGTCAGAAATATTGTAGATCTGGATAAAGAGTGGGGGGGGGGGGGGAAAATGATTTTCGGTGCTCATTGGTTGCTTGTATTTATTGACAACATTTGGTTTTATTGACGCTTAATTGATCTCTTGGCTAAAGTACTAACATTCGACCTCAGTAATTTACTCCCAGACCAATTACTTTTAGGATCGACAATTGAAGCGTTATGTATTATGATAAGGCATTGAATGAGTTGTTTTTTAAGAACTGATTGCTTGAATTTATGTTTGCTGTGTTTGGCTGTTAGGTTGGAGGCCAATCCGCACCCTAGTATGCTTGGAACTGGCCCTGAAGTTGGACTACTGGAGCACTTAGCCTCAGAGGTAATTCAGAGTTTTCAGACGTAATCAATCATTCAATCGACATATAATATATGACAGAAATTTATTATATTTCTGTCATCGTGATTGTCATCTAATGCTTCTTTATTTTTCCATATTTTTATCTAATAGATTTGTCTGTTTTTCTAGGCTCCTTTTCTGCTGGAGGTCATCTTGACCAATCTTTGGCTGTTTGAGCCGCTTGTGTCGAGGTAACGTCATCCCATATTTCAATGTTGACTTTCATCTTGCATAATTTCATAAACCAACTATTTTTATAGGGTTTGATAAAGATCATATGATTTTTTATTTTTAAGTTCTGTAAGTATGAGTGAGAAAGTGATCTTATAAAGTAATATTATGTATGTAATGATCAGCGGTCGCTAAGGTTCCAAGAATCGACGGCACAAGGTGACAAGGTGAATGATCAGTTAATGTAAAAGCTATGACAGCGATAGTATAATATAAACGAGCTATTTGACCATTGATTCCTCTGAGAACTGGTATTTGGAAGAGACCATATTCATTCAAGTATTTTCATTCATTCAAGTCTTTATATAGTCCCTGTTCAAGGATATGGTACTCAGATGTGCTCCTGACTCCAGCATAGCTAAACGAACTGTTTTCAAGTGCTTATAAAATGTGTCATAGAGTTGCTTAGGGAACAGACAAGGTTGTACTTCACATTACCATGCCCTACCCTAAAGTACTAACCTTTTTAGTTGATTTGATTTGATTTGACGTTTTCAGAATCATGGCACGCGATCCGTTTACAAACGCTGTGATTAGAACGACAACGGCAGTAACGATGTTCAACGCAGGATTTAAAGTTTGTATTCCTTAATGCTGGTTTGATTAGCATCAGACACTAGTGACTATAAATCGTCATGAATTTCGACTTCTTTAAAGACACTTTGATGGTCAACTGCATGTCTGGGAAATTAATACATTTCATTGTTTGTTTAATTGTATGTGCACTTTTATAGCACCCCTTCAAGGTTACTACTCAGAAGCGCTCCCGACTACATAGTGGACTCTGAGTCCGAGTTTCACGCCGAAAGGCTGAACAATTGAGAGTGAAGGACTTGCCCAAGGTCTCTACATGGTGGCTTGATGTGGATTCGAACCTGCAACCCTTCGGCTGCAAGACAACAAACATACCCACGATATGTTATGAGATATTTGTTTATGTCAGCAACAGCGCTAAGATCTTGTCCTGCGACACTGAAAAGTCTTGCGACTGAAGGGTCGCTTAAATTCCTATAAAGTTAGGAATTTGGTGACATGTATCCAAGATTTAGTTTAGTTCTTTGTTTTTTTAGGGAAGATTTCTTTCTACCATGTCACTTTGCATCGAGTTTTACGTTTATGTTAACCTTATACAAGGTGATTCTCAAGCAGGCCCAACATAGTTTGGATGTGGGAGTGGGCGACTCTGGAAAATAATTTTTGTGTAATTGATTGACAAGATAAAAGAGACATTTTTATTTTCTAAAAAAGGAAGGAAAATTAATTGGCCACAATGTTGTCGCGCATGTAACAAAGTGTTTCTGTTGATTTACAATGTTATTGCACCATTTGCTGAGGCCACTGTTAACCACAGAATACATTCGAAACAGTCCGTCAGCGAGGCAGGTTGACAGTTCATCGTGCTCAAATAATAAATATGACCTTTTAATTCGTTTTCTAATTAATTTTTTCAATTTTAGTATAATATAATTCTTTAATTGCATTGAGGGCCTCTCTAAGCACTGCAGGCTTCATTGTGAAGAAGAATTAATAAGAAGAATGCACACATCCGAACATATGGTATCATTGTATGTATAATGTATAGTATACATCTAAGGTGGTCCACCCTGGGGTTGCCATGAGGCTATTTATCTTGCATGGTGGTTCTACAATGTCACTTACATAGCCACAGGTACAGTGCTTGTGAGGGGTTTGAAGTAGTGCACATAATTGTATACATACATGCATTGTGCATACATAAAATTACATACAGTACATTCATACATATGTACATACATCCATACATGTACATGCTTCCATAAATGCATACATGCACAGATGCACACGTGTAATAATAATATTTATTCTCTTGAAATGCCTGCAAACGCACTGCGCTGTACATGTACAAGTTATACAACAATTCAAACAATTCACAAGAACGCAAATCACAGGAGACAAATCATAAGTGGCAGCCATGCAAGGCGCACTCTCGAATGTACATTAGCTGCCACTTAGGGAATGAAGGAAGAGCTAAACTCTTGGCACCCTACAGGATTTGTACTGCGTACTGTAAGTACTTCAAGCCAAGGTGTTATCCATTATACTATCCTCCCTCTCCATTTATACCTCTATGCACAGATGCATATTATGCATATGTGATGATATGCAATGCTTATGCATAAGCAATACTACTACATAAACAATAATACTTATACAATGCATTCATACATAAACAAACACATTCATTAAAATTTTTGCTGTTTTGAGGATCGATTTCTCACAGTGGATTAATCTAACTGGTTTGATGTTCATTAATGATGATAATAATAATTATTAATAATAATAATTTTTTCTTTAATTGAGCGCATGCAAATGCACTGCGCTTTAGACACACGTACAAGTTATGTGGTAATCTTAATTAACATCAAACTTAACTATACCAACTGAACAGATAGCCTACAATACACAGCGCTAATAGCAGCCTACAAAGCATGTCCGCCCAACGGGGGCTCGAACCTGCTACCTCTCACACTCTTGGCCAGCGTGTTAACCATTACTCTACCGGGGCCCCGACAACAGGAGTAATGATTACGTTGTTTATGATCTATGCAGGTGATTGATTATGATCGCAAAATAATCAACGATGATCGTGTCAAGATCGAGAATACTCGTTCGACGGAACCCCTTCCGTTGTCCGACTTCGGAGCGGAAAGCTTTGGATTCCAGATGATTCGGTCGACAATAAAACAGATCCTAGGAGAGGATGGAGTCGTCATTGCTCCATGTAAGTTTCGCTTAACCCTTTCGTTACAGGACCAGACCCACATCCTGGCTCAAGGGCGGATACACAAACTTTAGACGGGGGGCCAAAAATTCTTGGGTCTGCGAAAAAAAATCGTATTTTTTTAGTCATCTGGCTAAATTTTTGGCAAATAAATTTTCTAGAAAATCATCCCATTTCGTCCGCCAAAAAGTTTATAAGCTTGTTGAAGCCAAATGGGGGGGGGCACGATACATGGGCATTTCTAAATGGGGGGCAATGGCCGGATTGGCCCTCCCCTGGATCCGCCCCCGTCCTGGCTTAATAACCAGTTGCCGCGTCGGGTTCCGCAGTGAAAGGGTTAAGTTGTTTCTAAGCAGCTATTTCTCGGTTTTTAAAATAATTCTTAATTTCAGTTCTAAATTGAGTTATAACATTTAATTTCATGCCTAATTATGTGCTCAATCTAAGTATAATTCCTATTTCTAGTTCTGAAATAATTTCAATTCTAATTCAAATTCTGAAATAGTTTCTACTTCCGAAAATATTACTGTTTTTAAGTGACCTTGGAAATTGGGAGATGCTACTTTGGTGAACGTTACAATGATTTCGAGTTCGATTTTTTAATGGAACATGGTTATAAGTAAATTTTTAAAATTAAAATACAGTTTTGTGGAAATGGCGCCCCTTTTGTGGAAATGCACCTCCTATAGTTTGGCGCTTCAGTCAACTGGCTGCTCTGCCCAGGGCTTAAAGCACGGTCGTGGACGGCGTCCATGCACTTATTTTAAAATCTGAAAGCCGTCCTGCCACTTATTGGCCAGCACACCTGAAAATGTAAGGGGTGTCCTGGCACTTCTTTTGGAAAGGTAAGGAGCGTCCAGGCACTTCTTTTGCAAAGGTAAGGAGCGTCCAGCACTTCTTTTGCAAAGGTAAGGAGCGTCCTGGCACTTCTTTTGGAAAGGTAAGGGGCGTCCTGGAACATCTTTTGAAAAGGTAAGGGGCGTCCTGGCACTTCTTTTGCGAAGGTAAGGGGCGTCCTGAAACATCTTTTGAAAAGGTAAGGAGCGTCCTGGCACTTCTTTTGCAAAGGTAAGGGGCGTCCTGGTACTTCTTTTGGAAAGGTAAGGAGCGTGCAGGCACTTCTTTTTCCGCACTTTAAGCACTGGCTCTGTCTATGCCTAAGGCCGTCCCTGCTTTTTCCGCTAGGTGTAATGATCGCAAATACCGACACGAGACATTACGTGAATCTGACGAAGAGCATCTACCGATTCACTCCGATCGTCGTCACGAAGGACGACATTCGAAGGATTCACGGAATAAACGAACGATTGTCCATCGAAAACTTCCAGCGAGTCATCAACTTCTATTACCATCTGATCGTCAATTCTGACGTGGAGAGCCTTGCTCAGTCCGATCATAGTTCCGCTCATCAGGATTTCTGATGCGTGTCTTCGCCCGATGGAATGAATGTTCAAAAGGTTTTTGTCCGTTTTTTTATATAATAATAATAATAATTACGACGATTTATATGGCGCAGTAACACAGCCATGCCATTACAAGGGCGCCTTACAAAGCAGCTACACGGGATAAGCCCTAGAGAACAAGTGTGATTTTAGCATTATTTTGAATTATTGATTTATTTATCACTCGCATTTGCTATTGCACCCATTCAAGCTTTTTGACTACTCAGAGGCGCTCCAAACTACAGCATGGACACTGCATCCGAGTTTCATGCCAAAGCACATGAGCAATTCCTAGTGAAGGACTTGCTCGAGGTCCCTAGTTCCCTACATGGCAGCTTTATGTGGATTCAAACCTGGAACTCCCTCTGGCTCCAAGTACCGAGCATAAACCTACATCACCGTGCCCCACAAATTAATTGCCCAGTGGTCAGCCTTGCACTTGTGATGTGCCTATTCAAGGTCTCCATGAACTGATTACTTCTTTGAAGGCTTGAACTTGCACACTTGATACAAAGGCAAGTTCAGAAGTGCTCTAGTCTGGTCATGCTGATCATAGGTTGGATGAGAGGCAATCCATGAGTTTACCACCGTGAAAATGGTTATGATGAGATTTGCCTACATTGCATTATGCTTTGCTCTCTTGATGCAATGCTGTTATGCATATTGATGAGATATAATGCATATCGATGAGTTTTAATGAATACTGATGCGTTGTAATGCATATTGATCAGATGTAATGCATATTGATGAGTTTTAATGAATACTTATGAGTTTTAATCCATATTGATGAGTTTGCAATGATGTATTCAAATGTTTTTAACAGGTACAAACGAAGTGGAACAATTGTGGAACATCCGCGACCGTCCAGTATTCATCTGATCAACGTGCCAAAAGAGTGATGACAACCCAGACACCGGACCATTGTGTGACGATGTCGCTACCTGTGATGATCTGTTGTTCATTTTGCTCATAATTTTGCCAATCAGTGCCTTGCGTATATTGCTATGCTCTAAGAATTATCCAAAGCTTTCGAATTCGTTGACCAGTTCTAAGTATTCGTTGACCAGTTCTAAGCATTTGTTGACCTGTTCTAAGCATTCCTTACTTAAGTTAACTATTTTCATTTGGAACTAGACTGCTTGCTTACTTAACGTAGTGCGACTTTTGTTCATTTTATTACGTTATAATAATTAAATATTGAATATGATTTTTTTTAAAATAGACAGTAGGTTACAGTAAAACGGATGTCTTATGGATGACTTTAGCTAATTTTTGTGAATGCGTGGTAGAGGAGCTTGTTTGTACGTATGCAAGGAGGAGGGGAGGAGGATTCACAAAATGTACGAGGTGCAATAGAGGGAAAAGAGAGAAGGGGTATAAAACGGACGATTTTTGCGTTCGTACATAATAATTATATGGATGGCGTTAACGAATGGTTTTTGATTTTTGTTCTTGATCGCTATTGTTTAATATTGTTTATTATTGTTTACTATTGTAGCTGCACTTCACCTGAATTATGTTGCAATATCTGTTAATTCAGACTATTTAGTCTTTCACAGGCCGCATGATACTGAACATTGACTATTATTATTGAACAGGGCATTTAATTAACAAGCTGTTGCCTTATACCTCGTCAATCACGTGTGTGTTCTATCGTTGAATATATCGTTGTAACAAAATTGTCTTCTGAAAGTGAACACGTGATCGTAAAGCTGATGGATAGTATATTCTATGGTCTGCTGCTCTCCATTGTACCGAATATAACCCCATTCCCTCGTCTTCCCCTTCTCGGCAGGTGTGGGCATAAGAACAGAAACTCTGTTTTTGTACAGACACATCAATGACTGGGTCTACAAGTGCACGGCACCAATTATTCCGGATTTATTATTTGTGGGGAGAAGTAAAATCTTGCGTCCACACCCCCTCCACTACTGAAATTTTCCCTACGCCTATGTATAGTTTTATGTTGTGGAGATCATGTTCCGGACATTTTATAGACTATAATATGCTAATGCACTCAGATTTGATAAAGGTCCCTAATTCTTATTCCAAACGTGCAATATATTCTGTTTGCGGGACGTTAATTGGAATAGATAGGCCCTATGTGTCGGATAGTAGCCATCATAAATTGTGTCCGTTGTTATGCTGGTGCTATAGAAATTCTCAGGTCATTCACTCGGGGCTGAAAACACTGCATTTTCATCAGTGCGAGAATTATATAAAAATAACTGGGGGGGGGGGGGGTGATGTTGATTTATGTGGACTCTGTGTGTGCAATGATGACTTTACTATGGCGCCCTAAGAAAGGCTAGGGTGGGGGGGGGTGGTTGAACACCACAACCCCCTTGGCAAATTTCACCCTCACTTTCGTAATTCCTAGACCGATTACTCTCTTCCCATAAGCCATTACCCACACCAGGTCACTTCAATTCAAAACACTATCCATCTGTCTGTCTGTCTGTATCTGTCTTTGTTTGTCTGTCTGTCTGTCTGTGTGCCTGTCTCTGTTTGTCTGTCTGTCTGTCTGTGTGCACTGTGCCTGTCTCTGTTTGTCTGTCTGTCTGTGTGCCTGTCTCTGTTTGTATGTCTGTCTGTCTGTCTCTGTATGTCTGTCTCTGTCTGTCTGTCTGTCTGTCCCATTTGAATCTTCATCTGGAACCGATTTTCACACCCTTTCTGTCGATGTTTTGACTATGTGCTCATGAATAAGCTGGTTCCCGCGACTTTGCTTAGGGCGAGTTGTGAACATGTCGAGAGTCGAGACTACCATGACGACAGCGCTCGTGAATAAGATGGTGCCCTGCGAGTTGGTTTTTCGAGTGGCGCTTAGAAATTTTGAGATTATGATTTCAATGTGATTATTTGGTAACATCGATATTCCAGGGAGCCCAGGGTGAGAATTGATGGGGATTGAGAGGTTTTAACCCCTATAGTCTTTCTTTGGACCCTGCAGTGTGCCTATCTCTGTTTGTCTGTCTGTCTGTCTGTCTGTCTGTGTGCCTGTCTCTGTTTGTATGTCTGTCTGTCTGTCTGTCTGTCTCTGTTTGTATGTCTTCTTTGCACACCCCCCAAGCCAATAGATCATATATTCTGATGATGATCCAACAGTTGTTTTTCTACAATACTCAGTCTGAGGCATCGAGTTATTTAACGCAGAATGGGATGCACACTCCACTTGCGGCCCTCTCATACACCTAGCACCGACCAGTTGAACTTGAAATCCATAACAAATGCACAACTGAGAGCGTACTAACGCTGCAGTGCGTTATACATACATATATATATATATATATATATAATAATATTAAATTATATATACACACATAGGCCTATAATTATTATACACTGTGTCCCAATAAATTGGGCACCCTTTTTATAATGTGAATAAAACAGGCAAATCTTAATCGATTTTCAAAATTTCAAAATTGTTTTATTCTGAGATAATTATCTTACACCGATTCAAATATGAAGTTTCTGGAATGAATATTGACGTCATAATTACGTCATTTGCATCAGAGAATTCAAATGTTAAGTATCGAACACAATGATTTTCATTGACATTTGGTTTCGATATGTAAATTAACGACGTCATTATGACGTAATTTTTTAGTGAGGACCGTTTATAAATTACCAATTTGTAGATAATTATATCAGTATAAAAATAGTTTTGATATTTTGAAAATCGAATAAGATTTACCTGTTTTATTCACATTATAAAAAGGGTGCCCGATTTATTGGGACACGGTGTATATGCCTATGTAACATATAATTGCTTATATTATATAATATGTATATATTCCTGTATAATATTATATATATATATATATATATATATATACAATCACATGTATAGGCCGCTTATATTCGCTGACAGAGATCACAAGGGGTCGTCTCAGCATAGGCAAACATTAGCACAGGAGACGAGCTAAGTGCAGTCGGGTCGTAATACAGTGTCTCCACCGCGAAGAGTTTGTGTACTTGTTGCACAGCACCCTGATTGCCCGCCGCCATTAAGTCATAAAATCTTCGCTTACGGATGAAAGGGGTCGTCCATAAAAGGTGACCGCCGCAAATAGGGGAGGATGAATCACCCGTATAGTTGGCGACCAAACGTAGGGAAATGGGGGGGTTGGTTGCCCAATACGTCTAGGTTAATGCCGTTATTAATCGAATAAAGCCTGTACCTTAAATAACAACTTCATTCTCAATCGCGGCTGATGGTCTATTTCAGTGGTTCCCAACCTTTTTGTATCTTAGGGCCACTTTTTCTAAGTTGGAGGTCAAGCGGGCCACTTTTTCTTAGTTAAAGGACATTAGGGGCCACAATGCTAAAATTTACTTAACTAAAAGCATATAAAATTGTTATAATTGATTCAAAATAGAGTGCTTGATGTTATTTATAGACGTCAAAATAAAATAATTTGTAATAGAAAATAATTATGTGTTCTATCCTGTCAAAATTGTCAATTTTTCATACATTTTTGCTTATTCTTCGAGAGATGAGGGCCAATTTTTGAGGACTGGCGGGCCATTTCTTGAGGCCTGGCGGGCCACTTTTGGCCCGCGGGCCACGGGTTGGGAACCACTGGTCTATTTGCATTGGATATTTTTAGAATGATCTCTTGATGGACTTGGTATTATTATCCGTACCCAACCTGCTGCACTGTTGCCATTATAAGATCAACTCAATTGATGGATTAATCTAAGCTTTAATATTTCGTCGTCAGAAGGCCCGGCCCACCAAAAATAGAACTGGGTAGGGTGTTGTCAAATGCCGACTACAAGAAGCCACAGAGAGAGATAAACAAACCAACAGTAGACAGACAGGAGGCAGTGATTTTGAGTGGTTGTGATTGTGGTGGTGGTGGTGGTGGTGGTGGTGGTGGTGGTGGTGGTGGTGGTGGTGGTGCCAGTAGTAGCTTCATTTTAGCGACACTGTGCGCTATAACAAGAATCACTAGAGTCGACCTCCTCCTTCATTCAAACTTGGGACTGGCACTGTTTGAATAGGAACAGTGGCGGAGTTGAATAGGAACAGTGGACACTGAATCGTGAATCGGAGTTTCACGCCATAGCGCTGAGCAATTTCAAGTGAAGGACTTGTCCAAGGTCCTGAAGAGGCGGTTTGAGGTGGATTCGAACCTGCAACCCTTCGGCTACAAGGCAACGAACATGCGCACTATCCTACACCACAGCGCCCCACATGACTTTCTATCCACCCTTAAGCTCTCTTCCACCGATCTCCCTCTGGCCTCTGTCGATTCGATATCAAATATGCCGCAGTTTTAAATAGCTCTTTAAAATTTATGGCATCGTCTCTGGTCGCTCACACACGGGCCTCGAAGAAAACAGTCACCGACGTAGGCCTGCGTTTTAGAGCGCTCGTGAATAAGCTGGTGCACTGTGCTTGGCTTTCAAGAGGCGCTTTAAAAATTTGAAGATTACGATTACGATTCAAATCTCTTTCAGATTGCACCATTAGGCCTATTATGTAGGCTATCTACCTTAAACTAACGCTATATAAATGTATGATTACGTTGCTCAACGCACAGGCGAAGTGGTGATGATGATATTTTGCGAGTCTTTAAACGCGGGAATTCGTCATCACTGGTTGCTAATGGAGACGATCTCTAATCATCTGGGCTGATGACGTTAGGTTGACGGTGTGGTGGAAAATGTAGACTCTTGAATTGCAGCCGGTTTCACGAAATAGAGCCTCCCCATTATAAGAATAATGCACAATTTCTACGTAATTCCTGCAGCATTTCTTAGAAGTAGGCCTGTAATTCAAAAGTAGGTGACCGTAGGACTGGATGTGCCACGTTTCCGTAAATTCAATTTAGGGCACTGAATCTATTTACGATCGCTGGCTTATTCACTCATTTAAGGTGCTCATAATATTGCATGCGCCGAATGCGCAAAGCTGGGAGTGCCGAAGGCACGAAGCCAAAACCGACTATAGAGTTTGGGGAGCGTCGTAAATTTCCCCAGAGGGATCTGGGGCGGAGCCCGAAACCAACGCATTTTTACTATTTTTTAGCTGTAGTTGAAAACGACTAAGCTTAGAACACGTTTCTAGCGCTTGTTTACTAGCTGTTTATGAACGATAAAGTTACGAAGCCAACGCATTTTAGCTGTTGATATTGAATACAGCACGTTTTAGTCTCTTGTTTGCTGTCTGTTTATGAACGATAAAGTCGTGAAGCAAACGCATTTTTAGCTGTTGACATCGATTCTATTTCTGCACATTTCAGTCCCTTGTTTGCTACCTGCTTATGAACGACAAAGTCAAGAAAATTTCAAGAAGAAGATGTTTCAGAATAACAGGGTAACAAAGTCATATTTGATTGCTCAGATGATTTGCCCCTCCCCAATTCCTTCCCCATTAAAATTTTTTGTGAATTTCCACGCTGCAATGGTAGAATTTTAGACTGTCATTTTGGAGAAATTGCTCATCATTTCAGTGCTGAAAGTCATGCGTGGTTTATGACTTCAAAAGTGTCCACCCTAGTATAAATTTTTTCAAATTCCAGCTGTCGTACTAACACAGTTTCTCATTATTGACAAACAGTGGATAGGCCTAACAATCTATAAATTTCCAATGATAGGGACTACTTCTGAAATGTTTCTAAAATATTGGGGAATATGAGCCTATGCGTTCCCAACCACAAACGTTGAGGACCGTCCCTCTGGTCTTAAGCTTCCGTCCATGAGTGCTGCTGCTAATTGAGCACCCCGTTTCCCAATGTAGTTGTATAGGACTTCCGGTGTAGCCTCTCATCAGGTCCGTTTGCCACCACTGACTGGCAGGCTCATAGCCTCATCACGGGTCGGCGGCATATACATGTACTTGACGTAGGCTAATAATATTATCTGTGGTGTATGCTTTTAGCACTCTACGCTCTGCATGATTATTCTGATAATATAGTTTATTTCATTGTCGTTGGTCACTGTCTAGTTTTCTTATTACGAAGCAAGCAGTTGCAAAGATTTTTCTTTGGGGGGGGGGTGTGGAGGACTGAGCCACATTTATTGGGCATTTAGCCCCTCATGGCCCCCTGGCGCCGCCACTGAATGGGAGGCCATTCCAGATGGCGGTCGGGACCCTCAATCGAAAAGGATCGGCGCTTATTATGGCTACAGCAGCAGTTATACACAGATAAAAGTTTCTACTCTTCGGATACATATTTCCGCAGAATCAAATTTTCTATCACACTTGTTGAGTCACAACAGTGCGAAGGAGTTGGCGGATTTGTTGCAGAACGACGACCGATAACTTAGCGGAATCGTGTTGCAAGCCTTCGCAACTGCAGCTGCAAATGCCGTCTGCATCATTCGCTGAAACGTTTGCTTGCCTGTCGTCATCAACGCATCGCACCGCGTATACATGCCGTACGGCTTCTTGAATCATTGCTCGCGAAAAATTGAACGGTGGAGAGAGACACAGGCAGAGGCAAATATATAGACAGACAGACAAACAAACAAACAGACAGACAGACGGACAGACAGAGACAGGGTGAGGGAAGAAGAAGAGAGAGACAAACAGACAGAAACAGAGATAGAGACAGCAACACAGACACACAGAGACAGACAGACAGTCAGACAGACAGACAAAGAGAGAGACAGTCAGACAGACAGACATACAGACAGACAGACAGACAAAGAGAGAGACAGTCAGACATACAGACAGACAGACAGACAGACAAAGAGAGAGAGACAGACAGACAGACAGTCAGACAAACATAGGCCTACAGACAGACAGAAAAGAGAGTGTGTGAGGAGTGGGGGGGCAACTGGACAGGTAATCGAATGTCGGATTAAATCGGAGTCGACATCCCTCTATAAATCAATGCTCGTGAGCAGGAAAAGCGCCTCGTCCTCATCCTCATCCTCATCGTCCTCATCCTCATCGTCGTCGTCTTCGTCTTCGTCTCTTTCTCCGACTCGGATTAGAAGCGATGACACGACGTATTCGGTGTTGCTGAGTTATATAGCAGACGACATAAATCGGATTTGCTATTTTTCATTGCGTTCACTTTGAGTGTGTGCTAATTACTAATTGTAGACTGTGTTGATTTATAGATCCTAGGCCTAATTAATTGATTCGCCGTCGTATACGCCCTATTGCACTGTTTCGGCGACGAGATCTTTCAACTTCAACCCTTGCGAAGTTTCTGCAGAGTAAGAGGTGAGTAGGCCTAAACACAGGGCTGTTTTTAAGGAATTTTTAGAACTGCACAACTCTTTCTTTTCTTTCCCATCCTCCAAGGTAAATTACTTCCAATCAGAGGACAATGACCATTTTTTGCTAGTTTTAACTGTGCAGAAGTCATGGGCGTAACTTTCCACGGAAAAGTGGTGGTGACCATGAGCAGAGTTTGGTTTCCGTTCTTGGGGGGGGGGCTAAAATAACTTTGGCTTTTGGGGGGCGGAGACTTGGTCCCGAACGAGAGGCGCCGACAATATTTTTTTTCTCGGTCCCAAAAAGTGACTTTTTGGGACCGAGAAAGTTTAAAGTGGAAAGGGAATTCCTTACCTTTCCTCCGTAGGATTTACGGACACTACTGTGGACAGCTAACACACTATGGAGAACTCTATCAGCATTGACGCCATTGAGATGTTAATCACGAATAGCCTATTATATCAGTATAATTTTATTATGTTAGACAGCTAAATGCTTTCATATTAAAAAATATTTATTTGCAGGACCAAAAAGTGGTGGTGACTGTCACGACCACTTTTAAAAGTGGTGGTGACTGGACACCACCGTCACAATAGAAAGTTACGCCTATGGCAGAAGTGCTTCTACAACTGCATGCACAGATCCATTTAGAGCTGCACATTTTGTGCACAGCTGCACGTTAAAAAAAGCCCTGCCTAAACATTATCACCGTCTTAACTTTGGGCGTTGACATTACTTTGTAGTGTAATTGTTAGGGTTATTGTTCTCAAGTGTATAGGATTCATTCCGTTTTAAGTCAACTGAGTTGGAATATCCACTGGACACAGTGGACAATATTACTAGTATAAAATAGGCCTATAATTATTCTTCGGTAAGGCCTGCAGCAGTAGAAGAAGTCGTAGCGTCATTCAACTGGCGTAGCCTATATTATAAATAAATGCAAATACGCTATAATTAGCCTATATATATATTATAGGCCTATTATAAATATATATGCATATACGCACATGTATAATGTATACTACAACATAATTTTATTGTATATATGGCCCATGGCTTTTTTAACGTGCAGGTGTACAACAAATGTAGTTGTAAATGAATTTGTGCAGTTGTAAAAGCAAACTTGTGCAGTGAAAATCATGAAAAAGGTCACTGTCAGCCGATTTGGGGTAATTTAACACAGAGGACCGACACGGAACGAACGGGCACAGTGAAAAAATAGGCTACATTGTCATTTTTGGGTTAGACCTACAAGTTTTTGGGTGAGTTCAGAAAAAAGACTAGGCCTAATTAAGATTTGAGGCGTCTTGTTCTTTGTGAGAACAGCTAATCACATCGTACAGAGCCTAAAGGGTTAATGTTGGCTTTCCTGTTTCTAACACTCATCTTGGTTGCAAACTCTAAATATCTAAAGCATAGGGCCTGTTCACGAGTGCTGTAAAAGTCAAATAGCGCAGCAAATTGCATGGACAATTGCGGTATACGCATTACGTATGTAGGCCTATATATATACAACGTAAAGCAGTTAAATTGGTCAACAAACTTAGGAATGTTCAGTGAAACAGAACCAATGTCAAAGTAAAAAGCAACAAAAAAGAAAGCCAATATGTCGACTAACACCTAAAACCACATGATATATCCTCTCCTATCATCTCACGATATTCGCTGTCCTATATAATAATAATTATATTCTGCCTCAACTCTGTTCATCTACAAATATTCATGATATATTCTGATCTATCCAGCTCTTTGTTGCCTTGATCTATCTTCTCGCACCTTTAATGGTCTGTCGGACTGTCCTTTCTTATGTTTATACATAATTATGTGTATTGTTCTGTCCTGTTCAATATTTCTGTTCTGTCATGTTCAATATTTCTACGCATGGTCCTGTCCTATATTTCTATGTATGACCCTGTCCTGTATTTCTATGCTTGGCCCTGTCAAGTCCTATGTATTGCTCAATCCTGTCCAATACTTCTATGTATTGTTCTGTACAGTCATATACTTCTATGTATGGCCCTGTCCTATCGTGCTACGTTTTCGTCAATCCTCTCCGGTCCTGCTACGTCCTATATCCTATCATCATCATCTTCCCATTGTCTTTTCTCTGTTGCTGAACTCATCCCATATGTATTGTATTGTATACCCTTCCAGTCATTTCATACGACACGATTTCCCTCTCAGTTCATCCGATCAGATTTCCGATGTTATCATTTTTGTCCACATCCAGCAGAAGCATCAGCATCAGCAGCATCATCAGCAGCAGCAGCAGCAGCAGCAGCATCAGCATCATCAGCAGCAGCAGACGGTTCTCATCTTTCTCCTCCGTTTCTCTTCCGCATCCGATTCCCGCGGCAACTGCAGCAGCAGCAGCAGTCATCAACGACGACAGAGACAGATCATCTGTCTACCATCACCGGCTGTCACGGATCACCCTCTGGCCTCGATCGTTACCCATCCTACCCACTATGTCAACCACCTTCCCCGTCCACCTACTCCACCTGCTCCCCAACCGGACTCCTGCCCATCATCATCAACATCACTCCTCCCGACCACAACCATGGAGCGTCATCAGCAGCAGCAGCAGCAGCAGCTAGAGTCATTCCGTCATCGTCTCCATCACATCGCGCGGACACCTGTTTCGCGATTCCGCCACATCGTCCGCATAAACGTCAGCGGCCAGTCCTTCGAGATCTACGCCGACCGCCTGCTCAGCCATCCTCTGACGCTCCTCGGCAGCGACCGGAAGCGCCGCGGCTACTACGACCGCCGCCGGAAGGAACTCTTCTTCGACCGACACCGCCCATCGTTCGAGGCCATCTTCGCCTACTACCAGTACGGCGGGAAGCTGAAACGACCGACGAACGTTCCGGACGACGTATTCCTCACCGAAGTCCAGTTCTTCCAGCTAGAACCGGAAGTCATCCTCGAGTACAAGCGCGCCGAAGGCTACCCTGAGGACGACGTCCAACTGCCGGACAACAAGACCCTGCGGAGGATCTGGCTGCTCTTCGAACACCCGGACACGTCGCGGACGGCCTACGCCATCGCCGTCGTGTCCGTCCTCGTGACCCTCGTCTCCATCGTACTGTTCTGCGTCGAGACCCTCCAACAGTTCTCGACGACACACTGCGTCACCGATGAAGCACCCAACTTCCTCGACCCCTTCTTTGTCATCGAGACCATCTGCACGGCGTGGTTCACCATCGAGGTTGTCGTCCGTTTCATCGCAAGTCCCAGCAAGCTCGGCTTCTGGCGGGACTTCAAGAACATCGTCGACGTGACCGCCATCGTGCCCTACTACGTCACCTTCTTCAACGTCCTCTCAACGATGAGCTGTTCGACGGCCAAGTCCAGTGCATCGCTGGCCTTCCTCCGGGTCATCCGACTCGTCCGGGTCTTCAAGCTGACCAAGCACTCCGTCGGACTCCAGGTCCTCATCCTGACTGCTCAGGCGAGCAGCGAGGAGCTCTGCCTCTTCTTCATCGTCCTGCTCGTCTGCATGCTCGTCTTTTCCAGCGCAATCTACTACGCCGAGCTGGGAATTCCAGACTCGAAGATCACGAGCATCCCGGACGCGTTCTGGTGGGCCATCATCACCATGACAACGGTCGGGTACGGAGACAAGGTTCCGATTGGACCGCTGGGGAAGATCATCGGAACGATCTGTGCCATAACCGGGGTGCTTAC
The DNA here is from genome assembly GCA_945859605.1 of Lumbricus rubellus. Classification (NCBI taxonomy): domain Eukaryota; kingdom Metazoa; phylum Annelida; class Clitellata; order Crassiclitellata; family Lumbricidae; genus Lumbricus; species Lumbricus rubellus. The sequence continues at coordinate 15,111,546 of OX243819.1, read as the reverse complement.
CCTCGCCATGCCCGTGCCGATCATAACGGGGCATTTCAACCGATTCTACTCGCACAAGACAGGCCGAGGAAGACGCATCTAGGACCCATGGCTCCAATGGTCACCAGGACCATGCAGGTTCACTCGACCGTGAAAACACCGTTCGACTGTGACAGATCAACCGACCGTTAAGGTGCAATGAATCGCGAAAATGCCATCGCGAAGTTTCACTCAAGCGCTAAGGACCCATGACGGTGACCCGCTCAACATCGTCGAATCATGGACGACAACTATCTGCAGTACCAACTATCTTCAGTACCAACTATAGCTACCTGCAGTATTAACTATCTGCAGTACCAACTATCTGCAGTACCAAATATCTGCAGCACCAACTATCTGCAGTACCAACTATCTGCAGTACCAACTACCTGCAGTATCAATTATCTGCAGTACCAGCAATCTGCAGTACCAACCATTTGCAGTACCAACTATCTGCAGTACCAGCTATCTGCAGTACCAACTATCTGCAGTGCCAACTATCTGCAGTACCAACTATCTGCAGTACCAACTATCTGCAGTACCAACTATCTGCAGTACCAGCTATCTGCAGTACCAACTATCTGCAGTGCCAACTATCTGCAGTGCCAACTGCAATTGCAAAGTTCCTAGAAACTAGAGACGATAACAGCAGAACGTCAATTCGGTCAGTACCATCAGACTGTGCCAAGCTACTGGACCATGTTCGGGTACCGGACCATTCAGGACCACTGGGTGTTACTCAGTGGCCTGCTGCACTCCTTCGTGTTTGCTCACTGTACCATCCTGGACCACTGCCGCGGTCATGGATAGACATATACCTCAATTGATAAAAAATTGTGTACGGAAGATAATTACCAGTTTGCGGTACACGAAGTATCGTTCATGTGGTTCAGTTTTGATTGTAATGATCAGTTCCTCCAAAGTGGTATAAAAATAAAAAGCGCAAAACATTAAAGAAAATGATATATGACATTGTTATCATTTAAATGTCCGAATGGCCAATAGGCCTATCACTCACAACAGTCAAATTTAAAATACTAAAATTGCACCTTGACTTGTCACTATGGACAAGGCTACGAATTTTAAAAGAACTGTCACGAGGTACTAAATTAAGTGACTTTCATACATTCATGCACACACAGTATATAGGCCTACATGCATGAATGAGGTGGCATAATAATTACAGATTTAGTATTCTCCGTCTGGTAGCCCAATATATATCCTGTATATATGAAAGTACGTGTGTTTGTGTGTGTGTGTGTACCATTTTATACAGCTCCTTTAATTCCAACATAGAATAAGAGAGAGAGAGAGAGAGCGCAACTCAGAGACGTAGGCTATAGACAGTGACACAGATAGGGATACTGTAGCAAAAACCAGAAGACATAGATTGTCACATAGTGACCAAAGCATTGAAATACGTGAACACAAAAGAGACAAAAGACAGAATGTTATAATTAGAAGTGTGTAGACAGAAAGACGTTATACAGGAAGCGACAAGGCATCATTCGTGGAGACAATGTCGCTAAAAGAAGAACAGCGACAAAACAAGGGCAATAATAATACAGAGAGGAAGAATGAAAAAGAGAAAGAAAAGGATGCAACAAAGAGCAACGAGAAGATGGGAGGAGGAGCAGGAGCAGGATGAAAAGGAAGAGGAATAGGAAGAGGAGGAGGAGGAGGCGGAGGAGGAGGAGCAGGAAGAAGGGGAAGATGCAAATGAAAGGATGAATAATTGATTCTGTTGACTGACAACTGAAGGCGAGAAAGCGTCAAAGACGAGCGACAGAAAAAGTCAAATGGCTATTTATGTACATATGTGCAAATGCATTTTGTGTGTAGGCCTACTTGCAGGTAGGCATGTATGTATGTATGTATGTATGTATGTATGTATGTATGTATGTATGTATGTATGTATGTAATGTATGTATGTATGTATGTATGTATGTATGTATGTATGTATGTATGTATGTATGTATGTATGTGTGTATGTATGTATGTATGTATGTATGTATGTATGTATGTATGTATGTATGTATGTATGTATGTATGTATGTATGTATGTATGTATGTATGTATGTATGTATGTATGTATGTATGTATGTATAAATGCATGTATGACATTGTATGTATGTATGTATGTATGTATGTATGTAAGACATTGTATGTATGTATGTATGTATGTATGTATGTATGTATGTATGTATGTATGTATGTATGACATTGTATGTATGTATGTATGTATGTATGTATGTATGTATGTATGTATGTATGTATGTATGTATGTATGTATGTATGTATGTATGTATGTATGTATGTATGTATGTATGTATGTATGCATGTATGTATGTATGTATGTATGTATGTATGACATTGTATGTATGTATGTATGTATGTATGTATGTATGTATGTATGTATGTATGTATGTATGTATGTATGTATGTATGTATGTATGTATGTATGTATGTATGTATGTATGTATGTATGTATGTATGTATGTGATACCTGCATATTAAATTTTATGCTTGTTTGTATGTATAAATGAATGTGCTGGCGTGTTTGTATGGCATAACTAGACACCAGACAGCGTCGAGCCTTCTCAGTCAGTTGTTGGCCCGTCAACATGGAATGGGCTCTCGCTTGCACTCGCTTACTACCTCGGAATAATTTGCCTGCTTTCTGCCAGTTGCTTAAGACCTATCTTTTTAACCGTGGCTGGGCTGGGAGCGCCAGCGCCTCTGAGTAGGCTTCTTGAAGGGGCGCTATATAAGTTTTCTGAATGAATGAATGAATGAATGAATGAATAACTGAATCACGTCCTGCACCAAATGTTATATATATAACATATATATATATAATGCATGCATG
>OX243819.1:15086159-15106159 GCA_945859605.1 Lumbricus rubellus | reverse complement strand
TCTCTGTGTCTCTCTGCTTCTGTCTCTCTGTCACTCTGTCTCTCTGTCTCTCTATGTCTATCTGCCTCTGTCTATGTCTCTCTGTCTCTGTCTATCTGTCTCTGTCTATCTGTCTGTCTGTCTGTCTGTCTGTCTGCCTCTCTTTCTCTTTATCTCTCTCTCTCTGTCTCTGTCTCTCTGTCTCTTTCTCTTTCTCTCAAGCAGTGATTCAGTTCGGCATCTCTGTAGCGACCGACTCATCGCCAAAGGAGCGGCGGCATCATCAGCAGCAGCAGCAGCAGCAGCAGCAGCAGCAACCGGGCGACTGACGGCAGAGAACCGAGAGAGATGCTGGAGGCAGAGAGAGCGAGACAGAGAGAGACAGAGAGAGACAGAGAGAGACAGAGCGAGACAGAGAGAGACAGAGAGAGAGAGACAGAGAGAGACAGAGAGAGACAGAGAGAAACAGAGATGGTCGATTGTCAGAAGCTCTGAAGGTCTGAATGGAACTCGAACGACTTAATCCAATTGTGGTCGGCAGCCAAAGTCGGACGAACGCTCGAAGCAATAATAATTCGACAGAAGTTCTTCTTGCGTGGCCCTCCACCACATTACCAGCCAATTCACCTTTGCCACCTTCAGAACACCAGTGTCTGCTAACGACGGATACGACGAGTGATTTTGACCTGTGCTGTCTGGTAGTAAGCCACAGTCGTATACTCTGCAGACTGAAAGCCAACAGCGCTAGTATTGCGACGGTCGGTATAATTTGTCTGGTGACGAAGAGGCCACAGTCGGTGAGCTGTTCTAGCAGACAAATGCGCGTGTTGAGCTGGACACATTATTCTGTATCTCTGTACTATAAGTATCTCGTATCAATTTTTGTTTCGGGGGGATTTGGCCACTCCTCTGAATCCCCGCCTCGTACGCCTATGTCCTTACAGAACTTAATGCAGATTACAGATTGGTATAGATGGACCAATACGTCGGATCATAGGATCAACGCATCGTGTCCAGAAAGATAGCGCGATCGCTTATTTTTAACTATGAAATCCAGTTTGGTACATCGCCTCGAGAACTTACAGCTATAGATGGATCTTTACTCCGGATTATTTTCGGCTCTGTCTCTTTTGCCTCCTTGCTCTGGGGGCGGGAAAAATCGTGGAAATCTATTTCTATCAGAATGATGAATGTGAATTTAAAACTGGAGGTATTCCCAGATGAATAGGGCAATCGAATTTTGATAAATAGCATTAGGCTATATATCAAATATATATTACATACCATATATATGTATAGATTATAGACCCTATCAAATTTATTTCTTCATTTTGTCAATTCTAGGAGCTCGCCCACCCCTACTCCGAATTCGTTGGAGTCAAAATTTGCATCAGAGGTTAGAACTATCCATTTTGCACATAAATTGCAGGAGCTTGTGGCTAGAAAGCGTCCGAAATTCGAGATTATTGGCTTTGGAAAGTATTTGATTGGATGGTGATATGAAGGAAATAATCTATAAACATTCTCCCGGCTTACATGTATATAGGGCCTACCCGGTATTAATGGAGATACGTTCGCAACAAAGGAGGAGTTAATTTGGTTGACCAAAGAGAAGGGTTAATTTGGTTGACCATAGAGAAGGGTTAATTTGGTTGACCATACAGAAGGGTTAATTTGTTTGACCATAGAGAAGGGTAAATTTGGTTGACCATAGAGAAGGGTTAATTTGGTTGACCATACAGAAGGGTTAATTTGTTTGACCATAGAGAAGGGTGTTGCATATAACGACTCTTTGGTCCCCACGGGCCACGAGGCCACGAATGTGAACCGGTTCCAAAAGCCGGTGAGATATACTGTTCATATATATATATATATATTATATATATATATATATGATACATAATACATGTATAGATTATAGACCCTATCAAAATTATTTCTTCTTCATTTTGTCAATTCTAGAAGCTCACCCACCCCTACTCCGAATTCGTATATTCATATATATATATATATATATATATATATATATATATATATGTAGGCCTAAAAAAGAGGTTCCAGTTTGTTGAGAGTCGTTTTAGATTCCTGCATGGGCAGAATCTTGAGAAATAATGTTGACTTGGAGGATAGAAGGTGTATATAATATTATTCAAGATCAATAACAGAGGTAAAGAGAGTTATGGTGGTGTTATTTGGAGATTTTAATTTATCCTCAAATAAAGAAAGTGGAAAGTGAAAGTAGAAAGTGACAGTGGAAAGTGACAGTGGAAAGTGAAAGTGGAAAGTGAAAGTAGAAAGTGACAGTGGAAAGTGAAAGTAGAAAACTCCTCTGATACAATTATTGTTCGACATCTCACCTCCTACCGCCGAGCGATGTTTGACGTACGGCCATTCAAAAAAAAACCTCAACAGACACACTAACTCCTCATCCATCAAAATGTGACTGACAATATATTTACCGACGCATGGTCGAAAACAACAGACTCGTTGATCATCATCATCAGACATTTCTGATCATCCGTCTACAATCTACATGACTTTTTGTATACTCTCTTCCTTCAATTGTCCGATCTACAGTTATGAAAGTCCTGCAAATAATGACCATCGTATTGTTAATGAGGAAAGAATGGATGTCCGTAGAAATTTGCTATCTCGTATTGCTTGTTCTTCGGTCATGTTGTTTTGTATTAAAAAGTATGAGAATTGACGTAGGCCTATTATTATATGCCTATTATTATAGGCCTATTATTATATGCCTATTATTATAGGCCTGTTATTATAAGCCCATACTGTACGATTTGTTAGCTTTTCAGGCTTTGCTGCCGTCACCTAAAAGTGGCAACATAGGCGTACGGGATATTTCAACAGTGGGGAGGGGGAGGGGCGAAGATTGAACTTCTGCCCGAAAAATAAAACCCGAATAAACGACTTCGTGGGTTGAAATCTCGTGGTGAGAAAATTATTCCCAGACCCAAAAAAGTTGACGACCTTTTTTTAGTCGCTGGGCAGAAATGTCTTGAAAAGTGCTGTTTTTCCAGGCAAAAACGTTGACGGCCTTCTTTTTTTTGGTCGTCGGTCGTCGGGTTGAAATGTCGTGAAAATACTCTTCAATTTCTAAAAACTATTTTCCTGGGTCTGCTTGCCCGAAAAACCACACATGCTCGAAATTTGGTGGGCATTTGCCACTCCTGGACCCCGCCTCGTACGCCTATGAGTGGCAGGACGGCGTTCAGATTAGAAAATAAGCTAAGTGCCTTTCCAGTTAAAAAAATATGATCCGTGTGCTGTGCATGCGTATAGTTATATCCAGGATGTGGGATTGTCTTGCGTTATACACGTGTGGCAAGGTGGCCTGTGAGACAAACTGCAAACCTAAAAATCCAATTGTCTATCTGCCTGTCTGTCTCTATGTCTGCCTATCTCTGTGCCTCTCTCTGCCTCTCTGTCTGTCTCTCTGTCTGCCTCTCTCTCTGCCTCTCTGCCTGTCTCTCTGTCTGCCTCTCTGTCTGTCTCTCTGTCTGTCTATCTGTCTGCCTCTTTCTGCCTTTCTGTCTGTCTCTCTGTCTGCCTATCTCTCTGTCTTTCTGTCTGCCTCTCTCTCTCTCTCTTTGCCCTTCTGTCTGTCTCTCTGTCTGCCTATCTCTCTCTGTCTGTCTGCCTCTCTCTCTCTCTCTCTCTCTCTGCCTTTATCCTGTCTCATGTCTGTCTGTTCCTGCCAAGACTGCAGCAGTTTCTTGTTTGTGGTGAAATTGTTCTTCCTGTGATATCTTCGGCGGAATCACTTAACCACCAGCCACCTGCGCCGTCCTTCTTACATGTCGCTACAAATTGGTCCAGGACAACGTTGATAACCCCGTATATATATATATATATACATATATGGGTCTAGCAACGTATATATATAATATATGTATATATACACGTATATTTTATATATATATATATATACATGGGGCTAGCAACGTATATATAATATATGTAAATATACACGTATATATTATATATGCATGTATATAATACATACACTGTATATACTGTCGTCTCATTTCGTCTGGGTCAATGAGGTGATGTTGAGTCACAATATAATTGCAAACTATGGCGTTATATAAATTCTAAATGTGGCAGTATTTTGCATCCGTGAAAAGACTATGTATTTTGAAAACACTATATATTTTGCGCAAAGAACCGTGCTCATGTAGGCTAATTTAAAACAGGGCTTTTTAAATACATGAAATTTTTAGAACTGCACGACCGGAAATTTGAATATGGTGTGACTTTGGCGGCCAAAATTTCTGACGACCTTTTTTGGTCGTGCGAAACAAATTCTAAAAAATGTCGCAAGTCGCCGGTGTCACGAAATAAAGTTTCCCCTGATACAAAGTCTCCCCCCAGAAACAGAGTCTCCCTCTGGCTGAAAATCTGTTTTGGAAGGCATTTTTCTGGTGTAAAAGTATATATATGCTCGTGTTAAATAACGTGTTATCGTGTTAGCAAAGTAAACTAACGGTTTGATATGCTTATCTATTAATTTTATGCGACTGTAGCCGATTTCACGATCAACTGGGGGGAGACTTTGTTTCGTGGGCGGAGACTTTGTTTCGTGGGCGGAGGAAATATTCTCTCCTCCGGAGACTTTATTTCAGAATATAATCTCCGGGGGGCGAATTTATTCTAGAACAGATCCTCCGGGGAGAATCTATTTCGAAATAAAGTCTCCGGGGGGCATATAGGCATTCCGTACCCGATTTCGTAGCATTGCAAGCCATAATGCTTTTTCATTGGCCGGTTCCAGATTATGAATATTCATAACCAATGACGTGTTTCGTGACTTCTCGTCCGCTGTTGTTGCTGCTGTTGTTGACATACGGGGTGAAATGGCCGATTGCGGTGCCCTTAAAGCTACAAGGAGTTTCCATTGGATAGTGAAGTAATTGAATTTGAAAGTGTGAAGGTAGACTTCTAATCAGAGCAAAAATTAAATGCAAAGGTTACGCGTTGTTACGTGCGTGCCAGCGAATATGTCATCCACCAACTCATCGCTTCAATAAATACGCTGTGGTCAACACCTATGTGGTGCATCAGGCGTCTGCTTAGTTGAATCAAAAGCCTCCTTCGATACCAAAAATCAAAACTGCGCTACAGAAGTCATTACATTAGATTTTTACTAGACTTCAGTTGCCTAAATTCGCACCAGTTGAAATTAGTGTCCCACACATTCCCAATTGTAACTTTAAAAGCTCTAGGTTTATTCAGTTTTCGTGAACTGTCTCATTTTCCATGCCTACTGTTCGACAACCAGTAATATTTCGAGCTTAAGTACAGTAGTTCATGTCAATCTCAGTTCTAATGAAAATCATCCTAAATTTAAACGTATGTGTGGTCTATGCGCAATTGCATATGGGCCTAGGCCTAAATACGTTTTATTCAGATGTGTGACGGTTATCTTCACTCAAATTATTCAAATTTGTTTATTTTGAATGATGAATCAGAACCCTTTGCATCCACGTTCACAGACCTTCTAATTCCACGTTCTGACTTTCTGACAAGAATGGATTTGTAGAAACACTTCTGTAGGCCTACAGTTAAAAACTAGCAAAACAGGCCATTGTCCTCCGATTGGAAGTAATTTACCATGTAGGATGGGAACGGAAAGAAGGGGTTGTAGCGTTATGCAGTTTTAAAAATTCCTTAAAACAGCCCTGTAAGAGTTAACGTTACTGCTGAATTGTGAATAGCCTAAATAGGCCTACCAATAAAAGCATTAATATGAATGCAAGTAGCCCTATGGCTTTACATAATAGAAGGGCATTTGCTAAAAACATCAGTGTTACTCTGTTATCATTGCTCATCAATAAATAGGCCTAATATTACTTTTATTCAACAATACGGTTGACAGGCCGCAATCTATAGACTCATGACAACGATTCAGACATACTGTAGTCCCAAAATTTACAGCTTGACCTACCTGCCAATTGCTTACATTTTAAATACAATTATTAAACTAAATTCGGGTGTTTAAAATTTTGGGCGAGGCAGTATAATAATAATTTTCGTCTATTCCACAATCCGGTTGAAAGACCGCAATCGATTACAGTGTACAATTATGCAGTTGAAACAGTTTGCAGGAACAGAATAGGTTACATGGAGCTAAAACAGTTCAATTATAAAGCAAATCCGCCCAATAATAAATCACGCAACGCAGCTTTATTCCATTATATGCAAAACTGTTTGGTGTAGGCTATCTATTTATTAAAGCACTAAATAATTATAATTATAGTTATAAATCTTAGCAGGTAACTTCCATATAGCCTACTAGCCTACTAGGCCTAATGAATGCAAAGGCTGCGAGTTATTAAACATAATAGCCTAAGATTAACGACATTGCCAACGCAAGCTGCAGTCTGTAAACAAAAAGTGCTTAATGATGTCACTAGTCATGAATATTCATAATATGGGATCGGCCAATGAAAAGGCGCTTAAGGCTGACAATGCTACGAAATCGGGTACGGAATGCCTATATGCCTCCGGGGGAGACTTTTTTGGGGGGGGGAGACTCTGTCACGTGACACCGGCGATAAAATGTGATGACGTTTTTAGTTAGCCTGCTTTAGTGGTAATTTGGCCTTTCTGCGTATTTTGTATTTTTCATTCCGCTCTTCCGTGGTAAACCGGCTGCAATTACCTTTTCTAACGATTTTCACTGCACAAGATTGTTTAGCGCCTAGCAGCGACCTCTTAGTGGCTGACAAAAGATTGGGGGCAGGGCGGCTAAAGCTGGGAAAAGGGCATGGGTAAAAAATTTGATGGGTACCGGTAAAGCAATAGGCTGGAACGATGTTGGTAAAATGAGTGAAATAGAGATGGGTTAGACACGAGGTAGGCCTACATCATGAAATGAGATACCATGGTATACCATGGTATACCATGGGATACCATGTTATACACAGGACGTTGAGTGGGACTGGACTGGTATGATGGAATCAGTAGCGGCGGCAGGAGGGCTAGGGGGGGTTAAGCCCCTCCAAAAATAGGCGATCCGTTTTTTTCGCCATGAAAATTTTTATAATTTGGACGGTCAGCCCCCCCCCCTTAAAAAAATTAAAGCTGAGGACTAAAAAATGGAATTCTTCAGATTTAGGCCGGATGACTAAAAAAAGGTCGTCAGAAATTTTGGCCGATAAAAAGTAAACAAATTCCAGAAAATTCAGTCCCCCAAAACGGAAATTCTGGCGCCGCCACTGGATGGAATGGGTCATAGGGTCGGAGTGGGTCATGGGGTACCTGATGGGACCGGAGAGGGAGTGGGAGTGAGTCATGGACGAGACAATAAAAGAAAATTTTCCAACAGTTTCCATGACGTTGTTTACGTTTTCTTCACGGGTGACGTCTCGCGTGACCTTTAACGAGATCGGACGCCATTTTGTTGGCATTTGAACGGCTGTCATTTGCCGCCGATCGTCTTCCGGAACGATCACGTGACCACCCTCCCCCTTTTCCGGCTAATATCGACCACCCACAGAGACGAATCGTTTTATAAGACGCCGACTAAATCCATTCGCAACAGGACACACTCACACACACACACACATCACACACACACATCACACATAAACACACACACACACACACGCACGCAGACACGCGCAAACACAGACACAAACTAACAAACAAACTAATAATTTCCAGACACTGAAGTGACCAACGATTAGACAAAAATGCAGACACTCCTTATTGATTCTGAGCAGATATGTATTGACGGGCGCAACACATCAATCCTATGGAGTTCTTGAAAGTAGACCGGTCCCGGGACTACTAATAGCAGACAGAAAATTTCCATGATGTCTGTCTGTGTCTGTCTCTCTGTCTGTCTGTCTATATGTCTGTCTGTCTCTCTGTCTGTCTAAATCGGTTTTCCATCGTTCATTGATGAGCCCTTCCTGCTTATTATCCAGTCATTTTTTGCACGGCATTGTCATGTTTCTTTTTTATCTTCGTCTCTTTGTCTGCCTGTCTTTGTCCGTCCGTCCACACGTCCATTTGTCTGTCTGGTCACGTGTGGTTTCGTTTTGCGTTGCAATGTGCGACGTTTTGTCAATCCTGCAGCATTCGATCCTCGATGGTTTTGCCGATTAATGTCTGATGTCACTCGTTGCGACAGATGCAATACCAAACGAAAAGCCACACTCACTGAACGGTGATATATCAGACATTGCATCAATAATTGACCTCAAGTGTCTGATTGATTAACACTCTTCTTAATTCCTTAATTCCGGGGGGAAAGACAGCATATGTGGTGGGCCCATTGTCCAGCTGTATGAAAAAAATTGTCCAACTGTATGCAACGCATTGTCTAACTCTAACTATTCAATCCGTAGAACATCATTATCGAAGCGCTTTCTTGTGTATTCAATACACTCAACGCTAGTCTAGCGGAAGCCGACGACATTCAGCAAGGTAACTAACCTCAGGCTTTATTATTATATACACAACGTTTTTGCACAGCTATATTATATATATATACTCGTTCCTTTTAAGCAAGCCTTGGTTCGAAGTGAATACGAAATTGAGTTGAAATAATTGTCTGTCAACGGTAACTAGTCTCTCCGGCATTAGATACATGTAGATTCAGTGACCTGCCAGAGGGATGTGATGTATTTTGTTATATTATATGCATCATTAATATTCATTGTATTACAGTCTTGTTTTGCATTGAAATTCCCTACAGCTCTCCCTCAGTCAGGACCATAAAAAGCAATCATCACTCTCAGCGCTCGTGAATAAGCTGAGGCCCTGCGAATCTTTTTCGAGTTGCGCTTTAGAAATGTTGAGATTATGAATACGATTAGGATTCTAAATAAAAGTATTACAGTGTAACATATGTAACATATGCCGCTGATAAACAAACAAGCAGCGTTACTTTAAAAGCGTCTTGAATTGCGTAAATGCCTGTAGGTCTACTCTGCTAGTATATAGTAGACCTACTGCCAGTCGCAAGTGAGGAGAAATGACGGCAGCGCATATTATATTAGTCGAGACACATCGTTTATTGAAAAATATTTTCAATTTAAAAACCAGATGCAATGCAATACATTGCATTGACATATAACAATAATAATACAGTAAAAATAATTACAATATAATCATATATTATGGCAATGCATCAATTACGCTAACAATGAAGAAAAGGTACAATGGAAGTACAATACGATTATATATATATAGTTATATACGATATAACAATAGAATATTATGATATCATGAGAATCTGATACAAAGCGAAGCAATAAAATACAATACAATGCGCATCAATACCGCATACAATAAGGCAGAACTATACAACATGATTATGATACATTTTCGAAGTGCAAAATAAATTATTTTCGCAAATAATAACTTATTCAGCAGAGATGCAGGTCAACTGTTCTAAATGTGCACACACACACACACACACACACACACACACACACACACACACACGCACGCACGCACGCACACACACACAATATATATATATATATATATAGGTCACCAGATATTCTCTGGTCCAAATACACACAGATCTACAATTCAATATTCCAACAATCTCGAATGAGTGGGAGACAGTCCGGCGCTTTATGAATGCCAACGCGAAATAAAACTGAAGTGGGTGTCGTGGCCTCAGCACATGTAGCAACAAAAACGCAGCCATAAAATCTGGAGCAGAATTGCCGTCAAAAGCCGTTAAAGGCTAAACCACATTTCGACATATAACACAGTGAACATAAAAAATTATATTATAAATAATTATACGTTTTTTATAAAATGTAGCCTAATTAATTTTACTAAGTATTATAATGCATGCAAAATTGGATGCGCCTACAGCAGCAATTTCGAGATGTCTAGGCAATGGGTATAATAATGTCACATGCACGCATGTTATGTGTGCATGTAGCCTATGTATCAGTTTAGATTCACATTTCCGCGACTCAGTTTCACGTTTCGGTGTGAAAATGCGCGTTACAAATTTATTTTAATAATGATGATGGTGATAATTATGTAAGTTTGTATGTATGTATGTATGTATGTATGTATGTATGTATGTATGTATGTATGTATGTATGTATGTATGTATGTATGTATGTATGTATGTATGTATGTATGTATGTATGTATGTATGTATGTATGTATGTATGTATGTATGTATGTATGTATGTATGTATGTATGTATGTATGTATGTATGTATGTATGTATGTATGTATGTATGTATGTATGTATCTATGTATGTATGTATGTATGTATGTATGTATGTATGTCTGTATGTATGTATGTATGTATGTATGTATGTCTGTCTGTATGTATGTATGTATGTATGCATGCATGCATGCATGCATGCATGCATGGATGCATGCATGTATGTATGTATGTATGTATGTATGTATGTATGTATGTATGTATGTATGTATGTATGTATGTATGTATGTATGTATGTATGTATGTATGTATGTATGTATGTATGCATGCATGCATGTATGTATGTATGGACAGTAAGAAATAATAGGTAGGCTTAATCCTCAGCCGTGACCCTTATTGAGTGTCTACATAGCGCCACTAGCACCAAGGCCGCAAATCTTGTGGAGAGGAAGGGCGGGAAATCCCACCCCACTTCATATCTTGGAGAAGAAACGTGACGGAATTCCTCCCCCACTATTGTGGTACCTTAAAATATTACTTTTGGTCAATGCATCAATTGAAATAATAATTACAATTCCTACGCAATGCTGTCACGCGGGACTCTCAAGAGAAGTGTAAGCACTCTAGGAGGAGAGTTTCCACCCACATAACATATGTCGAAAGAGGTTTACGAGTTTACGACCATGACCCACACTATACTTGCTTCTCTTGTCAAATGCTCTTGTGACAAGAGCAAGTCCTGTGAATCACTATACATCGCCTGACCTATTTGTACCAACAAGGTCGATGACTCTTTCTTACTTCGTCTCTGTATCTGTCTGTCTCTGCTTGTCTCCATTTCCGTCCCCATCTCTGTCTGTCTCTGTCTTTGTGTCTCTCTGTCTGTCTCCTTTTCTGTCTGTCTCTGTCTGTTTCTGTCTGTCTCCATCTCAGTCTCTGTCTCTGTCTCTATCTGTCTCTGTCTCCGTCTTTGTCTGTCTCGCCTCTCGGCCTGTCTCTGTATCTCGAGTCGCCATAAAAGTCGTATCACTCTGAGCATATAAGAAGGGATCACGAGTTGGCGAAGCAGCCTTGTAAATCACGATGCCGATGCAGTGATACATCTCGAAGGGATGCTTTATAAATGTTCGGCAGCAGCAGCAGCAGTAGTAGTAGACTTACAAATCATCTGACACCGTTTAGCAATGGTTTCAGCGCGATTAGCATGACGACCTCTTGAGTTGTTTGACGTATTACGCATTATAGTATTATACGTTGTCGTTTGGCAGACAAATTGTGTGCGGTTAAATGTTTTTTTAGTCGTCATCGTGTTATAACTTCCAGCTCTGCATCTCCTTCAATGGCAATGTCCATCTTCATCTTATTCGTTTCGTCTTTCTCCAGCTTTTATTTCTTTAGTTATACCTTCTCCAACCTTGGTTGTTTTATTGCTGTACCTGTTCACTTGTCCGTATATGTTCAGTTGTTCATGTCTAAACGTTTATTGATTAATTAATTCCTATAGCCTTCAATTTCATCCGTTAAGTCTACAGCTAGACTATTCATTATTCTAAAAGTTTCATGAGCTCAGGTAAGGCGCGACCAGATAATAAAACATTCGGTATAGGCTATACCGTAGTACAAAGTGTATAATTTTATGGAAGAAGGCTGTTTGGCACCATCTCAGCGTATACGGTCAAGAGCGGCGAACGCAGCCTGCGTCAACTTAGCTCTATCTAGGATGTAGGCCCTATACGCCCTGACATCACAGTGGAAGAGACGTCTGACTGCATAAAAATAACCTTAATAATTGTGCTCTGCTTATGTAGGGGAAGTCGGGGCGAGATGGACCCTTGGGGTATGATGGATCTCGACAATATAAGGTATCTATGATATCGCCACCTTCCGAATGAACTTTAATTACTGTAATACTGTTGGCGCCTTGGTGATTTGTCCAAAGTAATCGACCGAAACGACATTTTTGCGTGTTTTATGATGAAAAGTTGATTTTCGACCTGTCCGATCTTATTTTCAGGAAACAGTTATTTGCTAAGTATTCAATTGCACGTTGTGACAGGCTTTTGATAAAAAATATATTTTGTTAAACACCCTTTTCTGCTGTATCAACGAATCCAATATTGGCAGGATACCCAGTAGCTTTCATTTTTTATTGATGAAAAGTTTATACCTTACCCATGGGGGCGAGTTGGATCAGTCACCGACGGGGCAAGACGGACCTTGTGATCCATCTTGCCCCGTTAGTGTGATTTTTCGTGTGATTCCACTTTTTTCATCTGATTTCAAATGTTAATGAATTATTATGCTATTATTACTGTAACAAGTATTGTTGGATACAATAATAATAACAATTAGCGCGAAATACACGATTGCAGTGGTCTATCTTGTTCCACCATGGGGGCAAGATGGACCACTAAAATCATATGAAATTGTAAAAATGTACTCCATTGTAACTTCTGCGTTATTCTTAGTGTTTTACTTTATAGACGATCACATTTGTGCATAAAATAGTATTCTACATGTGATCAGAACATTCAATGATGAAGACCTAATGCGTGGGGCATGATTTATTACACTGGTCCATCTTGCCCCATAGTGGGGGCAAGATGGACCATTACTACTCAATTTTTAAATTTTAAAAATCTTATTATCGAAAAGAGATGCAATTAAATTTGTGCTGCCCTTAGCTAGGGCACTGTATAAGCTACGAGTAACAACAAACATTTTGCCCGTGAAGCACGTTTATGGTATCTTAAAAAAAGAAATCCGTTACGGGGTCCGTCTCGCCCCTAGTTCCCCTATATAGTCTATATATAATAGTTATATATATATTAATCTGCGTTTATTAGATTTGAGTTTACTTATATTTAATTCTAACCTATTTTTCGTTCCAATTTCTGACTATTCCGATTTTATTGCCGTATTTTCTTCCGCGATGCATTTCGTTTCAACTCACGCAACAGAAATAATTCAGCTGTATATGGACGTTTATGTAGCGCCTTAAAAGCGTCTTTCAGAAGCTGACTTCATCGCAATAAAAGCTAAGGAAGTAAGGAGAGTGATCGGCAGACAATCAAACAGCAGGAACGGCAGAGAGACAGAGAGAGGGAGAGAGACAGACAGACAGTGACAGAGACAGAGAGACAGAGATACAGAGATACATGTCAGAGACAGAGGCAGAGACAGAGACACAGAGAGATAGAGACAGAGATAGACAGACAGACAGAGACAGACAGACAGACAGACAGACAGAGTGACAGGTCGGTCACTGAGGAAAAATACCTAGGCTACTGCAGGCCTACTCTGCATGTTGCTGCTGTTTAACGACTCTTTTTCATATCATGGATAAGTAGCGTCGCCCCCTCCCTTCTCCAGGCTTGAGACTGGCACTGCCAAAGTACGAACAGTGGCGGAGTTCAGGTCTAACCTCTCAGTTGCAGGAAACAGATTTATAGTCTATTATTTTTACTCTAAAAGCATTTCAGAGTCGCTTGGCGTTAGTGCCATGTACTGGACGGACATTATTTCAACAGTAATAGACGCGCGTTGAAAACTATTCGATATCCGCAAGTTACTCCCGGTCCATTAGATAGTCCACTATTCCCCCTTTCTTCCCTGGCTCTGTGTAAATTTCCGTTTGCCATTTCCACGCTCCCGTCAACGCGCTTTAAGTTTTCTCCCTTCCTCCTACATGTACCTGGTTTGAAAGTTTCCACGCGTCTTATAAATTCTAGTTAAATTCTCCAGGTTTCTGTCGGATAATATTCTCTGTTTACTTAATTTCCAGATATAATTAAACACTGGCCAACCGAAAGCAATACTTATATTCAGCCATGAGACAATAAACATAGGCGTAACTTTCTATTATGTCCATTAACCACCATTTTTAGAAGCGCATGGTGGTGTTAATTGTCGCCACCACTTTTAGAAGTGCATGGTGGTATATTAGTCGCCTCCACTTTTAAAAGTGCATGGTTGTATATTAGTCGCCACCACTTTTAAAAGCGCATGGTGGACTCGGTGCTGTTAGTCGCCACCACTTTTTAGTTCTGCATAGAAAGATATTTTAACACGAACGAATATAATTATTAAGGTTACATGCATGCCTAGACTCCAGTTCAAAATCGCACTCGCGGCAGAGTTTACAGTGGCTACTATAGGGTGTTCACTGCATGGTTTCACAATTAGGTGAGGTCACCCGTTTTGTCGTTGCCTGCATGGACATGACATGCACTATGAAATGAAGCTTCTATAAAAACCAGGGCCGGGTTAAGAAATGTGGGGGGCCCCGTTCGGAATTTTTTTGTGGGGATCTTCGATCGAAAAATCAAAAATCTGACAACCTTTTTTTTATAGTGCTTTGGTCGAAATTTCGTCAACATTTACCAATTTTTCCTTTAAATTTTTTTCTCGTGTGTGGGGGACCCCTAAAGTGTAGGGGCCCTGTTCGGCCGAACATGTTGAACATGCCTTAATCAGGCCCTGATAAAAGCGTCAAATTAACATTTCATTTGGAAAAATGTGAACATGCACTGTTCCACTTTGCGACCCAAAGTGGCTGACAAAGCATTCTAAAATTCGTATTTTGGGAATGGAGAGGGAAAGTCGTGCAGGAGAGAAGGGAAGGAAAGAGTCGTAAGCAGAACTGAAGAGGAGAAAATTTATCTTGGAGAAACGTTACGCCCATGGCTGTCAAACACCATTCCTAATTATCAGTAATCAATTTCATTATCTGACCATCTTTCTTTGATCATACTTAACGTAACCATTCTTGTCAGGGTCGTTTTTAAGGAATTTTTAGAACTGCACAACTCCTTCTTTTCCATCCATTCCTCTATGGTAAATTACTTCCAATCAAAAGAAAACGCCCATTTTGTTGCTAGTTCTAACTGTACAGAAGTGCTTCTATAACTGCGGAAATCGATTTAGAACTACACCTTTTGTGTAGCCTACAACCGCACGTTAAAAAAGCCCTGATTCTTGGCAATTATGTATGTATTTATGTATGTATGTGCACTTGTTACAGCGCCCCTTCAAGCTCTCTCTACTCAGAGGCGCTCCCGATGCAGAGCGGACACTGCATCGGAGTTTCACGCCGAAGCGCTGAGCAATTGTAAGTGAAGGACTTGCCCAAGGTCCTTACGCGGCTTGAGGGTGGATTCGAACCTCGGACCTTCCGGCTCCAAGGCAACGACGCCACCACTAGACCACCGCGCCCCACAATTAGTCTCAGAGTAGATTCGTATATTCTCCACGCTATTGTTTTACTATCGAGACCGACATGAAGACAAACGCCAGAATCAGCCAAATTTCGATCGCTAGCCCAGCACTTCGGCCTCGATTCCTGGCTGTATATAGATATATTGTATAATATATTTATGTATATTATATAATATATATTTATATATTATATCCTTTATATTATTGCTTGGGAACTTGTCCATGCCCACGTGTGTGGGCCAATTCCCTTTTCTTCCATTGATCTTTGAGATCTAATGAACCAGTGAACTAGTGATTTATATTCTACGTGGAATTCATTATTTCTTACTTCGAAAGGCGTGTTCTGCGATGCCTAAAACTAAACAACGTCTCTGTGAGATTAGACAGACGCTACTAAAGTGCTCCCATAGGCGTAGGAGACGGGGGTCCAGGGGGGGGGGGGCAAATGCCCCCCCAAATTTCGGGCAAGTCTGATTTTTCGGGCAAGCAGACCCGGAAAAATAAAAAAAGGTTTTTAAACAAATTTACTTTTAAAAAATTTTCCGGGTCTTTTTGCCCGAAAAATCAGACTTGCCCGAACAAAAAAGGTCGTCAGACCTTTCGGGCAAAAAGTAACGGGAAATTTTAGAAGATTTCGGCCGGATGACTAAAAAAAGGTCGTCAGAATTTTCGGTCAAACGTAACGGAAATTTTTCTTAAGATTTCGGCCGGATGACAAAAAAATTTCGGGCAAAAGTCTCATTTTTGCCCCCCCCCAACGTTGAAATGTCCCCTACGCCTATGAGTGCTCCCACATACATACATATCGGCCGAATTGAAGAACAGTTATATGCAGTGTGCCCTCTAGGCGCTAAGATTGCTGGCCAAAGCTATAGCTATAATTATGAGACTTATGAGTGCAGATAGACAAAGATACAGGAAGCCAGAGAATTAGACAGATTCAGCGGTAAGCAGACGGACAAGCAATCACAAAAGCTGTAAGCTTATATTGGGTATAGGCGCATGCAGAGAAAGAGAGGCATGCAGCCAGAAGGATAGAAAACACGAATAGAATTAGACAATTGAGACATTGGATTGAGCTCGACAGCCATGCATGCAGGTACACAGGCGGGCTAACAGATAGACGGTCAGACAGACCGCTATGGAAGGTCAACCTATATACTGGACCAGGTGTTGACATAGAAAAGTATAGGTGTAAAAAACAAGGCAGGTGCATGGAACACGCAATCGTCATTGGAATAATGAAAAACTTTTGCACAACAATGGTTCTCACGAATCCCTGTCACTGTCTCTTGTTCTGTACTTGACAATGCTTCCTGTTCTGTCCCTGCCATGCACTGTTGTTGTCTCCTGCAGTTCTGTCCCTGCCACTGTTGCTGTCTCTGTATCTGCCACTGCCACTTGAAGTGTCTCTCTGTCTCTCGTTTTGCTTCTGATTTTGTAATTCATTCCATCTTTGTCTCGTACACAGTTCCTGTCTCGTTCTCCGTATCTGTCGGTTACTGTGTATGTCTCTTCCTTTCTATTTTCTGCTATGTCTGCCTATTTCACTGCATGCACTTTGTTTCTCTTGTCAAGTGTTGTGATGTCTTTCCATCTTCCTGTTCTCTGTCCGTGATTCAGCGTCTCCAGCATTTCATGTCTCTGTCTGTGCTTCTGCCTCTGGTACTGTCTGCGTCTCTGTCTGTCTTCCTGTCTTTGTCTCGCTTTCTCGCTTTGTCTCTATTTCTCTCTCTGTCTCTCTTCATGTCTCTGTCTCTCTTCCTGTCTCTGTCTCTCTTTCTGTCTCTGTCTCTGTCTATGTCTCTGTCTCTGTCTCTGTTTCTCTCTCTCTCTATCTCTCTCTCTCTCTCTCTCTCTCTCTCTCTCTCTCTCCTGTCTATTACTTGTACGTCAACCTGCTCGTATCAGCGCCTGTCAGCCCTGCCTTCATTGCTCATGACTCGGGCATTCTCTGTGCTCCACACTCTTCCTTCATAATATCTCCAGTTCTCTATCGACGCAGGTCCTCACGATGACGGAGTAGTCTTCTTGAAGTGGCTCTTCATAAATATCCGATTGCGCTTGACCCCTGGACGTCGATGAAGATAGAAGACTGACCAATAGATAGACTGCCCCCACCCCAATCGAGAAGATTGCAAGGGTCCATCTGGAAAAAATCCCGATCGATTCTGCCGATCCCATCGTAAACAGAACTAATCATTTCCTGCCACATTTTGGTCCACTTCAAGCCGCACACAGATTGGGGAGTTTCAGGGGGTGTATGGGGGAGGGGTTAATTGCCCACATCCATGGACCGCTTTGTCTACTACCGGAATGGTTAGGACTCTCTAGGGATCATTTATACGCAGAAGGGATTGTTTATCTTCTGAACCCCCTCTTCTGAACGATCTTTTAATTCCGTGAACATCATGTACACGTATACGCTATGTATAACTTGGTAATAATACCGTAGTCTATCACAGCATGACGTTATTTAATATAGCGCAACAAAACATGACGATGTAATTGTAATAGCCTACGCCATGAACCGTTTGATTATTATTGGGAAAATCTCGCTCTCCTACAGTCTGATTGCTTGACCCTATCGTCCTTTATAGTTTCCATGGCTCCTGCGGGGCGGGAAAAGAACGGACACCCCCCCCCACTCACCGAATTGCAATTGGTCTGGCGTCAAATCCCGTACTGGCGATAAGTCGATGGTTCCTCGGTGGGGCAATCTGGTCGTCCGCAGAAGCTCGCCGTTCGCGAATCCGAAGGATTAGGAATACGAAAGCAGCATACACAAATCGTATGGGAAGGAGGGAAAGAAAAGAGCGACGAAATGTCGGAGATATAAGGAGTGGAGGAATGCTGAAAGGAATAGAGGGAACACAAGATGGAGGTGTGGGATAAGAAAAGAGGAGGAGGGAGGAGTATTGGATAGAAAAGACGTTGAAAATAATTAGAGGAGGATAGGGGGAAAGGAACGTAGGAAGATGAGCAGCAATAGTGATGATACAATAGTGATGATACTAGATTGATGATACAATAGGGATGATACAATAGTGATGATACAATAGTGATGATACAATAGTGATGATACAATAGTGATGATACAATAGTGATGATACAATAGTGATGATACAATAGTGATGATGCAATAGTGATGATACAATAGTGATGATACAATCAATAGTGATGATACAATAGTGATGATACAATAGTGATGATACAATAGTGATGATACAATAGTGATGATACAATAGTGATGATGCAATAGTGATGATACAATAGTGATGATGCAATAGTGATGATACAATAGTGATGATACAATAGTGATAATGCAAAAAGGGGAGCACTTTATATGAGGAGATGACGAGAAAAACGAAGTGGGTGAATCAGGACAAATAAAACTGATAAGGACTCAGAGAAAAGTGCATGGACAAGAGATAGGGCCTATAATAGGGGGAGACTGCAGAAGGAAACATTATGTCGCAAAGCATATAAAAAATGATGGATTACGGGAAACGTGAAGCACGGACAGGCTGAAGAGAGGAGATGGAAGATGAGGAGGAGATGGAAGATGAGGAGGAGATGGGAGATGAGGAGGAGAAAAAGGAGGAGAAACTGGAGTGAAAGGTGGACAAGAAGATGGAAGATCAAACAACGGACAGATGACCATTGAGGTCATCGGGCAGAGGTCAGGGGGAAATGACCCTGTGGGCTGGGAATGAGTCAGCGAAAGAATGACTAGAGGAAGTGAAAACGAGAGAAGAAGAAGCAGGCATTGTAATGATAATGGGTGGGAGAAGGAGAAGGACAAGAAGGAGGAGGGAAGGAAAAAAGAGAGGAAAAGAAATGGGATGAAAAATACAGCGAGCGAGAGTCAAATAATATATAGTTAGGTAGGTTGGGAGGCAAGCAGACACACAGACAGGCATGTGGGGCGCGGTGGTGTAGTGGTGGCGTCGTTGCCTTGGAGCCGGAAGGTTCGAGGTTCGAATCCACCTCGCCGCTTAAGGACCTTGGGCAAGTCCTTCACTCACAATTGCTCAGCGCTTCGGCGTGAAACTCCGATGGAGTGTCCGCTCTGCATTTGGGAGCGCCTCTGAGTAGAGAGCTTGAAGGGGCGCTATAGCAGGTGCACATACAAACATGAAGCTAGATGAGCAGGTAAGTCAATCAGTCAGTCAGTCAGTCAGTCAGCCAGTCAGTGGTTACTCTGCAAGTCACGAATTCAATCACATAATCAGGCAAGCCAGTCAGCCATTTTGCCAGCCAAACAGTCAGCAAGTCAGTCATTAAGCCAGCCAGCCTCCAACCGTCAAGTAAAAATGAGTCAGTCATTACTTCAGTGATAGAGTCCGAATCCATGGCGCGGACTCCTGTGGCCTGCAGGTCATTGGACGCAGGCAACACGCGGAGCGAATTCAAAGGATCGCCATTTGCTGAATAATCCTGGAGTTCATAACAAAGGATAATCGTTTCCATGGAAACAGTTTCCATGGCAATGGTGCCGTGATATCGTTTCCAGAGCTGTCGTTATGGAAATGGCAATTGCATGTTGACCGCTGTGCGGGTATCATCATAGATGCCTTGCTTGCGGGATAGCTTCCATATATGAAAGCCATTGTGCGCTACATAAATTGCA
>OX243819.1:15078659-15081159 GCA_945859605.1 Lumbricus rubellus | reverse complement strand
GAAATGTCTCGTTCTGTGAATGGGACTTAGGGTTACCTTGAGATGGCCTACTGCAGCATGTACTTTTCCTGCTAGCTTTTTGATTATATTTCCAGTTTCACTCCTTTTCATGTATTCTACAGGTCCATGGAGTAACTCATAAAATTAGTTTGCAGCTTGTCCATATGAGGATCTTATTGTAATTGCAGTTAGAGCCTGATGAAAATTGACCTTTCAACATGGCTGTTTGCTGACTAGGTCAAAGCTTGTGTTTACAGTTTGCACAAATTCTATTAATAAATTCTATTCTAGTGTTGTTGTAGCAGAGTTCAGATGAGCAAGAGAAACAGTAGCACAACCTTAACTCTTAATCACTAAGAAAAATTAATTATTAAGAGTTAAGGTTGGGCTACAGAATCAATTATTAAATTCTATTATATTCTATTTATGTTGCTCGTCTGGACTCTGTTATGACAATACTTGAATAGAAGTTATGCTAACTGTAGACACAAGTTTTGACACAGGTACATCTTAGTCTTATATTTGTTGATCTGTGTGTTTTAGTAAAATTTTACACTTTTCTATGTCCGATCGGCAAGCGTTGGTTCCTTGGCTTTTCCATTTAAGCAATCTAGTTGTCTAGGGCACTTCAGTTTCTGTATGAAAGTAGACAACTGTCTGGTAACTGCTTCTTTCTCTTCTTTAGACCATATCTTGTATTCTCTGCTCCTGTTCCCTATTTTCTTGACATCAACTTTGTAGCCGTCAGCACTATATCGGCACAACCTACTTATCGCACTGTTTAATTAAAAATGCATAATCCATAAATTCAACCAGTTTGAAAATGTCAACTGCACTGGCACAAACTACTTGTTGCACTGTTTAGATATTCATTCATTAATCACTCATTGTTAGAATTTATATAGCGCCTATTCAAGACACTACTCAAGAAACTACTCAGAGACATACATCGAAGGGTTGTATAGTATCATCAATTATAATAATGAAGGACGAATCATGTACATCATTATAAATTCACAAGACTGTAACTGATGATACTATACAATCCTTCGATATGTTTAAACAGGTTCAATTGATGGATTATGCATTTTTAAACAGTGTGATAAGTAGGTTGTGCCGATGCCGTTGACATTTTCAAACAGGTTGAATTGATGGATTATGCATTTTTAAACAGCGTGATAAGTAGGTTGTGCCGATGCCGTTGCCATTTTCAAACAGGTTGAATTGATGGATTATGCATTTTTAAACAGTGCCATAAGTAGGTTGTGCCGGTGCAGTTGACATTGTCAAACTGGTTGAATTGATGGATTATGCTTTTTTAAACAGTGCGATAAGTAGGTTGTGCCGATGCCGTTGACATTTTCAAACAGGTTGAATTGATGGATTATGCATTTTTAAACAGTGCTATAAGTAGGTTGTGCCGGTGCAGTTGACATTTTCAAACTGGTTGAATTGATGGGCCAGAAAATTTTAAACTGTTTGAGTTTATGGGCTATACATTTGTTAACTGTCTAAAAATTGAGTGACTATACAACTGGTTAAATTGAGTGTCCATACAACTGGTTGAATTGATGGACTATACATTTTAAGTGCTTAAATTGAGGACTATTATACAGCTGTGTAGATTAGTGCCTGTGAGAAGAGTAGTGATGCCAGTACGGTTGATATTTTAAGCAATGCCGAAATGGATTTTGTACTCATTTGCAAGCCAGTTAAACTATCTGATCCCGGGTATGTCTTGCACAATAAAGTGTGATGATCTGCTTATAACCTGAACATGTTTCAAAAATAGCACTATTCAATGGCAGATACAGTTGGCTTATATCTTGTTTCAGTTATGTTACCGTGGTGACCTGTGCATCGTATTAGAATTGATATCTATTAGGCCTCTGCTTGTGTCACAGCTTATGTTTAGTTTATGTTTGGCTGTATATTATGATTCTAATTTTTTTGCACAGTATCTTAACTTACATTGAAGCTTGGATATCTTTGCATGACTAGTTTTAGTGCCAGCATATTGCTTCCAAGAAGCTCAGACTGCCCTAGGTAAATGGCTCTCCTGTCCCACTTTGATGTCCTTTGCATTCATTTAGGTGCTATGATTTTTTTTCTGCAATGTCAATTTCAATGTCACTGGAATAATAAATGAGTTATTGATTGCTAATTTAGTTTCTTGTTGGTCTGTAGATCCCTGAAGAGTTCTTTCTTAAAGTGGCGCTTAAGTGGTGTCAGATTACAATTACAAACATCACTCAGAAATCAGAATGTATTGTTCTGTAATATAATGTAATCAGCAATTTCTACAGCGCTGCTCACAGCCGTGGCCATTCAGAAGCGCTCCCAGTGCAATGATTTTTATTTGATTGCTAATATGAATTTTATTTAAAAATTTCAAGACCATTTGATTTAATGCATGTAATTCCAAAAATTATTTTAAATTGGTTCACACACACTCTTTTGTACTCGGAATGATGCTGTGTGTGTACAAGTCCAAGCTCTC
>OX243819.1:15056159-15073659 GCA_945859605.1 Lumbricus rubellus | reverse complement strand
ATCGCAATATTCCATCGAAGTGTGTAGCACCTGTTGAAAATACAGTTTGAGTTTATAACTTCTATGGTGACTGCTTGCATAATGGCCGGTGCGATTTCTATCTGTGTATATGTATCTATGCGTAATTGTATAATTATGTGCATTGGGCAAGTGTATGTGTATAAGCTCATGTGTATGTATGTATGTATGTATGTATGTATGTATGTATGTATGTATGTATGTATGTATGTATGTATGTATGTATGTATGTATGTATGTATGTATGTATGTATGTATGTATGTATGTATGTATGTATGTATGTATGTATGTATGTATGTATGTATGTATGTATGTATGTATGTATGTATGTATGTATGTATGTATGTATGTATGTATGTATGTATGTATGTATGTATGTATGCATGTATGTATGTATGTATTGTATGTATGTATGTATGTATGTAAGTTTGTAATATGTATACGTATGTATGTATGTATGTATGTATGTATGTATGTATGTATGTATGTATGTATGTATGTATGTATGTATGTATGTATGTATGTATGTATGTATGTATGTATGTATGTATGTATGTATGTATGTATGTATGTATGTATGTATGTATGTATGTATGTATGTATGTATGTATGTATGTATGTATGTATGTATGTATGTATGTATGTATGTATGTATGTATGTATGTATGTATGTATGTATGTATGTATGTATGTATGTATGTATGTATGTATGTATGTATGTATGTATGTATGTATGTATGTATGTATGTATGTATGTAAGTATGTAATATGTATGTATGTATGTATGTATGTATGTATGTATGCATGCATGCATGTATGTATGTATGTATGCATGCATGCATGCATGTATGTATGTATGTACGTATGCACATAGTATATGTCTGTAGGTTTGCATGTTAGATGGCATTCTGTCATCGAAAGATCTTTGGGCCAAAGCGAAAAGATGTAAACCAAATTAATGTCACTGAACTCGCGAACTCGCTTTAATTTCGCCATTGCATGACGCCAACCAGATTGCAATTTGACCATCGCAGAAGATTTGGATTTGACCCTTGACCTTTGTGGTCAGAAGCTTCGTCTTCCGGTCATTCTAATCTCCTATTGAATGCAGCTGCTCGGCTATTATTTGGAGTCTTAAGAACAGACGTATATCCAGCATAATATGCATGTAAACAAACACTTATGTAGCACTGTTTTTCCGCAGCTTGCGGCTGAGGAAGGATTATGTGGCTATATACCGGAGCACGGAGGGACTAGTAGGTGGGTTTGTTTGGGAGAAGTAGTTCATTCATTCATTTCGGAAGTTTGTATAGCGCCTCTTCGAGAAGCCAACTCAGAGGCGATCCCAGTCCATCAACGGCCAATGTACCTATAGGCAGTTGGTAGAAAGCAGGCAAACTATTTCGGGGCACTAAGTAAGAGTCCATTACAAGTGGAGAAGGCTCGACTCTGTCTGGCAGAGGAGCGAGGGACCGAGGGACCAGGAGCTCTCCATTAGCTGAAGAGCGCAAGGTTCTACAGTAGGCTAAGTCGGATCACATGGCGTCAGAGGTCAGACAAGTTGGGCGGAGCACTACCAGAGAGCAGTGTTTAATATGGACTTTAGGGGGGGGGGGAGTTCGCCCTCATGGATGACACCCATCCCCGAAAAATTTGATAAATGCTTTAGATATATGACATATGTGCCATTCCTTCCAGAAAATGACACACCTAATATTTTCCCCTCAGAGCAATTCGACATCATTCTCTTTCTGGTTACATGTGCATATGCAAAATTTGCCCCGCCAGAGCAATAATATTCGAGAGTGAGTATAAGGTACAGCATTTATGTACTAAAAAGGTCATAAAAATTATATTAAAATTGGCATATTACGTCAGAAAAATTTCCTCTCAAAGGGTATCTTTGGTGTTTGGGTTGGTGTTTGGGTTGGTGCTTGGGTTGGTGTTTGGGTTGGTGTTTGGGTTGGTGTTTGGGTTGGTGTTTGGGTTGGTGTTTGGGTTGGTGGTTACCATCCACCCATACTGACCATTCCCCCCCCCAAAAAAAAACCCTGAATTTCCCAAGCCCTCAAAGCAGGGGACAAGATTAAACACTGGCCAGTGATATACCGCAATGCTGACAACTGCTGCCATTCATAGAATATGCGCTGCAATGGAGGTTGGAAACCAGTGCAAAACATCACGCATGTAGGCAGAAACTGGGTCATATTTTGGAATATAACCAATAACTTCCAATAAATGGAAACAAGAACTCGGTCAACACGTCGTATATTAAGACAGATGGTTGGCCAGCAAGAAACGAGCAGCAATGATCAACTCGATTGGATGTAGGCCTACATGGAATTGACAAGGACCACGACAGCATAGCATCATGGGAGAGGACTATATAAGGGTAGCAGACAACTGACAGAACAGCTTCATATGACCAGTGGGTGTCGCTTCATATGACCAGTGGGTGTCGCTTCATATGACCAGTGGGTGTCGCTTCATATGACCAGTGGGTGTCGCTTCATATGACCAGTGGGTGTCGCTTCATATGACCAGTGGGTGTCGCTTCATATGACCAGTGGGTGTCGCTTCATATGACCAGTGGGTGTCGCTTCATATGACCAGTGGGTGTCGCTTCATATGACCAGTGGGTGTCGCTTCATATGACCAGTGGGTGTCGCTTCATATGACCAGTGGGTGTCGGTATGCGCCTGCAGTGAACTGGCTGCGACCAACAATTCAAATTAAATGGGGTTTGGATGGATTGAAGGGCAAGAGAGTTGAGGCCATCCAACAGAAACATTTGCACGACACATCAGACCACTGAATCAACAGCACGTCAGTGGACACATGCTTGTATGTTATCAGCTTAGATCTAGTACAAGAGTCCACATGACCGTGTCATGGAGATAACATCAGACGTGTAGAGAATGTAGGGTTAAGGGCACAAAACCGATGTCTTGAGAACACCAAAAGGGACAGGGACCAGGCGGGACCTAGTGGGGATATATATTATATATATATATATATATACATGTACATGTATATATATGCCTGTACAAAAATGCGATAGGCTATACGTATATAATATACTCAACTAATAGACATACAGTAGAGATAGACAGGCAGCATATAAATATCATCAGATTGAACACAAGACGCTATTCTTCCAGTGAAACCGAGTATTGTTTTTTCATGAAGTGGCGCTGCACTCTGCCACGCCTATTTTCGGAAAAGAAACGTCTTCAGCGAAACACAGCAACCGCTGTCAAGTCTTCCTGTTGAGATCGGTGAGCAGCATAGAAGGCAATTCAGAAGGACTTTATAATTATCGCAGAAAAGATTATTCAGAAACGACTTCAGCAACGAACAAGTTGAAACCACGCCTTCACTCAAACAGTCTCTTACTATAACGTAAACATTGTATGCTATATTATGTTCGCATGCATATCTGTAGGTGGCTTCCTTAGTGTGCGATGCAACACAAAGACCAGTTGTAAATGAAATTTGTGGAGCTATAAAAGCGTTTTGTGCGCAGTTAAAAAAATAGTTAAAAACTTTAAACAGTTTGTATTAATCCGATTGGGAATAATTTACCATGGAGGATGCCGATGGGAAGGGAGATAACCAGTTATGCGCCGTGCAATTCTACAAACTCCTTTAAACAAGTCATGCATTTGTGTAGGCTTGTATGCACGTGTGTACAACAGTTTCATTTAGGCTACTGCGTCTGCGTTCAGGAAATGCATTAGCTGTAATTGTAATTGGTATAGGCTACCTAACATCCATATAGCGCTGTATCAATAACAAAAACTCTTTAGTTGTGCTCAAGATCTGAACCAGTGAAATTACTGTCCAACATTATAATTCCGACTTCAGGGGCTCGACAAACTGTGTAAGGAACAAACTGAAGTCTGAAGATGGTTTGAAACCGTAGATTCCTATAGATAAGAGGCGATATCCGACTGATTGGTTCAAAATAGGCAAAACTTACGGCCATGGCTGTTGCAACATTAAGCATATAAGGGACAGTCGAAGTAGGGGCATGGGCGGAGTTTATCAGGGGCTAGGGGGAGCTAAGCCCCCAAGAAGGCCCAGATTTAGCTTTTTTACCATGAAAATGATATCTTTTCCGGGCTTAGCCCCCCTAAGAAGGCATTAGCCCCTCCAAGAACGGAAACCAAACTCCGCCCATGTGTAGGGGGGGTGGTCCAAGGACGTCCCGCTGGAAGATGTCACGACCCGGGAACGAAGAGACGGACATGCGAAGGTCTTTAAAGGTTAGCTTTCGATGGAGCATAATTACCAGGAAGACGTTTGTGCACAAGGGTTAGAATCCTGAAAGTATACGACGTCATTGGACCCGTTCGGCTTGACCTCCCCGGATTTTGACCTAGCTGGCACCGGAACGGAAACGGCAGCTCTGGCTGTTGCGGAGCAATGCGGTGTTGATTTGATATAGCGCCGGTGAATAAGCTGGTCTCACTGACGTGGCTTTTGTGGGCGCTGAGAAATTCTCGAAGATTTACATTACATTTACATTATATTACACTCGATAGTTTAACCCTTTAATGCCGGAGGTATAGGGTTTCCAATACCATTTACTACCATCTCGGCATTAAAGGGTTAAACGGTTTTCTATTCCATTCGTTAGATGTCGGTATAGATCGGTCGTTTGTTGATATTCGTTGTCTAGCATTCGCTATGTGACCAACTATGAACATCATAAAATTTATTATAGTCTGTGGAGGACAATGAGCTGTTTTGACAGCTTTAACTGTACAGAGGTGCTTCTACACAACTGCACATTTTGTGTACAACTGCACGTTAAAAAAAACCATGGGCAATAATAGATCATTTCCTGGTTCTCTACGCTGGCTTAATATTATTATCACATCCTGCTGTAGGCTACTGCGAAAGTTGCTTACAGTTCTTAAGACTTACAGTAGTCTGGAGAACCCTGGCGAATACGTTGTAAGCTGAGTGGATTGGAATCACCTTCGATTAGAAACAGGATGCTGATGGGTAGCAATGGTGACTTCTCGAGCGGCAAAGTAACTGAAGTTTCGTAGCTGACTAGCTGTACGTATACGATGCTCAATTGCTCATAGGCGAAGTTTATCAGGGGGCTAGAGGAGCTAAGCCTCCTAGAAAGCTCAGAGTCAGTTTTTGTTACCATGAAAATGGTATTGGGGAGGGGGGAAGGGTTAGCCCCCTCCCAAGAAGACTCAGACTCGAAAAAATGTATTGGGGAAAATAGGTTTTACACGAACGAAACTTGAATCGATTGACTAAAAAAGTCATCAACTTTTTGGGGGCCGAGGAAAAAAATTCGGCGCCGCTCGATCTGGACTTTCTCCGCCCCAACCAAAGTTCAAGTTTTATATTGATCCCTCCGCGATTCGCAATATGGTGCTACCAGTGGTGCAGTGGGGGGAACGCGGGGGAACGCCATTGCCCCACTTTTTTCCAGGGATAATGAAATGTTAATAATAATAATAATAATAATACTAATAATAATATTATTATAAAGAGTGTTCCCCCACTTCATTTTTTAGGACTACACTACTGGGTGCTACTAACTGAAGTCATTAATTGTTGCCAAAGAGAGAGAGAGAGAGAGAGAGAGAGAGAGAGAGAGAGAGAGAGAGAGAGAGAGAGAGAGAGAGAGAGAGAGAGAGAGAGACGGAGACGGAGACGGAGACGGAGACGGAGACGGAGACGGAGACGGAGACAGAGACAGACAGACAGAGAGCGAGAGAGAGAGAGCGCGAGAAAGAGAAAGATGCCTAGTAAATTGTATTTAATATGCCATAGATTTGATTAATTTAGTTGATAATCTGTTTACATACTTGCGTTTCAATGGAATGTACGGCATTGTAAACATTCTGATGTGTAAAGTATGTACATGTCTACCTGCGTATATGTTTGCACACATGAGAGACTGTTTCAAATAACACCATATATATAATATTATATAAATTATATATATATATATATACATTCATGCACTCATACGTGCGTCACAAATTCAAAAATAAACATACACGAATGTGTGCAGGGGTGCGGTGTACGTATGTGTATGTTTGCACACGAAAAATTTGACCTTTTTCCTATGAAACTATCATTCGTGTTTTTCATTAATTCACGGTTGATCCGCAGGCAACACCTTATAACCTTCAGTTCACACAAAATAATATTGTTGACGCATGTTTTATCGCTTAAAATTGGCACTGACTGAACTTAGAAGAACATTAACAGACCACGTGCCTGGCATTGAAGCAGATTTTTTTTCTCATGCCTATAGTTGTTTAGAGCTAATAGGTCTTCCACCATCAGTTCGCTCTGCCATCCTCTCTGGTAGTGTATCCTCATCTTTCTCTCGTCTAAAAACTTGCCTTTTTCTCGGGGTTGAACGCACTGGGAGCGCTTCTGAAAGGCTCTTGCTGCAAGAAGCGCTTTATATATGGTCAAATAAGATAAGATAATAGGTCACAAATCCCAATAATCCTCCGTTACCGGTAAGCAGACAAATATATGATTGTTTCCCCATACAGTTCATAGGGATGCATGGTGTCTGCCTTTGCTAGCCATAACTTGCAAATCGAACTAAAAGAATGTACTTAGGTTTGTGCATTTTTGTAGAGCATTTTAGGAACCTTTTAAAAGCGCAATCTGCTGATGGAGCGGCTGAACGGTGCTGTAGTGCAGCAAAAAAAGAACCATTGGGGGGAGAGGAATTCACTTGAGGTATAATTATAGGCCTACACTCAGGGGCGTCATTTGGGGGGGCAGGGGGGGGCATTTGCCCCCCCTGAATTTGGCGGAAAAAACAATTTTTATATGTATATCAGTGCATTTTCTCATTTGATGAAAATAAGATATCTTTATTTTTCATTTGGAATCTAAGACAGCAGAAGACCAATTACTACATGTATCCATGGTCAGTGCTGTAATCTGGTAATTTCTGGATGTCAGAACTTTGCACAGAGCGGTCTCCTAAAGTGATAGAAACCTCCCAAGAGATTGAAAGGATCTCGTGTGCTAAGTTGGAAAATAGCTAAAATGGCAGAGCACCCCTATTATAGTGGTCAACAATGTACAAATGAGGGTCGTAAATCCTGATGAAAGGGAGGAACTTAATTACCCCCATATCTATATCACGGTGTCCTATAGAAGTCAACAATGTAGAAGTCAGGGCAGTAAATTTTGATGATGAAAGGATCTATCTATACCGAGGTCACTACTGTACATCGGCCCTGACTTGCGGCGAAAGGCTGACTTTGATTCTATAATGGAAGGTCATCAAGCATTGTGGACACCTTAGCCCTCTGGGCCCGATTCCACCCACCGAAAACAGATGGCGTTGACAGATATGCCAAAGCCGGAGTAGATCAAGGTGGTAAGGAGGATGTGACGACTCAGACTGCACGCATTAAATAATAATTAAGTGCTAGGGGACAGGAATATATAACGTACCAGGGTATTGTATATTATAGGCCTATATAGATATGTATTTATATAGGCTCTATATATATTTATATACATGCGTCAGTACATAGTGTTCTGCGTCAGCTTTGGGGGTGGGAAGAGACACATAAGAATAGTTATATAGTATGTTAATTAGGGGAGAATGTCCAGCATTGGGACAAATTTTACATTTTATGGCATACAATCTGTGTTATTTGTAGTACATGTATATTGTTGATATAGTCAGAAACAGCAATGTTTCATGAACCTAAAATGATTTTATTGCATTTTTATCATAAAAATAAACCTCCCAAAATTAGAATTTTCCGTTGTGAAAAAATGTGTCCCAATTCAGGCCATAGCGTCCTGCATTGGGACAACGCATGTGGAGCATTGGGACACACAATAAATCTGGTTCTAATCATATCTAATAGAGTACAATATATCATATTCCAGTTGACAATATCTAAACGAGTGACTAGAGTAGATTAAACAATAATATTATCAAAAATTTAATCAATACGAGCAAGCTTCCGAAGACCCTGTCAATCATAATAAAAATTGGACTTACTGGTCAATTTCAAGTAAGTGCAATGTATCATATCTTTACCCATCCTGATAGCATTCTGTTTAACACAATATACAGCAAAACCGCTTAAGTTTAATTTCTTATGATGAATTTCATGCATTGAGATTGTCCCAATGCAGGCCATAAGCACATGTCCCAATGCAGGCCATCTATGGCTATTTCTTTACTTTTCAACTATAAAAAAATGTACGCTGTAAATGACGTCAACATTTCACCGAATGCTTTGCAGTTTACTTACCTAAATAGTTAACTGAAATTTCAGGCTAAATCTGCACTAAACATTTAATGCACTGGTTGAGAATGCGTGAGTGAAAATTTACTTTCTTTACCTGAAAATGAAAATTTATAATATTTTGGTCAAACACGTTCTTCTTCGTGGCATAAGACGCGTGATCACTCGCAACGTCAAAAACGTTCGTTTGGTGGCGCCACACGATTTTATAAATACGCGGAAGGTTATGATATCTCGCTGTCCCAATTCAGGACCTGTCCCAAAACTGGACATTCTCCCCTAGACACAGAACCAAGCTCAGTTCATTTCGAGACCTGATATTGAAGTATCTAGAGGATTCTTAGTGAATGTCAAATAGGACTAAGTGAACTTGTTAAATGTCATGAGAGTGTTCTGCTTTTCTGCTTGTTTCCAATCATGGTAGTCGCCAGGAGCTGTATAAAGGTGTGATGGTAAGAACAACTCTATTTTTGTCGCATGGCCTGAATCGGACCACCTTTGAGTATGGATGGTGAAGGGCGCTATATAAATATTGATTGATTGAACTAGATAAACATTGCAAGTAGGCTACACACAACTCCAACTGCGCATAACAGAGAAAGAGAGAGAAACAGACAGACAGACAGACAGACAGACAGAGAGAGAAAAATAGAGAGAAATAGAGAGAGATAGCTGAACTGTTTCAATTGCATAAATGTACATTTTTTATAATGTATAGGCCTACCGGTTGCGTTCTGTCGTTAGGCTTATAATTATGCAGACATCGTGCAACACTGGCTTGTGCTGCTTGCAGTTTTTACACACACACACACACACACACACACACACACACCTATATATGTACATATGTGTGTATATGTATATATATATATATATATATGCATCGATTAAATACGAAACATAAGCTAGCTAAGTTTTGCCCCCCCCCTGGAAAAAACTGAAATGACGTCCCTGCCTACACTACGAAGGAAAGGAAGACCCAAAGAACAGGGATAAATAGGATTAGCGAGATTCAAACAAATCAAAAGAGATCCAAAAGGATCTACAGAGAGGCAAGAAGATCCAAAAAGATCGACTAAAGAATACCTAAGAAATCCAAAGAGATTCAAAGATATCCAAAAAGATACACAGAGATTCATAGAGATCGAAAGAAATCTAAAGAAATCCAAAGAGATCCAAAGAGATACAATGATATGGTAGGCTTATATCTATAGACTGTAATCTATTGAAACGACCCTTCAACCCTCGGCCGAAACGACCAAAACGATGCAACATTTTTAACGGAAGCGACTGAGTCTAAATTCTCCGTAAGACCGCGGCTGCTTTATGCAGTAATTTGGCCGCAAGTCCATTAATAATTAAATGGACTTGCGGTTGAACCTCGGCATGCCTTCGTCCCTCTTCCAGGGTCTAGTTGGCTTCACAGGTCCCTTGACAAAGCCGCGCTTGTAATGAATATTTGAACTGCACGGCGGTATATTATGCGCTAAATGCATGGAACCCTCTTATGAGAAAGCCTTGATAAAGACGTCACATAAACTAGACAACAGCATTCGCGTGTACCACAGCTAGAGATGACGCAATAATATTATTGGGCAGCAGAAATGATGGCAAGAGGAAGCATGCTATTAAACGGGAATCTCAAATGGGTGACAAAATGATGGTGATTCTTTATGAATGGATCCTCGTATGAGCGTTAGATTTTAAAGCTTCTTGTTGATTGAGGCTTTAAAGTGTAAACTTCCTATAAGTTTAGATGCTCAAATAAACGGCAATCTCCGAAGTGAATAAGAGTCACACAGAATTCGCCTCATGCAAAGAAACATGCATATTATATATATCATGCATATATATAATTATATATATATATATAATATAATGTATTTATATATATATACATGTATTGTATATATAATTATAGCAAGCTATTCCAAGTGAGGCCACGTGCTTGATCTCTCGACAATAAGTTATTTTGTCTTTCGTATTAATTGTGTTTATAGACAAACTATCTTAGAGGCTGCGTGTATACCATGTACTTTGTTGTTAGCATAAACATTTATGAATCTGGTCCTTGCAACAGTTTTATGTATACTGTAGGGGCCTACATGTATAGCCCTACTTACTTATTGCGCCGTTCGCTATTCCGAGTCGAAGCACTTATCCTGCCTGCAGCGTTCTTTCTTTCCACATCAAAGACTGGTTTCATGTATAGTGGTTCTGCATCCAGACTATTATTTCATCTAATCCAAGTTACTTTATTCTGACTTATACGCAACTTCGGTTCTCTGATTTTGAACAGAGTAGTGCTTCTGGTGTATACGCCAGCTGCACTAGTCCTATATCAAGGCTTCTAAGCGGAGGTCGGCCGTTTTAGATAAGGCGTGCGGTGTATACGTCGGAATTTTCTTCGAGTAAGACTATAGTAAAGAGATTGGAAGCAATGGACCTAGAAAGACAGACAAAGAGACATACACATAGAGAAATGCAGCAAGACTTACTGACGAAACACAAGCGACAAGCATACAGACATGCATGCATGTACAATTATTGTACATGCAGACATACAAGTCTGACGTAAAGTAGGAAATATGCGGACTATTTCAGGGCATGTATGTATTTATAAAGGCAGAGTGCAAATAGCTTTACTGACTGTTACGCTAAGGCGCATTGCTATTAGCTAGACTATAAATAGATTGATAGACAGATGGATCGATAAATAGATGAATAATGGATGGATGGATGGATGGATGGATGGATGGACGAATTAATGGATGGATGGATAGATGGATGGATCGATGGATGGATGTATGGATGGATGGGTGGACGAATGGATGGATGGATGGACTGATGCATGTATGGAAGGATAGATGGATGAATGATTGGTTGAATGGATAGATGAATGCTTGAATGGATAGATGAATGGATGGATGGTTAGATGAATGGTTTTGAGGCGGCGCTGTAAAGTCACGCCAAGCCTCCAAAATCACTAGAAACCGCCCATCGCACGAAATACCTAGCATTAAAACAGTCACGATTGCAGCGTTCTTTATCTTATTCAAGGAAGACATGGCGCGGCCACAAAATTTCTGAGCTGCTCCTCAAAAGCAGTGTGCTCTTGGGTATCCAGTCCCAGTAATCACGATTTTGTGGCGGCGCTGTAAAAGTCACGCCAAGCCTCCAAAATCACTAGAAACCGCCCATCGCACGAAATACCTAGCATTAAAATAAATCAGGATTGCAGCATTCTTTATCTTATTCAAGGAAGACATGGCGCGGCCACAAAATTTCTGAGCTGCTCCTCAAAAGCAGTGTGCTCTTGGGTATCCAGTCCCAGTAATCACGATTTTGTGGCGGCGCTGTAAAAGTCACGCCAAGCCTCCAAAATCACTCAAAAACCGTCTATTAACTGCTCGAATTACAGACAAATACCGGGTGGCGCATAAAAAACGTAAATTAATATTTGATATCTCTGAAATTAGATCTTTGCCAGGTTAACAAAGTTTGGGAACGTTTTTTATGCGCCACCCGGTATAATTTATGGGTTAAGTCTTTCTACTGTGGCCAGTGGACAATCATGCAAGAGCTGCATACATAGTGGAAAAGATCGGTTTCGTACAATAGGTGTGGCGTTGTCAAAGAGTTAAATTGTATGCGCCTTGTACAATCTTCTGCTGCTGCTTCAATTGCTTTTTCAACTGCTGTTTCACTTGTTGCTTCAGCTGTTGTTTCTGCTGCTACTTTTGCTGTTGTTCTATTGCTGCTGCCAGTTGTCCGTGGTGTCTTTAGTGTTTGTGTTTCTTTTGAATTATTGATGATTCTTTCAGCTATAGCCATTGCTTTTCTTCGTTGTCTCGGCCCTCTCGGGTGTTGTCTTGGGAGTTGTTTCTGTTGTTCCTGGAGTTGCTTCTGTTGTCCTTGGAATTGCTTCTGTTACCCCTGGAGTTGGAAGAGACAACTTATTACGTTGTTTCTTTCGTTGTCTCTGCACCTGCCAAAGCCTCGGCTGTTCCCGTTGCCGTTGCCATTTCTATTGTCATCCTCATCATTATCCGTTTCATTAGGCGTATAATTATATTGGCTGCTGCTCCTGCCATTTCATCCACTGTAATTGTCCCTTTCGTTAATTCAACGTTGCCACTCTCGTTGTCTCTCGTGTTGTCTTTGTCCCTGTCTCTGGATGCTGCTGCCTGCTTCTTCCGTTGTTCTGGATGCTGCCTCTGCATCTCCTCCATCCCCTGCTGCTGCAGCAGCCGGAGATTGCTGATGCTCCGGCGAGGATGAGGATGAGGAGGACGAGGAGGATGTCTCAGCCAGGCTGAAGACAGCGCGCGCCAGACAACAGTCGATAATCGGACGTTGGTGCATTCGGCTTCGGAGTCTCGCATGGATAGTAATCACCGACTGACTGACTGACTGACTGACTGATTGAGTGACTGATTAACTGACTGACTGACTGGCTGACTGACTGATTGATAGATCAGCTAGAGAAGAGCGCACGTGCCATGTGATGCGCTCGACTATCGGCGATCCAACAGGTAGGACCTATAATACACGCCGTCCTTTTTATTTAAACATTAGCTGCTCCCTCCCGGCGTTGCCCGGGAAATGTAGGTTTATCGCCCTAACCCAGCTCTCACACGCTCCTGCGAGGCAGGTTCGCCACAACTCTGGGGTACCCAGCGTTTTCCGGTGAATTTCGTTTCCTTTTCCCAAATCCGCCCCATCCTATCCCACGCACCCATCCATCCCCGTCCCAATCCCAACGCCGCAACCCAAACCTGCCTAACCCCAATCCGCCCCACCCAGCACCCACCCTTTGGAGTGCCCGACGTTGCTCGTGATATTTCTGTTTTTTACCTCACCCGTTCCATCCCCTTCCCACAGCTTTTATCCACTCCTTTCTTCCTCCCACACTTCTTTCCCCCACCCCCGTCCAGTTCCGCCCATCACCCACTGCTTACCCTCCGTTCTCTCCCCCTCATTCTCGTATTTTTCTTTCCACCTTTGTTCCAACCCTTCCCGCCCCACCTCCCACAATAATAATAATTGATGCCCCTTTGCTTGGAATGACCTTTTCCCTTCATTCGTGGATTAAGCTCATGGCTATGTCTACTCCTTGGTTGAAGGCATTTATCTCCTATGGCTTCTGCATGCACAGAACTGAAAGCGCCTGTTGATGGCTCATACATCTATAGGCGCTCCATAAATGTCCAGATACGTACGATACGATATTAATTATCTATTATTATTACTATTATTGTCATATTACCTTTTCCTAATTTGCGATCATCTGCTCATACTATATATAGCTATCAGTGCTTTTGTTATTATTTTGTGAGACCGCTTGACTTGCGTGCCAAGCTGAGCCTTCGGCGAGACATGACGTCAATAAATGACGTCAATAAATGACGTCAAGAGCAATCGGGTCGTTACCGTATAACGATGAAGATCAATGGCGTCTTAATTGCAGCGTAATCTACCGTCTACCGCATCGAAATTTAAAATGTTCATAAATCGGGATTCAAAGTGAACTGCGAGCTGAAAATAGCGGCGCTGACCTACAAATTTGCTCGATAATGTTTTGCAAAATGTTTCGCCACGCTCCTGCGTGTCTTTTCAGAGCCATTCATAGGACAGACATACACACAGAATTACAAACTTTCATAGATATAATATAAATATATGCAGTGCACAGAATATTTGCTGTTTATTAGGAAGGGGGTTTAGGGCAAAGCTCGAGGGTACGCGTACCCTAAAATAGAATACGTTAAAATACGTACGTACCTTTCAAAAAATAGATTACGCGTATAATACGTACGTACCTTTCAAAAAATAGAATACGCGTATAATACGTACGGTACCATACACACAAATTTTATTCATGGTTTACTCGGCGACCCATAGCCTACGTATAATCTGACGTCATCTGTAGGCCTATGCGTCATTGAAACCGGTACTTCCGGTGGCGTAGCAGTAAATTTAATTCGTTAAATTCTTCGGTTATAATTAATTTAATGCAAATTGCACTGTCTTACTAATGATAGCTAATATAAGTACACGTCACTGGTTTGCAAATTGCTGTAACTCGAAAGTTGCAGTACGTCTATAACTCTATATCTTATAATAGCCCACGCATCAGTCAGCGATTCAACGATGACCAGAGAACATGGGAAGGAATGGACGCACGTGAAAGTTTTGAAAAATGCGAAAAATAATTATTTAATTGAATGCAATTTTTTGACAAACAGTTCTGGTTTGGATCAGGCAATCGCATAAGAACACACCTTTGAAGTGCTGCAGCAGAACTGAGCCGACTGAGTGCATTCAGTGCAATGCATGCTGGATAAACATAGACCTACAATATAGCATTGCTGCAATTTACTACGCCATATAGCCTACTGAGTTGTGATTGTTTGCTTAAATTAAATTGTAGCCTACATTCTTTAAATGAGCAATGACATGGTTAACGTATTTTATTTATTGTTACGTACCCTAAAATAGGGTACGTTAAAATACGTACGTAGCCTACCTTTCAAAAAATAGAATACGTATGGTACGTACCCTCGAGCTTTGGTTTAGGGCATAGCCTAGTTGTAAAAAACGTTTTTTTCGTTTTTATTCTCTCCCCAAAA
Organism: Lumbricus rubellus; assembly: GCA_945859605.1. NCBI lineage: Eukaryota > Metazoa > Annelida > Clitellata > Crassiclitellata > Lumbricidae > Lumbricus > Lumbricus rubellus. Next base: position 15,058,729 of record OX243819.1, on the reverse strand, counting down.
ACGTCGTTTTTTTCGTTTTTCTATTTTTCCCATGGTTTTTTTATCGTTTTTTAATTTTTTAATTTAACTTTAGTTATTCATTTACTTTCTGTTATTATTTTCCTTAATTTTAAATTTGTCTGGCATTTCTTATGTTTTCGCCAAATCTCAAGGATTCAGCTAACTAAAGTCATTATTTTATCGTTTAACATCATCATTTAAGTCTTTTAGGTCTTTTTAAAGAGATCAGTCTGCGTGTAGTAGGGTTCTAATCAAGGTTTTCAAAGTTAAAATGCGGTTTTAGATGTAGCAAAGTCAAATTATTTTCCGTTTCGGCTTTTTATGGGTTTTTTGTCGTTTTTTGTGTGAATAAAACGACGTTTTTTATTCCGTTTCCATCGTTTTTTATATCTATGGTTTAGGGTTATGCTTAACAGTGTTAATGGCACGAAGAGCACACGGCCCCAGTATCGCTTCCCGCTACCCTCACAAAGGTCGACTGAACCTTTAAATCGGCAGAGATGGCACTGCGGTACAATGAGTGATTGGACGTGATGATGGGTGGGCTACTGGCTGTCGCTACAGTTAACTTAGACTCTTGTAATAACTTTTGATCATCCGTCATGCAATGAATTGTAATCAATCTGCGTTGTGTCAGTTTTAAATTAAATAAACATTATTATTATTATTGTTATTGTCACCGTTATTAGGTTAATATTATTTTTTATATTATTATTATTATTATTATTATTATTATTATTATTATTACTATTATTATTGTTGTTGTTTTTGTTTTTGTGTCATTGCTGTTGTTGTTGTTGTTGTTGCTATTGTTGTTACTATTGTTGTCGATATTGCTGCTGTTGTTGCTGTTGTTGTTGTTGCTGCTGTTGTTGTCCGCGCTGTAGTCTGGAGCACCCCTGAGTATAGTGAGGTCGCTATAGCAAATGCGAGTAATAAATAAATAAAAGTTATCTTTTGACTTTGCCCATCTTATCTTTTTACCCCATTGTTTGTTTCCTTAGAAGTCTTCGTTTAAACAGCACTAGCCAACCGACATCGAAGGACGTTCTTCTCAGAATATTCCGAGGCGGCTGTGACCTTGGTTTCCGCGCAGGTCGGAGAAGGTCGTGACTTCGGAAGTGTCCTTGGATGATCGTTGGGGTTCAGACGTCGGCCAGTGCAGGGGTGTGCGCCGACCTCCTGCACTCAGCCTCCGCAACCGCGGACTCCCACCGGGATGATAACGCCCAGTCGGAGCTCGTCCATCTCTTGCCACGATCGCAAGCCAGGTAGGCAGCGGCCGCGGCGGCGGCGGCGGCGGCGGCGGAGAAGGAGGGTCAAGTTGCGCGGATACATTATTATATGTCGTGCAACGTCACAACTGCCCGTCACGCAACTTCAAATCAAATCAAATCAAAACCAAAAATCATATGTGCTTTAGGCCTATTGTTCACTAATTTTCAAACAGGAACAATTTTGCACGATATAAAATTATGTGCAAGCAGTGAAAACATGAAAACGCATAGGAGCACACTGTGACTCTTACAGGGTCGCCTAATTAGGCCTATTACAATACAGACAATGTCAGACCACTGCAGTGGAGTGGCATTTAGCAGCGCAAACCATGTTTAAACAATGAAACGTACACTTGCGCCACAAGCTAGGGTTTATTGTACACCATTTCAATTCATTTGTATGTAAAACCCCCAAAATTTAATTCCAGTGACAATAGGTATATAATCGTGTCGGTTTCTCCTTGTTTTGCATTTTTTGCGTCATTAACTTCGCTTCGCTGCGGCTACGACAATGACGCTGTACTATTATAAGGAAGACTTCTTGATCTACAGTACTTTTGCTACGTCATTAGCTATGCAGACCTATAGTGTTATGTTGCTAGAATAATGGCAAATAGGAATACCGTGTGCATTACGACGATCATTCTTTGTTCTAACAACAATTACGTTACGTCTTTAGCCATGTGATGCCACGTTGTTAGAATAATGGCAAATAGGCCTATACGGACGCTACGGTATATGTTATTATTACGACTCCTCTTTGTTCAGCAAACACTAGGCTATTCTTGCGTCATTAGCTTTGCTCATAGACATGGTGCTGACTTGCTGTAAACACAATAGCCCTGTTACATAAGCTTTTCTAATTTTTAGGACATAAATTTAGGACATAACATGTTGAACATGTTTTAATCCATCTCTGGGTCGGTCCACTGTAAAAAAATATGTGCGTGGGTTCCCACAAAGGGGCAATTGGAACTTGGAAGGTGGCCTAATCATAGCACACAGGCCTGCACGAACCTTAATGCGGACCTGTTGGTGTACCCTTTTCAGTGATCCTGTAAGGTTGGGGTCCCCACAGTTTTCCTGAACAGGGCCTCCACGTTTGCTAATCCTGCCATGGAGATAAGGGGGTTGTTTTAATCATTTTCGAAACTCTTCTGGACAATCCCGGACATGTGGTCATTCATTTTATGGCTCGTTCACTACAGGGTGGGCCAAAAGTATTTGTTCAACTTTGAAGGCCTATAACTTAGGCAGTTTAACAAGTAAGTGTATGCTTAATGCATAAAATTA
>OX243819.1:15028659-15051159 GCA_945859605.1 Lumbricus rubellus | reverse complement strand
GCGAGAGGGGAAAAGAGAGAGCGAGAGAGAGAGCGAGAGAGAGGAAGGGGAGAGGGAGAGGAGGGGGAGAGGAGAGACAGAGAGAGAGAAAGAAAGGAAGAAAGAAGAGAGAGGCAGACAGACAGAGACATAGAGAGACACACAGAGAGTGAATTGGACATTTGGACAGGAAGAGACAAAAAACAGGGCTAAGGATGAAAGTCGGCGTTTGAATAAGGGCGCATTATTCAGAACAAAGCAAGCACATAGGCATACTTACAGACAGACACACGTAGGTAGACAGACAGACAGACATCCAGACATACAGACAGACAAACAGACAAACAGCAAGAATGGAAGCACAGAGAAACAAGCAATAAGGAAAGCAGAGACGGACAGATCAACGAAAGACGGTGAGATAAAAGAGTCATCATTACAGAATGTTGACCCCAGCTCGACCTCTGTCTGTACGTCCATATGTCTGTTTGTCTGTCTCTCCATCCCTCCATCTCACTCCGTCTCCGTCTCCCTCCCTCTCTCTCTCTCTGCCTCTGCCTCTGCCTCTGTCTCTGCCTCTGCCTCTGCCTCTGCCTCTCCATCTCCCTCTCCGTCTCCCTCTCTCCCTCCTCTCTCTCTCGCCTTCGCCCTCTCTTTCTCTCCTTCTCCCTCTCCCTCCCTCTCCCTCCCTCTCTCTCTTTCTTTCTGTATATTTCATCTGCTCGGGATTGAAGAGCTTTGAGGATTTTCCTGTAATGGAAGAGATGCTTCTGCTGCTGCTGCTGCTGCTGCGCCACTCTTCTCTCTCCCGCCCCAGGCTCCCGTTACTATGACAACGGGCAGTTTATCTCTCTTTCCGTTCCAAGTATGTCGCTGTCTCTGTCTCTCTCTCTGTCTCTCTTTGTCTCTCTCTGTCTCTCTCTCTCTCTGTCTATCTCTGTCTCTTCCTGTCCGTCTGTCTCTATATTTCTCTCACTCTATAGGGTCAGAAGACATGAGACTATCGTCCTTATAGTCCGTTAGGCCAACAGTCAGCACACGCCTGACTCCAAACGCATGCAGTCAAGTAGCAGAACATAAATGAATAAGCACCAACGAAGAAGGCGAGGAGGAGGAGGAATAAGCGCCTTGGTCGTCATCGAGAGGCGAAGACGAAATGGACGACGGGTCAACTGTATTCGATGGTCGCTTAGTCCGGAAATGATAAGTAGTGTAGTAAATAACCGTTCTACTGCTGCGACAATTGCCTGGCGGGACGGCTTCCGATGAGCTCTTCCCGCGAGATAAGGAATCGAGGGAAGATGCATGGCCTAGGGGGATGATGCAAGAGTCCCGAGGGATGCAATGGCCTGGGGGAGGTGATGCAATGGTCCTCGGGGGGGGGGGGATGATGCAAGAGCCATCTCGTCACTAGAAGTGCAAGTGGGCTGTGTGAGAGTTTGCGAAGCTGTGCAATTCAGCACGAGTAGCCTACTATAAATAGAGAACCATACACAACTAAAAGACGGACAGGTTTTTTAAAGCAGCGAGTATACATTATATATATATATATATATATACGGCGGCTGCGACTATAAGTGTTAAAGAAGCAGCTACAAGAGAAAATTTCAATCAGCTATGTCTACTTTTATGATGACAAATCTCGACTGCATGACACTCTGTTGTAGCTCAAGTTCACTCCCTTCCTTCAAAAGCGACTCAAGCTCACGGTTTCTTTTTGACTTTCAGGTACTTGGATATCTACAGCAACTTTTTCTTGTGAATGACTATCTGCGACTCAGATCATTTACCTTTCAGTGTGACCATACGCGCGTTAGGAATGTAAAGTAAATTAAAGTCGTCCAAGGGCCGGAGGCCCGTTGGTGAGGCGCTCATCTCCTTTTCTTGGCCCGGAGCCGGCAATGTACGAATCCAAAGGTCCTGGACACGGGGCCAGTGATTTTCCAGGACTTGCCGTTTACTTCCCAGCTTATGCCGGTACCAAATTATACTGCTTGGTGACAGAGGCATGTGTGCGTAAACAACTTGCCAAAGGTCGTTACCCGGATTCGAACCGCAACCGCCTGCCCCGTGAGCGAGCGCGTTACCGATCAGCCACCAGGTTGTTAGGAATGTTATTGATGAAAATAAAAATAGATATGATGAATTAATTAGTGATAGTAGAACTGTTATATGAAAAATGGCAGCACCTAATGACACAACGACTAATGGCTATGTTAGATATTTTAGAGGGTTCAGTAATCTTTTGGGCGTTTTGGCTAATGTAGGCCTACGCATATTATTAACCCATAGCAATCTGACAATAGCGGACTCTTCTTTTTACCACCTGTATTCAGCTGCTATCCATTTAGCAACTGCCTATTATAATAGCCGAAAAGAAAACATTGCCTGCAGCCCAGCGACCCGCATCTAATGCGGTTTCTTCTTGTTCATGGACAGCCGAGCTGCCCAAAAATGCTAAAACGCATTGGCAGAAACTGTTATACAGGGTGGGCCAATAGAAATGCAACAAGTTTGACGCCTTATAACTTGAACAATTTTTATCTGAGCGTCTTGGCCTGTATATCTGATTGAACATAATTATCCATTTTATCATTCTGCAAAATATCTAAGAGATACTATTACGACTTTTTAAGATAATGCTATTAATGTTCGATGTCCCTTTTTTGACATGAAACTGCAAGAAAAACCAAAAGTCTTAAACTGAATAATGCCAATGACTCAAATCTAAGCAATCACTAGTTCTAACAATTAGCCTAGGCCTAATAACAACTCATATCTTGAGTGAATTTATCATAAGTCAAATATTCAATATGTCCACCACGTGCTTTAATAACAGCATGGACACGAGACGACCACTGATCAATGGCTGAGGCCACCAGTGCTCGGGTTATTTCAGCCCAGCAGTAAACAATAAATTTTTTCAAATGTTCAACGTCACGTATCGGTTCACGATAGACCAGTTGCTGAAGACAACCTCAGATCGAATAGTCAACCGGGTTTAAATCCGGATTGTTCGGTGGCCAGTTCTCCGGTTCAATAAACTCTGGTACGTTAGCGTTCAGATAGGTAACCGTATGACGTGAACGATGCGCCGGCGGGAGAACGTTTGCGACCACAGTTGCGGCTGTTAGACGTTCCCGTGGCATCAATTTGTTTAATCAATCGATGTAGAGCATGTTTATTCCATTTTCTAGAAGGGAATTCTATCAACATCTGATGTGCATTGTATTCTTTTTCTACTCTTAAGATTCTGATTAAAATTCTATCCTCTTCCGTGAGCGGCGCCATGATGTTCATTATTTACATTCAAAATTGAGAGGTGTGCGCCGCACCAAACGTTTTATTTAAACGGTGCCGTATATCAGCGCAAGATTTGACACAGTAGTAGAATGGATAATTACCTTCGATTTAGTATATTGATCACGATGTTCGGATAAAAAGTGTTCAAGTTATAAGGCGTCAAAGTTGTTGCATTTCTATTGGCCCACCCTGTACTTACCGCTTATTGTGCTTTTGGCTTTTCAGAACAGATCGGTCTAGTTTTATGCGACCAAAAATATGCTTGTTTTATTTCTAGAACAGCTTTTACTTAGGCCAGCTATCAGGAAAGTAAACACAGCAGAGTGCCAGTCCCAAGTCCGAATGAAGTATGAGGGCAACGATAATGACCTTTCTTCTTAATTCTACATGTACATGTATAGCAAGCAGTGCTGTCGTTTGCGTGTTTTGCCTGTTGTACCGTTGCTCTACGTATATAGGCTATACAGCATATAAGGCGAAATTGCATTTAAAATTGATGAAAAATACAGCAAGACTTCAGAGACACGGCAAAGATGACAACGTTGGATGAAGTGTTGCAACAGGTGGCCAGTGACAACCGCCGTGCCGTCTTCGTGAAGTCTAGGAATATGATTTGTGTGACATGCAACCGCCGAGAACACAGAAACACAGAGAAGGAGTGAAAAGGAAAATTGTGAAGAAAGAGGAAGAAGAAGAAGAAGAAGAAGAAGAAGAAGAAGAAGAAGAAGAAGAAGAAGAAGAAGAAGAAGAAGAAGGAGGAGGAGGAGGAGGGGAGGAGGAGAAGACGAATGAGATGGAGAAGAAGAAGGAGAAAAAGAAGAAGAAGGAGAATGAGAAGGAGCAGAAAGAGAAAAACAAGGAGAAGGAGAAGGAGAAGGAGAAGGAGAAAAAGAAGGAGAGGCAGGAGGAGGAAGAGAAGAAGAAGAAGGAGGAGGAGGAGGAGGAGGAAAAAGAATAATAAAACGAGAAAGAAAAGGATGAAGAAAAGATGCAGCAAAAGAAGAAAAACGAAGAAGAAGTACATGTACATGTAGGTGAAGAAACTGAAGACGAAGAAAAGAAGAAAAGCAAAATGAGAAAGAAGATGGAAAGATAAACGAGAATTCAGCGATGAAGCAGAATGATAAAAAAAAAAGTAGAAAAGAAGACTGTGCAGACGACAGGAATTAAAAGAAATGCAGAAAGGTCAAGACAAGCAGGACGAACAAAAAATCAAGCAGCAGTGAGTCATTGAACCAAGGTAGTCTGACGGGGTGTTGAAACAACGATTTTTTCTGCCTTTGATTTTATTTTATTTTAATCAGATCTAATTTGCGCGTGGGCCTACGATTAATGCGTAAATAGATGGATCCGATTTCACCAGGGTCTATGACAACAGAGGCCGTTACCCTGGACAGAAATTTCCTTGGCATAAGAAAATGTGGTTGAAATCTGCTTAGCTCGTTAATCGCATGCGTCAATCGCGATTAATGAACAGCCCTATTGAAAACTGTTAGGAATGATCTTTCATCGCTTCGTATGAGTTGCAAATTTATTTGCACATGCATGCTTCTCTGTCATTCTATATCTCTTTGAATGTCTCTCTCTGTCTCTCTATGTCTTTCTGTCTCTCTGTCTCTGTCTGTCTGTCTCTCTTTCCCTCTGTTACTGTCTCTCTCTCTCTCTGTCTCTCTGCTTCTCTGTTTCTCTCTCTCTTCTACCTCTCTGTCTGTCTTTCAGAGAGGCAGACGGTGAGGTCCTCTCTGTCTCTCTTTCTCTTAGTCTCCGTCTCTGTCTCTCTGTCTGTCTCTGTTTGTCTCAGCCTGTCTCTGCGCGTGGGTCTGTCTGTCTCTTTCTGCTTCACTGTCTCTCTCCATCGGTCTGTCTGTCTGTCTCTGTCTCTCCTTCTCCCTCTCCCTCTCCATTCGTGTCTGTCTGTCTGTCTGTCTGTGTGTCTGTCTGTCTCTCTTTCTCTCTCTCTTTCTCTCTCTCTCTCTTTCCTCTGATTGACATATAACCCAATCTATATCTGCTGTAGTAAGTATGATCGCCGTCGTTCCGCGGTCCACCTCGAGCTCTCAAGACTCGAACCATTCGACCAGAAGAACCACGACTGCGTCCAGTCAGGCTGTCAGCGCATCGTCATCAACGTCAGCGGTCAGAGGTTCGAAACCCAGCTGCGCACGTTGGGTCGCTTCCCTCACACCCTTCTCGGGGATCCGGCGAAGAGGCGACAGTTCTGGGATCGAAGGCGCAACGAGCTGTTCATCGATAGACATCGACCGACGTTCCAGGCCGTCCTCTACTACTATCAGAGTGGCGGAAGACTGCGCCGACCGCTTGAGGTCCCTGAGGACATCTTCCTTGAAGAGCTCCAGTTCTATCAGATCAGTGAAGAGACGATCACTGAGTACAAGGTCAAGGAGGGATTCATACTCGAGAAGGTTGGTCGGTTGAATGTAATAATTATTCAGGTTGAATATATTAGGCGATTCTCTTTAGAAAAATGAGGATTTAGCTGTATACATATAGCGATCGTACAGCATAACAATTGTGGTCTGAACTCTCTGAAAGACAGACGGATAGACAATTATAGACATACAGAAAGACGGGCAGACAGACAGACAATAGATAGAAAGAAGATGGACAAACACATTGGATAGATATATAGACAGACACATAGTAATACAGATATTCATACAGACAACATCCAGATCGACAGACAGACAGATAGAGCCCATTAGATACTCAGATAGACAAATAGACAGACAGATAAACAGACAGACATATGTACATACGAACAGACGAATAGACAGACAGAAAGACAGACAGGCATATTAGACAGACAAATAGACAGACAGACAGATAGAGTCCATTACGATAAACACGTCCGTCTGTAAACAATCGATTCACAGATAACTGGAAATTAAAGTCCTGATCCGCCGGCAAATGACTCCCATGCATCGCGTTCCGGATAGGGATTAGTTGCATACGAAGAAGAAGAAGAAGAAGACTTGTTTACTTGCAAGTCCTTCATTTTCTTGTACCAAGCAACACCATTGCTCGATGTCGAAAGTACGTAACAACATCCGAGGGTCTTTAACACGAAATCCATCTCACATTTCACATTTCAGACGCAATCTTCGTTTATCAGCAGCAGCAGCAGCAGAAGCAGGCGCAGCAGAGGGATTGTAAATGTAATCAAACATTTATATAGCGCCACTTCAAGGAAACTCCTCAGAGGCGCTCCCGACCTGACACCAAACCATAATCAAAGAGAATGGTTTTCAAACGCTTGCGGAAAAGGGGCAAAAAAGACAAAGAAGTTTATTACGGAGACTAATAGGCAACTTATTCCATGCAACTTATTCCAGGGATGTAGCAGTACTGCAGTAATTTATATAGCGGCATTAAGTTTTTCATTTTCACTCAATTACATTGCATGAAGATTGGTGCGTATGGCGTTGTAGGCGTCACAGATAAAATCTTTCCAGTTCCTTTCATTCATTCCGAGTATCTGCGTAACGCGTATTCAAGAGCCCTACTTAGAGACGCTCTCAGTTCAGCCACAGCAAAAAAGATTTCGAGCGACTTATAAAAAAAACAGCACACGGGTTTAGCCTAGACATTAAGCAAAGCAAAGCTAATGGGGGTATAGGACCTTTCCAGATGGCTGGACTCACACGATAAAAAGGGCCGACGTTGTAAAACAGAAGTGCGAATTATCGGAACCAAAGGCTTCCCTCTTTTCGATGAGAGCAGACATGCTGTGATATCAGAGACAGGTCGAAAAAGATCAGACAAGTTGGCTGGAGCGCAACCATGAAGGCACCGCCAAACAAGAGCAGCAACTCGGCAGGAGATTCGCGGAGAACACAGCGATGGACATCACGCACAGAGGCAGATATGCATGTAGGATCATATTTAGAAAGGCAAACAGTGAGACGAGCAGCCGGACGAAGAATTGATTGCTTGCATACGAACTTGTATTTCGTACTGGACGATACTTATATGTATGTATGTATGTATGTATGTATGTATGTATGTATGTATGTATGTATGTATGTATGTATGTATGTATGTATGTATGTATGTATGTATGTATGTATGTATGTATGTATGTACGTACGTACGTATGTATGTATGTATGTATGTATGTATGTATGTATGTATGTATGTATGTATGTATGTATGTATGTATGTATATATGTATGTATGTCTATCTGTCTGTCTGTAAGTCTGTAAGTCTGTCTGCCTGCCTGCCTGCCTGTCTGTCTGTCTGTTTGTCTGTCTGTCTGTCTGTCTGTCTGTCTGTCTGTCTGTCTGTCTGTCTGTCTGTCTGTCTGTCTGTCTGTCTGTCTGTCTGTCTACCTGTCTGTCTGTTGAGGAGTTCAGACCAATTTGATACAGGCATGTTGTTCTGCCATCATACTTTATCATGCGTCCCATTTGCCACGAGCAAACATTGCCGTATACCTTAAGATCTCAATTACATAATCGAGTTAACCGTTTGTGGAGTCAAATAATTCGATTGATTGATTGGTTTTGAATGATTGATTGATTGACTAACATATTGGCTGACTGATTGATTGATTGATTGATTGATTGATTGATTGATTGATTGATTAATTAATTGATTGACTGACTGGTTGACCGATTGATTGGTCGATTGCTTGATTGATTGATTGATTAATTGATTAATTGAGTTGAATTGATTGACTGACTGTTTGATTTATCTATTGATTGATTGATTGATTGATTGATTGATTGACTGATTGATTGCGTAATTGATTTATTGTTAATAGACGGGAGTTTTTATTGCATAAACGATGCATGCCTGTTGGTTACTTCTGCTAAAGGTGAAGATCCTTCCGGAAGTGGACTGGCAGCGGGCCATCTGGATGTTGTGCGAAGAACCGGACAGTTCAAGGTCCGCGAAGGTCTTCGCCGTCGTGTCCATCGTCTGCATCATGGTCTCCATCACGAACTTCTGCACTGAAACCCTGCCAGCCTTCGACCGACCCATCTGCGTCAACGTCACATCCGACAGTGGCGCCTCCTACCAGATCCAGCCGAACTACAGGGACCCGTTCTTCATCGTAGAGACGGTCTGCGTGTCCTGGTTCACTGTTGAGTTCATCCTTAGACTGGTCTCCTGTCCGTCGAAACGATCCTTCTGCAAGAACGTGATGAACATCTTCGACGTGCTCGCAATCGTTCCCTACTTCATCATTTTAATCATACAGAACACGGAGGGCAACTGCGAGTCGGCGAAGAAGAGCGGGTCGTTCATCTTCATCCGGGTGCTGCGCGTCTTCCGCATCTTCAAGCTGTCGAAACACTCGCAGGGTCTGCGCATCCTCGGCATGACGATCAAGACGAGCCTCAGGGAACTCGGCATGTTCTTCTTCTTTCTCATCGTCGCCATGATCATCTTCAGCTCGGCTGCCTACTACGCAGAGGTCGGGGAGGACGACACGAAGTTCACGTCGATCCCTGGGGCATTCTGGTGGGCCATAGTTACCATGACGACGGTCGGCTACGGCGACATAACACCCGTCGGCATCTGGGGCAAGATGGTCGGCACGCTGTGCGTCATCGCCGGCGTGCTCACCATCGCACTTCCCGTCCCAGTGGTCGTCGCAAATTTCAATAATTTCTACCGACACGAGAGCGGGCGAGGATACATAAGCGCCTGATTTACGCGACGCCGTTAGTCCGGAATTGATGGCGCCGTCGGCCGCCGCGCCGCGCCGCGTCCGCCGGTCGGTCTGCGCCGCTAAGTGAGAGGCGGAGGAGGAGGAATAGGAGATGGCTTTCAGCGCCAAGCTGCCTCGTTCACACGCTGCTGCTGATGCTGCTGCTGCGGTTAAGTGAGAAATAGTGTTCCAAAGTTCAGCGACGACACTGCATGGATTGCCGCCTGTTGTGTTTTTCAACGAAAAACGGAAGATTATAGTCGTGCACGAAACGGTTTCCGGTTGATTGTTATAGTCTATGCTGAGACCGAGTAAACGATGTCGCTGACTACTTTGATGGCATCGTCATTACAACCGAACTCCATAATTTATTACTAGGACCCCAGTTGATGGGTCGAGAGTCGGAATTTTACTGCAAGCCTGTTTTATCGTAGGTTTTCATTTGCTGGACTTATAGGCGATTCAAAGAACTCGACAAATTTAGTCTAAAATGTTTTGGAATGAACTCCAGCTGCGTGGGACATACGCAGCGATGGTATGGTTCATGGCTACACACACACACATATATATATATATATATAGTTATATATATAGTTATATAGCTATATATATATAGCCTATATATGCACACACATATATAAAAGCACATAAATATATATGTGCACACCGATATATATTATTATATGTCTGAGTGCACATATATATTAGGCAGTGCAGTAGCTTAGGGGTTAGCCACAATAAACTGTCATGTTGAAGTATTTGTAGACTATACCACTAGAGGCCATGCATGAAGATTCTTACAGGCAGTGGCGGCAAAACAGCAGGGCAAATGCCTGGTAAAATAGCTTTGCCGTGGTCGTTTACCTGCCACATTAATGCTTGCCATGTCAAGAATTTATTTTGGGCATTAATAATATTCCTCCATGCACTTGTAGCTTGTAAGGCTGTCCTGGCCTCTAGCTCTGTCCTGTAATAGTTACAAAGCATGTCTCTGCTTACAGGGGAAAGACAATATTAATAGAAAAAATTAATTTTTAGTTTGCTGATTGAAATAAATATAATCCCCATAATGGATGGCAAATGACAATGCCCGAAAGCTGAGCTGTCAAGAACAATTGAGCATAGGTCAATGAATCGAATTTGCTGCATCGTTTTTCTGCTGAAGGACTAGCCTTATCTTGGTGTCTTAGGATTTGACAGATTAAACGTCTGCCAACATATCTTAATTGTCTGTCTTTGTGTCTGAATTATCGATGAGGAGGCTTAGTTAAAAACGACTGAATCATTCATTTGATATTGTTATTTGGATCGCGTTAAGGAACTCTCAATTACTGCACTCTAGTGATTGAATACCGTACTCTCGATTTGAGACCAAGTTATAGAACTATTTATTTTGAATATTCCTTTTGCTGATTTCTCAACATTATTAAGAATTCAATGCAGTTTCCAACAATGGTTCAAACAGTGTAACAAACGATGGAACAAACAATGTAACAAACAATGGAACAATGGGTGATTGCGAAGCGAAAGTTACCAAAACGAGAATGGTACAAATGCTGCTTATATAATTATGCAGATTATTGACACAGAAATGAACCAATTTTAATTTTTAAGACAGGCGATTTAAAAGATCACAAATGATAACTAAGTGCACATTAATTATATAATATTTAGTCTGATTTTAGTTAAATAAACCTAAAAGTTTTGAATGGTCGCTTATTCTCAGAACACCATCACAATAGAATAATCCGTAGGCTACACCATGTGAATGGTTCAAATGGTCATGCACAAGGACAGAATTGATCAATTCCTGAATAATATTTATTTCGCAGTGTTTTGGCCGAAAGGACAGAAGGTGCCCTAGGCCTACATGTTGCGCTTTGCCAGATGGGAAGAATCACGGTGCTGAGCACCCATATGTGATGCGACTTTCGAGCGATTGGGAAATTGTATTTCTAGGCGGTGAGCTAAGCTTAGTATATACATGTATTATACATGTATATATATATATAGTGAACATTCATAGACATAGTTCACTATAGCTAGTACATCGCCCTATTAGTTATGCGCCCTTATAACGGCATGACTGTGAAACGGCGCCATATAAGTTGTCGCTATTATTATTTATTATTTTTAATATTATTTAATATTATCTAATATTATTATTATTACTATCATTATTATTAATTAGAAATCATTATTATCATTATCATTATTAGATAAAATGAAGTGCAAGACTATTAGTTGGTTTACTAAAGCACCCATCATGGGAAATTAATAATAACTAAGGCTCGAGCAAAACAAACACTTGTACCACAATAATTATTAGGTTTGTTTCCGTTTGTATTGATTAGTCATAATTATTCAAGTCAATCGTTCTAGAGAAATGGGTCTTTTCAACCGATATTCCAATCTCGTGTCAAAATAAGTGCTCGCCGTTTGCAAGATTTCTCTAAGTGTCATTCTTTATCTTGGTGACATTCATGATTCCAGACGATTCTGTTTAACCTCAAATGCGAATTTCAGCATCACGACATCTGCAGTCTGACACATAGCGGAAGAAAAAAACGGCGATTTCGGAGAAAATGGCGGCGTTGGACAAAATGGCTGATTTATATCGACTAATTACAGCAACCAAATGGCGAGTTCCTCGAATAAAGAAAACGAATAAGAATCTTGCATGTGGCGTGTGTTGTGCGGTGTAGTGACAGCGCATGATGACGTGAAGCCCAATGATTGGACAGGACGCGTCCAATGAATACAAAGAAGGAAGTCGTGCGCGTCTTAGACAGTAGTTTGAAATTTGTATCTTCGCTCTAAAAAAAATCCGTTCATACATGAATATGGCAACATGGAAATAATTTTTTTATAACAAGGCATGTATACTGGTATTGTAAAAAAAATTCCATCAAAAAAAACTTGCACATTAATTTTTTATGGCACTTTAGGTAAAGGGTGGTCCAAAAAAAGATAACTCAAAGTTTTTTTGGACAATATCTTGGCCAGAAGCAAGAATTTTTAAACAAAATTTGGCAGGCTTAAAGGCAATTCATATTTACATACAAAGGCCACATTTCAAAAAAATATTTCAAACAGAAAACAAGTTATTTCACTTTTAGTGAGTCTACCCACTGGTTTTTGATGACTCAAAACATAACGCATCAAAAATTAACACAAAACGACTTTTAAAATTCACATCTAAAAAAATTGTTATCAAATGAACTTGATAATGCTTCACAGCTTGTGTTTAATGTTTAACTAAGGATTGAAACAAATATTTTTGCACTAATATGGGTGCAAAAGTGGTCGAAAAACGCAGTCTCGAGTCTAAATCGGTGATGATTTTGGCCGCGTTTGCACCAATTTTATTCCAAAACTATTCATTTCAATCCAAAATGATTCATAGAATCAGAAATTAGACCAAACCGTTGTACAAAATTACCACATTTTGCAAGTCTATGTGCATCCATTCATGAGATAGTGGCCTCTAAACATATCACTGGAGGCAAAACATGCCACGAATGTGCAATATATCACTATTTCGACCATTCACAACCATGTGAAGGACTCAGATAAACAAGACATATCATATATCTTTGGAAAGATTTGTTCAGGTTCTACAAGGCAAAGTCAAAAGTATTGCTCTATCAGTTGTCCCACATGCAAGTACATGCAGCCGAAGAAGAGGCAGTTCATGGGACGGACCAACTTTGACAACTCGTATCATGATGAAGATTTTAGCAAAGAGGCCAAGATTTGTTACATACAGAGTAAACTATACGCAGATTACAGAAATTTAAAACATTTGCAATTGTTTCTGTAGTCTTCATAGCTACAATGCCATGATATTGCCGATTTAGAGTCTCAGTGTTTTTGGCCACTTTGCACCTATTTTGATGCAAAACTATTTGTTGCAATCCAAATCCATATAGAGAATCAGAAAGTACACTAAAAGTTGTACAAAATCAACAAATGTGCAAGCCTATGTGCATCCATTCCTCAGATATTGGGCTCTGAACAAGGCTCCACATTTAACATGCTTCACCCACCCTCCCCCTCTACTTCCATCCGGCGTACAATGCCCATACATGCTGATAGGCTTCTAAAAATTTCAATATTGTGTACAAACATAACAAGCTTCAAAATAGCAAAATTACAGACAAATCTGAGATAGGTCAGTTACAGGCCCTTGGTGATTTCACATGGACTGACCCAAGTGTGCCAAAAATCCCAATTATGGCTTAAATTGTTTTAAAAAGTTTACAGCGTCAAAAATGGTCCATTTTTGGTATTGTATGTTGGAATCATGAGTGGTATTTAACAGATTTGTTGTCCTAATATAAATAAGTGTTAGAACTGTGAAATGGATGTGATCATTTTTTAATAGACTGTAAAATAAAGTGTAGATTAAACATAACTAAGTAATTCTTTCTAAGGCTACAGTTAACATGAATATTTCTATAAGGTTTTTTTTAATATAAGTAAGCTGAAGCTGAATTTATGGCTGAAATTATGTTTATGGGTGGTCTTACTGGTCTATCAAGCCATGTATGATCAAATACCCTGTGGATGTGAAAATAGTAATAACTAATTAGCATTATTTTTCATACTGTGGGTCTCTCATGTATTTTAAAAGTTTTTCATATTGTTTGTATGTTTGTATGCGCACTTGTTATAGCGCCCCTTCAAGATTTCTACTGAGAAGCGCTCCCCACTACAGCACGGACATTTAATCGGAGTTTCACGCCGAAGCGCTGAGCAATTGTGAATGAAGGACTTGCCCAAGGTCCTATGCGGCGACTTGAGGTAGATTCGAACTTGCAACCCTCCGGCTGCAAGGTGACGAACATACCCACCACACCACCGCGCACTCATCTACTCTTGCATAGACTACTGTAACTCACTCCTTATTGTCCATTCCAAGCTGCATCTTACTCCTCTTCAGTCAGTTTTAAATGCTGCAAGTGTCTTCCAAGGTTTTGCTCATATCTCTACCAACATGTCTCAAGAACTACACAATATTGTCCGAAATATCTCCCTGACCTTACGTGCAAATTTTTATCTGCTGCTTCGCTTCATTACGCTCTGTGTTCCAATTGAATTGTTTCGCTTCATGGACCAGCACTATTTTAACCCAACACAGGGCATTTGTTCCTGTGTAATTCTGCTTGGAATGACCTCCCTCCTCTATAGGTGAAGTTGATATCTAAGGTTTCTTCCTCAGTTAGTCATTCCCAGCAGATATTTTCTCTTGCCAAGAGGCTTCTGCACAGCGCTCCACTACTGAATAGTTCATACTGCGAGACCCCTTTTTGGACCAGACACAGGGGCGGATCTAGGGGGGCCAATCCGGCCATGGCCCCCCATTGAAAACTGCCATGGGACCTGGCCCCCCCATTTGGTCTGAAATTAGCAATACGAATATGGGTGTAATGGATATTGGCCCCCCCTCTATTCGGAAAATTGTATGGAACGTGGCCCCCCCCCCCATTCGGTTTCCAAGTTGAGGACTAAAAAAAAGTCATCAATTTTTTTCGCGGATGAAAAGTACTTTTTTTCTCAACGACCGATTACTATTTTTCAAACTTTCGAAAAATTTTTCCTTTTTCCCGTTCAAGATCTAAGATTTTGGCCCCCCCCCTTGAAACAGTTCTGGATCCGCCACTGACCAGACACAATATGATATGGTTTAGTGTTGTGTCATCATAAAAGCAATTGTCCCCCTTTCTTCTTATTTTGAAATCCAATCATAATCTTGCTTGCCTAACTAGAATTGGCACAGTCGTCAAAGCTAGCAAATCATGATGATAAGATCACAAGTCGATCAGTGTAAAAAAAGACAGCTTGAGGTAGTCCTTGAGTTTATTCTATTATGTACTGTCATATTTACAGATTTTTCACGCGCCTCTCACAATGCAACCCGATCAAAGTTGCTTCCAGCCCATAGATTCCTCTGGTCGTCAGCTCGGCTGTAGTCTAGCTATTATAGACCATCATGACCCTCTAGGTCAGTCTAGGACTACAGTCTCAAACTGAAAGAACATCATATCTATTGACCCTTTGCCATGGATTGACCTTCCTTTAAAAAATCTTAAAAGAGAACGGGCATGAACAGTAGTGCTCCCAGATAAGATCCCAGTACGAGCTATAAATTATAGTGCTGCAATGGGTCAATAGAAAGCATATGGGAGCGATGCTACGGCAGCCCGAGACTGGTACTAGAGTAGACGGTCATAACGGTCTATAAAGTGGCGAAGGCATGTCCATGACGCGACCAACCCTCGAATCGAGGAAGGTTAAAGACAAGACAAGAAGAGTGAACGGACAACCAGATGTATCTTAGATAGGCCGCCTGATAAGAACATAGAGGTAGCGTGGATATGGACCCCAAAACAAATCTTTTAAGACCGGAGACGACACACGTCGCCAATAAGGAATCCTTGACTAGCCCGTGCCTGTAATATCGCTCATATACAAACAACAGCAAAAATACCATCACAGAATGATCCAAATCAAGTGTAGATTTATACTAAAGCAAAATAAACATTTATTATAACTATGCGCCTAAATTATAACACTGATCAAATTTTTATGAACTAATAATGCGCTTTTTAATGTTGATGTCCGACATCGCGAAGGCGTTTAAAAGTAAACTCAGATTGAAATTTTAGTGAAACAAGTAAGTAAAGCGGTCACTTAAACAATAAAACTTTAAAAATTTATTTCTCGTAAATGTGCAACTTTTCTTTGATGGAAAATGACACTTATGCTATTCAATAATATGCGAATACATGTTTAAAATTCCATGATGCCATGTGAAAGTATGCACAAAAATTAACATTTTTGGTGTTCAGACTACCGCCTATCTGTGATTTTCGCTGTCGCTAACGATAATTGAACGCACAACACTATCTTCTAATAATCATTGAGCCACAACATCATACTTTAGCAACCGTTGGACTGCAAGAAAATACTATACGGGTTATCTATCGAACTGAGTCTGTACTTCATCCAACTGGCTTACTTATTAGTGGAAATGAGTTCAATGAGTTGTAGGGCATGGCTGTAATTGTAGAAATAGCAAATCGGGAAATAATATTCAATTCCTTACTGGTTGTCCAGAGTGTCTGTTATTTTCGGTCAAGATTCGAATCTGGTGCGATCGTTCTTGCCCGTGCCACCCTCTAGCACACTGCCGCCCTATAGCACATTACCACCCCTAGCACATTGCCACCCCTAGCACATTGCCACCTCTATAGCACATTTCCACCAATAGCACATTACAACCCTCTATAGTACATTACCCCTAGCCCATTGTCGCCTCCTAACCCATTGCCACCTCCTAGCACATAGCCACCCCTAGCACATTGCCACCCCTAGCACATTGCCACCTCTAGCACACTGCCACCTCTATTATAGCACATTACCACCCTCAAGCACATTGTCACCTCCTAGCACATTGTCACCTCATACCACACCGCCACTGCAGCGCCTCCCTTTCTCGTTAGTCGGTGTTGAGTGGAGATAAGAGCAACATTCTCATAATCCATAATACGGTCACACTCTCTGCGGATCACCAACCATAATCCACTGATAGAAAGTCAAATAGGTTTACATTATAAGGTGGCATCCAACGCAGCAACTTGCACCGCCGTGTCCTAAGAGGTGGGGAGTGTGTAGGGGGTGGGAGAGGGTTTGGGGTGTGGGGATGGGGTGGGAGATGGTTTGGGGTGTGGGGATGGGGAGGTTCAACCGGTGCGCTGCATGGAATCAACAATGCTTTATTGGCACTTGTCTGTATATCCGTCTACCTCTCAGTCTGCATGCCTGTCCAATGTGTCCATACACCCATCTGTCTGCCTGCCTGCCAGTGTGCCTGTCTGTCTGTCTTTTTGTCCATTCGTCGATCTGTCCATCCGTCCGTCTGTCCGTACGTACGTACGTACGTACGAACGTACGTATGTATGTATGTATGTATGTATGTATGTATGTATGTATGTATGTATGTATGTATGTATGTATGTATGTATGTATGTATGTATGTATGTATGTATGTATGTATGTATGTATGTATGTATGTATTTACGTTTGTATGTATGTATGTATGTATGTGTGTATGTATGTATGTACGTATGTATGTATGTATGTATGTATGCATTCATGCATGTATGTATGTATGTATTTACGTATGTATGTATGTATGTATGTATGTATGTATGTATGTATGTATGCATGTATGTATGCATGTATGTATGTACAGCATTGTATGTATGTATGCCTGTATGCCTGCCTGTCTACGATGGCCTGTCGTGGTCCTGTGTGGTCGGGCGAAGATCATATTCAAAATCCAATTACAGATGATGATAATATGACGTCGACCCAATTCGTCGGCGTCACTGCAGCTTCTGAATCAGTCTGGTGCCGTCGATAACCGATTCAGTCTGTCTGCCATCTCGAAAACGAGTAGCCTACGCAGGGTGGAGGTAGGCAGACATAGATCGAGACAAACAGACAGACAGGAAGACAGACAGATGGATAGACCGACAGACAGACATAGTTCAAGACAAACATACAGAAAGACAACCAGATAGATAGACAGACAGACTGATAGACAGACAGACAGACATAAGGAAACAGACGAATAGAGATAGGGACACCGCATAATTATAGGATTGTGGATGTGCAGATGAAAAATCAAAGAAGCAGTGGGAGATGGGACGGATGTAGTATTAGCACTGTGAAGAATATTTGCTTCTGTCGGCATTGATTCAGATCAGACGTCGGAGACAGATCTAGATACAGAGTAAGATTCAGATATGTGTTTCAACGGATATATATATATATATTATATTATATATGCGTCTAAACACTGTATATTACAATAAGAGTATACGTGAAGATAGATGGTATAGATCTACACTATGCAGAGTTATACAAGCAGGTCTTGAAATGCGGAGAAGCATACAAACTTGCAAAGATATACAGTGAACCGAGACTGACTCCCAAACTGACTGACTGACTAACTATTTCATATAATTATGCTGACTGACTCACAGACTGACTGACTTACTGGCTAACTGTCTCGCTTACTCGGTGACTCACTGTCTCTCTTACTCGATGACTTACTGGTTGTGTCACTCTGTGACTCACTGACTCATTGGCTAACTGTCTCATTAACTCTGTGACTCACTGACTCGGTAACTCACTGTCTGACTGGCCGAACAATAGGCGAGCAGAGAGAGAGACAGAGGCAGAGACAGAGATACAAAGAGGAAGAGAGGGACAGAGACAGACAGACAGACAGACAGACATACATACAGACAGACAGATATGCAGGCGACAGCAAAATAAGTATGCAGACTGGCAGGTGTGGCATTAAGGGAATAGTTTAGATGGAGGCAAAATTTGACAAGTATTCATGAGCGCTGAATTATTTCCGACGACAAATGCTATTAGTCTTCCGTCTCTCTCTGTCTGTCCATCTCTTTGTCCATCTGTCTGTCTGTCTGTCTGTCTCTCTCTCTGTCTGTCCATCTGTCTGTCCGTCCGTCTGTCTGTCTCTCGTTTCTTGCTGCAATAATTATGACCTCGTCCGTTGTCACACTTTCTCCCTTCCCAGTTCCCACCCTCCATAATTCCTTCTTTTTCCGGCTCATTCCGGCCTAATTTCCTGTTTGTCGCCTTCTTCCATAGGCTATTTCCATGAACCCGCCACCATCTTCAGCATTCGCAATTTCGCATTCCACTCTTACACAGTTCTCCAACAAACCGAATTACCTCTCTCTGCCTCTTTGTATCTCTGTCTCTTTGTATCTCTGTCTCTGTACCTCTGTCTGTCTGTCTGTCTCTGTCTGTCTGTCTGTCTGTGTGTTTGTCTGTTTGTCTGTCTGTCTGTCTGTCTGTCTGTCTCTTCTTCATTCACTTGCCACTCCTATTTCTACCGCCACGTCACTGTCCCCCCTCTCCACTTCCACTCTCCCTCTCTCTTCAATGTATACTTCTGTCCTCCCTTCCTTCAACCTACTCCTCTTGGTTGTCACTATTCAAATTCTTTTCCCCTCCTTCAGTGACTCGTAGTACTCAGTAACCTCTACAAACTCGTTATTCCCTCTTTTCTCTCTCCGTTCCTCCCACTTGCCCAATTTCTTCTTCTCGTTCACTCTCCCTACCCATGCGCTCTTCTCTCCAATCCATCAACCCTTGATCGCTTCTACGTCTAACCCTAAATCATCACTTTCCTATTTCAGGCTATTTGTCTTTCCTCCCCATTTTTCTATTCCCTCACTTCCTGTCCTTCCTCTCGTTCCATTTTTCGGCTTTCCATTCGTCATCGCCATCCAGGTTTCCTTCATTGTCAGACCATCTACATGTACATGCCAACCATTGAGGTCGTCCTGGAGGCGCTGTGTGTACTGTGCAATGGGGAATGCAGCTGCGTGCGAAAATATGCGTGCGCTAAATGAGTAAGCCACCTAGCGCCGCCTATCGGATGGATTCTTTAATGAGGCGTCATTCTGAGCAAGACGGAAGTTAAAGATAGAGGAAAACAGTCACCGGGAGGAAAAATACACACATAAACAAAGAAAGGCACATTCAGGCGGACGCAAACAGACACAGCTCTAACTAATGGCCGTAAATAGAGACTGAACTTTTCACAGAGAGATACACAAAGAGACAGACGAAGACAGATATATACGGACGTAGGCTACAGACAGACAGACAGACAGACGGACAGACAGACAGACAGACAGATAGACAGACAGGCAGACACTCATCAGTGTTTAATCTATAGTCCCCACTTGGGGGACATTCAGGTTTCTTGAGGGGGGGGGGTAATTTTTCTGGCGACTTGTTTTTAGTCTTTCGGTAAAAATGTCCGAAAAAGATGTGCCATTTTCGCTACTTAAAAACATGATGAACTTTTATAATCTTTCTCTTTTTGGCGAAAAGATTTTCTGGAGTGGGAAACGGTCGTATTTACATGTATACAACACCTGGCGAAATTTTCTGGAGAAAATGTCATTCCAAGGGGAGGGGAAACTCTCCCCTTCTCCCCCCCCCCCCCAGACGCATGGGTTAAACACTGGCAACTCATTGACTCCATTTCCAACTTATTCGACTCGTATGATGACAGACTGCTAAACGATCTACATGTAGGCTATGTGTAATTCGGGTTTAATGAAAAATCATATTGGCAGTCCGCAACATGTTACACATCAATCATGTGAATCTCTAGCAACCCAGTATATAGGCTATATTATATATAATAACGTATTATATTTATATATAGGGTTCAACGTTTGAGTTTTCAACTCTCGCTTGTCTATAGCCATGAAACATGGCGTAACGCAAAGACCATCATGGCCTCTGATGGCTAATGTAGTTAACGTTAATAGAAGCGTTTAATAAATAATTAGTGTTCAATATATCATACGTGACGGCACATTGCTTCTGCCTATTATTTTTTTCAGATCCTATAATTATAATAAATCTCCATGAGAAAAGTTGAAATAGGTCAGACATGTCAAGAGTAGACCATGATCCATTGGGACAGAACAGAGCAGGTTTGACATATCAGGAATGAGACATGCTAGAGTAAAATAGTATAGAATAGGTAAAGAGCATACTAGAATGGAATAGTGAAGAGTAGAATAAAATAGTAGAGAGTAGACCAGGATAGAATAGCAAAGAGTGGACTAGAATAGAACAGTAGAGAGTAGACCAGAATGGAATAGTAAATTGTATAATAGAATAGAATTGCAACGAGTAGGCCTAAACTAGAATAGAATAGGCCTGAATAGTAAAGAGTCGAATAAAATAGTAAAGCGCATACTAGGATAGAATAGTAAAGAATTTACTAGAATAAAATAGTAAAGAGTAGACTAGAAAATATTAGTAAAGAGTAGAATAGTAAATAGTAGAAAGAAATAGTAAATAGTACATTAGAATAGAATAGTAAAGTAAAGAGTATATATGTTAAAATAGAATAGTGAAGAGAAGACTAAAATAGAATAGCATAGAGTTGACTAGAATATAACACAGTAGAATATAGCATAGCAGATTAGCACAGAATTGAAGACTAAGAACAAAATAGAACAAAATAGAACAAAGTCATCCATAGACCACTATAAAGACTATCACAGCGACCATCCTTGCTGTCCAATCATCTCTTTCCGGTCGTCGCCATCTTTTCCGGGTCACGTGACCGTCACCATAGCGACGTCACCCTGGCTCTTTGACCCCGCCCCCTTTCACCGTCATCGTTGTTGTCGAGCAAACGACTCGCGGCCGACAGATCGGCGGACAGATCTGTCACACGTGACCCCACGTGACCCCACTCTTGTCGAATGAAAAAATCGCTGCTGTGTCTGGAGGAGGCAACAGAAAAAAACAAGAAGAGGAAGGCAAATATATATGGCGGACGGATGGAGGGAGACAGGAAGGGCTGCCGGAGAAGATGGAGAAGGAACAGGTGGTGGGAGCAATGAGAGTATAGAGGCAAAGGATGGAGTAGGGGGCAGCAGAAACAAGGAAATATAATTATATGAAGGAGAGGAAGGAGAAAGGAGTAGGAGGAGTGAAATGGAACATGGGGAAGAAATGGGGAATGCGGGAGGAAGGTGGACAAGAGAAGAAGCGAAGGAAGAGAAGTAAGGAGATGAGTAGAGGCTGTAGAGCAGACAGGAGCAATGGAAGAGAAGGTATTGGAGAACGAGGAGGAGGGGATGACGAAGAAGAGGTGGAAGAAGAGTATGGACATATGGAGAAAATGAAGACAAAGATGAGGCACAGAGGAAGTCGTTGGGGAATAGTCGAAGAAGAAGTGGAAAATGAAATGGAAAAGCTTAGTGTGAGCTTTGAGAAAAGAACTGGGACGATGGCCGATGTGTCTAGGCATAAATTATGCCACCTGCCTTAAGGAGAAATTAGGGGAGAGAAGAGGAGATGAAGAGACGAAGCGTAAAAGAGAAGATAAAAGAAGAGAAGGTAGGAGAACAGAGGGGGAAAAGAGAAGCGAATAAAAGAGGACAGAGGAGGAGGACAGATAAGAAGAGCAGAGAAGACCAGAAAGAAAACAAGGTAGAAGGACAGAGGAGAAGGACAGAGTAGAAGGACAGAGGAGAAGGACAGAGGAGAAGGACAAAGGAGAAGAGAGTAAAATAGAAGAGAAGGTGAGATGACAGAGAAGAAGTAAGTAGGAAAGAGACAGACGAGAGAAGGAGAATAATGGGAGCTATAAATAGAACAAGACGACAGTGCATGCGCAGTGGAAACAAGGGTGTTGACTTGTCGGGGTGTTTGCTAAGGGCGAGCAGAGGAAAGAGCAAACGGAAGGGCAGAGACACGAAACGACAAGGGGGCGGAGGGGGTGAAGGAGGGATAGAGGAGGGATAGAGGAGGGTGGAGGAGGGTGGAGGAAGGTGGATGAGAGTGGAGGAGGGTGGAGGAGGGTGGAGGAAGGTGGATGAGAGTGGAGAAGGGTGGAGGAGGGAGGAGGGTGGAGGAGGGTGGAGGAGGGTGGATGAGAGAGAGAGTAGAGAAC
>OX243819.1:15013564-15028459 GCA_945859605.1 Lumbricus rubellus | reverse complement strand
TTTTCTAACCGTGGCGAGCGGATGATAAAGCATTGGTCATCGTTAGCCGTCGAAATTATTGTACAAACACTTGTCGACAGAGGCCGGACATTGTATTAATTTTTATCTGCGGAAGGTTATGCCTGGTCATATCAGACACTAGCGTTTCCAGAACATTCGGGGGTCCATCATTATCTGACATTATTGCCGTTGCGTGTAGCTGTATTGAATGTGGCATATTGTAGGCCTAAGAGCTCGTTAGTTTATTCATTCGGTTTTGACTATTTATATAGCGTCCATTCAAGACGAGAGTTTATAATAATTCTTTTTCAATGCAATCTTTATTGTCGTATAGTTCATGCAATGGCGCTGTCGCCTTCCGCTCTTGAGGCGTGGTCATCTGTCATCAGTGACCCCCTCCCCCATAACACCTTTATATATTTATATATATATTATATATAATAGCATTTACTATATATATAGTTTATTATATACATACACACACGCCATCACTGCCCAGGGTCACAAAGGATAGAAGAAAAGAGGAATACATCTGCCTATGGTTGTCATAGTCATCGTCATCGTCGTTGTCGTAGTCATCATCATCCTCATCATTCATAGTTCAACGAGGTTGCTAATGCTGTTGATAAAACTCTATGTAATTGCAATCCCCAGGTGGCGCCACTGTTACACTGTGCCACGCGAAGCAACTGATAGAACGGTCTCACAAAAGAATCGTCTGCTGCATCATGATAGCAAACGCCCAACTGCTTTGTCATTCCTCATTACAACACGAAAATGCACTGCCAATGTTAGTCTATGCAATTTTTTCTTTTTTTAAAAAAGACATCAATAGCATTAGCAGCCTCGTTGAACTATGATTCTATGAATTATGAGGATGATGATGACTACGACAATGACAACGACGATGACTACGACAACGACGATGACGATGATGATGGTGGTGATGATGATGATGATGATGGTGGTGGTGATGATGATGACGATGATGGTGGTGGTGGTGATGATGATGATGGTGGTGGTGGTGATGATGACGATGACGACGACGACAATGACGATGATGATGATGATGATGATGATGATGATGATGATGATGATGATGATGATGATGATGATGATGATGATGATGATGATGGTGGTGATGGTGATGATGATGACGATGATGACGGTCCCTATCGATTTCATTAGTGAATTTTGTATAGCGCCTTTTAAATGGAACTACAGGTCTGCTCAAAGGCGCTCCCAACCTCAGCGCGGTCAAATAAAATTGTCTTAGACGAGAGAGGAATGCCTAAGATAAACTTGCAAAGGGAGCGTATTCTGATAAACTAAAACTTAGCCTTAAAAGCCCGTTGCTATAGGCCTAATTCCACGCAGTGCAGCACATGCATGAAAGTTCGAAGAAATAACTGCAAGTACAGCCCAAGACCACGCAAAATAATTTTTTTAATGTACGGATAGATATTACTCAATCCGATTAAAAAATAGTTTTATAACTTCTATAGCGCCTATTGAAGAAAACGTACGTCATTGAATTTACAACAAATCGAATTCACTATAAAAGGTGTGTTATACGATGCAACAGTTTACCGGAAAATATTATGTTATTTTTGTAATGTATCAACTTCTCGATTTATTATATCTTCGACAGAGCTTAGTGTATTTTAAGATGTATTATTTTGGGCATGCTATGTTTTATAGTAATTGCTACCAATATTTAAAAATCACAGATTAATGTTTTTCTCAATGAAATTTCATAGTTTAAGATGTTATTCGCCACCTAGCGAAAGCATTGAAACGCTGTCTATTCACTCCACATGTCACTTTTCGCGGCGAAATAAGTATAGGCTTCACGCAGCGGATTAATGTAGCAGTGGTCAAAGAATCACAATAATTCTGAAATAACTCATTATCTGCTCGACCGCTGCAATAAGAGCAATATAATAATAATAATACTGTAGCCTTGTTAAAACTTAGCCTACTGGCACAATAGCTTTGATCCTTTGACATTTTTGCCTCAAACTTTCAACTGCTCAAAAAATTCTCGAGCTAGTTTATTTCACTGCAACTCAAATGCATTATATTATATATAAGCCTAGGCCTACTAGTTTACGTTTAATTATGTAGGTCTACACGATCTGGAAAATGATTTTCATAATGTCGAAATGATAATTTTCGTTTATACAAAAGTTGCGATTGCTCTAAGGTGTTTGGAAAAAGTGAATACCAATTTTCGTTGTGCAGGAGACGGCACAATCGCACTTTGTAGCGGTGCTTAGCCCTACGTAGTCTGTAACAAATAAAACGCAAAAGCGTACATAAGGTTAGCATTTTAAACTATATCATAATCTAAAAATTATAGTCTCCAATACTGTGGAAAAATTAAATAAATATTAAATCCAGGAGCAAGAAACCTTAAAGTCTGGTTATGACAGCACTCGATGCTATTTAGCAGGCAATTCGTAGGCCCTGCTTCGCGAAGGAACCTCAATACAAGTCGCAACCAAATAGCATCTCTTTGAGGCGCAAGTTGGATAAATAGGGTGTGGATGTTGGTGTAGAATCTGCTCGGTCAACAATTTCAACATCTGTATCTAATTAGGGCGAACTAACGTGTTTATGTAGACATCGCGAGTATTCAAGGAAACGCATACTGACGTTCGCACCGTATACCTTTTTGTAGCGCAAGTACTTCTGTCGTTAGCGTACGTTATCTGTAAAACTTTTTTGCTGATTTATTGTTCACTGTGGTATGTTAATTATGCCTGGCCAACTATCACGTCCAATCTGAGGGCTGCGGCTGTTTGGTAATTGTCTTGTTATGTCAGAAGGCTGTAATAATTTTATGCACCACTTTGGCAGTTGGAGTTCAGCACTAGTTTGGTATAGCAAAAGACACTGTGTATTTGTCGCCCTCTGATAGTACCGTACATGATCGCCATAGCTGGGAAGGAGATGAGGGTTCAGCCCCGTCTTTCTTAAGACCCAATGGCAAAGTCTTCATTGCACATCCCAACTACCCTCACTCCCTCAGTTTTTTTCCCTGCAATTCTCATACTGCCAGAAACAAACGCCATACAACATTCGGTTTCTATTGACGAAACTTGTGTTATATTTGTCTATAAATTATACGCCAACCCTTCCTTTAGGCGTAGAAAAAAAATTGTTGTGTTTCCGGTAACCCGACCGACCCATTTTTACGGCCGCGACCCGAATATTTTTGTAAAAAAAATTTATTAAAAAAAATTTTCAAATTTTTTTTTCCAAAAAACAAATTTAAATTTTTTTCCAAAAAACAAATTAAATTTTTTTTTCAAAAAATATTTTTTTTTCATTTGTATTGACATAACATAAGAGACGTCAACAAAATGAAATTAATAGGACTGTTTCTAGAGCAGTTTTAGGTGCAGACAGTCGGGAAATAGGCAGTTTATACTTGCTTAGAACACGTACTTTGTTTCAGCGTGCAAAAAAGACTAGTGGGGAATACTTTTTCGGATAGTCACTGCATAAAAATATTTTACAAAATAAAAATATTTTCCGACCTACCTACCCAATTTTTTTTAGCTCTGTTACCGGAAACACAACATTTTTTTTTAGGCCTTATCTTCAGCTTATTTTTGCAAAGTTCTTTTCAAAGTTTGTCTCCACTGACACGTTCTGAAATATGGTTTCATTCATTATTTTAATATTTATCGTGTTCATGCTTAACAACAATTTTTCCTGGTTTATCAAATTGTCAAGGATGGAAATGAAATCGCAACAACATTCTTCAGAAGAACAATGGTATCCTGCAGGAGGACAAGGATATCCTCCTGCTTCAGGACAAGGGTATCCTCCTGCTTCAGGACAAGGGTATCCTCCTGCTTCAGGACAAGGGTATCCTCCTGCTTCAGGACAAGTGTATCCTCCTGCTTCAGGACAAGGGTATCCTCCTGCTTCGGGACAAGGGTATCCTCCTGCTTCAGGACAAGGGTATCCTCCCACTTCAGGACAAGGGTATCCTCCTGCTTCGGGACAAGGGTATCCTCCCGCTTCAGGACAAGGGTATCCTCCTGCTTCAGGACAAGGGTATCCACCCAGTTCAGGACAAGGGTATCCTCCTGCTTCAGGACACAGTGGACCAGGTGGTCCGGTCCCTAGTGGATCTCCAGGAGCTGCTCCTGGCGCACCTCAAGGAGCACCTAAAGGAGGTGAGCATCCGGGAAACTTTTGGATCTCATTCTCTAATCTAATCTAAGAAATTTTATTGTGACATGTCTTTTTTATTAGCGACGTAACTGGTTCTTTGGAACCTGTCAACAGGTTTTTGTGTTTCTAAAAGTCTACATAAACTTAAACATGTATTGTGTTTTCAATTGTAGTGCTGGGCTTGTTGGTATTCGTGAAATTAGATTTTGTAAAAAATTACTTAATTTACTTTAGTGGTTATTCTGGGGTTAGCATTACATTGTAGTTTCTGGGGTAAATGAAAAGCTTTGCCTGCATTAACAACGGCCCTGAGATGCCCTTAAAATCTTAGGGTGGTCCTTTGTTAAAAGAAGTCCTACCTGGTCTAGGAATATTGCATATATATGTTGATATGAGGGTTGAAGCCAAAAACGGTCCCAGTAGATTCAACCATCATGCATTGCAAAGTCTGTCAACTGCTCTCTAATCTGTGCAATGTTTTTTCACAGCACCTGTGACAGGTGCTGGGACAGATGGAGCCAGCACCATGGCACCGTTTGAACCACCACCTGGTTTCCTTGACGATATTCCTGGATACGACAGCATCACCTTCGATGACAGTTAGTCTGATTTTAATCAAGTGGCTTTTATAGGTCTGCTAAGGTTCTTCAGCCGCTTTAGCTTGCTAAAGTAAAACGGGGAGGAGACCTGACCGACGCATCTTTTGATCGTAGACTCGGAACCGACCTGGGCTGTTGAACCAAAGTCCTCCGTGCCCACCTTCAAGTGGTGGAGACCATTAGTAACTTTCCTGTAATGGGAAAGTGAGCGAACAGGCACGGCAGGCAAAAACCAGGGGAAGGCAATTGCAAACCACCCCTGTCAATATGCCAAGAAAATCGATGAGGACAGCCAAAAATGGAACTAAGAGAAGCGACATCAGAAAGAAAGCAATGGAGAAGGCTGGCCTTGTCGATCGCTAGAGTTCAACGAACTGACAGCACAAGGTGACAAGGTGGCTTTTATGAGACCATTGTTGAGATGGAGTCCTATGGCATGGAGGTCAGAAGCATAGGCGTAGGGGACATTTCAGCGCTGGGGGGGCAAAAATGAGACTTTTGCCCGAAAATTTTTTTTCGTCCGGCCGAAATCTTAAGAAAAATTTTCGTTACGTTTGCCCGAAAATTCTGACGACCTTTTTCCAGTCATCCGGCCGAAATCTTCTGAAATTTCCCGTTACTTTTTGCCCGAAAGGTTTTTTTTGTTCGGGCAAGTCTGATTTTTCGGGCAAGAAGACCCGGAAAAATAAAAAAAGTAAATTTTTTTAAAAACTTTTTTTATTTTTCCGGGTCTTCTTGCCCGAAAAATCAGTCTTGCCCGAAATTTGGGGGGGCATTTGCCCCCTCTGGACCCCCGCCTCCTACGCCTATGGTCAGAAGGACACAGGTTGACCCTGCTTTCCATTCCCTAGTGTCCTCAGTGGAGGGAAGAGGATGCTGGTGATTATGCTAATGATGATGACGACAAGAACGATGACGGCGATTACAATGATGATGATGATGATGAGGACGACGACGATGGCAACATTTGATGATTACAAAGATGATGACGCTTATGGCAATGATGATTACAATGATGTTGATGATGATAATTATGATGATGATTGCAATTTGGTTACTATGATGTTTGCAAAAAAAGCAGCAACAAAGTAACAATGTTAATATGTTTTTTTAGTCCCGCTTGTACCGCCACGTGTTGATGACAGCGATCGAAGAGTTGAGCCGAAGGACAGAGCTCAGTTTACTGGGTAAGTAAGTCTTTCGTACTTTTTAAAGAACTTTATTTAGTTATTATTCCTCTTAGTTCATTAGTTTTTGTTGATAAATAAAGCGTATTATCTTGACCATTATGGTCTTTTATATGTATTTATGCATATCCGTATCAGGAAACTTAATATAGTGCAAATTAAGTACATCGCAAAAACTAAAGCAGCTTCCACCCACTGTCCACTTTGTTCATCTAAACAGGTTTCACCTCTTCGTTCCTACCTCGTGAATTGCTGTGGTTCAGTCTTGATCATTTGCCTCAATTGGTCCTTCTCTTTGGAATGTGCTTTCTCCTTCTGTTCACTCTCTGTCTGGCAGTCTCTTTTCTTGCTTCTCTCCTCTCAAAACCTGTTTCTTTTTGCTCACTGGGAGCGCTTATGAACAGTTCACTCTTCTGGAGGCGTTTCATAAGTGCTGAAATACAATACAATACAAAAGTGATGCAATTTGCAGTTGGAACTACAACCTTTTCTCGATTCATAGTGTAGCAATATATTGTCATTTTCACACCAAAAAGAGTCGGTTCGAAACTTGAAAGGCTAATCGATAGTCATTGGCCTTTGTCATTCCGGACCGAAGAAAATTAAGTAATATTATTGTTCAGCTATGAATTGTCTTTGCAGGATGAAATCGATTTCACAGGAAGATGCAAAGACGGCTCTCTTGGAGCACTGCAGCGCCAACTGTTGCTATGGAAAGTCGGCCGCTGAGGAAATGGTCATCGGTAACATGTCAGCGACAACTGCCTTTCGTGTCAGTCTCTCATTCATTTGCTATTCATTGCATAGATTTATATAGCGCCTCTTCAAGGTTACTACTCAGAAGAGCCCCCCGACCCAGCCCAGACAAAAATGTATGGTCAAAGGGCTGCAATAAGATGCATTTGAATTAACCATAAGTGTCTCATGTAACATATTTAAAGTAAACATTTATGTATGTACTTACACTAGAAACTCGTTGTAATCATGTCCATGGGATCTATTTTAGGTCTCGACTTGTAACGAGATTGTTTTATGTAATGACATTTTCTAATAATTAGGTAAATTGATATGGAAGTCCATGAGTCTCCATGACCGTATTATATCAGATTCCATGTTAAATGAAATTTGTAAAAGCGAGTCAGTGGTGTGTATATAGGGCAGGGAGATGGATGAAGGGGTGAGTAAATGGTTTAATGGTAACACATTGGTATGGACTTCAGAAGGGCACACGTTTGCTATCCACTAGACCCTTAAGCTTGATTCAGTCTTCCAATCCTGTGTGTAAAATGAGCAGTGAGAGAGATGGATGCCTTACAGGTTGCTATACTATGCTTATGTGACACTGCTTTAATAATTAATTGTTTCTCTTTGCATTTCTTCAGTACACACTGGAGACCTTCACCGAAATGAGAGCCACTGCCTGGGCTCAGGTGCCATTCACAGGTAACGCATGAACTTACTTCTAAAGTGCACTGCCAATTCATAATCTATGTGAAGTGTCGTGTTGCTTGTTGCGCTAGAAGTCATTTAGACAGAGTTTAACTGTTTTTGATCGCAGTTCACTCGAGGTCGAAGTGTAGGTTAAATTGCATTTCTGCAGATTGTTAGGATTTCTTGTGACATATATTCTAAACTAATTTAGTATTATTTTTTTACTTTTAATATATCCATGCAGTTTTTCTTTCCGCTGTTTCTGGGTTTTTCTGTAAAAGACAGCGTTATGGATAAGAGACCATTGATTTGGTTCCGTGTAGATGCTTTACTTTTTTCTGTTATTCAGATGTCATTCATCTGCAAGCAAAGTTTTTTGTATTGAGCACCTCTGAATATTTTACAAAACACTGGTGGCTTGTGTATAAATTATCGTAATAAAGAAATAAATAGCAACGTCTATACCCGGTAGTCCCACAGGGATTCTGCTTGTGAGAAGGAGCTTGCTTGAGAGATTTTCATAAGGCAGTTTATCGCTTTAAGATTATATTTAAGATAGTAGTTTTATGTATAAATACATCATCATTATGACAGTGATTATTATAAAAATGGTTATGACAATGATTATAATGATGTCCCGTCATTATATTGTCGCTGTAGGAACTGAGCCTTTGGACACGGCAATGAATGGCCAGCCACCACAGCCGTGGGATATTCCTCTCATTGCGAAGGAAAAGTTCAAGGACGAAAAGAGACTAGTGGAAGTACCTCATACAGCATCCGTAAAGGTCTGTCCTACAAAAATTTTTACCGTAAAACATAGTGGGGTGTTTTTGGATGAGACACTATGGGACAATAAAAAAAAGTCCTATCCCGTTCCACGAGGAACATAGGGAGGTGCTCATCTCTTTTTCCATGGCCCTGAGCCAGTAATGGACGAATCCCAAGGTCCTGGACACGGGGCCAGTGTATCGCAGGACTTGCTGTTTACTTCCCAGCTTACCGGCGTAAGCTGCAAAGTAAATTAAACTTTTTTGTGACAGTGGCACGTGTGCGTAAATAACTTGCCCAAGGTCGTTACCCGGAGTCGAACCCGCAACCTCCCGCTCCGTGAGCGGACGCGTTACCGGTCTGCCACCAGGTCACACCTATGGGACAATACAGACCTTTAATTGTCATGCATAATCAACCTACGGTATTCTCATGTATTTAGATCTAAATTTTCAATGTCCAAATCAGGCAATTTTTTTAATGTTTTTTTTTTGTGGTGGAGACACTGGGGAAACAATGTTTCTCATAAGGCTAGTCTTGTACAGTTAATGAAAGCAGATTTGACATGTTATTATTAAATAAGCCATCTTGAAAACTGTTATTGGATATTAGATTACTCTCTTAGCGGGAAACGTTTCGATTTATCCTTAGGATGCATATTATATTTTGCTTTACTGAATTGTTTGCTATATGGCATTCATATGGCTTACCTTGTAAGAACCGTGTCAATATGTAGCAGGGTTCAGGGCTTTTTAATTCAAGGCAAAGTTGTATATTGTTTACTGTGTGTTTTTAGTTTGTTTTTGTTTTGTTTTCCAGCCATGCCATAAGTGCCAGGGAAGTGGCCAAACTGTATGCACTGCCTGCCAGGGTCAAGGACAGGTCAGTTGGAAAAACAAAGTTTTGTGCTGGAAAGCTGTTGTACATCTTTTGGCATCCAGTGCTGATACTTTATAGTTTTCATTTAGATTTGATTTCTTATGTCTTTACCGAGATGGACAATAGCAATGTACAAGTTACCTTTGCCCTAGAGATGTTATGTCACACACCAGAAATGATGGTCACAAATCTTCTGACGTCCACCCTACTTTAGTTTTAATTTACTTATTTAGTGAAATTTGCTAGTAGCATTAATATATCTAGAGCTACCCTTAGGCTTAAAAGACAGAGTTAAGACCTACAAGCTGTTGGTTATTTTTGGACCAACACACTATGGCCAGAAGTGAATGCAGCAGCATGACAACCATTCCTGGTTGAAAGCTGTAACTGCTTTGCCGTAGATTGTCTGAGTAGATAAATGTTAACGACATTGTATAAATGCTCTAAAAGAATTTACGTAGATTTCGTAAATTGCATGTGTTGACCGTTTCTGCATCAGAGGTAGTAACATCTACCAGCTTGCTCAGTTTTCACATTTTCAGGACATTTGACCAATCAATTCCAAGACATCTGACAGTGTATAGTTGTGTTCCCATATTGTACCGGTACTTCAGTTTGTAGTGACTCAGAAATTGTGAGATATATTCTGAAAATAGATCTTCGCGATATCTTGTAGAAAAAATGCACGACTTGTTCTGGAAAAGGAAATCAAACGGTTGGAACGGAAACAACACCGTGCGCCGCTTGCGGTGGAGCAGGACGAAAGGAACGGCAAGTTTTGTTTTGTTTTGTCTCTTTAGCTCTTTTGAGTGAAGAAAAATAATGATTGTTAGAGCTGTAAAATTTTCATTAAAATTTGTAATTGGTAGTTTGTTCAGTTTGTATGTGCACTTGTTATAGCGCCCCTTCAAGTTCTCTGTACTCAGAGGCGCTCCCGAATGCAGAGCGGACACTGCATTGGAGTTTCACGCCGAAGCGCTGAGCAATTGTAACTGCTTTGCCGTAGATTGCCCATGGTCTTTACGCGGCGAGGTGGATTCGAACCTTGAACCTTTCGGCTCCAAGGCAACGACGCCACCATTACACCACCGTGTCCCAGTTGCCATACAGTAAAAAATTAACATTTATTCAGATACTTCTAACGGGAGGGTTAGATGTCAGCACCAGTTTAATTGCAAGTGCTTAGTCAAGACAACGAACATGACGGTGTTTGTGCACACGTGGTGCACCTCAGATTTAGATAACTTGGCATTGTGCCACATAATTTCTATGCAATAAAAAAATAATAATTGTTATTATTATTATAATTTGAAGCATAAGTCAATGTAGGTAAAAATCTGCAAGTGTCCTAATACTGAGAAATATGAGGACAATGACAATATGTGACCCCTCACTAATGTCACTTGCATGCATTTTATTACTTAATTAGTTAGCAATTAACGACAAGCTGCACTGGTTTCCAGTCGCTTTTAATGCACTCTCATGCATTCATTCCGTAAATTTATATGATGCCCCTTCAAGAATACTGTGTGGCGATCCCAGTGTTAAATGTTAATTCTTCACTGATCATTTAACGCATTGATCTTTGACGTGGATTGTGTGCTGTTGTTTCAATGTAGGTGCGGCACATGCAATGGGACTGGTCATGCGAAGTGCGAATTATGTAAGGGACATCGCCAGCTTAAGTGGTTCGTGCAGCTGACGATTAATTGGTACGTCCGCTTAGATCAACTGGTACCTTTGTATAATATTATGTTGTTACTCTATTAGACTATAAGTCTTTGCTGTTGCCATATTGACTCAGTTATGGATGCACCAAGTTTCTGATCTTGCTACTAATATGACCATCGTGATTTACACATCTGAATAATGCCA
This sequence comes from Lumbricus rubellus, assembly GCA_945859605.1. NCBI lineage: Eukaryota > Metazoa > Annelida > Clitellata > Crassiclitellata > Lumbricidae > Lumbricus > Lumbricus rubellus. The sequence continues at coordinate 15,017,526 of OX243819.1, read as the reverse complement.
CTGCCCAGTTGTTGGATTCTCTTGACTGTCTCCATGTACATATCTTTATTTAGCTGTAGTCTGTGTGTGTGTCTGTCTGGCTGTCTTCTGGCTGTCTGTGTGTCTGTTCGTCTGCCTGCCTTTTTCTCTGTGTCTCCCACTGTTGTTAAGCCATACAAGCCATAAAGAAAAGATGTTCATGCCAGTCAATAGAAAACAGAATTTTCCGTAATAAAACCTGATGCCTTAGTATTTAAGGTTTGTCTTAAGCAGAGATGTTTCGTCGACTTTTCAAGAGAAGATTTTTTCAGTCTTATAATAATTATAATATTTGATTAAATGTGTCTGACAGGACGAACCATTTGACGGAGTTTATACCTGAGCGTACTTCGATTCCCGACGCTGAAATAAAGCAGGCACAGGGACAGGTCGCTTTTCAGGAGGAGCAGCCGTGGGTCAGTCAATCAATTCTATCGTTGAGATTGACTTAACTGACCGCTTGAATGCTTGATTACCTATTTCACTGACCATCCAATTGATTGACCAGTTGATTGACTCGTGCCCCTAAAGGCAGCACGTTGAAACGCTGAATTGTCAGCGAGAGGCGTTAAAATAAACGAGTTATTAATTATTATTATTATTATTGTGATTATTATTATTATTATTAGCACTTTATGCCCAATTCAATGTAAAATCGTGTAACCAATTTTAAATGTCTTCCTGTTTGATGATGGTTATTTGCGTAGTTGCGGCAATATTTGTCGTTATGTGCTTGGGTTAATGGTTGTTGTGGTTCTTGTTGGTCTGTTTCAGTTGTTCCCAGTGACCCATGCCCCGGATCCGTCAATCATAAAGGCATCAGCTGACATGATTGAGAAGCATAAAAAGGCTTATCCTACGGAAAGACAGCTTCTACAGGTAGGTTAGACTGCTTCTTGCAAATACAGGTTGGACTGCCACATGGCTAGAACATCATGGCTAAAATTCAAGCCTTTGCCTTCATTCGCCCTGCACTGTGTAACCAGCTTGCTCTCTCCTTCAGATGATTTCTTTCTGAATTCATTCTGATAGCTTATACAGCGTTTTTTCAAGAGACATACCTGGTAGTAAGCAACGAAATAGTCAAACTAAGGTTGGCCAAAGTCAATTAAACTTCACAGACCATATGGACTATTCTTCTACGTGTCACTTCAAAAGTCTAATTGCGTAACTGATTTCTTGTGTTGTTTCTAGCGTCAGAAGATCTACATCATCCCCGTGACGCAGGTCGTTTGCCAGTGGAAGGAGACTCCGTTCACCTTCTACGTCTTCGGTCTTGAGAGCAGGGTCTACTCGAGCGACTATCCTCAGAAGTTCTGCTGCGGAATGTGCGGATGCACGATCCTTTGAGTTCCCAGACGTGGACGGTGGGGTCTGCGCCACGTGCCAGGAAATGCTTCAAAAGCGCGAGTGATTAGTAACCTGCCAGATATACGTGTCCGTTAGTGTGTGTGTGCTTTGGTAATAGGTTTGAAGATGTTTGCTTTTTGCTTTCCACTGCCTAGGTTTTTAGTTTCTGGTCAGAAGGATGTGTGTTTTGACTGATCATGAAAAGTTACCAAGTCTTTTTTACAGGATTGGACTGATAGGAGAGTAGTATAATCGGTGGTATGCATAAAAAATGTGACATAGTGTCTCTAAAGGATTCAACTGATAGGAGAGTAGTATACCGGTGGTATGCGTGTATAAAAAACGTGACGTAGTGTCTCTTAAGTGCCTCTCAAATCACTGAACACATGGCTATCTAACTAAGACATTGTTAGGATAATATGAAACTGCTGAGTTAAATAGTAGGTACCTACGTACAATGGAAGACGGTGCCAAGAGGAAGGTCCAATAATACAGGAGGTACGTTTGAGTGGTTCAAGATGATGTGCTGTGGTATTTGCACATCACCGTAGTTGTAATCATAGCCGGACACTCCTGACCTTTAGAAGTGAGTATGTCACTAACAAATTCAATGAACGTAAAGAATATCTGAAACAGAGGAAGAGAAAGGATGAACAGATCATGCGCAGTAGATGGTTCCAACTAGCAAATCCAACATAGGTAGTGTCAGCAGAGTGGGTAGAAATCTCAGCAATCTCTGATCCAGTTGATCATGCACTGGAACACAAAGCTCCCTGATATAATTATGCTTGTTTAGTGCCAACACTTGAATTACATTCGATCATGACAGGAAGCAAAGTGCAGTGTTTCTAGCATGTGCTCTGAAGCGAGAGTTGTTGTGCCGCTATTTAAATTGCACAATTTCTGCTAGCCATGTTCTTTTATGCTGATTGGCTGATATAAAGCCATAGCTGTTTGCTAAGTGGATAGACATTAGACACAATTACTGTCTTCGTGGGAAGTTTTCTTATGGTTGTATGCACGATACTTGGTACGTTTTCTTCTTCTGGTAGCAATTTATTATATAATTAATATAGTCACTGTAGTCAGGTTCCAGTGTTTTTGTGTGTGCTTCGGTGTTTAACTGTGTAGTTTTTGTTATTAAGATCTGTTGTTAACTGATTAGGCATGACACTGAGATCATCTAAAGTACTGGTACCAAAATGGGGCTAGCAATTGGTGTTGGCGATATTCAGACATGGTGCATTTTACTATTGGCACAAGGTATTCCCTCTTTTGATTGCAGTCATGTGTTGTCGATGCATGATTCCGCTCTTGTCGTACGACATTCTGAGCAGACAGGCACTGGGAACTATGGACCTGTCATGAGCTATCATTCATGATTGACTCTTTCATTTCTTGGGTTTTATTTGAATTCTAAAAGTCCATTATTTGATAATGTTTCTTCTATTCGAGCTTCATAACCCTAGGAACGAACTTATTGAACTGTAGCATGGTGTACACCAGTGAGGATTTAACGTACAGCCATGCTCAGTGTACCCGTACCTGACCTGCACTGGTGGCCAGCAATGGGTCGAGGGTTAGCCAATTACTGTGGCTGTTAGAGGGTTATCTGAGAGTTTGTTAGATGATGCTGTATGAACCTCCCGGTATTAACTGTGCTCAGCGAAGGAATCTTTGCATTTGTTCTGTGTAGATGTAAACTTGCAAGAGGATCCATTATATGTAGAGTTGCATGGTAAACCTTACCCGTTAATTATGCTTGTTAACATAAATGTTTGTGGTGTGCAGTATTCTGGTGGTAAGATGGAGAGTTGAGAGATTGGGTTTTCCCACCATTGCGGAAATTTATTTAAAGTTTTCTGCTCAACATGTGCTAGCCTTAACCAACTTATCGATGATGAGTACATTGACTACATGCTGTCAGTTGTATGGTCAGGCACAGAGAGATTAAACTGGCCACCCGCCATATATGCCAAGACTAAGAAAATTAAGTCGCCAACACTTCATACCTATGGTCACCTTGAGGGCAGGTTTAAGGAGCTGCTTTTATAGATCTGATTAATAAGCTGGTCCCCCTTGACACATCTTGTATGTCACATACTGAGAGCTTAGAACATTTACATTTCACTAATATTATGCTTTGTGATATCACGCAGTCTGCATTGTACAATACTCATGTAGAGCAAAGAAAAGAGACAAGACAAGAGACAGTGTCTTTTGTCTTATGCTGGTGCCATTTTACTATATTTTGCTTGTATACCTATTAGTATGGATATGGTCAAATGGGGTTAGGTCCATGTGAAAAGAATTTCAGATCATGTTTTGTTTTGAAGACGCTCTTTAAATCGTTATATTTACTGCTAGAACCGATGAGTTTACAATTTTACATATTTCACATATATTCTAAATATTGAAGTTCGTATACCGCTTCTTATGTCTATGCATCCTTTATTGTAAGCAAATTCTAACTCAACGTTTTCACACTAGTGTGATTATTTATTTTTCCTACTTCCTTACAAAGATATTATAGAAATACTCAAAGAATTGAAGTGCATTTGAAAACAAGGAACATGTATTATTGTTTGGTTATA
>OX243819.1:14901064-15008564 GCA_945859605.1 Lumbricus rubellus | reverse complement strand
TTCCACTAACGTGGCCAAGGACTCGTGAGAGCAGAAAACATTCGTGTCGTCTGCAAATAAAATAAATTTGATCATAGTAGATACATTAGGTAGGTCATTTATGTACAATAAAAACAACAGAGGGCCAAGGTTGGAGCCTTGTGGGACCCCAACTCTTACAGGTTTCCGAGAAGATAAGGTCCCATTACATATCACTTGCTGATACCTATGTTCCAGATAACTTTTAAACCATAAGAGGGTTATTCCCCTTACACCATAATTTTCAAGCTTACTCAGTAAGACATTGTGGTCAACCGTGTCAAAGGCTTTTGCAAGGTCCAAAAATATGCCGATAGAATATTTGTTCGTGTCTATTGCCTTGGATATAAGATCCTGCATATTAATTAGGGACATATCAGTTGAATGACCTGGACGAAATCCATGCTGTAGGGGATACAATATATTCATTTTATTTATGTAGTCGTTAAGTCTCTGGCACATGGCTTTTTCTAAAATTTTACCAAAGTATGGTAGTATCGATATCGGTCTATAATTGGACATTTCCTGCTTATCACCCTGTTTAAATATTGGTGTTATTTTTGCAACCTTTTCGGACAAACCACCATTTTTGCGTCCCAAAGTATCGACCGATTGGGTGAGATGGATATCCATCTGGCATCATGAGTTCCAGTTAGAAAATTGACTTGTCGAGTGTAGGCCTAAGCTTATATATAGGCCTATAGGCTGTTGGGTTATTACTTTTTTTTCTTTCAGAGATTCCGCCCAGCTTTCCACACTTCAGCTCAGTACACAGGGCCAATACAGGGTGTGGGTCCAATTGGGACGATAAAACGATAGGGGAGGGAGATAAGGGGGGAGGTAGATAAGGGAGGAGGGAGGGGAGATTACATACTGGTAATTTATTTGGGACAGTTAAAGACAACAAACCTTCTGCCTCTCTCATAAGTCTCTTTAAACATTTATCTTTAAATGTATGTTAGATGATATTTGGTTCTCAAGTCTCAATTGGGTCTCGCCCCGAAGTATCTTTGTGATATTATACTTCGTCCCATCTCTGCAACTTCGCTGCATCCTCTTAGGTCCTCTGATTGGCTTGACCTATTTGTTCCTCGCGTCAGGGCCGCCATGGCTCAATCCAGATCATTTGCTTCCATTGGTCCCTCCCTATGGAATGGACTTTCTCCATCCGTTCGCTCTGCCATCCTCTCTCGTAGTCTTTCGTCATCTTTCTCTCATCTCAAAACCTGCCTTTTCTCTCGGGGCTGCACACACTGGGAGCGCTTCTGAAGGGCTCCTGCTGCAAGAGGCGCTTTATAAGTTGTCAGATACAATACAATACAATTAGGGCTAGTGTTGTAGCCATAAGTGCATTATTGGACATAGGTCTACATGCAACCTTCTATCTATGTTTATGATTCTTTTAATGAGACTGCTACATTCAGTGATTTTTTGCATTAAAAAAAGCAACTGGATGCTGATATTATTGCAGATTTGTATGCAAAATCTCCACATTGCAATAACCAATGGAGGTCAAGTTTATATGTTCTGATTTCCAGTGATGTAAGAAAGCTTTATCGTGACAGCTATTAACGACAATTATGTCAGACTGAAGACTGATTATATGTAAATATAGATAAGATTAATATGAATTAAGCACTTTTGGATTTAAGTGTTTTGTTAGGTGGGAGTGAGTTAGTGAACAAGCAAAAAGATAGATTGTTTGTATGTGCACTTGTTATAGCGCCCCTTCAAGCTCTCTACTCAGAGGCGCTCCAGAATGCAGAGCGCACACTGCATCGGAGTTTCACGCCGAAGCGCTGAGCAATTGTGAGTGAAGGACTTGCCCATTTGCCCAAGGTACTTACACGGCGAGGTGGATTCGAGCCTCGAACCTTCTGGCTCCACGATTGTAGTTGTAAATGCTTACAAAGTGGCTAATTAAAGTGTACATGTAGGTGGCTTATAAAGTGTGACTTTCAAGTGGTTACAAAGTGGCTTACAAAGTGTCATAATCTTTCAATGGACTTTTTAGTTCTAAGTAAATAACCTAGACGAATTGCAGCCTACCTAGTAACAGTAACTGTTTTGTTTCTAATGGCATTTCTTACTAATGTTCTGGTGGGTGATTATTTTTTAACCGAGTGGTGTTTGTGAACTGGGTGATGTTTGTGAACTAAGTGATGTTTGTGAACTGGGTGATGTTTGTGAACTAGGTGATGGTTGCAAACTGTATGTCATGGGACTTGTGTGCATTTGGGAAACTGGATGAAGTTTGTTGCTGTGTAAAATTTAAATAAAATAAAATAAAATTGTTTGGTTTCTGTGTTTGAAGGATGCAGGGTTATGGATCAACGCCAGCACATGGAAGTGGATATTCGAAATCCCATGAAGCGAGTGGAGGCTCTTCATTTCCCTCAGCTCCACCTGCCTCCGAAGGTGCAGGCCTTCTAGATGGTGTCCAGTATCCACCACCTGGAGCTGGTTATCCTCCTGCTGGTGGACAAGGGTATCCTCCAGCTGGGCAGGGGTATTCCCCAGCAGGTGGGCCAGGGTATCCTCCAGCTGGGCAGGGGTATTCTCCAGCAGGTGGGCAAGGGTATCCTCCAGGTGGTCAAGGGTATTCTCCAGGGGGACAAGAGTATCTTCCAGCTGGGCAGGGACATTTTCCAGGTGAGCCAGGGTATCCTCCAGCTGGGCAAGGGTATTCTCCAAGTGGGCCGGGGTATCCTCCAGCAGATGGACAATGGCATCCTCCCGGTGGGCACGGGTATCCATCAGGTGGCCCGGTTGGTGGTCATTCCGGCGGACAGTCGTTTCCTCCCGGACATTCTCCCTCTGGCGGTAAGGATGTGTGGATAGTGTATCAGTATCATATATTGCAGAACTTTAATTTAATCCATGCATTTGAATTTGGGTTTGTTTAACAGTGATGATGAGTAAGAAAAGGACGAATAGAAGTACAAGGAGGATGGAGTGGGGTGTTGTTGATGGTAGTGGTGGTGGTGATAGTGGTGGTGTTCATGGTGGTGTTCATGGTGGTGCAGGCATTCATGGTGGTGGTAGTGTTCATGGTTGTGCTGGTTGTGTTCTTGGCAGTGGTGTGCTGGTGGTGTTGAGGGTAGTGGTGGTGTTTGGGGTGGTGATGGGCTGGTGGTGTTCATGGTGTTGTTGGTGTTGTTTATGGTGGTAGTGGTGTTGTTCATGCTGGTATTCACGGTGGTGCTGGTATTTCGTGGTGGTGTTGGTGGAGTTGTTGGTGTTGTTTATGATATATATAGTGGTGGTGGTGTTTAAGGTGGTGCTGATGGTTTCATGTTGATGCTGGCGGTGTTCATGGTGTTGTGCTGATGGTGTTCATGGTTGTGGTGGACTGGTGGTATTTGTAGTGGTGATGTGCTGGTAGTGTTCACGGTTGTGGTGGTGTTCGTAGGGGTGGTGTGCTGGTGGTGTTCATGGTTGTGGTGGTGGTGTTTATGGTAGTCTTGGTGTTCATGGTGATGATGGTGTTTATGATGGCGGGGTGGTGTTCATGGTGGACATTGGTGGTGCTGGTGGTTTCTTGTTGTTGGTGGTGGTGCTCGTAGTGGTGATGTGCTGGTGGTGTTCATAGGGATGTGCTGGTGATGATGGTGGTGTTCATTGTAGTGGTGTTGGTGGTAGTCGTGGAGGCAGCTGAAATGGTGATGGCAACAGTGTCAATGAGAAATTGTCTGAGAATACACATTTGTGATACTGAAGACAATAGAAGAAGATGATGATAAATATGAAGTTGATGACAATGATCAATTGCTCTTGATTGTTGCTAAAGACAATAAGAATGAAGGAAGATCATAATGATGATGGACTATGCGACAATGGTAATGATAACAATGGCAGCACTGAAACAATGACTTAAGTGGATATCATTGTGTTTGAACAGATGAACCATATTGTCCTCCGCCAGCTGGCTTCCTTGCTCCAGTTCCCGGATATGACTCGATCACATTCGACGACAGTAGGTACCACTTTCGGTCATTTATTTACTGCTCACATTATTTAATAGCATTTTTTTCTAAATGCTAAAAATGTCTGTAGCTCTACTGTAAACCTCAGCTTCTGAAAATCTTCATGTCTTATTCACAAGTGCTACCTCAAGTCATAGGTAGTGTCTTGAGAAAGGATGAAGAACGAGGACTGACTGTCTGTGTGTCTGTCTGTGTGTCTGTCTGTGTGTGTGTGTCTGTGTTTGTCTGCCTGTGTGTCTGTCTGTCTGGCTCTTGTCTGATGTTTGATGATGTTACTGAGTAGGCTCTAAACGATAAGCTTTCAATTCACCTTTCTGAATTGAACCCTTTGTGTTGCTTGTTTGACTGTTTGCTCTACGTCATCAACTAGGCTATTTGCTTTTTTAATTACATTTTATTGAGATAAAAGGCTTCACTTGATCATTTCTAATCAAAATCACACACCAAAATAATAGTCGAATAAACTGAATCATTAATTCAAGATCTACAAGGTTTTTAGGTTCAGAAGACATGCTAGAGTAAGTTATTCAATACAAATGGAATTTAACTCTTGCCTAATCGATACCAGAGAGCTAACTAGCATAGTGGACAGAAATTTACAGCAAATTCCAGAGCTAATGGCCAGTTATAGATAAACAGCACCTTACTGTTTTGGTTAGGAGCAGAAAAAGAGTTGGAACATTGAAAGAGCACAGTGCATTATTAATGAGTACATTGCATTATTAATGAGCACAGTGCATTATTAATGAGCATGTGCATTATTAATGAGCACAGCGCATTATTAATGAGTACATGAATTATTAATCAGCTTCTGCATTATTATAGCCTGGGAGTCAACAAAGCTGTGAGATATAGGTTGTCTTGAAAATGTTTATTGCTCTTTGATTTATGATCTACATCTACAAGACTATAAACTGAAACAGTTATCTTAGTGACTGTGTAAATGTTGGCCAACAGTAAAATGGATAATTATTGGTTCCTGTTGGATACTTACATAATTGCAGTTAAAGATAATTGCCCTATTTACGGACATTTGATCTAGAACTTTTCCCGATTACACTAACGCTATTCATGTGACCAGGCCTGATTTAAGGTTGGTGCTATAAAGGATGCTACAGCACCAGGATCTACAATTTTGAGAGACCCATATGCACAAAATATGTGTGTGGTGGACCAGTGGGTTTTCATTGGAGGGCAATCATAGCACCTGGGCCCGCACTAACCTCAGTGCAGCCCTGCATGAGGCTACCTTGGTTTACATGTCGCTAGTAGTACTGTATTCCTTCATAATGACTCCTTTTCGGGGTATGGGTGGCTCCCAACAAAACACACACAAAACGCACCCTTCCACAATCACAGCATTCTGATTGAACTCAAGCATGCCCACCCTACGGCATGCCAACCCTACGGCATGCCAACCCTAGGGCATGCCCACCCTACGGCATGCCAACCCTACGGCATGCCAACCCTACGGCATGCCAACCCTACGGCATGCCCACCCTACGGTGGCATGCTTGGGTCCAATCAGGGTGCTGTGATTGTGGAAGGGTGTGTTTTGTGTGTGTTTTGTTGGAGGATGGAGTGATTTACCCTCACACAACTGATTCAGATTCCGGAAGAAGAACCATTTTTACCCATTCAGTTTGCTGAAGCTCATGACCTTTGATACGCTGAGTGTTGCCAACCTTCATCTCCACTTCTGCCTATCTCCAGCTCGTGCTTAATATCTGTCTCTGTCTATCCATCTGTCTGTCCGTTGTTGAGAGTGTAACAAGCAATAAAGAGAAGACTGTCTGTATTTATGTCTGTCTGTCTGTGTGTTTGTCTGTGTGTCTGTCTGTGTGTCTGTGTCTGTCTGTGTGTCTGTGTCTGTCTGTCTGTCTGTGAGAGGGTCAAATATGGTAAAGATATAGATTATGGAAGGAATATCATGGGTGATATTGGTGCTATCTCTCAGTTTGTGCGTTTCTATTTCTGTTTATCTGTTTGGCTATCTGTCTAAATCTCTGTCTGTTTGTCTGTATCTCTTTCTATGTGAAAATGAATGCTGGGAAGAGGAAATGTTTTGGGAGATTGGAGCATTGTATGTCTGTCTGTCTGTGTGTGTCTTTCTGCCTGTCTCTGTTTGTATGTCTGAAGGAAGATGTTTAATGGAGGATGGCATGATGATCAAGAGTAGAATCAAGAGTAGGATCAAGAGTTGGATTGAGAGTAGGATCAAGAGTAGGAAAAAAGAGTAGGATCAAGAGTAGGATCAAGTGTAGGATCAAGAGTAGGATCAAGAGTAGGATCAAGAGTAGGAAAAAAGAGTAGGATCAAGAGTAGGATCAAGTGTAGGATCAAGAGTAGGATCAAGAGTAGGATCAAGAGTAGGATCAAGAGTAGGAAAAAAGAGTAGGATCAAGCATAGGATCAGTAGTAGGATCAAGTGTACTTTACTGTTGTCGTTGTTGGTTGTAGTTCCGCTGTTGCCTCCGAGTTACGACGATGCAATGCGACCTGCTGCACCAAGAGACAGGAAACCACTGAGTGGGTAAGCTACATACCTACTTACTTATCTGTAACAATCCATGTGATGCTGTTAATTTAGTGAAAAATCAACTCTTTTCCTTTTTTATTGTGATACAACATGAACCCCATTTTCAGTGACACATATTGTATTAAAACATTTATAAAACGCCTCTACTAGGGTGAACCATTCAGAGGCGCTCCCAGTGCGCAAGGCCACAGAGAAGAAATAAGTTTTGAGGAAAGAAAATGAGGAGGAGGGATTACCAGTTAGAAGTTGCATAGCATCATGTGTGATTTTTATTGGCCAGCGCAGAGCGCGCCTCTGAGTGGATATCTTTAAGAGGCGCTATATAAATTCTTGTAATGAATAAATGTGTTACTTGAGCTTTGACGGTGCTGTGGTTATATCTGTGATTGTAGACTTCCAGTCATTTCGCAGGAGCAGGCGCGGACGGCCATGTTGGAACACTGTACGGCGAACTGCTGTTACGGATCGACAGCTGCACGAGAGATGATTGTTTCAGACATGAACTCGACGTCTGCATTCCATGTACGCAAAAAAATATCTGCTCGATGACAAAACAATGCTCGACTAGTAATCGCTAATTATTTGCTGTCAGGTCGGGAGCGCCTCGGTGGAGTTGTTGAAGTGGTGCTATATAAATTCATGATTACGATCATGTGAACCTGAGTTTTCAAGATCCTTCACTGCCACTCCCCATTTGAATGGGTGCGACACCATTTATAAGATCTTGTGTGTACTGACCATACTTATTCAATATTGAAATTTTTTAAATTGGTGTCTCAATCGGCATGTGAACTAGTATCCTCATACCTAAACAGACCAGTATGTAGTGTAGTTTATGCTAGAAACTCTAAAGTGGTATAGGTACATTGAAAATCTAGTGTAGACCTGAAATATAAAAAAACAATGATCAAACTGAGGGTGGGCTGGGCTAAGTTTTACATAAGTTGGTCATAATTTAATCACAAAAGTTGAAGCTACTATCAAATGATAAATATTTTTAATAACTAGTAAATAAGTTTGTAATGACTGTTGTTGATGATAACTTTGCCAGCATATGATTCTTCTTTTGAAATGGCAGTATACTCTGGAGACTTTTACTGAACAGAGAGCGACAGCCTGGGCTCAAGTTCCATTCACTGGTAAGAAATTTCCGGTAGGCAGTGAAGCAGTCATTTGATAAGTCAGTCAGTCATTTGATAAGTCAGTCACTCATTTGATAAGTCAGTCAGTCAGTCATTTGGTGTCAGTCATTCATTTGATGTCAGTCAGTCATTTGATCAGTCAGTCAATCATTTGATAAGTGAGTTAGTCATTCAGTCAGTCAGTCATTTGATCAGTCAGTCACTCATTTGATAAGTCAGTCAGTCAGTCATTTGATACATCAGTCAGTCAACGTTTGTGCTGTACTTGCTTTAGGAATGGAGCCTTTGGACACAGCGATGAATGGTCCAGCACCATTGCCATGGGATATTCCACTTCATGCTTCTGAGAAATTCAAGACGGAGAAAAAGAAACTAGAAGTTCCTCACACCGCCTGCGTTAAGGTATGTCACGCGTTGCCTATTGGTGATTTTGAATTAAGTGCATTTTCTGTGCAATGAAGTAACCGAGCTTTTGCTGCAGATGTTTGGTGATTTGAATATTGCTTTATATGAGGTTATTGTGGTGAGGATGGGTTAATGTATATGGATGGAGCTCTAATCTAGCAGATAATGGGAATAAGAACAAATTCTGTTGCATTGCATTGTCCACTGAAGACTCCTGTCAACTTGTCATTTGTCTTGCCAAATTTAGAGGCAAAGTATTGCATTTATGTTTGTAAAGTTATATATCTATATATGTATTTATATACGTTTTTATATTTGCATATGTGTGTGTGTGTGTGTGTGTAGAAGTGGAGCGCCTCTGAGTAGGTACCTTGAATGGGCACTATATAAATTCTGATTGATTGATTAACTTGATTTTATTACCTCACCATGCTTCACTTTTGTTTTACCTATTAATTTCAGCCTTGCCACAGATGCCATGGGACTGGTTATAATAGATGCAGCAGCTGCAATGGACAGGGAAGGGTGAGTGTCAGATGATTCAGATTACAAGTACAGATCACATGCAAGGAAACATGGTTGGGTTAGACAAGGTAGGGTAAATTGGAACAAGGTCCAATCTGGTGTAATGACCTCTATGGTGCCATTTCCTAGCACGTACACAGGCACACACACATGTGCACAATCACACACACTTGAATCCTGTCGGTGAGAGATGGAAGAATTGAACTACAGAAAGTGAAATGAAAACAAAATTAATTAACCAAAAAATCGATGATGCAAATAAATTTAAGGTTGCCACGTGAAAAGTGCAATTATTGGTTGAGCAAGTGTGTGTACCATAACTTCCTCGCTCGCTGTTTTTAGTCCATTGGTTATTTTTTTTATCAGGCGAGACTATTCCGGTAGCTTTATCTCTCGAACCCACTTATCCTCTCAACTGCCATTATGCCGATACTCGCTACAATATCTGTTAGAGGCCTAACTGAAAAGGACTTAATAGCCAGAAATTTTTTACCAGCCAAAAGTGGAAATACTAAAAATATGCTGTACAGTCCAGCCTCTGGAAACAGTCCTGGCTGCTCGAATGCATTTGTCAATGTTTATCAAAAGCTTTTAATCTAGGTTGGTCCCTCAGGTATTTACCATTGCAGTGACCAAACGGGACGCTGTGGAAAATGAAAACATCCATGTGATCTCTGCGGTTTGGATTACTTTATATGCTTGTGATGCCTGGTGTCGGATTTTGCAACTACCCACCGAGTATTCGTCTGATATCATAGCAGTGGCAAATGTTTGTGTCTAGCATTGTCGTATGTGGACTGTGGAGCTCAATAGATGGATGAGTTAATTCACACTCGCTAACCTTCCTTTGCAGCATTTCTAAATGCGGACGCTAGTTGTCACCAGCATACAATGTCATACATAGACATCCAACCTGAGATCATACCATTGTTTTTCACTTATATTCCTAGCCACTATTATGCAATCTTTGACCTCACACCTCTTTTGGGTGTAGGCCTAATGCCTGGCCTAGTATTTGCTTTATTTCTGTCAGGAGATTGACCTGGCCTAGTTTATATGATCTTTATCTCTGGAGTTCATGACCCACACCTGCTTCTGTTCTGTCTACTCTTTTCTTCTGTTTTTCTATTTTAGTCACACTGTTCTTCATGTTCTGGGACAGGAAGACAACATACGGGCAGTGAACGCCGTAGGTGCACTTTTTGCAGTGGATCAGGCCATCGACAGTAAGTATGTGGAGACTTGAAAGGTGCCATATAAAATCTAGATGCATAAATTTTGATAGGTCGCTGTCCATTAAAAATTTACACTTAAAGATGTTCAGATGCATGTCATTGAGAAAAACAGCCCTCAAGTTAACTTCATTATAACTTGCATTCAGTGTTAATAATAATTAAATTTGTAATCAGATTTGCAAAACAACCAGCTTCACTCGTAGGCCGATGTTTCACACGCTAAACTGTGGTTGGCACTAGAACACAAGGTAAAAGGCAGAAACCTTCAAAATCTTTCAGCTCTGATGCAGCTGAGTGATTTTATCCCTCGAATGATATAATACTGACTGTGTGACTAAATACATAGAAGAAGAAGCAGACTAACGTACTAAACTTAAGGCAGCTACTCTAACTATTATCTTGTTTACCTACAGCGTTTTTGCTTATTGTTTTATGGAAATGTATCCAAGGCAAAATACATTGCCACCACTTTTAGTATTAATTTGAAGATCTTGCCGACTATGAAGTATGTCAGAGTTCAGTGACAGTCACAGTTTCATTAGTCATTTATTAGTCATCAATTTGAAAAAAATGGCGAAGTACACTAAATTGACTAAAATACCAGTTTCATGGCATTCAGAGAATTTTGCCAGTTACATAGAAGACCAGACAGACACGGTTTGATATACAACATCAAGAGAGGCAAATGAACAAAAGAAGGAGAGAGAGAGATACACACTGGGACGCAGATAGGGAGAGACAGACAGACAGTCAGAGACAGACTGACAGACAGAGAAACAAACAGACAGACTGAGAGAGAGAGGGGGTGGAAGAGGGAGGGAGAGGAGTTGTAAATTTAAGGATGCAATTACACCCACAATACCAGATAAGAGATGGAGAGACAAATGATAAAGCTCTGAGCATTGTTTGCAGGTGCTTCTCATGTCATGGCAGTGGCCGCAAACAATGCATAACGTGCCATGGACGTGGTCAACTCAAATGGTTCATCCAGCTCACTGTCACATGGTATGTTCATTCTGAGTCATAGCCAGATCAGTCTGATCTTATCCAAAACACATCTGTTAAATTTCAACCTACTTTAAACATGGGTGTATTTAAGGGGTTTTGCGAGTTAACTCTCCCGCCAGAAGAAGCAAGTTCCAAGATTTTTTTAGCTGACTCTGTTTACTTTTTGGTTGTAAACCCCAAAATGGAACTCCCAAAAAATGTCTGACTATCCTAGGACTGCTTTCCAATGGATTATGTCGTTTGATTGTGCCTCCCTTTAAGGGACAACAACCAACGAATGTTTCAGTCATTTTATATAAGATCACAATTGATTTACATAATGACTTTTCATTCTTTGGAGTAGAGACCTTTGTCTGTCGATCATTGTCCTTTTACTACGGTTTCGATTCTGTCAGGCACATTACAATAGGTATCTGATTCATTTTATCATCACAATTATGTGAGTAAGTAAGTAAACGAATAAGGTTCTCACCCTTTGCTTTTTTTGTTAGCTTCTATATCTATAGTACGTCAAAAAGATGTTTTGTAATATACTGTCACTTTAAAGCAATAAAAGAAACTATGGGTATAGTCTGTGCTTGATGGTTGATTCAATAGATGTGTGTGCGTGCGATGTCTTACAGGACGAATCACTTTGAAGACTACATTCTGGAGCGAACGGCGATGCCAGATGAGCTCATCCGGAAAGCGTCTGGACAGGTGGCTTTCCAAGAGGAACAGCCATGGGTCAGTGATTTTCATAGACATTGTCACTCTTCTATTATTATATTTTTTTCATGGCATGGGTCAGAGTTCTTCCTCTACAATGTCTACATGTAAGTCTTTTGTGATGTAGTCATTGCATGTGTTGTTTTTGCTTATGTGTCATTGCATGTACAAAAACTACACATGTATTGTATATGTATTATCTTATCTTACTTTACCCGATGTACATTATCTAGTTATAACTTCACTGACCGTACTTTACCTGCCTTTGCTTATCTTATCTTACCCCTGACCTTATGTTGATATGTAATGATTAATGTGATGATTGAACAGTATGTTGAATTGAAGTACTTCTGTTTGATAGCTTTTTACTCGATTCAATTAATTAGTTATTATTTATTTATTATTATTATTATTTATTTATTATTATTATTATTATTATTATTATCAATTACCCCGGTAGTTATTATGTATTTATTAGTCATTATTATTATTTTATGTCTGCATGGTGATTTCATGGATGCAGTTTCTGGCTACTCTTTGATGTAATAAAAAATAAGCTAAAAGTACAAGGGCTTACTTTACAACGCACGACATTACATTTCTTCAGCAGTTACATGTTAATGGCTGGCAAGTTTGGTTGCGTAAGAATGGCTTGACTTATGTCTGAATGTATCCATGGGTGTGTCTAATGTTGCAGTTGTATCCCATAAATCATTGCCCAGAGCAAACGGTCAACCAGGCATCCGTCAATCTGATTGAAAAGCATCGGAAAGCCTTCCCTAACGAAAGGCAGATTGTTCAGGTATTCATTATTTTATTCACAATTTTTTAATTATTTATTCAAAGTTTTTTTGAAGCCAATCTAATCATATTTGATTAAAGTAATGTAATGTAATGTAATACTGAACATCTGTGTGATGATTTGATTAAATGTGCCTTATGGGAAGATGCTGTGTTTGCTGCACTCTGTTAGTAGTAGGTCATGAAAGTATTTACCAAATACTGTCCCAATTTTTGCTGCTGGCCCAGTGACCCATATTGGTTGAATAAGCTGCGTTTCATGCACTTGTGTCTTATAAAGCTATAAAAATTATGTTTATAAGATCCTGCAACATTTCTTGTAAAAGGACCTTGGCAAGTGTATGGCTTTGACAGGCTCTAATAGATGCCATTAATTATTTAGTCTTGATGAGCATATGGAATGGTCAGAAATGTAAAGGTAAGGTTTGTTTGTATGTGCACTTGTTATAGCGCCCCTTCAAGCTCTCTGTACTCGGAGGCACTCCTGAACGCAGAGCGGACACTGCATCTGAGTTTCACGCCGAAGCGCTGAGCAATTGTATTGTGAGTGAAGGACTTGCCCAAGGTGTAGATAGTATAGTTGTAAGTTTGCAAATAAGAATCTACGTGAAAATGTAATAGTTTATTATGTCTGTGCAATAACAGTAACCCTTGGATTGTGTTACAGCGTCATGCAATCCGCATTGTTCCAGTAACGGAAGTCAAGTGTCGTTGGAAGCAGGATGCGTTCACGTTGTTTGTCTACGGTCTGGAGAACCGCGTCTACACGTCCGATTATCCGCAGATGTGCTGCTGTGGCTGCACAATTCTCTGATTTACAGGCAGACACTATTGATGCACTTTGTAACTTTGTACATGTTGTGGTTTTTGATAATACACTTAATGATACGAAGCCAATACGTGGGCTCTACAGTTTTATACTTATGCAGCATTGTTTTGCAATTGAGAGACTTCTGCTGTGAGTGTATTCACAATTATTTTGTGAGCAACGTGAAATAAAGCTTGGCAGTTCTTCCAATCGCACCTAGTTGGGGGGGGGGGAGAGAATGTGGGTCTATTGCTGGTTCAGTGAATAGAAGTGCCTGACAGCTGGTCAGAGATTTGTGTATTTATTTACAATATTGCATAAAAACAACTGCTTCGTGCAAATATAATTGAGAGCAGAAGCTGAATATGGCCTAGATGTTTTTTTAGAAACTGCCATCATTTTTGGATTTATGGGTGCAAGTACCAAGACTCTTTATATAGCGGCTTTTTAGTATCTTACAGACTTGCTGTGACTTGAAGTTGTTTCAATTTCTACATTGTGTAGAACTTCTGTAGATTTCTATTCTGTATTGTGAGTAGTGAACATTGCTAGAGAAGCTATTTTCTGTAATTAGAACACACAGCCACTGTTGCCTACAGCTAACCAACTAGGTTGTCAGTGTGGCCTTATTATATAGAGAATGTTCAAAATGACAGCGACTGTACTAATTCAGAAAACATTAATTGCGGCCATGCAATAATTAAGCAGATTTTTTTACATGACATGTGTGCAGAGGCAATGTGGAAGTTGTTGCTATAATATGATCAAAATGTTTTTAACTCCAGGTTGAGAGTTGAAAGCACTCCTCTTCCATCATCATGTCCTAATTATCCTCTCTCTTTTAATTCTCGAGCCCTGTAATTATATTGTCCATAAATGAAAGGGCAAGAGATAGCTGTCTATTGCGGCCCAGGGCTTAAAGTGTGCCTGGACGGTCATGGACGCCGTCCATGCACTTATTTTCAAATATGCATGTCGTCCTGCCACTTATTTGGCCAGCACAGTATGGAAATGTAAGGAGCGTCCAGTCACTTCTTTTCCCACACTTTAAGCACTGATATTGCCACTGTTGTCGTCTTATTGTCTAACCGGGAATGCCTGAACCAAGCATGACCTTATCTGTCTACTGATTCTATTTTGACTAAGCACTTGTAAATAGGCTGATTTCTACAATTTAATTTTCTTTGGGTGCTGTAGATATCTTGAGGTTGCAATGAAAGTTTACAGATAACGTTCAGTGTCGTGATATTCTGTCCAATTTAGATTGTATTTAGAGTGTCTTTTTAACAATCAATTTTGCCTTAACTTGAACCTTTCATTGTAAGATATAATTATTGTTGAATTGTGTGATTTTTAGACAGAGAAAAAATTGTGCTACTGTAATGTTTTAACAACTATTAAGAATTATTAGGCTAATTGGTATGCGGATATGTTGGCCAATTTCGTGACTTGTTTCATTGTTAGGTGTAAACTTCAACAGCTAGCTCTGCAGCTTTTGTGTGGACTATTTGTTTTCTTCTGAAACTATTAGTCTATTGGAATTTTTATATTAGGCTAAACCATTTTTACAGTGTGAAATCAAGATCTTCTTCAAGTATTGTTCGTTTCAGTGTACGGCGCCAGGGGCTAGATCAGGCTTAGGCCTAAGTCTACTAACCAAAACATATTATAGTCACTAGGCCTACTATAACATGGTAGCAGCAAAGATATTAGAGTCGACTCTAATATCTTTGTAGCAGTTACAACAAAAACAGACAGGATTGGAAAATAATTATGTAGGTTTAAACAGTTGCATCAGGATACCTAGATTTACTTCTTCTTTACCTCAAAATAAATCTAAAATAGACATAGATTATTAGATCACTAGGCTAAAGTAGTTTGACATTTATTCATTGTGTTTGCAGTTTGCACGGATTTTACTTTTAAACTGCTTGATACTCCTGTACACAACCCCAAGCATGTACTTTACCAACTCCTACCTCCACTCCGACCCCCTCCTCTCATCAATTAAGACCCAGAGCTCACAACCACATTCTCCCACCAAAGGACAACTCTCAATGTATTCCACGATCATTATATAAAAATATTTACTAGATTATTCTAAGACTATCGAACTGAAATTTAATTATTCATTAGCACTCTTGTTAACATTTCTGCGTTATTGTCAGATTGTTTTTCTTAATAAAACGAATATACACATACGGTGACTGTAGGCTACAGAACTGTCCATAACGTTCACCATAATAATTAATTTATAATGTAACGTCGTTAAACAATAAACATTTCCATTGTGACACCGGAAGTAGGACTAGAGTCATTTGCCGTATTTCCAGTATATATCAATTTGACAAAGTTTGTCAATTTGATAGTATCTGCGTGACAGGATACTATGATCTTTCGATTAGCTGTGCACATCGATCGAGAATCTGTTCACTAAGTCGATATGCTTCCCTGGCTTGCCCTTCATCGTAGACTTCGCCTGGTATTCGTGGATAGTCGTGTCCACGTGGGTATTTCATGCGCGGTTCACCGTTAACAAGACGTTCGAGCTCGAACGTCAGACGACGGATTTCCGCATTGGCGATGTCATTAAGTAGTCCTACGAGGTTGATTCGATCAAGGTCGCTTGGAACAGAGTTAGAGTCCGTGGCATACTGGACAGCTATCAAAGCGATCTTGGCAGCCTTAATTAGAACAAAAATGCAGTCTTTCAAATCCAAGTAAAAAATGCTAAACTACCGGTTTTCTCTTTTAGAAATTTCACCCGTAAAATTGTTTGTCAACAGTGGGTCTATTTCTTTCTCACATTCCGGAAGTCAGAACCTAAACTGATCCTGTATTAGATTTCAGAAGTGGTTTAATAATAGGCTATGTTTTGTACTTGTGAAGTTGCGCTATAGAAGCAGTCCACAAGTCTAACTAAATAATACTCGGTGATATGAGTTGCAGAATAGACTCACATTCAGAGAGTTGCATCATGAACTGGGGGCCAAGATCGAGTTTTTATATATGAAATCCGGGCTAAATCCTGAACTCGCGTTCCTACCCATGCCTTTTCTTTCCTTATCCTTAACTTGCCTAACTTTACCTTAGGGCTTAGGCCTACTCTAGAAAAGAAAATGGCTGATTTTGTAATACGTACTTCGAAGCATTTCAGGCACTTCCAATCGAATGCGGTACGATCATTTACGGATGCACCAAGGTCGTGCCTGGCTTGCCGCATCCACCGATGAGCCTCTCCCGATTGTGGATTTCGAGTGCTCCGGAAACCAGTGAAGAAATTCTCATGCTCCTGCTTTGAACTGTAGAATCCACCTGAATATTGCCCGGATGACCTTCTGGAAGATCGGTCTCTGCGCTGATTGAAGTATCTGGCTCTCTGTCCAGCCCTGCGGTAGAAATCATTGAAATCTGATGATGTCTTGCTTCTAGTGGAACGAGACGATGAAGAGGAGGCAGAGGAGGAAGATATATTGTAGTCGTCGATTGATAGACCTTTTTCGAGTAACTCGATCAGATGTTGTAAAATTTTACACACCTCGGTGCACAACGGTATCTGATCTGGATTTTTGTCTGGATGCCACCTGAGGTAAAGTCGCTTTCTTATCTTCTTCCGTTCATCGGGAGTCCCCTTCCAAGCTTCCTTGAGTATCTTCTTAATTTCTTCCACTACCTCCTCGAGCGTTTTAACCTTCGGGGTCTCGGTGGGCGTCGGTGTTGGAATGCCAGCGGCTCCCTCTTGCCTGGTGTGGATAGCTGGGCTTTGATCGTGGCCTGTCGCTATGTTGTACCTGCTGAATGCGTACAGAGATGTCGCATCCACAATGCGCTCCTCTGCAAAACTCACTCGTATTTTATATTTTGACAACGAAGCAGGGATATCTGGATTGTCTGGATCCTGTCTTTTGATTATCTCTACCAATATGAAAGCCGGTTCTCCCAGTTCCCCTCTGTCAAAAGGATCATCCATCTCAAGAGCGACGAGCTGACGAGGATAGAAGATGAAATTGTCATGGAGCAGCAGATGCAAATGTTCCTCTGGAATGTAACTGCCCAGAGGCGGAACAAATGAATGCTCCACCGACTCCGCTATTTCTTTGCAATCCAGCAATTCCTGAATCTCGTGTATGGGGCAGTCAATAATAAGAGCCAACAGACTTTCATCAAAAATTCTTTTTCCCAAAGTGCAATTGAGAATTCTCGCAATATCATGGTATAATCGTTGTTCGTCGACCCGGCTCCAAGCCCCAGCCGAGATGTAGAACTTCCAATGATCGTTGTTTCCATTTGAACTCTTTTCTTGAAAGTACTTAAGGTTTATCTCGCTTCCATTAAGCTCTCTTCCATCGTGTTTGAGACATGTCTGCACTTGAACTCTACCTATGAACTGTATACTGTCTAACCTGTCCATCAACTGCTTACATATTTGTATTAAAGTTTCTTCATTCCAAGACAATTTCCCCCTCATCTCCTTAACAAAACAATGCCGAAAAAGACGTTTCAGTCCGCTTCTGAACACTGGATCGTGAAGTCTCGCCGCTGTCTTCTCAGCAAACTCACAACTTCTCGGTTGACCATCAGCTAAGCCTTCATGTACGATTTGTGACAAGAGTCGCGGTTGTTGTGAGATAGGCATTTTCTCTAAAATAATTTCCAAGTGACGACTTTCTATATTGAATTCTTTAGAATCAATCAGGATTGGCCAGTTTAAGCTTGACAATCTTTGAAGAAAATGCTGTGTTTTATCGTTGAAAATCACTTCCGACGACTTATGCAATTTTTTGTCTGTACACGGCAAGAAGATAACACCAGCGACGGTTTCTCCTTTTTCCATTAGATATAGCAATCCTTCGGATGCTTTACAGCATGACTTCATTTCCTCAGGGTGCATCTTTTCACCATGGCTGTCATCCACTATCTTTTTCAACACAGAAGCGTATTGATTAGCTGTTAGTACGTTGGTTGTACCTAATTGCCGTAAGACAGAAGCGTAGCTGCCATACTCCAGCGGAATTTTAAACAGATACGGTCGGATCTCGTCCTTGGTTGTGATATCAATCGCAACTTGAGAGGGAGCAACAAGATCGAACGTTTCGGACACAAAAACACAGCACGTTCTCGAAAGGATGTTCTTCGCTTCATCCTCTAAAAACCCTTTCGCGGCGAAAAACGCCAACGCCTTTTGTAACACTGTTGTAAGTGTTTTTGTCTTCTGTGTGTCGCTTGCAAGAGATTCTTTGCTTAAAGCGGAACACAGTTTCTGCACGTGTTCTACAACTGTCTTCGTTGGCACAGACTCAGAAACAACATCAAGGTCTGAGAATAAACTTGCCGAGTCAGGCCTGCCTTGGATCCATTGTGGCAACAAATTCCGCACAGTCCATGCCAATTCACCATTACAGTGTAGAGCTGCACCGCTAAAGCAAATGAACCGCAGTCTTTGATTATCATCCCTAGTGCCGTATTGAATGTGAAGCGATTCGAGAGATTTCGAAACAATTCCTGGAGACACGAATCGGACGTTTCTCACAGATTGCAAGTTCATTCGACTGTGGTCTTTTCTACTTAGAAAATGTTTGACAAGGGCTTCTGATTGCTTCAAAACCATGCTATCGATACCAGACAGGCTGTTCATTTCCACTTGTCGGGCATATGACAGAAACATCTCTTCTGTGATTTCATGAACAAGACCGCACAGCCGTAGAAATGGCAGCCAGTCTTCCTTGTTGTATGGATCAGATGGGAATCTGTCTTCTACGCACATGACTTGAAATATTTTATTCTGTGGATCATAAAATGCAGAGGCTGGACGCAGTACGTTAGCTCTGTTCGGAATTAAAGGCGTCTGCTTCAGAATTTCCATAAATCTGTTCCTCGCATTTCCTGTGTCATCCATGACATGCAAATTGCTTAGAATGTGCTGCTTCACAAATTTTAAATGAACCAGTTGCGCCTCTGGTGACAAATTCTGGAAATGTTTCAGTATAAATAAGCGGTATGAGTTTTCAACATTTAAATAGTTGCAACCGAGATGCTCCAGCAATGGTTTGAGACTGCTTATGTTTTTAAATAATATGACGTCTTGTCCTTCAATCAAACATTCGGTGCCTGAAGTTGGAATTTTCAACGGCAGAACGTAAGCCCGAGAATTACCCAAATCGGATTGCTCATTCCAAAATGTTAGAAAAAATGGCAACATTGCTATTATCTCTTTAGCGCGAGGCGTGTCTTTCCAGTTGTTAATATGCATGGAAAAGTACTCCAGCAGTCGAAGGCCTTCATCAGTTGCAAGGGTGAATTTTGCTAGTTGGTGTTTCATTGCTATTCTGAGGGCCTCGACCACTGTCACTGGTTGCTGAACTGTTCCCAAACTGACTTTCAGAAGTCGATCAATCTGCGAAGATTTCATATCATCGTGTATGTAACTGTAGTCGGGCTTTGCAACTCCGAGTGTATATAGAAGCGTCGCCACTTCGTTGCATGACTCGCTGGTGCTCGGCTCAGCTATAACTCCCGACGAAAGGCATAAGGGATAAAGCAGCGTTTCGCCTCTCGGTGTTAACACTGGCAAAAGACAACATTTCATCAATGGTTTTAGCAGTTTGTCGACGACTTTCTTGTCCTGATCCTCCGACCGAAAATGCATTCCAGTCAGAATACTTGATAGAAAACACCAGACATCACGCAGCCATTGAAGGCTGTTTGTGTCGTATGGCTTCAGAAAGTCATCAAGTTCCGATTCCAGAAACCAGTTTTCAGCATCGTAAAATTCCGGTTTCGTAACCAAATCACGAAGTGTCATTGAAAACTCATCGACAGTAAATTCTTTGCACAAAGAAGCGTCTGTGGTTGGCTCTAGTTTGAGCACACGCTTGATTTTCATATTCATGAACTCGCCCGATATGTGCGGAGCGACGCTACTATGTTTCGAGACATATTTCACCGTTCCGCTGTCAAATTGTGAAACAAAATCATCCAATGTAACGAGAAATGGCATCATCTCTAGGCGGCTTTTGTATTCACGTGCCTCTGTACAATATTCCAAAAGAGTGACAAGAGACTCGATGTCTTGAAACGGTGTTTCGCTTATCTTTTTGGGCAGATTCGTCACTTTGCACCTAGTACATTGATCTGAGTGAGTGGCAAAAAAGTCCAGGACTGCTGTGGGACTCACAACCGAAACACCAGCGTCTTTGCCTGCGTCCAAGAAACTCTTTCGTACGTGTTCAGGACACGAGAACATACTAAACCCACTTCTAACAAGAATATCTCTCACAGTCGAGCTCTTGCCCCAGGGCATCTGCGATTCCAAGTCATCAAAGTAAATTGGACGACCTACTTCGCCACGAGGATGTCTCCACTCAGTTCCCGAAAAGAAATTCACATTTGATTGCACTGGAAGTAACTCCAGGTTTTTCAGAACAATGTAGTTATATACTGAAGCTGCCATGCTGTTGACATAAGAGTCACTGCTACTGTTCTCATGAGGAAAGGCTTCGTAGTATGTATTCAGTTGAAGTTTGGAAGTCAATCGTGTTATACGGTCACGCTCTAGACACAGCATAGTACAGTAAGCAGGGGCGACGACTTCAATCAACAGAGATCTA
The DNA here is from genome assembly GCA_945859605.1 of Lumbricus rubellus. Classification (NCBI taxonomy): domain Eukaryota; kingdom Metazoa; phylum Annelida; class Clitellata; order Crassiclitellata; family Lumbricidae; genus Lumbricus; species Lumbricus rubellus. The sequence goes on along the minus strand of OX243819.1, from coordinate 14,987,782 downwards.
TTCCACTTTGTCTTTATATCGTTGCTTTCGGCTTTCACTAGATTTCGTCTGTTCCGATCAAGAGAAAAATGTCCGTTCAAATGGACTGGCAGCTGAATCGGAATAGGAAGTGGAAGGAAGCAGAAGAATCTGTTTGTTCGTTTCACTTTTCTTGTTGTCTCACTGAGAAGCGCCACCCCGCCTAAAGGCAGGAGACCTAGTTTTCTGGAATGGACTGCACTGACAACATCTGCAGGAACAGCGGTTGCATCCTCGAATCCAAACCGTTGTACAATCTGCCAAGTATCTGTGATCCCGTCACTGCTTCTGATTTTCATCTCATAAGAAACTTCCTTCGTGTTGACTTCGCTTAATAATATCTGTTGCTTGGTAATGAGTTTAGCACGTTCTTTCGCATAATTGTGAAACTCTGCTCTCTTACTCTTAGCTTCATCTGTCAATTGGACTTCGACCTCATTCAGAACGGTACGTAGTTCTGAACCGCCATCCCCATCTTCAATTCTAACAAGTTGAATTTTTTCGACTGAATTCACAAACAACATGACTTCGCTGATGTCGCTTTTAAACTTTTCGAAGATATCTTCCACAGCCTGCAAGGTAATAGGATCCTTTGAGATCTCCGAAGCCTCAGCTGTGACTCGATTTCGAAGAGGAAGTCTGAACATTGTTCCCGTCCGAGAAACATCGTACTGTCTGTGTGCAAACGAGTATCCTTTAAACACATCGACAAACTGTTCCATCAACCCCTCCTTGACCTTGTACTTGGCTCCAGGGCTGTCGAGAGTGGCGCCAGGAACGAACCTGCAGTTTGGATCAAAAACACACAACACCGTACCTTCGTTTTCGACAGTTGTGAGGAACGTTGGTACGTCTGTGAGATGGTAGACACAGTTGAAACCCACTCCGTACTGGCCAGTTGTTGTTGGATCATCACCCTTCCCACCTTCTCCGAGACGTTGAATGCCAACGAGATCGGACTCACTGAACGACATGTCATTGTAGATGCACAAGGCTGGCCCCTGCAGAGGTTTCCATGAATCCGCAAATACCTTCTCATCCGGCAGGGTTCTCGTGTCGAGAATGAAGTGTATCTCCTTGGCTCCGGCATCGTCAGCATTCTGCAGCATCTCCTTTAAGATGTCCTCACTGGATGAGTATCCATCCAAAATAGTCTTGATCCGATTGACCAGTCGCTCTCTTTGGCCAAACGGAATTGCGAGCTGAAGCTGATGACGCTTAAGAATGTCCTGTCGAATCGTTTGGAGACCGAGAGCGGATGCAATCTCGTGAGAAATACGATCGTGGCAGAATTTAGATCGTTCCGTTTCAACGATCAACCACACGCAGTTGTTGAAGCAGAGATTTTTAGCTGAGCACATCCTGCCTTCAGCATTCGGTATAGACATTTCGTTCAGCAATCCACGATAAGTTGATTCAATTTCGCCGCAGTCCTTCGATTTAATTTCCTCGTATACACATGTTGTGATGAGATGTATAGCAACGCTCAGTTTTCTATCATCTAAACATCTGTTTCCAGCCTGTTCCCGAATTTCTGAAAGAATTCGGACATAATCGCTTAACGAGAATGTCACTTTGACGCCGATTGCTGCTAGTACAGCAGGGTAAGACGTTGCCAGGTCATCTGGAACAGCTGCAAGGTGAGGCAGCAGAGTGTCATTCCCCGTTGGAAACTGCATTGCACACCGGTCTGGAGACAAGAAGTAATTGCTGCGTATCCTTATACTCTTTCGAGAAACTAACGGATTGACAGCGGATTTTTTCAGTAAATTCTCTTTAAAACAATGGTTCAACCAATTGAAAGCAGCATCGTACATTTCGATTAACATTTTCAAACATTCTGAAGACAATACTGAATTATTCGCAAAATCATTTGGTGGCGCGATGTCAATGATTTCCAAGATCTGCTGCACAACAGCGGTAGGGTAGATTTGTTTGTTAATCAAGCAAAGTTTTTGCTTAGTCTTAAAATAACGGCCACCAGCAAAAACCGTTTCATCGATGATCGGATAGGAGCAAGAAACTAATCCTTGAGCGATCTGGAGATATCCTTCCTTGCAGGAAATCAAGCGATTATATTCGTCTCCTTTCCAACTCAGTGGAAAGTCTTCTGGTTTCCTCATGACAGGTAGGAACTTCACATCTTGAATCTGACCAAATACCACATCAGGCGCTTTGCCATCATTTGATTCATTCTTTAGTTTATTCTCGATTATCTTCAAAAGAACAGGCGTATGCGTAGCAGCGGTTGCGCGGTTGATCGAAATTAAATTGCACCGAGTTAAAATCTCTTCCCATGAAAGGGTATCCTTTCTCATTCCAAGTCTAACCAGTCTTTCGTAAACATGAGAATCAACTTCGACTCCAGATGTCCATTTCGGAAACATCCCCTCTCTCTCATCAAATAGTACTGCAATTTCAGATTTTGGATGGATAAGTTTTTCGATGGATTTAAGAGGAGAGCCACCGGGAGAAACGGGAATACACTCTATACCTTTGAGATGGCAAGCGATTTCTTTATCTGTCAGAGCATGTAGGATCAACTGGTCCCTTTGTAGAGTATCAGTGATCCCGATGTTCGGAAGAAACCACTTCCTATAGAAATCAACTTTGCTGACGATTCTCTCTTTGATCACACTCGCACAGTTTGTTTGCAAAATTGTTTCTGTAATATTATCCGGAATATCCACAACACTTTCATCACTCTGTCTGTATTTAAGGATTGTGTCAAGCGCCATCAGAGCGACCGTTCCAATTTCCAGGTCTCGAAACTCCTTGCTAAGTAGTCTGCTCTTCCAAACTGTCGTCCAGCCATTCAGAGTCTTTACAACGTTCATTCCAGACGAGACGAGACACATACTTCTGTACAGTGAATTCGTTAGGCGTCCAACTAGATCAGACTCAAGTTTGATTGGCCATAGCGCATAGGAATCCAGTTCTGGTGACAGCGTTGCAAGATCTTCCAAGAGGACGCAATACGCGCGCGTTACAGCATCGTCCAGTAGATCTTCATTCCAAATAGCTCTGGAATCAACGTTCTTATCAAGTGGAGATCTTTCGTACAAGTGCATTCGGCTGGAGTGAACATCAAAGAAACCATTGATGTGTACTGGAAAACACGTTTTCATTGGAAGAGGAAGAAAACAGAACAGCATTCCACCACCTCTCTCTTCATCGACGTTTACTGCCCTGTACCTGCCATCTGTAGTCTTTTCCAACCTAGCTGCAACACCACCAACTGGGACTATATTTTTCTTCTCGCTCTTTATAGCCATGTCTAAAGATTTCCCTCTTCCCAAGGATGAAACCACCAGCCATTCGCTAATGTCATTTGATGTCTCTCCTTGAAAATTCTCTGAAAACTTGATCCCGCGATTTACAGTGAACTTCACAACAGATGATGAATCCAGGTTTCGAATCTCTGTTCCTGGACTTTTCCTATAGCCATCGAGAACTGCCGTGGCTTGCTTCAGTACGGCACATTGTGTCTGAATTGCCGACATTGTTGCAGAAGGTGATGTGACACTGCGAAGTGCTTTAACAAGGTCCTTCTGAATGGAAAACCACTCCTGAATTCCATGTGGCGGTGGATCCATCTCTGACAAATGGTATACTGTAATTTTTCGAACAGTTTGCGTGTATAGCAGGAGGCTGTGATTTGCATCATACAGCAACTTCAGCAGTTTAAGCATTTCTTCACGATTATAACACACATCACTGATTTTACTTTCGCGTGCCTGTTCCAAAGTGCGTAATGGAAATCTGAAGAGCGTACCTTTAAATGGTTTAATTCTAGAATCATCTCCCAGCTCGCAACCAAAGATTCCGTTCATCGGTTTAAATTGATTTGCTCGTTGTCGAATCACCTTTCGATGCAGATCCAAGTTCAGTCTGATCCCAGGCTGTGCCTTGTTAGTCAGAGCTTTTCCGAGGTATGTCGTGTGTGGATCAAATATGACAATGCTCTGGCCACTGATGAACATTGGCACATCCGTGAGATTGTAAACGGCGTTGAACCCGAGTCCGAAACGACCAATCTTTTCCGTTGCACCGTCTTTTGTGGCCCCGCCCAGCTTGATAATACTCTCGAAGTCTTTGTCGGTGAAGTCCGCATTGTTGTAGGTCCACAGAGCTGGCCCTTGCAGTCCTTTCATTCCTGGGTCAAGAAGTCTTTCCTGAGCGTCTTCGTTACCCCTCTCGTCGTACAGAAACCGAATTTCACTGGCCCCTGCATCGTCTGCGTTCTGGATGAGCTCCTTAAGGACAGCCAAACCGTCGGTGTAATCACTGAGTATACTATGGAGACGTCTCGTCAACGGCTCTGATTGGCCGAACTCCATATTCAGCCCTTCCACACCGCTACCGATGAGACTTGGAATTTTCAGTTTTTCAGCTGTAGCAATAGGAATCAATTCGTGTATAACGAACAGCTGGACTTCAGGATCGTCTTCGTCGAATTCTTGGTTCCAATCCGTGTCACAATACGCACATTCATCGACGCTCTTCATTTCCATACGCCCAGTTTCTGTTTTAGGCCTAATTGGAACGACTATCTCCCGTCGTCGTTCGTCTGTTAGTGGATGGTTTGCTAATTCGTTGAGTATGTTAATCGCAAGTTTTAAATCGTGATCCTTGTTCATTAGAACAGTGTCTTTTTCATCGTGTGCTCTTTTGATTGCTTGCAAAACTTCGATAGAGTCGTATTTATCTTTAATGCCGCTAGCAATCCATAACTGGTTGAACTGTGCGCTTTCATTCGGTAAGATGTAAACATAAGGTCTCGTGTCAATACCGTGATTGTCGTCCAGTGCCATTTGACTGGTTCTGGTAAAACCGTCCCCGTGCCACACCCAGGGTGATGGTTCCAGTTCACGAAGAACGCTCTGGAGCTCTTTGTTACGCTGAGCCAGCTGAGTAGACCTATACACATGTTCGCTGAACCATTTATACACATGGTTCAGAATGCAGAGCACTTCGGACTTCTGAGAGGCATCGTAGGTCGCGATGGTGTTAAGTAAGTGATGCGATACATCGCGTATCCCGGGCACTGCGGTCCAACAGAAATTCTTTTCCAGGAATGGAAAAGCACTAGTATCAATTGTGCAGCGCACAGAACCAACAAGGTAAGCGTGGTCGAGCGTGAAAACCTCGTTTGGGCGAACAAAGCTATTCTCCAGATTCTCAGCTGCAAACATCAACTTAGAGGGATACATTGGCGGCCGAACAGAAGAAATATTCACCCATTTTACCTCTGTAAGTTTCAATAGAAGTGATTTGCCTTCCGAAATTATGCATGGTAGTACTCTATGCCCATGTTGATCAAGGTACATCAACAACGCATCCGACTGTTCGAGATCACACTGGCTTGGATGTGAAAGTTCAGACAATCTCTGGGCAACCGCAAACGCCTCTTGTGGTGTTACAGCCTCTGCGGTCTTCAGGCCCAGCCTCAACAATGCCGTCTTGAATTCATATTTAGCGAACTCGCCAACAGGAAAGACATCCACTCCGACGAAGAGCTTACAAAGTAGTCCGTCATTCTCATAAACATCTGATGGTCTCACTAGGCTGCCGTTCTGCCTGGGCACGAAACTAATTTCTTTCGCCTTGGTTACTATGTTTTCATTGGTCTTTTCAAATGGCAGCAGATTGCTGCATACGTATTTCATAAGTTCCATAATTTCGTTTCGGTCGTAGTAGTTGCTGGACACAGCGGGAAAATAAACGTCGATCAGATGATCGGGAATGCTCGGAAGATATACCCCGAGAGATTTTGCGAATATATAAGAAATCTCATCAGACGTGTCAAGCAGAACCTCTCTACATGGTAATGGTATACCATCTTTATGAGGAGCCACACGTGTCCCATCTGCCACAGACACAAAGGCTGCGACCTTTCCTCCACTTCCATTGACAGTGGGGAAGATGGGCAATGTCATCAGTAGTTTCACGTCGTCCGTTGATAGACAGTTATCCTTAGATAGGCCTATCCAACGACCAATAAAATTTCTGAAGTACTCCTTAGTTTTATTTGGCGCATTTTCAAACAGCTTAGCCAACTCCACATTAACAAGTTGCTTTTCCAACCTCAGCAAAGCTGTTAGTACTCCGCGAGCATTTGGACGTAGAACGTAGGTGTTCCAGACAAAGGTTGAATGCTGGAGTACTTCTGGCTCCAAGTTTTCCAAAACCATCAGACCCACCTGGTTGCAGAGCTGAACAAGTTCCTCTTCCAGTGGCGGCTCGCCCTTGTAAAAACTGTCTACTCTGCAGAGCACAGGTAGTTGTTGGCTAAGCTTGGCAACATAGCCGTTTCCCATAGGAAGAATGTGCAGGCCTTCGTAGAGATGGAGCTCATTGCGAAAGCGGTCCAGCAGGTACTTCCAAATGCTTTCTAGCCAACTACTGCTGAACCAGGACTCATTTTCGAGTCGAACTGTTTCTTCTGTTTGCCATTTGCTCAATACGTCACCTAACATCTCCCGAAAATCTTTTGGATTAAAGTACTTCAGTTGTGTTACCCCTGAAAACAAAACAGTGGAATCTTAAATCCGAAAGGCAGCCCATCAAAATGATTAATTAGGTATCAGTTATTTTGAATGTTCAAGTCGAACACATTTTAATCACAGGATTTCACATATCTCACGCGAATATCTCTGGGGTAGCCTATATATTCGGAAGATGTGCTCTTACTGAACCCACTGTAGCAGCAACTCTGTACAGGTTGCACGGAATAAAGGTTCAGACGTGTTGGGGCATAGAGGATATCTCGGCAACATAATTCAGATAAAATGGAAATCTTTGCTGTACTGACATACATACTATGACAACAAACTCGGTTGTGCAAGCTGCATTCAGTATGAGAATTGTGGAAAAATAACTGGGGGGTTGGCCTATGATAAACTTGAAATTGGGGTATGAAAAACATACTTTAACATGGGGCTCTAAAAATGACTGGGGGGTTGAACCCCCCAACCCCCCGGCAATTCTCACCCTGGCTGCATTTGCATATTAAAACCGATTGCAAGAGTAGTACCGGATCCTTTTCGTTCAGCAACATTGCCATAACCTATCAAGAAATATTTCTACTGTATGCCTATAGAAAGTTTTATGAAAAAGTACGCTTTTATCATTTGGCTGATTAATTATTTTTCGATGTAAATCACTTTACGATGTTAAATAATAAATTTACCTCTCCCAACCAACTGTTCGATATCCCTCGTAGCGATTCCAGGCTTAAGAAACCTTCCCTCCAGTCCAGGCAGCAAGGACTGAGGATGTTCTTTTGATTCAACGTAGACTTTCTTAACTGAGTTCGCCATTTCGAACTTTGTCCACGTGCCGTCCGTCAACGGTAGCAACATGAGTCCCACCAAGTCACTGTGACGGTCCGTGTCCTTGGAGAATTCAAGAAGGTACTCGAGAAGCATTTGGCGTTCCTCGTCTTTTAGGTGTATCTGATCCTGCACATTTCTCAGACCGTCTCGAACAATGTCGCGGGTGATGTACTCCACGTCGTTGGGCAATCGGTCTTCAATGTATCTTGGAACACTCACTAGATTCCTGTTGTCTTCACAGAGAATCGACCCGATTAGATTGTCCATTGGATCATGCTCATCGTTGAATTTGAAGATTGCATCGCTGTACACTATCCACTTTCCACCGATCGTGTGGAAAAAGTTACGAATCCAGACATTTCGGTAGATAGCCTGTGCCAGTCCTTTCCACTGAGGACTAACTAGTTCCAGGTCTGGGAAAACTGCATACACCAGCCTTGCGATAAACTCAGAATCTTTCCGCAGGCCTTCGATAAGTACCACCTGCTTGAAATGCGCGGGAATTTCGTCAGCTGATGATTCCAGTAAAGTCAAATAGGCGGTGGCGTCAATGGCGGCTTTCGGGAGGACAACGTTAACTAGGAAATGGTTCCAGATATGTGCATCGTCGGTCATGCGTTCCGTGTCACGGTCCGCTGACGGCCACTTGATGTGACGACGATTCTGATCTACGGCAAAGTTTCCGTGGACGTGGAACCTCAGACCCGTCGGACTTTTCCTCTCCAATGGAAGTGGAAGGAAACAGAACACGTGACCACCCGGCTCGGTATCGCAAAGCGGTTGGCCACTTGACGTTTGTATAGGTAGAGCCACGCCCACCAGAGGTAAGTGACCCTTGTCGCTTGAGAGAGTTACAGCTGGACTTTCTTCTGCTCCAGCGTAATACTGCGACACCAGCCATACGTGTGTCGTTTTGGCGTAGGTACCTGCATCCCAGATTTCGACGTTAAATGCAATCGGATATGTTACTGAGAAAGACGGTTGCTCTCTCCATTCAACATTTATCTTACGCTGGAACTCCGATAGCTTCTTCTGAATGAGGCTCTGGTACGACTGTTCGATGTTGATTTCGAGCAACTTGGAGGTATTTCCGTCGATCGTCTTTTCGAAGACTTCGACGCTTTTAAGCTTTTTCAGAAACAGCAGAATGTGATGGGCATTAGCCTTGAGACTACGCACAAGTGCGTGTACTTTTTCGCTGTCGTAGGTGGTCTTCGACAGGTCTGAAGTCATTTCGGCTGTACGAAATGGAAATCGAAACACGGTTCCTTTGAAGTAGTTGCTCTGGAATGTCTCCGGGGTCACTTGGAACAGCGGCTGCAGGAAGGGCTCGAACTGGTCCTCGAGTTCTGCGATCGTGTCGCGGTCCTTGCCGAGATGCCAGAAGAATGCTGTTGTCTTTTCTATCGTCCTGTTGCAGTCTGGTGGTTGGTACTCGAAGCATTCTCTATGCGGGTCGATGAAACCAATGCCTTTGCTGCTGAAGATGCTAGGTAGATCTGCAAACATTTAATTGTCTCACAGGCTAATTATTGTGTAAGTAACTTGATTGCTAAGATGTTAACAGTGTAGGTGTTTAGATGACATACAACAGGTCTCAACTCTTAAAAATGTTTTCTTGCCCGACAGTTCCCTGAATTTCGAACCACTCAAACATAGTAACTTGACATTCAGCTGAATCCATTTTGAATCTCAGATGATGTCTCTGATGATGATTGCCTAGGCACTGCATGATGCGTCCATTCTGGTAGGGATTTAGTTCTCTTCATATAATCATAATTTTAATATGTGTATGCACGGCAGATGTCTTTTCTGATTGCCTGAGTCTAAACTTTCACCGAAAGCTTATACTTATTAACTTTCTTTTCTTAACGAGTTTACGACAGCAAAGCCATAGCTGTATAAATTACAAGTAAGAGTGTTTTTAAGTTCATAAGCAAGTGCATAAGCTACCTGTCATATGAAAGACGGATTTGAATCCGAGTCCAAACCGTCCAATTTTCAGCGGATCATCGGCCTTAACGCTGTTGTCAAGCATTCTGATTCCTTTCCAGTCGGCATAACGGAAGACAGCGTCGTTGTAGGCGTAAAGAGCAGGTCCCTGGAAATAGATGCGTAATTATATAATGAAGAACATTAGGCCCTACTTAGCCTTAACCTGTGATCGCCATGACGCCATCCTACCCAACATGAATAGGCCTGCATGTTGACTGTTTAATTACCCTGCCTACGCACGTGTAATATGCCAACTGTGTCGTAATACGTTCTCCTTACAACGTAGGCTACTGGCTCCCACTTTTTTGGAACTCCCTTCCTATGTAGCCTACCATCGTTGTCGACCAAACGTTAGACTATTCAAACATAAACACCTTCGTTTTCTCAGCCTTGGTGTAGGAAGACGAATGAATATTATCTCTCTGTCTCTGTCTGTCTCTCTCTTCCTCTCCCTCTCTCTTTCCTTCTTTCCCTCCTTCTTCCCCCTCTCCCCTTCCTCTCCCTGTCCGTGTCCCCTCCCACTGCCTGAACTTCGAGCCGACAGCTTACAATAAACGTGGACATAATACAGCTGCCTGCGCTATTGATCTACAGGGACCAGTGTTGCCACTGAGGTTTCAGAAATAAACCCAGATTTCCTTCCGAAAAACCCCAGAAAAACCCAGACAATTCATATAAGCGATTTTAGACCCCCCCTTTGTTCAAATTAAGTTGGTTTTTCACTTGTTCGGATGAGGGTTAACAAAATGCTCGTCAAAAGAGTTGAATAAAATGTAATTACAACTTTAAAAATATCAATTGTTAACGTTGTCAAATACTCGGCAATCATAGGCTACTGACAATAAACTTAACAAGGAGAAAGGTGTGACCTGAACTATTTTTAGATGTCAAAATGGTTTATTTTGTGCAGAGTTATTCTTCGGGTTATAAATTATTTGTGAATTTATGACGTGAGATCTTGATTGTGGAGTTTATAGTTAAAATTAATGGAAAAATTATGTAGGCCCTATCACAACCATTTTAAATTGAATTTCACAGAATATTCATGTGTTGTAAGTGCAAATAGTCAGATCACCAAAATAAACCCAGATTTTCCCACAAAAAACCCAGAAACCCAGACGAAGGCCAAAAACCCAGATCTAGTGGAAAAAACCCAGCTGTGGCATCACTGACAGGGACTCAAGTTAGCCGAGACTCGAAATAAATTTCTGTCCTGGTTTAGAATTGAAACAACTCGAGATTAAGGGAAATACAGAAAGCGAGTGGCCACCCAATCACAGACTGATCCAGAGTAGGCTACAACGACCGTCATGGGATCTTCATTCTTCAGTGTGAACACGGAAAACTGGTAGGCCTGTGACCAGCGTATATTGCGGACACCCACTCGCGACACTATAATTTTATTGCCTCATTCACCTTCGGGCACTGGTAAAATGCTGATTTGATGATTGCTGATTTGCTGATCGGCAAGGGGTAAAATGCTGATTAGCCGATGCTGATTGGTCAGCATTTTACCCACCAGCAGAATCAGCATATCGGTGTGTAAAATGCTGATTGAGGAATACGGACAAAGATGTAAGTAACTAAGTAGGCCTACTTAGCAATAATATTCATTTGCAAACGCATAATGGGTAAGTAAGTAAATATATACCATTTATTCATATGCAAACGCACAATGGGACATCGATCGACAAATGATCAGTGGCGTAACAACCTGGCCGGGGGCCCGTGGACATTCTAAGCCTTGGGGCCCTTAATTAGGTTACCCGTTAGCGAGACTTTAGAGTAGGATTAAAGAGATAGCTAAGCTATTTGGGTAAAAATCAAGAGTGAGATTATATTTATAAAGTGCTAATTAATGCATTATATGATGTTCTGGTGCCACAAACAATAATAATAATTACGATAATTTATTTGCCGTTAATACAATAGCGCCTTACAAGGCAGCTGATGCGATGATGGATAGAATATGTTCAAGGGTGTCTAATAGGCACCTACTGGACTGGCTGTGTTGGTTAGGGTGTCAAAATTATGATGACTCATTGGGGGAGATTCTGTTGGACTTTGGAACTTTTAGTCTGCATCTGCATGAGGGTAAAACATTTCAGAATGGGAGAGTGAGCTCGGTGAGGGTCAAGTCAGGGTCACGTCAATTAATCTTCCATCTCCAATCTTTCATGGCAAACCGGTTGGTGTTGTGTGTGTGTGTGTGTGTTTATGTGTGTGTGTATGAGTGTCTTTACTCCTCCGGCCCCTCTCCAATCATATACATGTACCATAGATAGACATAACTATTTGGGGAAACACAGTTGAACCTTGAATGAATGATGTGCGCTGTTAATGAGGGGAGGATGTTACAAGCACGTAGCGCGTTTTTGCAACCCACCATGACGGGCGGGTCTGGTCTTAGGGGCGCTGACATACAGCCAGGAGGGGCGGGAGAGGGTGGTTTACCTCAAGCCAATTGCTAAATCCACCCATTCCTGGGTCACGGAATATTCTATCCCCCTTAAGATATCCGGGAGTGGGGATGAATTAATCTATCCTCCGGATGGAATATACCGGTATTATGCGGTATGGACTATCCGGGGGGGAATAAACCATTCGAGATCTATCCCAATTATTTAAAATTTTATAAATGAAATATTTATGCTGTAATCAAAATGTAAAGTGACTCTAATAATATTGTTCTAACTTCTAAGTGTCCTAAGCAATGTTCAGAGCGAGGCAGCTCGAATTTACTTAGTGACTCTATAAGGGTTAATTCTTACGTGTTCTAAATGTTCTAAGTGCTCTAAAACCAAAGACAAACAAAGTTTTCTAGTAGGAATAAACATACCCGCTAATGCCATCATTCAAAAAAGCATAATGGCAGTTAATTTGCAAAACTAAATGCACATGGAAGTGGCATTTTCAACTTCTCTTCATCTGGGAAGATAAGATTAATAGGCTATGGGCATATTCTTTTTAGTGACACCTGCTGACCTCCAGTCTGAAATAGTGCACATCTGACACAACATCGGGTCCGACGTGTGATAATTTATAGGTCTATGTGTTCTGCAGTGTTGTTATTGCTAATTGTAAACCAACAGCTGAGGTGCCGTAGATATGTGGAATAAAGAAAATTAGACGATGCAGAGAATAAAGACAATAATAATATTATATCCTACCCTTCAAGACGACTGCAACTATTTCCCCAGTAATTAAAGTACATGAATTATTTTTGGGTGAGCAGCTCGGGGGCCCCTGGGACCTCGGGGGCCCGTGGATTTTGTCCACCTTCGTTACATGGTTGTTACGCCACTGCAAATGATACAATACAGCACATTCATCCACGAATATTCAACTCTGAACATGTAAGCATGCAAATTACTATACTTTTGCACATCCATCAGTGAGAAAACAAGATTTAATTTAGTAAATTTAGGCCTACCCAGTGCGAGCTTGAACTAGTTAATTTCAAAGGTCTAGGCCTACTCTAATTCAACTGCATGAAGGAGACCGCCTCTGCAAGACATAGGCCTGTGCAATCAGTGAGAGCCAGCAGACTTTTTAGCTGACGAAACAATAGCCTTATAATAGAACACAACATTGAATTTTAGGCCTACTGCAATAAAACCGATGAGCGAACAAATGCTTTTCAATATAAAAGTTCATAGGCCTAGCCTATCTGTTGAAAATAAGAAAGGACCATAGAAAAACAAGATCAGAAGATAAACTATCCAGAGGAAACAACGATCTTAAGAAAAACAGACAGCGGGATAAAATATAGAAAGACGAATAGACAGACATAACAAACGGACAGAATAAACAGAACACACAGGGCATACAGACAGAGAGGCAGACAGAGAGGCATAAATACAGACATAGCCTATAGACAGACGCAAAGACAGGCAAAAGACAGACATAGATAGATAAACAGTCAGACAGACAAACAGAGAGATAGACCAGATAGAGAGACAATCGGACAGACAAACAGAGACACAGACAGACAGAGAAATAAAGATACAGACATAGGTCCTACAGCCAGGCAGAATGACAAATATATACACAGAGTCTGTCGCTTTGCATGACAGACAGAAACAGACAGACATAAACAGACAGACAAAGAGAGAGTCAGCCAGACACACAGACGGAGAGATAGACAGACAAACGGAGATACAGCCAGGCAGACTAACGGATGGACAGACAAACAGACAGAGATATAGTTGGATGGATGGATAGATGAACAGATGGATGGATGAAAGGACAAATGGATGGATGGATGAATGATTGGATCGATAGACAGATAGACAGACAGACAGACAGACAGAGAGACAGACAGACAGACAGACAGACAGACAGACAGAGAGATGGATGGATCATGGATGGATGGATGGATGGTCGATTGGAATCATTGGATCGATCTTGAAGTTGAACTTGAACTTGTCTATTGATCCCAGAAATGTCAAACGTACAATTATGCATTCATAAAAGTACACAAAGCGATTAATTGCGGTTAACAATTGCATTGGGATAGCTTAATTAGTGTACAATTATTACTTTGAAATATAGGGAGCAATAGGCTGGCTACCCGAAGGGGAGTGATCCTGCTATTGTGGCCTATTTATCAAAGAAATTATTCTTCACTATGATATAATAAATGATAATAGGTCAAGAAACAGATGGAAATGGCAGTATTTTTTTGAATCAATTAAATTGTATCAGTGGGATACCCTCCCTCTGCTCAACTTAAAGAGAAAAGAAAAAAAGGAATGAGAACAAATAAACCACAAATTAAATGGGCTGTTCATTTTATATTTTTTAATGTGTGTGCACGGATTATAGGGATTTAAATCGAGCAAGACTCGTGGATGCACGAATATTTTCCGGTACATTGTTCCATAAAAGAGGACCTTGATACTTAATAGAAAACTTTCTAGTGTTTGTTTTAGCAAAAACACTTATGTAGATTAAATTTTTATTATTTCTAATGCCTTTAGTAGTTTAGTATATAAGTTAGGTCTAAAATAGGATGAGAATGCAAGTGGAAGAAGGTTGTTGTCATACTTATACATAAATGTACTAGTTTGGATGAATTTAATTTGGGATATTTTTGGCACGTTCAACTGATGATAATAGGGGGCTAGTGTGAGTATTAAAGGGAGATTTAGTAACAATTCTTATGGCTTTTTTCTGCAGTCTATTTAGTTTAGTTAGATGAGTGTCAATCAATCAATCAATCAATCAAATATTTTTATTTTGCAACCAAAGTATACATGAAAGGTTCACACATCTTGCACATTGGTTACAAAAAAGGGAGGCCCTAAGGGGATAAAAGAATCCCACTGTAGATGTCATATGTACAGGGTGGCTCAAAAAAAAATGTACCACCGGATAAAATGCGATAACTTCGCAACCGAGTGAAAGTTTTCTCCGAAAATTTCCCAATTTGCAGAGGAATGAATTTCCAACAATCCCTGAAAGTTTCACTTGAAAAGTCTCATGTTTGCACAAATTACAGCTGTTTAAACTTTAAATTTCGTTTTGTTGAATTTCCGCTGAAAAATTAACGTAACTTGTTGATTTCCATGTCAAATGATATCACTTTTCACTACGACCTCAGAATCTCGTTTTGCAATTTATTGTAAGGTAAGATGGAAGGGTCCACTCCCTGCTTTAACACGAGTTCGAATTCTTTTTGTGAAGCTCAGTATAGCCTTGTTGATTGGGTCCTGCGTCAACTGACCCCACATTAGCAACAAGACTTCCTTCAGCTAGCCAATGTTCTCTAACTTTGGATGAAATGTCTTGCATCGTTGCAGCATACCTCCCCAGACGTGATAAGCAAAAGGGCCAAGGTCTGGTGAGGTTGTTAGTCACCTTTGCCAAAACATTTACTGCAGTTGATGGCAAAAATAAAGTGGCGTCATCATAATCAGCCTTGCCGTGCGAGAAAGCAGGCGCACCGTCCTGCTGGAAAACGAAACCAGATGTTAGAGCTCACCTGAGTCTGGGTAAGAGAGTTCAACGATCAGTTGGACATTTAGCCTATTGAATGGGATAAAATGCAGTCTTTTCTTGCAGCCGTAACACGCCAGCATTGCTGATGCGGAAACCATGATGTGCTTTGCAAACTTGACCATTTCGAATGCCAAGCTAATTTCCTGAACATGGCTTTTTCCCCGTCAGACCAAACGACAACTTCCTGCCTCTCTTCCAACATCTGACCTCCGTTACATAAACACGTTTGCAGATAGTCTTCACTGTGCTCAAGATCCACTTTTCACTGGGCATTTTGCGGTGATCACGCGATGTCCCAGTCTCTGTTCATGCAACTTCCGAATTTTCATTTTATCATCTGCAGAAACTTTGCCCATGACGTTCAGCAAACTGAGACTTTAATATACAAAATATGACCAAATACTAACAGTTTACATCATAAACAGCTTCTTTACTGCTCTTAGCGAGGTTTTATGACATCATCGTCATTTTGTGTGTTGTAATTTGCCAAAAAAATCGTATTGAAATCACATGTATTGTAACAAGATTCTCCGGAAATTCGAAAAAACGAAATTGAAAGTTTGAACAGCTGTAACTTTTTCAAACATAAACATTTTCAAGTGAAACTTTCTGGGATTGTTCGAAATTCATTCCCCTACAAAATGGAAAATTTTCGGAGAAAAATTTCAATCGGTTGTGAAGTTATCGCATTTTATCCGGTGGTACATTTTTTTTTGAGCCACCCTGTAGATGTCCAGATGAGATTGCAATACCGTAACTTAAGTATGGGTGTATAAGTGTGAAATATAATGATTTTAGTATGTGAAGTGGAAGAAGATAGGCTATTCTGTGAATTGTGCTTATATTTTTGGCGTTTTTTATAAGAAAGTTCAGCTGTATGTGCATTCCATTTTAAGTGCTGGTCAATATGTAGGCCTACACCCAGAAATTTAGACGAGTATAGGCCTACTTGCGGTAAAGAAATATTTTCAATTAGTAGGTTACTATAAGGAGGTGGAGCAAATTTTTTTAAATTGATCTAAAAATTATATAGTTAGATTTGGCTATGTTCAGTGAAAGCTTATTGGCTTTGAACCATTCACTATAGGTCGTTATTTGCTATTTCAGTTAATTGCTCATTAGAGTAGTGAGAGTTAAAAAAAAGCGTTTGAATCATCAGCAAATAGGATGTAATGTAAAAAGTTGCAGAATTAGGAAGGTCGTTTATATATATATATTATGAATAAGAGATAGATAGATAGACAGACAGACAGACAGACAGACAGACAGACAGACAGACAGACAGACAGACAGACAAACAGAGGGATAGATAGATATAGTGTCACGCAGGGCTTTTTTTAGCGTGCAGTTGTGCCTACACAAAATGTGCAGTTCTAAATGGATTTGTGTAGCTGTAAAAGCACTTCTGTACAGTTAAAACTAGCAAAAAATGGTCATTGTCATCTGATTGGAAGTAATTTACCATGGAGGATGTGAAAGGAAAGAAGAGGTTGTGCAGTTCTAAAAATTCCATTAAAACAGCCCTGGTGTCACGAGCCTCAGGACCTTGACGCGATCTTTCTTTGGAAGTGACGTTTTACACAGGTGCGGGAAACGTATTTAAAATAACAAGTTTTGTTATTAAAATCGTTAGTATTGGCAGATGTTGTGTAAAGGTATTAGATGAGACGTTTAATCAGACAGTAGGCCTATTTTTAGAATCGGTAGACAGACAGGCCTTGCTGACTTAGTCGCTTTGTCAGCCAGCGTTTGTTACTGTTTGAGTACTTCGCCCAAGCAGTGGGGGCTAGGGAGGTCGATCGCCTTAGACCGTCCATGGGCTATCAGCAGTCGGCCCTTTGGCTTTTCTTCATAATGCGCCCCGTGGGAACCCTTTGGGTGCATCAGAGGTGTTAATAGTGTCTTGCCCGCTGGTCTATGACCCAGTGACCTTTCACCTCCCGACGCCGGTCGCTGGAGTCGGCTGGACCTGTTTGTTTGGTCCTAGCGCTCCTTCGCTGTTGGGCAGAAGTGCTGTGGAAATGCTGTGACTGTGACAGATAGATATATGGATAGATTGGTGGATGGATTTATGGTTTGGTGTATGGACGAAGGGATATATAAACAGACAGACAGACAGACAGACAGACAGACAGACAGACCGACGGACGGACGGACGGATGGATCGATAGATGGATGGATGGGTTGGTGGATGGGTCATGGGTGAGTACATGGATGGATGGATGGATGGATGGATGGATGGATGGATGGATGTATGGAAAAATGGATGGGTGGATTGGTGGACAGTCAGAATTAATGGATGGATGGATGCACGGACGGACGGATGGTTGGATTTATGGATTGGTGGACTACAACCTGTCATATGACCAAGTAGTCATTCCTCGTAATCATGACTGCAACTTGCCATATCATATGTAATGTACTAGACTCAGGGGTTCTCAAACTGTGGTACGCGTACCCCTAGGGGTACGCCAGGCGCCGGTAAGGGGTACGCGAGAATTTTCAGAAACATAAATTTTTCTTTCAGTTTATGGACTTAGTGTATATTTTTCCTTGATTAACAATGATTTTTAACGTTGCAACATAAAACAGCATCGTCATTTATTTCTTTCACAACATATGATTTGACTCTATATAGTACATGCAACATATTTATGTTTAGGCCTATTACTATAATTTGAAACAAACTGATGTTTGAATGGTTGAAAGTGCCAAAGCCAGAAATTCTCAGCGTATCTGGAGCTCGAAGTAGAAGAACTGAATTGGTCTTACGATTAATTTCTTGTCCAGTCTCAAAATTTGTGATTCCTTTCATCAAGTCACATCTGAGTGAAACTAGATTTTATACTATTAAACTAGTTCTTAAACTATTCTTGGTGTCAAAACAAATATGGCCTAAATTTACAAATATAAAACCAGATATTTTTCTTTTAAATCTGTGCTAGTCAAAACAAGCACACAGCACTATAAATCTATAGGCCTAACGCTATACACGGTGGCTCATTCTTACGGGGTTAAATACTATTTTTTCTTTTTGTTGATTTGATTACATGATTAAAACTATACACATATTTTAAATTTTGCTCCCTATATAGGACTCAAATACACGATATCATTTATGATTAAAAGGACTTTTAGTTGTCACTGCAAGGGGATTTTGCAATGGCATTTTGTTTCTGATCTGACTTTTCTGGGGGTACGACATCATTCAATTTTCTTACATAGGGGTACAATACAAATAAAGTTTGAGAACCCCTGTACTAGAGACCTTAAACTATTTTTGGTGGAATTGTTGTGATATAAGTTATTGTCAGTTAAAAAATATCGAGGCCTTGAAGGCTTACAAGAAAAGGTGCAAATAATAGGTTTCTAGCATTCAGAGGGAATTCGAATTTGAACGTTTGCACCTTTTGTACAATGCAAAAACTGGCGACAACAGAATTGTGAGCACATCTTAAATAACTGCAGAGAGACCCTGGAACATGAACACAAAGTGGCATGACTTCAGAAATAAATTAATTTCTCACAAATTTTGAAAAATTTGACATTGCTGAAAAGTTGCAAGTTATGCACCTTTTCCAATAAATAAAGTTTGCACTTCTGCTTGTAAGATATAATTAAATAATACATATGCACCTTTGCCTGAAAGAGCAAGGACTTGTGCACCTTTCTCAGTGAAAGGAGCTTTACAGTTCTACTTGTAAGGCATAATTAAATATGCACTTTTATATTGTATTTTGTCTGTGTTGTATACATGCACTTATGGGCCATGACACATTTTACAATTATGTTTTCTTATGGATGAAAAACTGTGAATTTTAAGTGTAGTGGTGTGTAGTGTTATATTTGCAGTTCATTGAAACATTCCATATCCTCCGCTTTCTGGTTTGTATTAAGCACTCCTCAAACCATCTTTACACTTTTCAGTTTTACACATGTCTCTATAGTCTATATATGCTGAAAAGTCCCAAGATAATAATGCACCTTTGCAGATAAAAGGAATTTTGCATTTTTTGCTTGTAAGGTATCATTAAATATTCACTTTGCCTGTATTGTATTTTGTCTGTGTTGTATACATGCACTTATGGCACAAGTACAATGATGTTCTCTTATGGAAGAGAAATTGTAAATTATAAGTGTAGTGGTT
Source organism: Lumbricus rubellus (assembly GCA_945859605.1). NCBI lineage: Eukaryota > Metazoa > Annelida > Clitellata > Crassiclitellata > Lumbricidae > Lumbricus > Lumbricus rubellus. The sequence continues at coordinate 14,968,282 of OX243819.1, read as the reverse complement.
TGTAACGTTCTCTTTACTGTTTCTTTATTATTACTCGAATTGCCCCGGCCACTGCCCATCGCCCCAATGACTATTGGCTAGCAAGATACTACAATGAGCAATAATTATTTTAAGTTCAAACTTCAAAGTGAAGATTTTTATGAACTGATCACATATATTATAAATAAAGCAATAATATCAAATTTGAATAATTGTTATGTATTTTAATATCCTTTTAAAGATGCCATATAAACTATAGAATTAGGAAGCATTGTACAACTTGACAATATTCAATAATGTTTATAAATTTAAACTAACAACATTGCAAAAGAATGCCTCAAAGTCATAATACCGAATTTCTTAATAAAACCAAGGCTAACCAGTTGTGAACAGCAATATTCAATAACCATGACACCAAGGATGGGCAGTAATTTAATTGAGTAATTTAAATTACGTAATTTAAATTACAATTGTAATTGGTAATTTGTAATTTCGTGCTCCATATCAAAGTAATTTGTAATTTGTAATTCAATTACATTTCTTCATGTAATTTGTAACTTCAATTAGGCCTACATTCTGCAAATCAAATTACTTTTTTTCACTGCTGGTGCCATTTTCAGATGTCGTTACTAGCAAGTCCTACGATTTTTTCTTTTAGTTTGGTCTGCAAACTATATGCAGGTATAGCCACGTAGCTTAAAATATGGACGAGTCACCGTCGCAAGGATCATACATATGATTTACCAAAAAATCTTAACAAATAATGAGCATCTAGTGGTCATAAAGGAGAGGATGAAGAATTTTATGGTTTTAGTGTGCAGCGTGCAGTGACCACACAGTCAAGTACAAAACAAAAAAGATTTAGAAATCTTGCAGCATACAGAAGACGACAGAAAGGGAACTAGCAATGCCTCATAGCTATCCAACTGCTAAAAAAATGTTTATTCAATTTAACACTTCCCTGCCTTGGTCTGCACCAGTAGAGACTAGAGAGGCTCTTTAGTTTTACAGGCATGATTGTAAGGCCCAACATACAACTGCTATCAAATAACTTGTTTGAACAGCTGCTGTTTCTTAAAGAAAGCTAAATGGACATTTTCTTACACAATAAATAATAATACGCATATAAATAAGGGGGAAAAGGCATGCACTTCCCGCCAAAAGTTTTTTAATTCAATGATTTGAGCCCCAAAGTAATTTGTAATTGATGTAATTGAAATTACGTAATTTGTAATTTTGTAATTTGAGGCTTTGAGTCAAAGTAATTTGTAATTTGTAATTCAATTACATTTTCTTTAGTAATTGGTAATTTGTAATTCAATTACATGTTGCCCTGTAATTTGCCCATCCCTACATGACACTAAGTCACAGTCCTCATTTTCAGAGGTTTAGTCAGTATTTGGTTCTGGCAAACTGCATGCCTCTCAATTTTCCAAACAGAAGTCAAAATTTTGAAAATGGTAAATCATAGGAATGACTCTGTTGTTAGACAAGCAAGTCTGTTTTCGTTGCCTTGGACATGGACAGCTGTTTCGAGTAGCGTAGGTCGACTTCAGTTCACCTTGAATTATTGGGTTATGTCCCCCCATTCCAAGCTGTTTGCTCTTGAAACTGGCCTTGTAAGAAATTGGGTTTGGCTGATCATTTTCACACAGTAGGCCTAGGCTAAATATCGTAACTATGTTGAACCAGTCCACACTCCACAGTGTCATCATCTAGGTCTACCTGTAATTCTTTTATCAGCCATGGTTCTAAGGTCAAAGAAGTAGCAGAAGGACAGCTGTTATATAATTAATAGTATATGGGTGATTTGACCAACTGCATGACATTATGATCATTATCCCATTTCTGAACAGAATAGAGGCCGCTTGGACTTTTAATTAGCAGACTCGCACTCCATGAGTCTGATCGGATCATCGGAGATTAGAAATTATCGTTTGATTATTGTTTTGGAAGATTTTTCACTGCATGGAGGGCTGGGCCTATAGCCGAAACTAATATATATATATATATATATATATATATATATATATATATATATAATGTCGAAAGTAAGGATGAGCATAATGAGAATTATGACGAACAAATTATTTCTTGTCTCAGAGTTCCAAAGCACGGAATTATCGTCGTTGAAAATTCAGAATCAACTCAGATTGATGCATATAAGCTGGTAGGCCTACTGTTCTAACGTCACCAATTTTGTATTTCCCAGCAAAAAATGAAACAATGGAACACAGGGGCGCCGTTAGGCGTACGCACTTACGCAAGTGCGTACAGCGCGGAAAGGCTAAAAAATTTTTTACAAATAATGTAAAAAGCGTGAAATATTATAAGCGATGAAATTCTATTGAATCTATTGAAATTTTATAATCTTTAGAATATACTTACTTACTTACTTACTTACACTCTAATAGAGAGCCATTTTGGCATTGAGCGTCTTCGGGTATATCTTCGTGTCCCTTGAAACCGGTTTCAGATTACCCCCCGGACACTAGATTTGCATCAATCATCGCATTTAGTGCACTAAAAAATCAGAAAAATCACCCAGCTTCTTGTTATAGTCTGAAGATTTTCATCCGTCATCCCACTTCGTGGTTTGTTATCAATTTAACAATTAAATTAAAATTAAACAATTTAATTTGTCAATTTATAATCGGACAAAAATAATAGCCTCGAAGACATTTCTCCATGTAACTTCAGCGGCGATTTAGTATTTTAGTTAGCCTACAAATGAAAATATTGATGACAAACCACGAAGTAGGATGACGCATGAAAATCTTCAGACCAAAACAAGAAGCGGGATAATTTTTCTGATATTTGTAGTGCAATAAATGCGATGATTGATGCAAATTACAGTTTGCAGGGGGGGGTAATGTTTAGGAGGGGTAATAATTTGAAGCCGTTAGGCTAAGTGCCTTTAGGCCTACACCGGTTATAGTTAAACTGTAACTGGCTTGCGGATGAATTTTGAAACGCTTTGTTGGTAGTTAGGCCTGTTTAAACTGTGAAAAAGTTTAACCTCTATGCGTATACCCAGGGCTTAAAGTGTGCCAGGACGGTCATAGACGGCGTCCAGGCACTTATTTTCGAGGCTGGACGCCGTCCTGCCACTTATTTGGCCAGCACTGCCTGGACGGTCGTCCATGACTGCATGGACGGCGTCCATGCAGTTACGGACGACCGGCCATGACTGCCTAAAAATGGCTCCATTTGAGGCCGACACAGCCAAAAATTCGCTGGTCGCTGAGGCTCCGCCCCAGACCCCACTGCGGGAGCTTACGGTAAACACAAAAACCTTTCTCTTTTACACTAACATTTTGATTTCTATTGTTATCCAGGTAGCTTGCGACACTAAAAAACCATTTATTTTTGAAGTTTTCGCGACTTTATCATTCACAAACAGCTGGCAAAAAGAGCCTAAAAATGGCTCCATTTGAGGTCGACACAGCCTAAAATGCGCTGGTCGCTGGGGCTCCGCCCCAGACCCCACTGCGGGAGCTTACGGTAAACACAAAAACCTTTCTCTTTTACACTAACATTTTGATTTCTATTGTTATCCTGGTAGTTTGCGACACTAAAAAACCACTTATTTTTGAAGTTTTCGCGACTTTATCATTCACAAATAGCTGGCAAAAAAGAGCCTAAAAATGGCTCCATTTGAGGTCGACACAGCCAAAAATGCGCTGGTCGCTGGGGCTCCGCCCCAGACCCCGCCGGGGGAGCGTATGCGACGCTCCCCCAAACCCCCTAGTCGGGACGGGCTTCGTGCCTTCGGCACTCGCAACTTCGCGCCTACGGCGCCGCCACTGACGACCAATTACAATACAGCGTCTTGGCACTTCTTTTTTTACACTTTAAGCACTGCGTATACTCATAATGGCGCAAAAAGCTTCTGCTGGTAATACCTCATAATCGCCAGTAGGCATATACAGTATACATGCATATAATATAGGATATATAAGCTCGTATCGATCGTTGTTCGCTTCATATTATTTTGTGCAAGTTGTGCGTACAGAAAAAAAATCCTGGCGGCGCCGCTGATGGAACACGTCTATAGGTTACTTAATTGTTTATTGAATACCAACAAGCTTAGTTAAGCTGACACAGTCTCACACAGACACAACTTAAACAAATTACACAAGTAGACCTAGGCTACAGGTTGAGGCTTCCATATAGTAGGCCTGTAGGCAACATGAATAATGTCAATAGGGCTCTTGGCTTAAAGTGGCTGCATGGACGCCGTCCATGCACTTATTTTCAAATCTGCACACCGTTTTGCCATTTATTTCACTGTAAGAGCTGATAGGCTACAGGAGACCGCATCATCCTAGGCCTATTCGATCTGGTAGCATTGTAAAGTATGTGATCTCATTCGGAAGTTATAGGCCTATAATTTTTCGCTGGCAGTGATCGAAAGGTTCTTCATATTATTTTGCTTGAATTGTTTCATATATCAGCAAGAGTCTAATAAAATGAAAATAATTATCATCATAATAGCCTACCAATCAATTTCTACAGCACATGCAAGTTTAAAATGTTTCTCAGTTGAGAAGTCTTCATTTAAGCAAAAACGAGTAGGCCTAATAATAGTCTACATTCAACAGTGCACATCTATAGGCCCTAATACGCCTTTACGAAGTTGCACAGTTTTGCTTTTAATATGGGTCTATTATTATATTATAGGCCTAGTGAATGATGATTTGGTGTAACCCTAGCAATGACATTGTTCCGCGCAGAAGTAGGCCTACACAACTTTTACGCAATATAGGCCTAGGCCTACCTGTAGACCTAATAGGCTAGTTGGAGTATAAGTTGTGTAGGCCTACATCTGCGCGGAACATACGCGGAAAGTAGCCTACATAATAATTTTATTATGTACTTTGCCTTTCGAAAATTAAATAGGCCTAGCCCAGAATTACGCAATAAAATTCAGAGAGTTTTTATATCAAATAGGCCTAGTCCTACTCATCTTCGAATAAAATGACTTAATATGCGCTTTTGTTTCTCTTGTTTTGTTAACTAGAACGCTTTACACTTATTAACATTCTGTTTACCGGTACATTAGTCTACTTTTCATTTATTGATATCATCGTGATGTATTTTTACTTCGATTTTCCATGCATTATTCGTTTGCGATTGGAATAATAAAGGCTGTTCTTGCTTACTTACTTGTTACAATCAGCATTTTCTGATCAGCATTTTACCCACCAATCAGCATGAGAAATTAGCACTTTCCTAATCAGCATTTTACCCCTTGCCGATCAGCAAATCAGCAATCAGCAAATCAGCATTTTACCCGTGCCCTTCACCTTCATCACTATATAGTCGTCGGAATTTTGAATTGCAATCGCTGAATTACAGATAATTTTCTAGCGCAATAGACGACTAGGTCTATAGGCCCTATATAAAGATGGCAAACTCCGCAGAAGGTCATAAACTGTTGTTTGTAGGCTACTCTGAGAGTGCCAGTCCCAAGCCTGGATTAAGGAGACAACATTAATCAACTTTGCAATGACAATGTTGTTAGGCAGAAACAAGCTCAGAAGAAGATCGTAAGATATCAAAAGAGGGCTGACGACAGAAATTCCGGGCCTTGGGTAGAAAAGTGACGGGTCTCTAACAGTAGCCTATAAAGGCTGCATGATAAAATTTGCATTAAAAACAAATTGAAATAACAAGAAGTCTAGATCAACCAACGATATTGTATTAGCCTAATAGGGCCTATGATTTCATTTAGTTGCCAATTTGAAGTTCAAACTGATTGAAGTTAATTCTTTGTAATTGTGTAATAGGCCTACTATATTTTAAAAGCTTAAATCTTAAACCTTGGTTATCCTATAGCCCTATAGGCCGAACTACCTAGCTCGGGTCCCTAAAAGCAGGGCCGGATTTGAACAGAGTGAGGCCCTAGGCAATTTCAATTATGAGGCCCCACTTAAGTTAAGAATAAAAACAGAAAAAATGCATATTGCTACATCTAAGTATAGGCCTATTCCTAATGCATATTGCGCCAGTGATCCATGTTTGATCAACTACTGTTAGTCTCTAACGATTCGAATTGCAATTAATACACTCGTTTTATTCCAGTTTTTTATGGTTTAGGCCTAGGCCTACATACCAAAAATCACAATGAAGTTTTACATGATTACATCAATTTTTCCTGCAAGAATTCATTTTAATCAATCGCGCTTTTGTTTAGGCAGGAATTTTTTCATCAATAGGGCCTATCACTTCTATTTAATTATAAATCTATTTAATTAGAAATCATTAGTCATGAAACCAACTTCGATTTCAGCGAGATTGTTTTAATCAATCCCACTTCTATTTCATTAAAAAATATTTTTATTAATCCGACTTATTTTCGTCAATTCGACTTGTAGGCTATCTGATCAACACTGAAACGGTGAAACCCATGCAATGGCGAATAATTATTAAATACGCTAAGATGCACTTTTACCGTCGCTCAAACATTCAACTAACATGCTCTTCCTCACTTTCCACCATATCCTACACAATAATAATATATCGGTTGACGCGAGTTCTTACGGTGTATGACGCAAGCGTTCAACTTAATTAGGCCTAACTATTAAAGAACTAGACTTAAAGAGCAAGTGTGTTCGAACTTAAGTCAAAATTCAGTGGCTTTTATAATTTAGAAGTTCATTTTTGGAGGCCCCCCAGAATCCGGAGGCCCTAGGCAGTTGCCTAGTTTGCCTTGGTGTAAATCCGGCCCTGCCTAAAAGTCGTCGGGTTCTTGGGCATTTTCCTCTCCCACCCCTGTCGGAAGCCCTGGAAAGGCTTTCCCACCTCTGCATCCTTCCCCCAGTGCAGAATCGAGCCTACCAATCGCATCTAGGCTTGGTATCAGCTCCCACCCCACCCCTTACTCAGACGACCTAACTCGACCTTAAACGATAGCCTACCTGGTATTTGGCAAGGCCGCTGTGGTGAAGTTTCGAGACATCAGTGCCGTACGTCGTGTTGTCTATAAGGAAAATAACTTTAGAAGCACCGGCATCTTCAGCGTTCTGTATGATCTCCTGAAGAGAAACAGACAACATATTTACTTTTCATGTCATAGCCTATATACTCTGCATTCTCTTTTGACCAGGTTGTCTCCACTCTGGATGCATAGGCTACCTGCTTTCTATCTTCTGACATACATGTAGGCCTATATTTTATCTGTCATCCATAAACCAAATTCACCCAGTCATCCATCAATCCACAAGTCAATCAGTCCATCTGTCAATCATCATTCATTAGTCAAGTAATCCACCAGTCAATCAATCAATCCATCAGTCAATCAATCTATCATTCAAATCAATCCATCAGCCAATCAATCATTCCATCAGTCAATCAATCCATCCATCAGTCAATCAATCCATCGGTCAATTAATCCATCAGCCAATCAATCAATCCATCAGTCAATCAATCCATCAGTCAATCAATCTATCATTCAAATCAATCCATCAGCCAATCAATCATTCCATCAGTCAATCAATCCATCCATCAGTCAATCAATCCATCGGTCAATTAATCCATCAGCCAATCAATCAGGCAAGCAAATAATTATTCACCAAAATGTCGATTCGACCATTTTTTAAGAGAAACAAAATGTGTGAGGGCCGTTATGATTGCAAGAATTTGTACTGCATAATTATACAGTAGGCTAGGACCTATCGCGTTATGTAGGCTAGGCTATGGATCGTAGTTTTAAAAAACGTATTTTCGTTTTTTATTCTGACGTTTTTTTATTTTTCGCATCGTTTTCTTTATCGTGTTTTAAATTTTTTATGTAACTTTATTTATTTACTGTCCATTATTATTTTCCTTAATTTAATTTTTGTCTGATATTCCATACGTTTTACCGTAGCCTAGCCTACTCTCAAGGATTCAGCTTAGTACTATTATAATAGGCCTAGTGTCATTGCGTAATTGTTTAAGTCATCATTTTAGAAATAGGGCCTACATGCAAGAAATGAAATTTGCGAGAGTTATTTTGATATCAAATTCTTGGGCCTATAATATTTATAAGCAACAATTTTAAGTAGCCTACAAATGTACAATAGCCTATATAATTTAGTAGGCCTACACATCTTTGGCCTTTGCTTCTGATTAGGTTTTAATTGCGTTACTATGTCATGTATGTCGATCAGCATGAACTTTAAATGTGGACTTGTGTTTGCAATTTAAATTTGAAAAGATTTCAATAGCCTATAGAGGCTACCTTTGATTTTCTGAATTTCTTATTAAACCAAAGATATAAGAAATTATAACTGTGGTAGATTAAAATGTTACTTAAGCTTATAGCCTACCAATTAATTTTGGCCTAATAATAAAGTTGTGTTATTTGCAGATTAAGATAAAATTGCATAGGGCCTAGGGCCTATATAGACCTAGACCTACAAGGTTTTAAAACTTAAAACGAAGTTTCAGATGTAACAAATTCAAATTATTTTCCGTTTCGGTTTTTTGTCGTTTTTTCTTTCTTTCAAAAAAACCACGTTTTTTGTTTTAAAAATATTTTCATCGTTTTTTTACATCTACGGTATGGATAATTATAATTATGATTGTGCAATGCGTATTGAGCGCCTCTGATTAGTTTGTTCTGTGAGAGGCGCTTTATAAATCCCCAAATAGTAGCCTATAGTGTAGCCTATGCATGTATGTATGTATGTATGTATGTATGTATGTATGTATGTATGTATGTATGTATGTATGTGTGTGTGTATGTATGTATGTGTGTGTGTGTGTGTGTGTGTGTGTGTGTGTGTGTGTGTGTGTGTGTGTGTGTGTGTGTGTGTGTGTGTGTGTGTGTGTGTGTGTGTGTGTGTGTGTGTGTGTGTATATATAACTATGTAGACCTATGCATTTAAGCATGTATCGTTCACTGACCTTGAGTATTTGTCCGTCATCAGGGTATCTCTCTAAGATGCTACGAAGTTGTAGCATCAGAGATGGCAGAAGAATCCCTTCGTTAAAATCATCTGAAGCAGCAAATTATTTCGCACATTTAAAGAGTCATTACAAAATTCTCTTTTCTTCTGCTAAAATTCAAAATATACCCCTGCCTACACTGGAAGTCAGAGACGGCAAAGGGAGAGGACAGGAACGAGCTGGGCAGATTAATGCAAAGAACTCCGTGAGTGGGTAATCTTCCTGACAATGCGCCCAACGTCGTGGACATGGTTCGCGAAGCCGGTGACAGACTGTAGTTGGCGTCTGTCAACACTCAACAGGAATAAATTCCATAACCTGCGGAGCTCGTTTCCGCCTGTCATCAAGCGTCGCTACATTTTCACTTAGGCCTACGATTACACTTACGATTAGGCCTACACTTAATTACGATTACAATTAAGCTTACGATTGCAATTACAATTGCAATTACAGCCTTCGCTAGAAAACTCACAATTTTGAATCACCAACAGGCAACAAGAATACAATTTATGTAGGATATAGGCCTAGGCTAATAATGTTATTTAAATGCTGTCAGATCAAAATGTGAGCTTTGCACATCATTAGCCTATAGGCTACCCCATATATGCAGTGCTTAAGTTTGCCCCAGGAACGACATCCCCAACGAGAAAAATGGAAAACCTGATTTTATACTAAAAAAGGTCATCAGTTTATCAGAAACGTGAGATTGCAAATTGCGAGGTCACTACCACGATTTGTAGGCCTACTAAAAGACGAAGAAAGGCCATCAGGAAAAAGAGAGATGACACGAGTAAAATGACTACCACGGTGGTTTGTCTTCCCCGCCCCTCACTCCCCGAAACCTGGATCCCAAGATTCCCAGCCCCCCAAGCCAGGAGGACTAGACAACACTGCCTACAGGCTATGTCTTGTGCAGGCTGTGTCCACTGCCCAACGTTGTGGCTACGCAACTACAGCAGCCATCGATCGACGGTCTTGACAATAAAAAAAATTAATTAATACATAATATATTTAAGCCGCCGTAAAAGCTGTCATGTTTGTCGCACAGTGCTTAATCTAGATGTCTTTAAGTTTAGGGGGACGGGGGAGTTCCCCCACCAGAAATGAGAATTTCCATCAAGGGAATATCGAGAGGTGTTGTACACATGGGGGAGAGTGCTACAAGACGCCCAGTGCGAGTAAGACGCCCACCCCCTTTAAAACGGTTGAAAAGATACACATTCGTGTTTTAGTTGTCTCATTGCATGCAGCGACATCTTTTGAACCTTCCAAAGCAGTAATGTTTCAGTATTCGAGATATTGACGCGATAAATCAATTTTCTAGATTTTCACCCCTTTTGTGTAAGTACACATTTACGAATCTTCCTAATTTTCTGTTTAGCCTAATGCAGTACCAATTCGCGCATTTCAACGTTTATTTAGGGTTCATTTATAGTTCTTTTGATGGTTTTATCTAACTGGTGAACATTGACATTGTTAAATAAAATGGCGTCAGTAGAGAGGGACTCGAAAATTACAAGAAGCCCATGGGCGTCTTTAAAACATAGGAAGCATAGAGATTACAAGATGCCCATGAGCGTCTTTGATACTATGAGCAAATGGCCAAGAATTGGTGCCTACCATGTCACCACCTTCTACTCATAAAAAACGGGGCCATATAACAAATTTATCAGTGTTTATTGAATCTATTTCACCCTTGCCCAAAACTTCAGTGAAATGGAAAGAATGCAGTACGTGTAAAGGTTGATGTCATGCAGAATGTGCAGACGAAGAGACATCCAAAGAATTCGTATGTGACTTTTGTCGGTAGTCTGTGATTAATGTGAAAATGACAATAATGACTTACAACATGAGATTGGATTTTTGCTTCTCGGTGTTTTTAGTTGCTCTGTATCTTTAGGATCTTTTAGTTTTGGTTTAATTTGCTTTCTCTCGAGCAGTTTATTGTTTTAGTCTAAAATGCATGATTGCAATGCCTCTTGTTTTTAGTCGATTTCCATTGCTCCAAGATGCCCATCCTATGGGCGTCTTGTAGTATAGGGTTCCTAAGACGCCCAGTTTGGAGGGGTCTATCTTTTTTAATTTACACAATTGATCTTATTGAATTGTGTTCTGTAGTGGCTGTCATTGCTTCATTAATGATCACTCTTTACATTAGGGTGAAACATGTACTTCTCTTGGATCCCACATGGAAGAAAAGCACAATTTTCCTTAGCATGGGCGTCTTGGAGCACTCTCCCCTGTATATAACCCCCCAGAATTGTACAAATGAAACACACACTCCCACAAAATTCCACAGATGTATACATGTAAAGCTTTCCCATAAGTAGGGCGTGAACTGAGTAGGCCTATATAAGAATTCGACTGCGAACAATGGAGTAGGCCTACCAAGGCCGTAGGCCCGTAGCCAGGATTTTATTTCGGGGTTGTGTCTTCGGGCGCCGAAATTTTTTTTCATCGACCCAAAAAATTGATGACCTTTTTTTAGTCGTCCGGTGACTCCGGTCAAAATCTCGGAAAACCAAACTATTTTCCGGCCAAAAAAGTTGATGACCTTTTTTAGTCATTCGGGGGGTGTTTCCATGATTTTATTTCATAGTTTTTACATCATGTGCTAGTAAATGCGTTATATTATTTTTTACTTTTTTCATTTCGGGAGTGTTCAAACACCCAAAACACCCCCTAGCTACGGCCTTGAGGCCTAATTAGATAAAGGTCATCAGCTATCTTTCGTGTTTCTGGGAGAAAATTTGGGTGATATCGCGATAGACTGAAAGAAGGTCGTCAGAAAATTTCCGCTCAAAGGGTGTCGTCGGTGTCTGCTTCAGCGGTCCCAAAACGGTCATCCCCCCCAGAAACCGAAATACCCCAAGCAGCGGGAACTAGGTTAAACACTGCCTATAGTAGTAGGCCTATACACCAAGGGTCATTACCTGGATCTTCGTCTTGCTGTAATTCATCCTCCATTGTTCCTCACTAATTTTGAGCTTTTCTAGGCAGAGTCCTACAGTAGAAGAATACAATTTCGTCTGAACAAAATACTACCCATTCAACCACATTTTATATTTTCAAAGCAACTGTCAACTTGACAGTCTGTCAAGTCACAATTAAAGACGATCTGATGCAAATTGTATACCAATCATGTGTCATTTGCACCTCAGGTTAAGATTTTATCCACTGGGCAAATGAATGATGAATCAATGAATAAATGAAGGTCGGTGTGCTGTGAAAAGTGCGGGGCATTTCCCAATGACCACCAAACAATCATCCCAGAAAATCTTCAAAAACTTTTACTCTAGAAACGTGTGCAAACATTTAAAAATAGAGCATCTAAAAGTACCTTCAGGACATTCCAGAAAAAGTTACGGTACTAAAAATGTACCCTATGAATCCGTCCGTGTGAGACTGGGGGACTGGTGTCAACTTGACACCCAGCCCACTGCATGGTTCTTAGGCCTACCTCTATTCATCCATTCTCATCAATGATTGGAAACCACTGGACAGTTTGAGCCCAACTGTGTAGGCCTACTAATCACTGCATACTAAAAGTTGGCTATACCATGTATCACTGTAGACATAGCATAATTTATATGCTCATCTATTCTTCCACAAATTCCCAGAGATGTCTATATCCTAGATGGAGAGTGTGAAAGTGAAACCAAGTAAACCCACACGGTGGCAGGAGCACTTGGACCGCCGTATGCTACCTGCTTCAACACGACTAGACTCGATTTAACCCTTTACATGCCAAAGTGTAGGCCTAGTAAATTATATTGGAGTCCTATACCATCGGTCGTTAAATGCAGAGCTTTTAAAACTGCAGTTCTACACAAAATGTGCAGTTCAAAATGGATTAGTGCAGTTGTAGAAGCACTTCTTGTCTACATTGAACAAATGTCGAATTTTCAAAAGACTGCACTAAGGGAGACGACTCATCATAGTAGGCCCTACTTATAAAACTAAACAGATGCCACTTAGTAGGCCTACATACCGGTACAGAATATTCAATACTATCAGTAATCAATCAATGTATTACCAATAATCGTTATTGATTATCTAGATTATAAAACGTTTCAGAATCATGATTTTAATAGGACCTACCTGCGATAGAGTCGCAGTTGAGGAAGCACGGTGGCAGACCGCTCACCTGAGCAGAAATAGGCCTTCTACTATGCTAACCCTACCTTCATATTATTATAATTATTATGTATGTCGAGAGTCGTGTCTTGACGCAAACTGGTACGTACCATGCATCGCCCACTCGATCAATAATTGAGTCTTAAGAGCAATGCATGCAAGCGCCTCACAGAGAGATGGGTCTGGGAAAGAGAGACTCTTCTGGAAAAGTGAAACACATTCGCATTTTCAGAATCGAAACCGTGGTCTGCACTCGCGCAGCGGCAGCGACTTTCAGGACAGCATGCATGGTGCTATGGCGATGGACAATATAAAAAAAATCAGTCGCCCGTGACCAGTATGAGAATTGTGGAAAAATAACTGGGGGGGTTGGCCTATGATAAACTTGAAATTGGGGTATGAAGTACATACTCTAACATGGGGCTCTAAGAAAGACTGGGGGTTGAAACCCCCCAACCCCCGGCAATTCTCACCCTGCCCGTGACTGTGTGTGCATGCACCTACCTGATCTATCCATAACAAATTGCGTATGCGTGCGTGTGCAGAACTGCAGATCTGTATTTATGCGTATGTGTACACGTAGGTACTACGTAGTGTAGGCCTATAGTGAATGCGTGCACGCTTCTAGCCTATATCTGCATCTATACATTGCATTGCATAGGCCTATTATTTATGCATGTTTATATATACACATGTATATATACGTGTGTGTGTGTGCATGCATGCATGCATGTATGTATGCATGAATGTATTATGTAGGCTATGTATTGTATGTATGTATGCAATGCATGCATGCATGTGTGTATGTAGCATGTGTGCGTGTACAAAATGTATGGTTATAGGTATGTATGTATGTATGTATGTATGTATGTATCATACATACATACATACATACATACATACATACATACATACATACATACATACATACATACATACATACATACATACATACATACATACATACATACATACATACATACATACATACATACATACATACATACATACATACATACATACATACATACATACATACATACATACATAGTACATACATAATGTATGTATGTATGTATGTATGTATGTATGTATGTATGTATGTTTGTATGTATGTATGTACGATTGAGTCGTAGCTTACGTAGGGACCGGGGAAGGTCATCGCTGTGGGTCTCTTGCTAACACATGAAGTCGGTGAAGACAAAGAGAACATTAAAAAACCTGGAAGTTTATTTACGTGGACTACAGTATACTTGCATAAAGCAAACAGACTACAGCCATGTTAATTAGGCCTACATAAGAAAATAATATGCTTTGTTACCCTGGGCGTCAGGCCTAGGCTACACTACAGCACGAGTTTGAAAAATATAATTAGACTTATTAAATTAAGTCAATTAGAAATAGAAATTTCTTGTTTTCCCGTTCGTGTCAAAACCAATAGGCCTAGGTGAAATTCATTTTCAATGTCACGTTTCAGACTTGCATATGAAAGCTTCGAATTTAGGCTAGGGCCTAGGCGGCCTATGCCTAAAATTATTGCAAACGTACTTGTATTTTATATAGCGGCCATAATAATATTATAGCCTAGCTTCGACTTTAGCCTAGTCATTTTTTCAAATTATTGATCGGGCGAGATCCTTCACCACCGCTCGCCCGTTTGTATAAGCTTATATGCCTATAAGCACAGAGCCTATTGCGCCTAATGGATATTACGGCCTGCTTGTAGCGGCCCATAACTGGCTGTTTGTATAACACGGATCCACCCGATGCCACAAAGGTATTGTATTCTCATATACACTGTGTCCCAATAAATCGGGCATCCTTTTTATAATGTGAATAAAACAGGTAAATCTTAATCGATTTTCAAAATTTAAAGACTGTTTTATCGTGATAAAATTATCTTACACTGATTCAAACATGAAGTTTCTGGCATGCATATTGACGTCACAATTACGCCATTTGCATCACTTTGTCTTCTTGGCTAAACGCCATTCTCTAACGATTTTTGTTGACATTTGGTTTCGATATGTACATTAGCGACGTCATTATGACGTAATTTTTAGTGAGTGCCGTTCATAAATTACCAATTTGTAGATAATTATCTCAGCCTTCTCAGGATAAAAACAGTTTTGAAATTTTGACAATCGATTAATATTTACCAGTTTTATTCACATTATAAAAAGGGTGCCCGATTTATTGGGACACAGTGTACAATACAATAAATAAAATACAGTACAATACGACACATCATTCAGCTTCGGATGTATATTTCTGATAGCCTATTACTTCCATAGGCCTACTTCACCGCTCATGCGTGGCAAGCAAGATGAAGGATCTGTAAGAGATGCCCAAGGTAATAAGTCTACCAACAATTACTCGTTCGCACACAGTTAGTAAGGCCTACGCCTACTGTAGGCCTGTAGCCTGTAGGCCTACTGTTGCGAATATATGAGAGGTTCTCAAAAGAGGCTTATGCAAATATATTCAGAAACATATTTAATGTGTACATTATTAGCATAGTTTGTATGTGCACTTGTTATAGCGCCCCTTCAAGCTCTCTACTCAGAGGCGCTCCCGATGCAGAGCGGACACTGCATCGGAGTTTCACGCCGAAGCGCTGAGCAATTGTGAGTGAAGGACTTGCCCAAGGTCCTTACGCGGGGAGGTGGATTCGAACCTCGGACCTTCCGGCTCAAAGGCAACGACGCCACCACTAGACCACCGCGCCCCACAAGTAAGCCTATAATAGTAGGCCTGTTGTATATAATCATGTATAATATATTTATTGAAGTCTTAGGCCACTATCATCAGCACTTGACAAGAACAGCTATTTGCTCAAGATGACAGCTTAAAATGCTATCATTGCAATGTGGAAATTCAAACAGCTTCGGGGCACATCCTCTCCCCAAGCCCCTCCCCTCTACGCTACGCGCCTCAGCAACCGTCCGTTCGATTGTCTCCACTCATAAATCTGAATCTCTCCAGAGGAGAGGGACTAGATTAAATACTGCTGCCGGTAGAGCACTCCTCCAAAATTCATTCTCTTATGGTGCCAGTCCCAAGCATGGATAAAGGAGGAGGATGACAGCGACACTAATAATCATCTTTGATAATTATGACATAGTGTCATTGAACAGCAACAAGCAGCAGCAGAGTTCAGCACCAACTGTATCCGATCTTTCTGACATGATGTCGGGAGACCCGCCAGCATACTGATGCGCTATATAGTAGTCAACCCTGGAGACAATGAAGCTGTTGACCAAGATGACAACGTTTGACGTTGGCACGAATCTGCGGATGGTTTTAATACAACGCAGTGGGTAGAAAGAGTCTGAAAGACGTGACTCGGAACGAACTGATCGACTCAAATGAACCGTCACGGTCGTAGACCTACAGCAGCTGTCAAAGTGAACGTCAACGTTGCACACGGTATTAGCTGGGTGGACTTCTGAATGACCAATGGCGAAAGAAGGTGGACCTACTTCCGTAAGTAGATGGCGATGCCCCCCCCCCAACTTTCGGGCAAGTCTGTTTTTCCGGGCAAACACGGACCCAAACGAGAAAAAAGGTCGTCAACTTTTTGGACCGATATCTTTTTCGGGCAGAAGTTCAATCTTTGCCCCCCCCTCCACTCATGAAATCTCCCGTACGCCTATGGTTGGTCGTCGTCAGAATTATATTAGGCCTAGTTGTGCATTAGATGAGTTATCATGATGATCATGGCTGTTGACAATACATTCGTCAGTAACGTACATTAAACTCGTGAAACATCCACAGTTAGGTCCTCATCAACCTAGTCGACCAAACTCGAATTAGCCGAGCGACTAGC
This sequence comes from Lumbricus rubellus, assembly GCA_945859605.1. Lineage (NCBI taxonomy): Eukaryota > Metazoa > Annelida > Clitellata > Crassiclitellata > Lumbricidae > Lumbricus > Lumbricus rubellus. Next base: position 14,951,400 of record OX243819.1, on the reverse strand, counting down.
GCTATTACACATACATCCCTAATTGCATAATATAATAGGCCTATGCATAGATGCAGATAATTATAGATACGTACACGCATTCACATACGCTACGTACATGTGCAATGTAGTATGCCTACCTAGTACCTACATGTACACACACGCATAAATACGTATCTGCACACGCACGCATACATAATTTGTTATGGATCGATCAGGTGCATGTACACACAGTCACGGGCAACTGATTTTTTTATCGTCCATCGCCATAGCACCAGTCACGAAGGTCGCTGCCGCTGTGCGAGTGCAGACCACGGTTTCGATTCTGAAAATGCGAATGTGTTTCACTTTTCCAGAAGAGTCTCTTTCTCCTTCTCGGAACCATCTCTTTCTGTGAGGCTCTGCTCTAACGACTCAATTATTGATCGAGTGGGCAATGCATGAAACGTAGGCCCACCAGTAGTTTGCGTCGAGACACGTCTCGAGACTCTCGACATACATAATAATTCTAATAATATGAAGGTATAGGGTTCGCATAGTAGTAGGCCTATTTCCGCTCAGATGAACGGTTGACCACAGCGCTGCCGCAACTGCGACTCTATCGTAGGTATTATAATTATTATTCTCAAATGTTTTATAATCTAGATAATAAATAATAATTATTGGTAACACATTGACTATTGTTACTTTGTTAGTATTGAATATCATATGCTGTCTATAGGCCTACTAATATATAGGCCTCTGGTTAGTTTTAACTGGGCCTACTATGATGAGTCGCCTCATTTGGCCTAGTGCAATCTTTTTAAAATTCGACATTTTGTTCAATGTAAGAAGTGCTTCTACAACTGCACAAATCCATTTTGAACTGCACATTTTGTGTAGAACTGCAGTTTTAAAAAACATGCATCTCTGCAAATTTGTGGAAGAACAGACGAGTTTATAAATATTATAATTATTGTAAGCTTATACACGGGAGTTTATTTTAGTGTGTACGGTGTACCGTAATAATTATATTATAGTTGAGCTCAAATGGTGCAGTGGTTTCCATTCATTTGCTGAGAAGGGAGAAATAGAGGTAGGCCTAAGGACGAGCCGTCTGCGTATCATGTTGATACCAGTCACATGGACTGATTCAGAGGGTACAATTTTATTAACTTTCTGGAATGTTCTAAAGGCAATTTTAGATGCTCTATTTTTAAAATTTGACACGCGTTTTTGGATTAAAAGTTTTTGAAGATTTTCTGAGATGATTATTTGGTGACCGTTGGGAAATGCCGCGCACACTGTGCCACACTCCACAGCCCACCGACCTTAATTTATTCATTGTTTCACTCATTCATTTGCCCAGAGGATAAACCTTAACCTGAAGTGCAAATGACGTTGATTTGTATAAAATTTGCATTTGATCGTTTTTGAATCACTCCATTATCACTTGACAGTTACTTTGAACATATTTGGTAGAATGGATCAATTTTTCTCAGACGAAATTCTATTAAGTGGCTCTTCTCTGCTGATTTCGTATCTAGGACTTTGCCTAGAAAAGACAGAAAGCGAGGAACAATGGAGGATGAATTACAACAAGGCGAAGATCCAGGTAACGACCCTTGGTCTGCTGCGATAAGCAGCGTTTAATCTAGCCCCTCTGCTTTGGGAGGGAATTTAGGTTTCTGGGGAAGGAGAGAAAATGGCCGTTTTGGGCGCACGGCAAACGCTCAGCCAGACACCGACGACACTATCTGACCAAACATTTTCTCAGGATCTCTCCTAGTCTTTCACTTAAATTTCCTCCCAGAAACATGTATGCCTAAGCTACTTCCGAAAGAGAGCTGATTGCCTTTCTTTTAGTGCTTCAATGCTTCGCAGTCGGATTCTTCTATATACTGACGGGAAAACCTCACATGTGTAATTCTGTCGAATTTTCTAGGGTGCGGGGGGAGCCTGGGGAGGGGTGATGTAAAATGTTGCACATACACTTTTCAAGGGAATGCTAGGTATATGCATGTGTACAACACTTCTCGATATTTCCTGGGGGTTTCATTCCTGGTGTGGGAACTCCCGCGGCGTCCCGCCCCCACCCCCTAGAGACATCTAGATTAAACACTGTGCGCAAGGCATGGCAACTTTTACGGTGGCTTAACTATGCAGGCTAATAATTATTATTCTAGTGTCGAGACCATCGATCGATGGTTGTCGTAGGCTATAGCTGTGTTGCCACAACATTGGACACGGCGCACAGCCTAAGACATAGCCTGTATGTGGTGTTGTCTAGTCCCCTGCCTTGTGGTTGGGATCCATGTCTCGAAGGGGGGGGGGTGAGGATAAACCACTGTGGAAGTCTTTTACTCTTGTCGTCTTTCTTTTCCTGAAGACTTTTCTTTGTCTTTTACTCCTTTTAGTGCAAATTGTGGCAGTGACCTCGCATTTTCACGTTTCTGATTATCTGATTACCTTTTTAGTATAAATCAGCTTTGTGATTTTTCTCGTTGGGTATGTCGTTCCTGGGCATGGGCGGAGTTTATCAGGGGCTGGGAGGGCTAAGTTCCCAAGAGGGCCAAGATTCAGCTTTTTACCATGAAAATGGTATCTTTTCCGGGCTTAACCCCCCCGCCCCAGAAGGCATTAGCCCCCCCCAAACGGAAACCAAACTCCGCCCATGTTCCTGGGGGGGGGGGAGGAACTTACCTCTACAGACGTCTAGATAAAGCACTTCCTATGGGGGCATATTATAGTCTTAATGTGCAATGACGAGTAGGCCTATAGTTAGTCTGACCAGGTGAAATGCACTCATTTCAAGTCATTTGGATCAGACTGCATTGGGATACCAGGCATAGGCCCTATAATATTGTCATCCTTTGTTGGTAGGCATTTATAATTCAAAAATAATTGCCAGTAATCGGGCAAAGTCTGTAGCGACGATTGTTGACAGGCGAAAATAAGACCCTATTTCACACTACAATTGATTTGATATCCAAAGATTCCAGACTAATATATAAGTTCTTCCTTGATATTTTTCTCTAAGCCATTAATTATTATTGCTGTCTTGTTGTAGCGTGAGCAATAGCACACTAAGCTTTAAAAAACAACGACCTAATCTGTGCTATCATCACTGCAACCGTTAAGGTATCGAAGCTACATAATACACACAGGCCAGCAGGCTCATAACTAATAAAGCTAGTCTTGGCGGGTTTATTTGAAACAGACTGAGACGCAGACAAAAGACAGAAAGACAGACAGAAAGCAAACAAATAAATAGCGAGTCAAACAGATCGATATCAGCAGAGTTATACAAAACCCACAAAGCGAGACAGAGACACAGGCAGAGAGACAGATACAGACAGATACAGACAGGCAGAGGAAGAAAATTTTGGAATGGCTCTTTAAATGTGCGAACTAATTTGCTGCTTCAGACGATTTTAACGAAGGGATTCTTCTGCCATCAGTGATCTTACAACTGCGTAGCATCTTAGAGAGATACCCTGATGACGGACAGATACTCAAGGTCAGTGAACTATACATGCTTAAATGCATACATTGTTACATACACTTAAATGCATGCATACATACATACATACACACATACATACATACATACATACATACATACATACAAACATTCATACATACATACATAAATACATACATACATACATACAAACAAACAAACATACATGCATGCATGCATGCATGCATGCATGCATGGCATGCACACCACGATAGGTCCTATATGCGCTACAAATTCTTGCAATCATCACGGATCTAACACATTTTTTAATGGACGAGTCGACATTTTGGTGAATAATAATTTGCTTGGATGATTGATTGGTTTATGGATTGATTGAGTGATAGATTGATTGACTGATTGGTTGACTGATGGATTGATTGACTGATGGATTGAGTAATGGATTGATTGACTGATGGATTGGTTGACTGATGGATTGATTGACTGATTGGTTGACTGATGGATTGATTGACTGATGGATTAATTGACTAATGGATTACTTGACTAATGGATTGATTGACAGATGGATTGATGGATTGATTGACTGATGGATTGATTGACTGGTGGCTTGATGGATTGATTAATTGGGTGAATTTGGTTGATGGATGGCTGGAAGGCCGTAAAGTCCAGCTGACGGACAGATATATACATGTATGTCAGAAGATAGAAAGCAGGTAGCCTATGCATGAAGAGTGAAGACAATCTGGTCAAACGAGAATGCAGAGTATGACATGAAAAGTAAATATGTTGTCTGTTTCTCTTCAGGAGATCATACAGAACGCTGAAGATGCCGGTGCCTCTAAAGTTATTTTCCTTATAGACAACACGACGTACGGCACGGATGTCTCGAAACTCCACCACAGCGGTCTTGCCAAATACCAGGTATCGCTTAAGGTCGAGTTAGGTCGTCTGAGTAAGGGGGAGTGGGGGGAAGGGGAGCTGATACCAAGCCTAGATGCGATTGGTAGGTTCGATGCTGCACTGGGGGAAGGATGCAGAGGTGGGGAAAGCCTTTCCAGGGCTTCCGACCGAGGTGGGAGAGGAAAATGCCCGAAAACCCGACGACTTTTAGGGTTCCGAGCTAGGTAGTTATATAGGTTAAATAAGGTTTAAGATTTAAGTTTTTTAAATATAATATTACAGAGAATTGACTTCAATCAGTTTGAACCTCATAATATTATATTATATATATATTTATTAGCAACTGAATCAAATCATATAAATACAATATCTTTGGTTGATCTGCACTTCTTCTTATTTCAATTTGTTTTAATGCAGGTTTTATCATGCAACCTTTTATACAAAGGCTACTTTTATGGACCCGTGACTTTTCTACCCAGGGCCCGGAATTTCTTGTGATCTTCTCCTGAGATTGTTTCTGTGCAGCGGCGCCGCCAGGATTTTTTTTCTGTACGCACAACTTGCACAAAATAATATGAAGCGAACAACGATCGATACGAGCTTATATATCCTATATTATATGCATGTATACTGTATATGCCTACTGGCGATTATGAGGTATTACCAGCAGAAGCTTTTTGCGCCATTATGAGTATACGCAGTGCTTAAAGTGTAAAAAAAGAAGTGCCAAGACGCTGTATTGTAATTGGTCGTCAGTGGCGGCGCCGTAGGCGCGAAGTTGCGAGTGCCGAAGGCACGAAGCCCGTCCCGACTAGGGGGTTTGGGGGAGCGTCGCATACGCTCCCCCAGCGGGGTCTGGGGCGGAGCCCCAGCGACCAGCGCATTTTTGGCTGTGTCGACCTCAAATGGAGCCATTTTTAGGCTCTTTTTTGCCAGCTATTTGTGAATGATAAAGTCGCGAAAACTTCAAAAATAAGTGGTTTTTTAGTGTCGCAAACTACCAGGATAACAATAGAAATCAAAATGTTAGTGTAAAAGAGAAAGGTTTTTGTGTTTACCGTAAGCTCCCGCAGTGGGGTCTGGGGCGGAGCCCCAGCGACCAGCGCATTTTTGGCTGTGTCGACCTCAAATGGAGCCATTTTTAGGCTCTTTTTTGCCAGCTATTTGTGAATGATAAAGTCGCGAAAACTTCAAAAATAAGTGGTTTTTTAGTGTCGCAAACTACCAGGATAACAATAGAAATCAAAATGTTAGTGTAAAAGAGAAAGGTTTTTGTGTTTACCGTAAGCTCCCGCAGTGGGGTCTGGGGCGGAGCCCCAGCGACCAGCACATTTTAGGCTGTGTCGACCTCAAATGGAGCCATTTTTAGGCTCTTTTTGCCAGCTGTTTGTGAATGATAAAGTCGCGAAAACTTCAAAAATAAATGGTTTTTTAGTGTCGCAAGCTACCTGGATAACAATAGAAATCAAAATGTTAGTGTAAAAGAGAAAGGTTTTTGTGTTTACCGTAAGCTCCCGCAGTGGGGTCTGGGGCGGAGCCTCAGCGACCAGCGAATTTTTGGCTGTGTCGGCCTCAAATGGAGCCATTTTTAGGCAGTCATGGCCGGTCGTCCGTAACTGCATGGACGCCGTCCATGCAGTCATGGACGACCGTCCAGGCAGTGCTGGCCAAATAAGTGGCAGGACGGCGTCCAGCCTCGAAAATAAGTGCCTGGACGCCGTCCATGACCGTCCTGGCACACTTTAAGCCCTGGGTATACGCATAGAGGTTAAACTTTTTCACAGTTTAAACAGGCCTAACTACCAACAAAGCGTTTCAAAATTCATCCGCAAGCCAGTTACAGTTTAACTATAACCGGTGTAGGCCTAAAGGCACTTAGCCTAACGGCTTCAAATTATTACCCCTCCTAAACATTACCCCCCCCCTGCAAACTGTAATTTGCATCAATCATCGCATTTATTGCACTACAAATATCAGAAAAATTATCCCGCTTCTTGTTTTGGTCTGAAGATTTTCATGCGTCATCCTACTTCGTGGTTTGTCATCAATATTTTCATCTGTAGGCTAACTAAAATACTAAATCGCCGCTGAAGTTACATGGAGAAATGTCTTCGAGGCTATTATTTTTGTCCGATTATAAATTGACAAATTAAATTGTTTAATTTTAATTTAATTGTTAAATTGATAACAAACCACGAAGTGGGATGACGGATGAAAATCTTCAGACTATAACAAGAAGCTGGGTGATTTTTCTGATTTTTTAGTGCACTAAATGCGATGATTGATGCAAATCTAGTGTCCGGGGGGTAATCTGAAACCGGTTTCAAGGGACACGAAGATATACCCGAAGACGCTCAATGCCAAAATGGCTCTCTATTAGAGTGTAAGTAAGTAAGTAAGTAAGTATATTCTAAAGATTATAAAATTTCAATAGATTTCATCGCTTATAATATTTCACGCTTTTTACATTATTTGTAAAAAAATTTTTAGCCTTTCCGCGCTGTACGCACTTGCGTAAGTGCGTACGCCTAACGGCGCCCCTGTTTCTGTGTAACGACACATAGCCTATGTGTCATTCCCACGATGATTGGGAATTTATGACCTCCTGCGGAGTTTGCCATCTTTATATAGGGCCTAGTCGTCTATTGCGCTAGAACATGATAGATAGCCTAATTCAGCGATTGCAATTCAAAATTATGACGACTAGACTAATGATGAAGGTGAATGGCATAGGCGCAAGAGACATTTCAGAAGTGGGGGGGGGAGCAAAAGTTAACTTTTGCCGAAAAATCTGACGACCCTTTTTTTAGTCGTCCGGTCCAAATTGCCCGAAATTTTTAGATAGATTTAAAAAAAATTCCTGGTCTGCTTGCCCGAAAACCAGACTTGCCCAAACTTTGGGGGCATTTGCCCCTCTGGATCCCCGTATCCTACGCCTATGGTGAATGGGCATTAGGGTCGCGAGTGGGTGTCCGCAATGTACGACCAGTTTTTTTTAGCTCAGACTGAAGAATGAAGATCCCATGAGTCGTTGTACACTGGATCAGTGATCATCAGTCTGTGATTAGGTGACAGCCCACTCGCTTTCTGTGTTCCCTTTAATTTCGAGTTGTGAGTGTCTCAAAACTAACCAGGACATAAATGTGTTTCGAGTCGCGGCTAACTTGAGTTCCTGTATAGGTCTAGACTCTAGAGCTCTAGGTTATAGCGAACACAGCTGTATTAAGTAGGCCTACGCTGTAGCCTACTATTTGTCCACGCTTTTTGTCAGCTGTCAGCTTTAGGTTCAGGCAGTGGGAGAGAACGTGAGAGGGAGGAGAAGAGGGAGAGAGAGAGGGAGGTAGGGAGGTAGGGGCTATGAGAGGGGCTACAACCATTGGTCTTCCTACACCAAGGCTGAGAAAACGAAGAGGTGGAGTTTATGTTTAAATAGTGTAACGTTTGGTTGACAACGAGGATGCATAGGAAGAGAGTTCCAAAAATGGGAGCCAGTACTTTTTATGGAGAACATACGAGACAGTTGGCATAAATACGCGCGTAGACAGGGTAATTAAACTGCCAATAGGCCTATTTCTGTTGGGTAGGAGGGCGATCACAGGTTAAGGCTACAGAAAGTTCTTCATCATATAATTATGCATCTATTTCCAGGGACCTGCTCTTTACGCCTACAACGACGCCGTCTTCCGATATGCCGACTGGAAAGGAATCAGAATGCTTGACAACAGCGTTAAGGTCGATGATCCGCTGAAAATTGGACGGTTTGGACTCGGATTCAAATCCGTCTTTCATATGACAGGTATAGCATATGCTGCATGCTATGCACTTGCTTATGCACTTAATAACACTCCTACCAGTAATTTATACAGCTATGGCTTTGCTGTCGCAAACTCATTAAGAAAAGAAAGTTAATTAGTAAGTATAAGCTCAGGCAATTAGAAGACATCTGCCGTGCATACAAACACGAAGAGAAATCCCTACCAGAAAGGACGCACCATGCAGAGCCTATACATCATCATCAGAGACATCTTCTGAGATTCAAAGGGATTCAGCTGAATGTAAAGTTACTAGTTTGAGTGATTCGAAATTCAGGGAACGGTCGGGCAAGAAAACATCTGTAAAAGTTGAGACCTGTTGTATGCTATCTAAGAACCTACATTTAGCACCTCAGCAAATAAGTTACCTAATAATAAGTTTATTGGGCATTTAAATGTTTGCAGATCTACCTAGCATCTTCAGCAGCAAAGGCATTGGTTTCATCGACCCACATAGAGAATGCTTCGAGTACCAACCACCAGACTGCAACAGGACGATAGAAAAAACAACAGCATTCTTCTGGCATCTCGACAAGAACCGTGACGCGATCGCAGAACTCAAGGACCAGTTCGAGCCCTTCCTGCAGCCGCTGTTTCATGTGACCCCGGAGACATTCCAGAGCAGCTACTTCAAAGGAACCGTGTTTCGATTTCCATTTCGTACAGCCGAAATGACGTCAGACCTCTCGAAGACCACCTACGACAGCGAAAAAGTACACGACCTTGTGCGTAGTCTCAAGGCTAATGCCCACCACATTCTGCTGTTTCTGAAAAAGCTTCAATGCATCGAAGTCTACGAAAAGACGATCGACGGAAATACCTCCAAGTTGCTCGAGATCAACATCGAAGAGTCGTACCGGAGCCTCATTCAGAAGAAGCTATCGGAGTTCCAGCGTAAGATAAATGTTGAATGGAGAGAGCAACCGTCTGTCTCAGTAACATATCCGATTGCATTTAACGTCGAAATCTGGGATGCAGGTACCTCCGCCAATACGACACACGTATGGCTGGTGTCGCAGTATTACGCTGGAGCAGAAGAAAGTCCAGCTGTAACTCTCTCAAGCGACAAGGGTCACTTACCTCTGGTGGGCGTGGCTCTACCGATTCAGACGTCAAGTCAACAACCGCTTTGCGACACCGAGCCCTGTGGTCACGTGTTCTGCTTTCTTCCGCTTCCATTGGAGAGGAAAAGTCCGACAGGTCTGAGGTTCCACGTCCACGGAAACTTCGCGGTAGATCAGAATCGTCGTCACATCAAGTGGCCGTCAGCGGACCGTGATACGGCACGCATGACTGACGATGCACATATCTGGAACCATTTCCTAGTGAACGTTGTCCTCCCGAAAGCCGCCATTGACACCGTCGCATACTTGACTCTACATGGATCATCAGCCGACGAAATTCCCGCGCATTTCATGCAAGTGGTACTTACCGAAGGCCTTGGGAAAGATTCGGAGTTTGTCGCAAGGTTTGTGTATGCAGTTTTTCCAGACCTGGCACTAGTCAATCCTCAGTGGAAAGAACTGGCAGAAGCTATCTACCGAACTGTCTGGATTCGTAGCTTTTTCCACACGATCCGTGGAAAGTGGATAGTGTACAGCGATGCAATCTTCAAATTCAACGATGAGCATGATCCAATGGACAATCTAATCGAGTTGATTCTCTGTGAAGACAACAGGAATCTAGTGAGTGTTCCAAGATACATTAAAGACCAATTGCCCAACGACGTGAAGTACATCACCTGCGACATTGTTCGAGACAGCTTGAGAAATGTGCAGGATAAAATACACCTACCAGACGAGGAACGCCAAATGCTTCTCGAGTACCTTCTTAATTTCTGCAAGGACACTGACAGTCAGAGTGACTTGGTGGGACTATTGTTGCTTCCGCTGACGGACGGCACGTGGACAAAGTTCGAAATGGCGAACTCAGTTAAGAAAGTCTATGTTGAATCAAAAGAACATCCTCAGTCCTTGCTGCCTGGACTGGAAGGAAGGTTCCTTAAGCCTGGAATCGCTACGATGGAAATTGAACAGTTGGTTGAGAGAGGTAAATTTATTATTTAACAGCATAAAGTGATTTACATCGAAAAATAATTCATGAGCCAAGTGGTCAAAGTGTAGTTTTAACTAATTTTTCTTGTAGAAAGATTTCTTGATAGGATATAGCAATGTGGCGCAACGAAAAGGTTCTGGTACTACTGCACTCGGTTTCAAAATGCCAAGGCGGCCTGTAAAACCGTGTTTCTTGTCGTAGTATGCATGTCAGCACTCAGCACAGCAAAGATTTCCATTTGATCTGAATTATGTTGCCGAGATATCCTCTATGTCCCAAAACTCCTGAACGGTGATTCCGTGCAACATGTACAGGACTGCTGCTACAGTGGGTTCAGTAAGAGCACATCTTCTGAATATTTGCCCCAAAGATATTCGCGTGATATGTGAAATCCTGTGTCTATAATATGTTCGACATTAACATTCAAAATAACTGCTACGTAATTAATCATTTTGACGGGCTGTCTTTCGGATTTAAGATTCCACTGTTTTGTTTTCAGGAGTAACACAACTGAAGTACTTTAATCCAAAAGATTTTCAGGAGATGTTAGGTGACGTATTGAGCAAATGGCAAACAGAAGAAACAGTCAAACTCGAAAATGAGCCTTGGTTCAGCAGTAGTTGGCTGGAAAGCCTTTGGAAGTACTTGCATCACCACTTCCTTAATCAGCTTCATCTCTTTGAAGGCATGCATATTCTTCCTTTGGGAAATGGCTCTGTTGCCAAACTTAGCCAACAAATACCTGTTGTCTGCAGAGTAGACAGTTTTTACAAGGACGAGTCGCCACTAGGGCAGGAACTTGTTCAGTTCTGCAACGAGGTGGGTGTGATGGTTTTGGAGGACCTTGAGCCAGAAGTACTCCAGCATTCAACCTTTGTCTGGAACACCTACGTTCTACGTCCAAATGCTCGCGGAGTGCTGACAGCTTTGCTGAGGCTGGAAAAGCAACTTGGTAATGTGGAGCTGGTAAAGCTGTTTAAAGATGTGACGAATAAAACTAAGGAGTACTTCAGAACTTTTATTGGACACTGGATATCCAAAGATAACTGTCTATCAACGGACGACGTGAAACTACTGAAGACATTGCCCTTCTTCCCCACTGTCAATGGCAGCGGAGGAAAGGTCGCAACCTTTGTGTCTGTGGCAGATGGCACACGTGTGGCTCCCCTTAAAGATGGTATACCATTACCATGTCCAGAGGTTCTGCTTGACGCGTCTGATGAGATTTCTAATATTCTCGCAAAATCTCTCGGGGTAAATCCTCCCAGCATTCCTGATCATCTGATCGACGTTTATTTTCCTGCTGTGTCCAGCAACTACTACGACCGAAACGAAATCATTGAACTTATGAAATACGTATGCAACAATCTGCTTCCATTTGAAAAGATCAATGAAAACATATTAACCAAGGCGAAAGAAATTAGTTTCGTGCCCAGACAGAACGGCAGTCTCGTAAGACCATCAGATGTTTATGAGAAGGACGGACTACTTGGTAAGCTCTTCGTCGGAGCGGACGTCTTTCCCGTTGGCGAGTTCGCTAAGGATGAATTCAAGACGGCAATGTTGAAGCTGGGCATGAAGACTGCAGAGGCAATAACACCACAAGAGGCGTTTGCGGTTGCCCTGAAATTGTCTGAACTTTCACATCCAAGCCAGTGTGATCTCGAACAGTCGGATGCGTTGTTGATGTACCTTGATCAACATGGGGATAGAGTACTGCCATGCATAATTTCTGAAGGCAAATCACTTCTATTGAAACTCACTGAGGTAAAATGGGTGAATATTTCTTCTGTACGGCCGACAATGTATCCCTCTAAGTTGATGTTTGCAGCTGAGGAACTTGAGAGAAACTTTGTTTGCCCAAATGAGGTATTTACGCACGATCACGCTTACCTTGTTGGCTCTGTGCGCTGCACAATTGATACTAGCGCCTTTCCATTGCTGGAGAAGGAATTCATTTGGACCGCAGTGCCCGGGATACACGATGTATCGCGCCACTTACTTAACACCATCGCGACCTACGATGCCTCTCAGAAGTCTGAAGTGCTGTATATTCTGAACCATGTCTATAAATGGTTCAACGAACACGTTTATATGTCTCCTTCTGACAAGAGCCTGCAATTGCAGCGCGTTCAGCGTGACGAAGAGCTCCAGAGCGTTCTTCGTGAACTGGAACCATCACCCTGGGTGTGGCACGGAGACGGTTTTGCCAGAACCAGTCAAATGGCACTGGACGACAATCACGGTATTGACATGAGACCTTATGTTTACATCTTACCGAATGAAAGCGCACAGTTCGATCAGTTATGGAGAGCCAGCGGCATTAAAGAGAAATACGACTCTATCGAAGTTTTGCAAGCAATCAAACGAGCACACGATGAAAATGACACTGTTCTAATGAACAAGGATCACGATTTAAAACTTGCGATTAACATACTCAATGAATTAGCACACCAGCCACTATCAGACGAACGACGACGGGAGATAGTCGTTCCAATTCGGCCTAAAACAGAAATTGGACGTCTGGAAATGAAGAGCGTGGATGAATGTGCATATTGTGACATGGAATGGAACCACCAGAAATTCGACGATGACGATAATGAAGACCAGGTGTTCGTAATACACGAATTGATTCCTATCACGACAGCTGAAAAACTGAAAATTCCAAATTTCATCAGTATCGGCGTGGAAGGGCTGAATATGGAGTTCGGCCAATCAGAGCCGTTGACAAGACGTCTTCATAGTATACTCTGTGATTACACCGACGGTTTGGCTGTCCTTAAGGAGCTCATCCAGAACGCAGACGATGCAGGGGCCAGCGAAATTCGGTTTCTGTACGACGAGAGGAGTAACAAAGACGCTCAGGAAAGACTTCTGGATGAAGGAATGAAAGGACTGCAAGGGCCAGCTCTGTGGACCTACAATACTGCGGACTTCACCGACAAAGACTTCGAAAGTATTATGAAGTTGGGCGGCGCCACAAAAGACGGTGCAACGGAAAAGATTGGTCGTTTTGGCCTCGGGTTCAACGCCGTTTACAATCTCACGGATGTGCCAATGTTCATCAGTGGACAGAGCATTGTCATATTTGATCCGCACACGACATACCTCGGAAGAGCTCTAACTAACAAGGCACAGCCTGGGATCAGACTGAACTTGGATCTGCATCGAAAGGTGATTCGACAACGAGCGAATCAATTTAAACCGATGAACGGAATCTTTGGTTGCAAGCTGGGAGATGATTCTACAATGAAACCATTTAAAGGTACGCTCTTCAGATTTCCATTGCGGACTTTGGAACAGGCATGCGAAAGTAAAATCAGTAATGTGTGTTATAATCGGGAAGAAATTCTTAAACTGCTGAAGTTGCTCTACGATGCAAATCACAGTCTCCTGCTATACACGCAAAACGTTCGAAAAATTACCGTATACCATTTGCCTGAAATGTATTCTCCACCAGATGGAATTCAGGAGTGGTTTTCCATTCAGAAGGACGTTGTTAAAACAATTCGCAGTTTCACATCACCTTCTGCAACAATGTCGGCAATTGAGACACAATGTTCCGTACTGAAGCAGGCCACGGTAGTTCTCGATGGCTATAGAAAAAGTCCAGACACAGAGATTCGAAACCTGGATTCATCATCTGTTGTGAAGTTCACTGTAAAGCGCCAGACCGAGTTTCCAGAGAATTTTCAAGGAGAGACATCAAATGACATTAGCGAATGGCTGGTGGTGTCATCCTTGGGAACGGGGAAATCTTTGCACATGGCTGTAAACAGCGAGAAAAGAAATATAGTTCCAGTTGGTGGTGTTTCAGCTAAGTTGGAAAAGACTACAGATGGCAGGTACAGGGCAGTAAGCGTCGATGAAGAGAGAGGTGGTGGAATGCTGTTCTGTTTTCTTCCTCTTCCGATGAAAACGTGTTTTCCAGTACACATCAATGGTTTCTTTGATGTTCACTCCAGCCGAATGCACTTGTACGAAAGATCTCCACTTGATAAGAACGTTGATTCCAGAGCCATTTGGAATGAAGATCTACTGGACGATGCTGTAACGCGTGCGTATTGCGTCCTCTTGGAAGATCTTGCAACGCTGTCACCAGAACTGGATACCTATGCGCTATGGCCAGTCAAACTTGAGTCTGATCTAGTTGGACGCCTAACGCATTCACTGTACAGAAGTATCTGTTTCGACTCGCCTGAAATGAACATCGTAAAGAGTCTGAATGGCTGGTCGACAGTTTCGAAGTGCAAAATACTTAGCAAGGAGTTACGAGGCCTAGATATTGGAAAGGTCGCTCTGTGGGCGCTTGACACAATCCTGAAATACATACAGAGTGATGAAAGTGTTGTGGATATTCCGGATAATATTACAGAAACAATTTTGCAAACAAATTGTGAGAGTGTTATCAGAGAAAGAATTGTCAGCAAAGTTGATTTCTACGCGGAGTGGTTTCTTCCGAACATCGAGGTTACTGATCCTCTACAAAGGGACCAGTTGATCCTACACGCACTGACAGACAAAGAAATCGCTTGCCATTTGAGAGGTGTAAAGTGTATTCCCGTTTCTCCCGGAGGCTCTTCTCTTAAATCCATCGAAGAACTTATCCATCCTGAATCTGAAATTGCAGTACTATTTGATGAGAGAGAGGGGTTGTTGCCGAAATGGACATCTGGAGTCGAAGTTGATTCTCATGTTTACGAAAGACTGGTTAGACTTGGAATGAGAAAGGATGACCTTTCATGGGAAGAGATTTTAGTTCGGTGCAATTTAATTTCGATGAACCGTGTAACCGCTGCTACGCATACTCCTGTTCTTTTGAGGATGATTGAAAGTAAACTAAAACATGAATCAAATGATGGCAACGTGCCTGATGTGATAATTGGTCAGATTCAAGAAGTGGAGTTCCTTCCTGTTCTGAGGAAGCCAGAAGACTTTCCACTGAGTTGGAAAGGAGACGATTATTTGAATAACTGCTTGATTTCATGCACGGAAGGATATCTCAGAATCGCTCAAGGATTAGTTTCTTGCTCTTATCCAATCATCGATGAAACGGTTTTTGCTGGTGACCGTTGTTTTAAGACAAAGCAAAAACTTTGCTTGATTAACAAACCAATCGACCCTACCGCTGTTGTGCAGCAGATCTTGGAAATAATCGACGTCGCACTACCAAATGATGAAGCAAATAATTCAGGATTGTCTTCAGATTGTTTCAAAATGTTAGGCGAAATGTACGATGCTGCTTTCAAATGGTTGAACCAATGTTTTGAAGAGAATTCACTGGAAATATCCGCTGTCAATCCGTTAGTTTCTCGAAAGAGTATAAGGATACGTAACAATTACTTCTTGTCTCCAGACCAATGTGCAATGCAGTTTCCAACGGGGAATGACACTCTGCTGCCTCACCTTGCAGCTGTTCCAGATGACCTGGCAACTTCTTACCCTGCTGTACTAGCAGCAATCGGCGTCAAAGTGACATTCTCGTTGAGCGATTATGTCCGAATTCTCTCAGAAATTGAGGAACAGGCGGGAAATAGATGTTTAGATGATAGAGAACTCAGCGTTGCTATACATCTTATCACAATATGCGTGTACGAGGAAATCAAATCGAAGAACTACGACGAAATTGAATCAGGTTCTTGCGAACTGCTGAACGAAATGCCTATACCGAATGCTGAAGGCAGGATGTGCTTAGCTAAAAACCTCTGCTTCAATAGCTGCGTGTGGTTGACCTCTGAAACTGAACGATCCAAATTCTGTCACGATCGTATTTCTCACGAGATTGCATCCGCTCTTGGTCTCCAAACGATTCGACAGGACATTCTTAAGCGTCACCAGCTCGCAATTCCGTTTGGCCAAAGAGAGCGACTGGTCACACGGATCAAGACTATTTTGAAGGGATACCCATTCAGTGAGGACATCTTAAAGGAGATGTTGCAGAATGCTGACGATGCCGGAGCCAAGGAGATACACTTCATTCTCGACACGAGGACCCTACCGGATGAGAAAGTATTCGAGGATTCCTGGAAACCTCTGCAGGGACCAGCTTTGTGCATCTACAATGACAGGTCGTTCAGCGAGTCCGATCTGGATGGCATTCAACGTCTCGGAGAAGGTGGGAAAGCTGATGATCCAACAACAACTGGCCAGTACGGAGTGGGTTTCAACTGTGTCTACCATGTCACGGACGTACCAACGTTTCTCACAACTGTCGAAAATAAAGGTACGGTGTTGTGCGCTTTTGATCCAAACTGCAGATTTGTTCCGGGCGCCACTTTCGACAATCCTGGAGCCATGTTCAAGGTCGAGGAGAATCTGAAGGAACAGTTCGTCGATGTCTTTAAAGGATACTCGTTTGGACACAGCCAGTACGATGTTTCTCGGACGGGAACAATGTTTCGACTTCCTCTGCGCAATCCAGCCACTGCAGAGGTTTCGGAAATCTCAAAGAGTCTCGTCACCGTGGAGGCTGTGGAAGATATCTTTGAAAAGTTCAAAAGCGACCTCAGTGAAGCCATGCTGTTTGTGAATTCAGTCGAAAAAATTCAACTTGTTAGGATAGAAGATGGGAATGGCGGTTCAGAAGTACGCACCGTTCTTATTGAAGTCGAAGTTCAATTGACAGATGAGGCTAAGAGTAAGAGAGCAGAGTTTCACAATTATGCGAAAGAACGTGCTAAACTGATCACCAAGCAACAGATATTATTAAGCGAAGTCAACATGAAGGAAGTTTCTTATGAGATGAAAATCAGAAGCAATGACGGGATCAAAGATACCTGGCAGATTGTACAACGGTTTGGATTCGAGGATGCAACCGTTGTTCCTCCAGATGTTGTAAATGCTGTCCATTCCAGAGAACTAGGTCTCCTGCCTCGAGTCGGGGTCGCGCTTCTCCGCCAGACAACAGGAAAAGATAAACGAACAAAAAGATTCTTCTGCTTTCTTCCACTTCCTGCTACAATTCAGCTGCCAGTTCATGTGAACGGACATTTTGCTCTCGATCAGAACAGACGAAATCTATGGACAGCTGAAAGCAACGATATAAGGACAAAGTGGAATAGATCTTTGATGATTGAAGTGGTCGCCCCTGCTTATTGTACTATGCTGTGCGTGGAGCGCGACTGTATAAGACGCTTGAAATCTACACAACTGAATAGATACTACGAAGCTTTTCCTCGAGTGGACAGTGGCAATGACTCTTATGTCAACAGCATGGCAGCTTCAGTATATAACCACATTATTCTGAAAAACCTGGAGCTACTTCCAGTGAATTCAAATGTGAGTTACCTTTCGGAAACTGAGTGGAGACATCCTCGTGGCGAAGAAGGTCGTCCAATTTACTTTGATGACTTGGAATCGCAGATGCCCAGGGGCAAGAGCTCGACTGTGAGGGATGTTCTTGTTAGAAGTGGATTTAGTATGTTCTTGTGTCCTGATCACGTACGAAAGAGTTTCCTGGACGCAGGCAAAGACGCTGGTCTTTCAGTTGTGAGTCCCACAGCAGTCCTGGACTTTTTTGCCACTCATTCAGATCAATGTACTAGGTGCAAAGTGACGAATCTGCCCGAACAGATCAGCAAAACACCGTTTCAAGACATCGAGTCTCTTGTCACTCTGTTGGAATATTGTACAAAATCAAGTGAATACAAAAGCCGCCTAGAGATGATGCCATTTCTCGTTACATTGGATGATTTTGTTTCACAATTTGACAGAGGAACGGTGAAATATGTCTCGACACATAGTAGCGTCGCTCCGCACATATCGGGTAAATTTATGAATATGAAAATCAAGCGTGTGCTCAAACTAGATCCAACCACTGACGTTTCTTTGTGCAAAGAATTTACTGTCGATGATTTTTCACTAACACTTCGTGATTTGGTTACGAAACCAGAATTTTACGATGCAGAAAACTGGTTCCCGAAATCTGAACTTGATGACTTTCTGAAGCCATACGACACAAATAGCCTTCAATGGCTGCGTGATGTCTGGTCTTTTCTATCCAGTTTCTTGAATGAAATGTCTCTTTGCTCGGAGGATCAAGACAAGAAAGTCGTCGAGAAACTACTCAAACCTTTGATGAAATGTTGTCTTTTGCCAGCATTGTTAACATCACGAGGCGAAACGCTGCTCTATCCCCTGTGCCTTTCTTCGGGAGTTATAGCTGAGCCGGGCATCAACGAGTCATGCAATGAAGTGGCGATGCTTCTTTATACACTCGGAGTTGCAAAGCCCAACTACAATTATATATACAATGACATGAAATCCTCGCAGATTGATCGACTTCTGAAAGTCAGTTTCGGAACAGTTCAGCAACCAGTGACAGTGATCGAGGCTCTCACAATAGCAATGAAACACCAACTGGCAGAATTCACCCTTGCAACTGATGAAGGCCTTCGACTGCTGGAGTACTTTTCCATGCATATTAACAACTGGAAGGACATGCCTCGCGCTAAAGAGACAATAGCAATGCTGCCATTCTTTCTAACATTTTGGAATGAGCAAACTAATTTGGGTAATTCGAAGGCTTACGTTCTGCCTTCAGAAATTCCAACTTCAGGCACCGAATGTTTGATCACTGAAAGACAAGAAATATTATTGAAAAATATCAGCAGTCTTAAACCAATGCTGAAGCATCTCGGTTGCAACTATTTAACTGTTGAAGACTCATACTGCTCATTTATACTGAAGCATTTCGATAATTTGTCACGAGAAGC
Organism: Lumbricus rubellus; assembly: GCA_945859605.1. Lineage (NCBI taxonomy): Eukaryota > Metazoa > Annelida > Clitellata > Crassiclitellata > Lumbricidae > Lumbricus > Lumbricus rubellus. The sequence continues at coordinate 14,932,480 of OX243819.1, read as the reverse complement.
ACAACTAGTTCATTTAAGCTTTGTGAAGCAGCACATTCTAAGCAATTTGTATGTCATGGATGACAGAGGAAAGTTGAGTAGTAGATTTTTGGAAATTCTGAAGCAGACGCCTTTAATTCCGAACAAATGTGACGTGCTGCGTCCAGCCTCTGCATTTTATGATCCACAGAATAAAATATTTCAAGTCATGTGCGAAGAAGACAGATTCCCTTCAGATCCATACAAAAAGGAAGACTGGCTGCCATTCCTCCGGTTGTGCGGTCTTGTTCATGAAATCACAGAGGAGATGTTTCTGTCATATGCTCAACAAGTGGAAAGGAATGAGCAGTCTGGTGTCAATAGCATGGTTGTGAAACAATCCGAAGCACTTGTCAGACATTTTCTAAGCAGAAAAGACCAATGGCGAATGAATTTGCCATCTGTGAGAAACGTCCGATTCGTGTCTCCAGGAATTGTTTCGGAAGCTCTCGAATTGCTTCACATTCAATACGGTACTAGGGATGAAAATCAAAGACTGCAGTTTATTTGCTTTAACGGTGCCGCTCTACACTGTAATGATGAATTGACATGGACTGTGAGGAATTTGTTGCCGCAATGGATTGAAGGCAGGCCTTACACAACACGTTTATTTTCAGACCTTCGTGTTGTTTCTGAGTCTGTGCCAACGATGACTGTTGTAGAACACGTGCAGAAACTGTGTTCCGCTTTAAGCAAAGAATCTCTTGCAAGCGACACACAGAAGGCAAAAACACTTACAAAAGTGTTACAAAAGGCGTTGGCATTTTTCGCCGCGAAAAGTGTTTTAGAGGATGAAGCGAAGAACATTCTTTCGGGAGCGTGCTGTGTTTTTGTGGCCGAAACGTTCGATCTTGTTGCTCCCTCTCAAGTTGCAATTGATATCACAACCAAGGACGAGATCCGACCGTATCTGTTCAAGATTCCGCCGGAGTATGCCAGTTACGCTTCTGTCTTACGGCAATTAGGTACAACCAACGTACTAACAGCCAATCAATACGCTTTCGCGTTGAAAAAGATAGCGGATGCCAGCCGAGGTGAACAGATGCACCCTGAGGAAATGAAGGCATGCTGCAGGGCTTCAGAGGGATTGCTACATCTAATCGAAAATGGAGAAACCGTCGATGGTGATATCTTCCTGCCGTGTACAGACAAGAAATTGCATAAGTCATCGGAAGTGATTTTCAACGATAAAACACGGCATTTGCTTCAGAGATTGTCAAGCTTAGACTGGCCAATCCTGATTGATTCTAAAGAATTCAATATAGAAAGTCGTCACCTAGAGATTATTTTAAAGAAAATGCCCATTTCACAACAGCCGCGACTCTTATCACAAATTGTGCAAGAAGTCTTGGCTGATGGTCAAATGCGAAGCTGTGAGTTTGCTGAAAAAACTGCGGCAAGACTTCGCCATCCAGTGTTCAGAAGCGGACTGAAACGTCTTTTTCGACATTGTTGTAAGCAGATGAGGGGGCAAGTGTCGTGGAAATGGTGGAATGAAGAAACTCTCATACAAAAATGTAAGCAGTTGATGGACAGGTTAGACAGAATAGAGTTCATAGGTAGAGTTCAAGTGCAGACCTACATGTATCTCAAAGGGGGTAAAAGAAAAGTTGACGGAAGCAAGAAAAACCTTAAGTACTTTGAAGAGAAGAGTTCAAAAGGAAACAACGATAATTGGAAGTTCTACATCTCGTCTGGGGCTTGGAGCCAAGTCGACAAACAACGATTATACCATGATATTGCAAGAATACTCAATTGCGCTTTGGGAAACAGAATTCTTGATGAAAGCCTGTTAGTTCCTATTCTGGACTACCCCATACATGAGATTCAGGAATTGCTGGATCGCAATGAAATAACAGGGTCAGAGGAGCATTCATTTGTTCCATCACTGGGCAGTTCCATTCGAGAGGAACAATTGCATCTGTTGATCCATGATACCTTCATCTTCTATCCTGGTCAGCTCGTTGCTCTTGAAATAGATGATCCTTTCGACAGAGAAGAAAAGGGAGAACCGGCTTTCATATTGGTGGAGATAATTGAGAGACAGGATCCAGACAATCCAGAAATCCCTGCTTCGTTGTCAAAATATAAAATACGAGTAAGTTTTGTAGAGGAGCGCATTGTGGATGCAATATCGCTGTACGAATTCAGCAGGTACAACAACGAGACAAGCCATGATCAAAGACCAGCTACCCACACCAGGCAAGAGGGAGCTGCTGAAATTCCAACACCGACGCCCACTGAGACCCCGAGGGTTAAAACGCTCGAGGAGGTAGTGGAAGAAATTAAGAAGATACTCAAGGACGCCTGGAAGGGGACACCCGATGAATGGAACAAGATAAGAAAGCGACTTTACCTCAGGTGGCATCCAGATAAAAATCCAGATCAGATAGAGTTGTGCACCGAGGTGTGCAAACTTTTACAACATCTGATCGAGTTACTCGAAGATGGTCGATCAATCGACGACTACAATATATCTTCCTCCTCCTCCTCTTCATCGTCTCGTTCCACTAGCGGCAGGAGCCGCAGAACATCGCCAGATTTCGATGATTTCTACAGCAGGGCTGGAGAGAGAGCCAGATACTACAATCAGCGCAGAGACCGATCTTCCAGGTCATACGGGCGATATTCAGGTGGCTTCTATGGTTCAAGACAGGAGCATGAGAACTTCTTCACTGGCTTCCGGAGCAATCGAAATACGCAATCGGGAGAGTCTAATCAGTGGATGCCACAAGCCAGGCATGACCTTGGTGCAGTCCCATTCGACTGGAAATATCTGAAACGCCTTGAAATAATAATTATAATAATAATAACATGTTTTATTTAATGAAACGCCTGCAAACGCACTGCGCTATAGGCCTACATGTACAAGTTATGCAACAATCTTACCGTAATTAACATCAATCTGAACTATACTCCGTAGTCGATCGAGTCGTGGGCTACGAACGACTTGGCTCGGTCCACGATCGACTCGATCGACTTCGTCAACTTGGACTGTTGTTTCGTGGCCAAAATTTGTCAAACTTGCAGACATCTGATGGATTCTTTTAATCCTGTAACCTACATTGTAGCCGAAGTTAGGCCCATTCATGAATTTCACAGACATGCAACTGCGCGTGGTAAAATTGCGAAGTATTATTCAATGAAACCGTGACACTATGACTGAATTTGATTTTATGTCATTTAACTTCTGGAAGGCAACAATGTAGACATTTTAGTTTTGAAAAAGTGAGAGGGCAATCAGAAAAGGCCTATGCAGGTCTAGTGGAAATCTTGCATTGGTGACCTTAAATTGAAAAAGGTTCACCTCGGGTCAGGCTGCAAAAATTTCTGCAGCTGGCAAAAACCTGGAGCTGGGCAAAAAGATTCTGCAAATAGACAGATGTGTTCCCAAACTGTCATCAGCAGAAATTCAAATCATTTTTTGAATTTCTCGCATTTACTACATAGCGTCTCTTCACAATATTGCTACTAAGAGGCGCTCTCTACTACAGTGCTAGTGCGGGCACTGCATCGTAGTTTCACGCCAAAGCACGGAATCACACCACTACGCCCAAATGTGACACAAAAACTGTAATTAAACATCAATTTTGGTCACCTTGTGACAGATTGCCAAAAAATATTTAATTTAGAGTGCAATATAAATTCCAATAAGGAAACCAAATCGGAGCCCATCAAACTAGAATATTTACATTTATCAGAAACAAAATTCGAAAACTGCACAGTTTTAATGGTTTCACACAAAGGAATGTTAAAATGCACAATTTTTCTATCCGTTCCCGTATAAAAGACGAACACGCAGCCCACGCTCTTTAACCTCTCCCCATTTAAAACCATGCAACTTCATTTTTTGAAATTAAAATTACACCTTAACAAACACCGTCAAGAATCTCAGAATTTCAATATTCTCCCCAATTAAAACAGACTTATAAAAAATGCTCCCTAAACTCTGTTCGATTGAACGTTTAAAACCACGCACTTTTCGCATGCGCTCCTCCAGCGTAAAACGATCCCCAAATGAATGTGCACTTTTTCCATCGCCGTTCTCTGCCCCCGCGGAAACAATTTTTACACGGTAGGTGACTTCCAACTACAAAAGGCACAGCTGCAGCAACTGTCGCGCTTCGTAAACACGAGCCTACATAGTAGGTAGCGCATGCATGCACCCAGGTAAAAAGAACACATTCCTTTGGTCCAGTTTATAGGCGTAAGAGTATTTTAATACATGTACGACTAAGCCACATTTGGAGGCGTTGACGACGACGATGATGACGATGGTGATGAGACTCTCTCTTTGTTGTCGTCATGGAATTTTTGAACCTGCATCAAAAACGAAAATTAGTCAGATTCCAGCGCATGTGGGTATCAGCAATTTTCAGAGAGGTTCCGCCCGCCAATTACAAGAGAGCGTAATAATAATAATGTTAATAATGACCAGAATCATGAAGGCAACTTGAAGCCTGGGGGATAAGCAGATGGTTCAACACTTGGAGGAAAACCAGATGGCTCAGTACTTGAATCATGGAGGATAAGCAGATGGCTCAGCACTTGAAGCCTACAGGATAAGCAGATGGCTCAGCACTTGAAGCCTACAGGATAAGCATATGGTTCAGCCAGGGCTGTTAATATCGCGATAAAGTATCGCAATACTTGGTATCGCCGATACTTTTTTCAGTATCGCGGCGAGTATCGCGATAGTTTAATTTTGTTGGTATCGCATGCGTATCGCCGATACTTTTTTAGCCTGTCAGCGATACTCGATACCAATACTTTTTCACATTAATTTATATGGTTTCTCATCCGCTTGAATAAGTGACTCTCTGGTGCGATCTCACCGATCTGTGATCTTTGACCGGAATGGACAGAGTCACGAAAATCGAGCAACAGATGTTTCTGACTCTTCAAATACTAAGCCCAATTTTTCTCTCTAGTCTTTCAAATCGGAGACATAGGGATTTTGGTACAGAAAATGTGTGTGAGGAAGTGGACAGATATTTATCGGACTCTGCAGCTAGCTTGATTTCTCTGGCTGCATATCCACACGTCCAGAAATTGTATATTATTTTGAACACTGGTTTGCAGCTGTGGAAAGACTCTTTTCTTTAGGAGGCCGAGTATTTAGGCCTACACCTCTGCGCACATCACTAAGCAGCTTACACTTTGAAATGATGTTTTTTACGTATGGCTAAGTGGTAGACTTATGAAAAGAATTATATAGATTAGTAGTTACAATAGTTAGTATGGCTAAGTGGTAGACTTGTGGAGAGCATGTGTAGGCCTATAGATTAGTAGTTACACTGCTTGTACTGCATGCTTAACACTGTTTAACGGGCAACGGCATGTGCTTTTTTAGTCATTAAACTTTAAGACTTATCGAAAAGTATTGGTAAAAGTATTGGTATTGGTATTGCAATACTTTTAAGAAATGGTATTGGTATTGGTATTGCCAATACTTTTATTAGTAAGTATTGGTATTGGTATTGCCAATACTTTTTTCCAGTATTGTTAACAGCCCTGGGTTCAGCACATGACACCCGGAGGATAAGTATATGGCTCAGCACATGACACCCGGAGGATAAGCAGATGGCTCAGCAATGAGGGGATGGCTACTTTAATTAAAGTACTGTTACACACATCACTCATCCCTCCATGTCAACAAAATAGCCACATGCTTTCACAAACACACAAGTTGTGTGTCTCAACCTGGACAGGTATTGAACCAGCAGATGCAAAGCGATTGATATAAGTCGTAAATCCTTCGTGCATTGATTTTTCAGCAGCCCAACAGCAGCTTCCTTCCTACAGAGATGAGGTGATGCAACAATTTTTGTGTCCAACCCAGCTGTCATGGCTGCATACATATGAAACACTGTCAAGGACCAGCTGAAATAACAGCTGGGTTGGACACAAAATTTCTTATGATACGCATGGATGCACTGGAGCATCAACTACTTCTATTTGGAGGAAGTGATGGTATATTGGAGGGCAAGACCAGGCCTATGAATTTTATGCTGCCAAACATATTAGAAAGCATTTATTTTGATCTACTTTGAAGTCAATGATTACAGCTTTGTTTAGTCAAATATTATATATTATATACAGAACCAAAAATTAATGACTGAAAATGGACAAATCATACTGAGTTTAATGTAGTGCAGTGAATTTGAGAATACTAAAAAAGTGTCCTCATAAATATATAGCTTTGCACACAAGCACTACCACATAGTACATACACACAATTGTACACAGATACATAAATGCACATGCTTCGTCGCTTACGTACATACAATCACATATAGATATATACAAATTTATGCTCATACATACACAGATAAATACATGCATATAAAAATATGCTCATACATAGATACATATGTGAGTAACTTAAGGAGACTAGGGCTCAGCTGGACTTACAATCTTCCTAACGTGATTCAGGGTTTGCCCGTTCTGGTAGATTTGACAGTCAGTGCCGTGACAGTCGTCGACGCTGTACGGCGGATTGATCATCACGTTTCTCATCACTAATATCTTCTCACCACTCCACTCCACTTCTGGAATGCTGTAATCACACACACGAACAAAAAGCAAATAGGTTACAGAACTCCAAATTATATAAGATATCATATTATCTGCATCAGAGTATGAGTATATGCACGTATGTGTCTGAATCAGTATCATAACTTTTAATGTTTACATCATTTTACAAAAAAATCATTCATTCCGAAATTTATATAGCGACCCTTAAAAAAACTAGTCAGAGGCGCTCTCGACTCCAGCGCACCCCAAAAGAACAGTTTTAAGTTTAGTTAGGAACGATCCTGGTAGAGTCCCAGGGAAGAAAGGCCATTCCCAACCACTGGGCCAATCACAGAAAAGGCTCGATTCTTCATGGTAGCAGTACGAGCAAAAGGAACCAAGAGGACTCCCTTATCAGCAGAGCGTAGCTGACGACGTCCTTGGATACCCAATGTAAGGGTGCATAGCTCTCGGAGGTAAATTGGGTCGAGGACCTGACAACATCGCCAGACTATTGCAGCTACCTGAACACAAAACGCTTGCGAACAGGGAGCCAGTGAAGTACCTCAAGCATGAACATTGCACAAGCATGTGAAAGAGTTACATATAAACAGAAAACATCATGTATAGATATGCAATGTAATGTAATTAGTAATTTCCATAGCGCCGCTCACAGCCATGGCCATTCAGTAGTGCAACCCGTGCAAGAGCCACAGGCGAAAAAATAGATCCTAACCCCTAGCCCGCCATAGGTGCAAATTTGCGACACCGTAAAAACAAGCCACGCGCGCCATAGGCGCAGATTTGCGACATTGGCGATATACTTACTAACGCTGCTGTAACTCAGGGAACCAGCGTTTGTTCTCAATAAATAATGCACCAATCGATGCAGCTTTAAATAGGCTACAAATTTTCCATTGGTCACCTCTGTACACGTCTGTCAACTGCTGAGATATTCGAAGTGAAAGTCGGAGTTTTCATACCGTTTGTTTACAATTTATCGATCGTAATGGCTAGCGAAAACGACGCTACGCGTGCGATTTTCGGGGATTCGGACTCCGAGGAGGACTTTGAAGGCTTTGAAACGGCTACTCAGAGAGATAATAGAAGTTTGAGTCCCGTTAGTAGCGTACATACCAGCGATTTATCGGACTTTGAAAGCGAATCCGAAAGCGAAAATACAGGCAGTAACGCTGCGTCCACGAGGTTGGGTTGCGATTTGTCGTCGGCGTATGACCGACCCTGGCTGATGGATTTTACGGCCCGCTTCTACACAACGACGAATCCACCGCTTGTGAAATTTTTTCACACATTTTCATAGAGGACTTTTTGAACTGTCTTGTTACGGAAACAAATCGTTTTGCTGCCGAGTCCATTGCTAATGCAGTACTGGGTCCGCATGCACGAGCCAACAAGTGGACTGACGTTACCAATGGCGACATGCAGGCATTATTGGCCCTTATCCTCATCATGGGATTGGTCAAGATGCCTAGTTATGAGGATTATTGGACGACAGACAACATCCTGGAGATGCCTGGCTTGCGATCGACCATGACTCGGAACAGGTTTGAGCTGATCTTGTCTTATTTACACCTAAATAATAATGCCAACAACTTGCCTTCAGACAACCCGTCCCATGATCGTTTATTCAAAGTGCGACCCCTTCTCGATCACCTCAATACCACCTGGAAGACTGCGTATCATCCAAATTGTGAAGTCAGCGTGGATGAGAGCGTGGTCGCTTTCAAAGGGCGCACTATAATGAGTGTTTATAAACCCAACAAGCCACACAAATGGGGTCTAAACGCATGGGCATTGTCAGATGCGAGAACAGGCTACATGTGGAATGTTGAGATGTACACTGGTCGGAAGGCAGAGGTGGAACCTGGCATGACAAAGAAGGTTGTCCTTGGATTGTGCCAGCCTTTAAATAACACCGGACACCATGTTTACATGGACAACTACTTCAGTTCACCTTCTCTGTTCGTCGAACTGAAGACTAACCAGTTGGGTGCTTGTGGAACGCTGCGGACCAATCGCGTGGGGGTGCCAGCAAAGATTAAAAAAACGAAATTGAAGAAAGAAGGTCCTGCTGTGACAGAAAGAGATAGTGATGGCTTACTTTACATTTCTTGGTTTGACAGAAAGCAGGTAAACCTGATATCCTCCATCCACAATACTATGACCTTCAGAAAAACAGTCCGTACTAAGTCCACTGCTGGTCACATGCGTGAAGTCGACAAGCCGGCTGCCATTGAATTGTACAGTCGGTACATGCAAGGTGTTGATCGGTCGGACCAGCTTCTCTGGTACAATCTGAGCAGGCACCGACAGCAGAAGTGGTGGAAGAAGCTGTTTGTTTACCTGTTGGAAGTGTCCGTCATCAATGCTGGTGTCATTTATCGTCAACTACACCCAACCCTCAAGTTCGACCCAACAAAGTTTCGGATAAGCATCGTGCGAGGGCTACTTGCAGACTATGAGCGACCAATTTCCAGAGTCGGTCGCAAGATGTCGCAGCCACCTCCAGTTCAACTTGTAGAAAGACACTTCCTCGCAAACGTCACCATCACTACCTCCAGTGGCAAACCTTCACGCCCAGATTGCGAAGTCTGTTCAAACCGGAGTGTAAAGCGGCACCAAGTTCAGACAATGTGCAAACAGTGTAAACTACCAATGTGTGCAGTGCCGTGCTTTGAGCGGTACCACACCCTGTTGGATTACAAGGCCAAGTGTACTGCCGAATACCATGCATAGCGTCTCGTAATACGAACAGTAAGGCATTGGAACTCTGGCCTACTAGACAACGAAGTAACACTGTTTATGTATGTATATATGTTTCACATTTATTTTATGGAACTCAAAACAATGCAAAATAGCAATTATAAACATAATATGAAGGTTTTCATGATGGACCATAAGAACATTTGGTATTTTTTCATGCACGTTATTGATATTCTAGCCATTTTGACTGTTCTAGCTGCCATATCTCAAAAATAAAAGCACAGGCAGCAAAATCACCAATATAAATTTTGTTCAGAATTCAATTTTAAACAAATATCATGTGTATACTTTAGTTCAATCTTGAACGGCTAATGAGATGTAATGTTTTAAACCCGAGACGGGTTATATAGGCTATAAACCCAAAAAAAACCTGGCAGAGGCAGGAATAGGGGCAAAAAATTTTATGGCGGGCAAAGGGTTTAAGAAGAGAGAGACGTAGATAATGATCCAGAATAAAGAGTCCCACGCAAGGTGGAGGGAAGCCAGAGTATATGCAAGTGAAAGACTTACTCAAGGTCCCGAACCCGGCTTGAGGTGGTTTCGAACCTGGAACACTCCAACTCCAAGACACCAACGCCACCACTACACCACCGTAACCCCACAAAGAGGTCAAAAACCTGTTAATTGATGTAACCGAAAAACCAAAACAACAATCCAAATGATGCCAACATCCAGACTTTTCAACTCACGTTTTCACGATGGTGTCAACTAATTTCTGAGCAATCGGAGAGACTCCTGTGCCAATGTAATTGAGTTTCCTCATCTTCTCCTCAATGTTTGCCTTCCTTCTTGTGTTCAGCTAAAAAATGTCAACATACATATCGATCAGGACTGTTTTTTAAAGAATTTTTATAACTGCACAACTCCTTCTTTCCTTTCCCATCCTCCATGTTAAATTACTTCCAAATTGAGGACAATGATTATTTTGTGCTAGTTTTAACTGTACAAAAGTGCTTCTAAAACTGCACAAATCCATTTAGAACTGCTCATTTTGTGAAAAACTGCACGTTGAAAAAAGCCCTGATATCGATTAACCCTTACTAGGGAAATACACGGGAATACTTTACAACTGAAATTTTTAAAATTCCTGCGACCAAATAATTGAGGTTCCGAACCTCAAACCAACTACTTGCTCAGGCCTTAAAAAAAATTGTTGTGTTTCCGGTAACAGAGCTAAAAAAATTGGGTAGGTAGGTCGGAAAATATTTTTATTTTGGAAAAATATTTTTTTGCAGTGGCGATCCGAAAAAGTATACCCCACTAGTCTTTTTTGCACAACGGTACACGCTGCAACAAAGTACGTGTTATAAGCAAGTATAAACTGCCTATTTCCCAACTGTCTGCACCTAAAACTGCTCTAGAAAACAGTCCTATTAATTTCATTTTGTTGACGTCTTTTCTGTTATAAATGTCAATACAAATGTTTTTGAAATTTTTTTTTTTAAATTTACATTTTTTTTTAAAAAAAATTGGGAAAAAAATATTTTTTTTAATAAAAATTTTTTACAAAAATATTTGAGTCGCGGCCGTAAAAATGGGTCGGTCGGGTTACCGGAAACACAACAATTTTTTTTACGCCTCACATTAGTGGCAGAAAGATAGTCTCATGCATCAAGAGAAATTGTGGCAGATGTAAAGATGGGACACAACAAGATATCGAAAACTGTGGAACTGCATTTTCATCCCTGGAGACAAACCCCGTGTAAGTAAGAAAAAATTTGTTCTGGCATACACTTTTCATTCATTCAGTGACTAGCTCATCTTTATGATAAATATCACCATAACTTAGCATAAACAGCATTTTACGAGGTCCTTAAAAGGCACTGTGTTGACGATACACGTGCAAACCAGCTCGGAAGCACTCCCATTCTGGTCTCAGCGAAGAAGGCAGAAATAAAAATGATGTCCAGTTAGTTCATGGATGTTGAAGTCGAAAGTTCTAGATTTTAAACAGGTTTCTCAACTTGCTGCACAAAACATGTTTTTTGGTAGAATTTATAATTTTTAATAGCATTTACAGTGCATTGAACTTTAAAACTGCTACACGGTCTTTACAGCTTAGAGGGAAGTCAGGGAACACAGCTATTAGAAGATCAACACACAAGCATTTGATGATGACTCTATAGACAGAGGTGGGTAACAAGAACACGGATACCACATACCTAACATACTATCGAAAGAACAACTCTGCCACAGATATTTTCTCTCTGCCACTGCATTAGGTCATTGTGCTTTTGTGATACTAAATACATTACACATTCATAGTAATGCTGCAACTACAATGGCAGGGTTCAAAGAGTTAAAAGTGCATTGGTGTCCAGTCACTCTCAGTACACACTAGTCATCAAAGCACTACGAAAAGCAATAAAACATTTATGTGTATGGCTACAGATGGCAGACCCATTGTTAGAAGAATTTCACCTGCAGAGCATGTTGGACAATTTAAAAATACTAAAATCAAAGTAACTAAATGTAGAAAAATAAAAATCCAAAACTGAAAAATTTATAAAAATATTGAAAAACAAAACAATGAAAAAAAATGTTGAAATTAAAGATAAGAACAATCTGCTAATTAACAGGCAAAACTGGCATGATTAAAACTTAAAAATAGCAAAAGTGAAATTAACCAACAAAAAAAATGAATAAATCTATGCTAAAATAAAAGTCAAGCATATCAGAATAACAGTGAAAGCACACCATTAGCAAAATGAAAACAAGTTAAACAGAAAATAACAGCAAGATCAAACAAACCAAAGTGAAATTATTTAATATCGATTTTAAGTAGTAATCTATGGCATGAAACAAATACTTAAATCAAAGATCTAAAACACTTTCCTTTTGTCTGCTGAATAGCTCATATATATGTGAGTGACAGAGTTTTCTTAATTTCCAAGATAATGTTGTGAATAACTAAGAAGTGGAAAAATGTTCTCACTATCCATGAGATCAGATATCAATGCTTTTCCTACCATATATCGATCAGTATCTTAGGTACCTAGATGCTTTACTTGCAATATATAGCTCAGAGAGAGATCAATAATCTTCTAACTGTTCATGAGTTTTTTAGTTTAGAATAGCTCAGATACAAATGAATGAAGTTCTTACTCTCCACGATTATCTCAAACATGGGCAATATTTTTATTTTGCATAATATCTAATTATATGGATGAATGATTTTCTTTATTTGTCCAGAATTAAATTAATAACATTTTATTAAGTATAAATCAGACATCAGATAAGGATGATTCAATTCAATTTGTTTATTGAACTCAATAGAAACAATTGCAGTAACAATAAACAGTAATGGAACAAATATAACAAAGAAATAATTAAATACGAGAAATTTACGACAGTTTAAGTGGGAACTTAAAAAAGGAAAATAAATAAGATGAAGCTGGCACTGGACACCTACGAGCACACTGCTCACGGTGCATGACGATGACGATGTGGGAACAAAGAGTTCGCAGAATAACACACGAAAACAAAACAATAGATTATCCACGCTACCTTGTGGTGGTTGATACTTGGTAGAGGTGTTGGTGGTTTCGGGGGGTTTGGATTCTCCTTAACGACTTCGACGTTGCTTACGTTGCCAAGGTTGATTATCCTCGTGTCACTCAACTCTGGCCGACAGTTACCGGCCGGACATTCTACACACAAACAGATCGATTAATTTGGAGAAGGTTCACTGAAGGTACATTCATAGAATTCAAGGTAAAGTCTGCATGTGCATGAAGTGCTTCTCAGCCAACTACTCGTGGGGCGCGATGGTGTAGTGGTGGCGTCGTTGCCTTGGAGCCGGAAGGTTCGAGGTTCGAATCCACCTCGCCGCGTAAGGACCTTGGGCAAGTCCTTCACTCACAATTGCTCAGCGCTTCGGCGTGAAACTCCAATGCAGTGTGTGCGCTGAATTCGGGAGCGCCTCTGAGCAGTGAGAGCTGGAAGGGGCGCTATAACAAGTCCACACACAAATAAACAAACAAACTAAAGATGTATCAAGAGGTATGACGAATTTAAAATTTTATCATTTTGGAGTTCTAAATTATTTGCCTGATGCAGCATTCATTTTCATGAATCCAACTTTGACATGAATCCTTTCATCAATCCAGCAATGAGCAAGAATTCGTTTTTATCTATCCAGCTTCTATTTAAGAAAAAAATTATTGGGAACCCTGCTTTTATTCCGTACACAAATTCTAATTACCGTAATTTAGTTAAATTTTCATAGTGCATGTAATTTCCAACGAGTCGGAGTACGTTATGGGCACAGAGATCACAACAAGAAAGATTTCGACCCGGACCATCATGGACTATTCTTACGGACAAACCTTTTGACTCAACGCAGCGCTCGTGAATAAGCCGGTGCCCGGCGCTTGGCTTTCGAGTGGCGTTTTAGAAATTAGGAGATTACGATTGCGATTACGACAAGAAATCTAATTCAAATCCCTGTCATCGCGCACTGTCGACTGATAAATTAGCATGCAGTAACAGTCCATCAAAACACATTTATAACTAGTCAATTCGATCGTAAACGTCCCAAACATTTCTGTAGCTCCATCCGTCGCCTTTTATTCCCAGACGAATCCGAGTGCGTTCTGCTAATAGCAAAAATGACAGAAAATCAAAATCGTGATTAAATTCTTACTTAACATCAACAGCTTATACGAATGGTCGAACCCCGAGACCTCTCCTTGAATCGTTTCGCCATGGCAGGTCGTGCATTTGACGATCATGCCTGGCTCAAAATATCTGCTCTTCTCGGCCATGTTTATTTCGATTCTTGGTCTTCTACTAAACCCAGAACGTCTCAAAGCTCCGCAGCAAAAAACACTTCCGGTAATCAAAAGAAAATGTATCTCTGATAAGTTATTTTTAAACGTAAATATTTTAGCGCCGAATTTTATTTCATTCTAGTAACGCTACCTCTGAATTTTTGTGCAATATTTTCATTCATTGGACAATAATTATTGTCATATAAGTTTCCAGTCAACTTTTTTTAGCTGCGATTGCACACAAATCTATCACGTGGTTTGTGCAAATACAGTTGATATTTTTATGATTTGGGTTTAGGCCTTTTTGCGTTCATTGTAGGCCCTATACGGCTTGTTGCTTGTTTAATATCGTATGACTAGGCCTAATTACAAATTTACACCATAACCACAGTGGCACAGTCACAGTATAGGCCTAAATAGCAAAATATTTATAGCCTACTATCACAGAATAAAGAAAGCGTAGCTACTAGGCTATGCCTTAACCAAGCACTGTTTCAGCATGTATTTAGCCTAGCGGGTTAGCCTAGGCCTACATCATGTTTAAACACGGTCGACATTATTGGATTAATTAATTGTTGATCAGAATAGGCCTATGGTGAACTTGTTATATAGCCTAGTGGAACCTGATATTCCTTTGAGTCTGCACGTAGCCTACAGTGCCCTACAGTACACCATAGGCCTACATGAATGTCTAAATCATTATTTTTATTCCATGCCTTATGCAGGGCTTATGGTAATCAATTATAGCATTGGTTGAATAGATCTGATCTGATTGATTGACTGACTGACTGATTGATTGACTGATTGATTGATTGATTGATTGATTGACTGATTAACTGATTGAAACTCTGGGGTCATCTTATCAAACTTTGCAACGTTGAATGCGTTCATTTTTATCACAACTTTTGGAACCTTTCTAACGCAAGTATTGGAAGACATAACGTTACAAGAGAACCATAGCCTACCAGCTATTCCAGCGTGCTGGATAAGTTTAGATCATGCGCATCAATGTCGTCGTTTACTTTCTTTCTGTCGCCTTTTATTTCGGTTGGCCTACTTATCGAGTGGCGCGCATTAGTTTTGCTCACTTACTTTTTTCTGTCGATCTATAGTATGGTTATTCTATATTTTGGGTCATTGGTTGTTTTGATCGAATTGATGTTTTTGACGGTAAAATCACTATATATAAAATAAGAAAATGACCCAATTAAAACGGGAAGTTGTATTTTAAAACAAAATGTTGTACGTTACTTGTAAGTTCTAAATTTACTGATACTGTTAAGTTGCAAGAAAGCTACACGTGTATCTTTAATATCGTCCAGTACCCAGCATGTTTGGATCATAGATAATTATTGTTTTGAAAACGGTTTTCATACTTGGGATTCGCTATTGCTTTCCCCCCACATTGCTTGTAAAACTGAAAGTTTCGAAATGAGCGAAGTTCAGGATACTAGTGTTGGGTCAGAACAAAGTCCTGTCAATCAAAAGTCGGCTATGGGACGATGTTTAAGCGAAGAGGAATTTAAAATGCTTGAAAAACAGAACAGCAGAATCATTTCCCAGTTCAAGCAGGATAAGCTGGAAGCAGAGGCGAAGAAGAACTGGGACCTATTTTACAAGCGCAATACGACGAAGTTTTTCCGGGATCGTCACTGGACGACGCGGGAATTTGAAGACCTAGCAGATCTTAAGGTGTGTTTTGGTGAAGCAACAGTCGCTTATCTATAATAAATTACGTTACATACCGTCATCGTGCACGCATATACACATTCGCATTCGCATAAGGTTGTCAAATTGACACAATGGTCATGTAACTTTTTCTTCAGGTTCTCTGCCTACAGGCAGATTCGAATGCAAAATTCCACCACTCCATCCTCCGTTGTGCCTTCTCCTTGAGTTTTTTGGTATCCGTCCTCTATCAGCATCATATTTCTCAGTATTCCTATTGTTCTTTTCCCCTCCATTTTTTCTTCGATCACTATTCTTAGCAAAGAATCTCGTATTAGTGTGTGTGTGTGTGTGTGTGTGTGTGTGTCCAACCCATGTTCTTTGCCTTTTTTATCATTCTTATCAGTGTTCTTTCTTCTCACATTTTTCTTAGCACTTTCTTGTTTGTTTTATGTTCTGTCCAGCTGATCTTTTCCATTCTTCTCCATGTTCACATTTCAAAAACGTCCATGCCGTCCAGTCTTTTTCCTCTTTCCTCATTTTCCAGGTTCATGTAACTAAGGAAAGAAAACTTTGTATGGAAATAGAACACGGTATTTAACATTTAATTAAGCCATTAAATTTAATTAAAGGCTATGTGAACTCTGAACTTATCAATGGACTTGTTTCTATTAGCCTTTAATTTGTTTTTCTCTGATCATGTGAGGTCTGTGTGATTCTGGTGTGACAGCATGGACTGTTATAAATGTTGTGGCATTTAAATATACAACCATTCTTATTTTAGTCGTTTCAGTCTATTGTTTCACATTTTAGCTGTTTCAGTCTATTGTTTCACATTGCAGCGATTCTTTTAGGATTTTCTTGCATTCAATGCTCGAGTGATCTAATTTTTGGCATTGTATGTTGAAGTTATCAGGAAAGCAGCTGAAAGTCCTCGAAGTAGGATGCGGAGTTGGGAATTTCATGTTCCCGTTGCTCGAGGAAATATCCGACGTCTTCTTTTATGCCTGTGACTTCTCTCCAAGGGCCGTGCAGTTTGTCCAGGTACATTATACAAAACATGAATTATGTCTGTGGTTTATTATGCTGCATCTGATTGATATTATATCATGAATTTTAAATTGGCAATTATATAATATTAATAAATAATTGATTGTTTCTTAGTAATGCATAAAAGTGCCAACTGCAGCAGAAAGTCTTCATCACCTTCATGTATTTCAAACTGGTCAACTATGTACCATTGCCTTCTGATTGGCTTCTTATGCTGAGCCATAGATATATGCTCAACGTGCCTCCAAACCCCTTAGTCAGTTGATTCAGTTGCTTCTGGGCTTGCTATTGGTCGAGTAAACACCCTTGAAATGAAGTTCTGTATACGGCCTTTGGTTTATATTATATTTTAAAAAATAACATAAAAATTCATTCAGAACCTAGACTGTTGTCTTCATCCACTTTAAAAAAAGACTTCAGAAAGCATTCAACAGTATATGGCATGATGGGAGGATAAAATGTTATATTTAAGGAGTAGCCTATGAATTGTTGATGACTGTTTGGTTTGATGGCCTATATTTTCTTAGGAGAATCCGATGTATGATCCGAGCAGATGCCACGCCTTCTGTTGTGACCTCACAGCAGACGATCTCTCTGCTACAATTCCTCCAGAATCTCTAGACCTCGTTAGCATGATTTTCGTTCTCTCGGCCATCCATCCGGATAAAATGGTCGCTGCACTTCGTAATATTCGTTCCGTAAGTAAACTGTTTATAAATATGTGATTTTTGTATAAATGAGGTGAGGTTAGATAAGGTAGGTCCATGTTATCAATGCCATTGAAAATAATTTTTGATGCCGGGGATCGAAACCAGTCGCTTGTTGCTTTGTAGATATTGTGTTAGAAGCTGAAATAGGCAAGAGGGGGAGGGTGAAGAATGTAGAATATTCTTCAATTTGGTGTATGGGTAGAAATTCATCGTAATTTAAGTAGTTAGCTGCTTTTGATGCTGTTTGTGTTATTTCATTCAGAATGTATTCCATTATTTCCCTGCAAAATTGCAGAATAATCCATTAATGGTTTCTGAGGATTTTGCTGACATGAGAAATTCTGAAACTTTTTATTCGATTTTCTCACTCAGGAGTGTTTGCTGCATGTGTTCTTTACGTGTGTCTCATTTTTATAATTCTGAAATAATTCTCATATGATTCTGAAGGTTTTGCGAAGTGGTATTTCATTTTTATTGGGTTCTTTGAACGTTGCTACAGGTATTTTAAATATTGTGTTCTCTTACATGCGTTGTTGCGTCTTTGTTGTGATTCTGGATAAATTCTCAAGATTATAATTTTTTCCATTTTAAGGTTTTGCGAATTGGTGGAAGCATTTTGTTTCGTGATTACGGTCTCAACGATCATGCGATGATTCGCTTTTCCGCTGGAAGCAAACTCATGGATCGTTTCTACGTACGTCAGGACAACACAAGAGCGTACTACTTTTCCACGGGTAATAGGATCAGTTCCGTCTAACAGCCATAATTATGTTAGTGGACAAGCATATTCTTTGCCTGTTAGCCACTCAGCTCCAAGTCGTGGGTTAAAATCCAGGGCATTGTTTTTTTTCTTTCTCGCTTATAATCTTCCGGTCCATGTATCACTATTAATGTTTGCCTGGCAAACTGTTACTGTTCACCTGGATTGCTTGTGTACTTCTGAACTTTGTAAGCAGGACATTGATCATCAAATTGCAGAGCTGTTTTGTTGTATCGTTAATTGTATAGTTTTTTTAATGTACACATGTATTGTACATGTGCAGGCTGACTTAATTTTGCTTTATTTGTTGTTCTTATAGAAGAACTGGCTCAGTTGTTCACCGAAGCTGGGTTTGTGCCAGCGAAAAATGACTACATTCTGCGTGAAACTGTCAACCGTAAGGAGGGCTTGGCTGTACCACGTGTTTTTGTGCAGGGCAAATTTGTGAAAGATGACAATGTATGAAAAAGACGTGCGTAATTATTGTCTGAACTGTGAGTTGTAAACTAGAAACTCTTTATAATAGGCTCCCGGGATGACACAGATTCTGATTATGTCATTGTCAGCAGGATCGTGAACACCAAATTTAATTAATAGAGTATAAAATTCTCGTTGTAGCACGGCTTACTTGTAACTTGTAAGGTGATTTGTAATGCTGATCACGAAGCAGTGTCGTGATGCATTTCTTGGGTGTAGCAAATAGTTGATCTTTAGTTTGTTGATTTTGTGAATGACTGTAAATAAGTCATAGAAATTTTGGCGACTTTGAATCGCAAAGCAAGTAAGTTTTAAGTGCTATATAAATACTTGAATGAATGATTGAAAGTGTTCAGGGCTTAACGAATGTTATTCAATACCAATTAGCTGCAACTGTGGTTTTGTTTGACTGTATGCTCATTTAGTTTCTGGATCCACCTATAGATGTAGGAGCTGAAATACCTTTAAATAGTGTCTTTAATTGTAAATTTTCAAGTCGATGACTGGCTTGAATTTCACATTGGCAGATGACTAATACAGATTACAGACATCTGTCAACAATATTATGTTGGACTAAGCGTTTTGTACCCTAATGCTTAACCCATTACCTACCAAAGTGTAGTTATATGGTATGGGGAATCCTATGCCCTCAGTCGGTAAATGGTTAAAGTGAAATAGCAGTTGGAAATATGATATCGTGTAGGCCACTGATGAAGCCAGGTTGAAATCCAGCACCTCAGGGTGACTTGAATGCCCGAGAATATGAGAATTCAAGTTGAATTAGAGATAGATAAGCACCATGCTTAGACCGGAATAAGATCATGGAATCTCCAAATCAAACGCAACTGGGCAGCAAAGCTATGGACCTTTAACTAAGAAGGATCGCATAGTATTCTGGTGCAGAGTACAGCAAGTGCTTTTTGTAGCCTTCCTCAATCAAATGCACGAAGGTTTGGTCCCCATTCTTAGCTTCACTCCTTAAAATGAAATATCTGATTGTACTTAAAATGAAATCTCAAAATTCAATAGAAATCGACAGAATTTTATGTAAATTTCATAAAGTAAGTGAATTATTGTTATAGCATCTTTTAGCCTACTCAAGCAAGTGCTGTTAATCCCTTTAGCGGCAACCCCGATTATAATCGTCGATTTTGCATACAATTATTAGCCGGTCGGCCGCTAAATGGGTTAATTAATGAACATTAGTACCAATCTATGAACGGTTACCCAGACTTCTTTTAACAGTTTACAGCTTTTTGACTATGATTCTGGTTTACCAACTTGTGACCTTGCAGCTGGGCCGACTGTTTTGTGACGTTATTTATAAGGACTTTAATTATTGTGATGTCATTTGGTTATCCTATCATTGTTTTTAAAAATTAATATCATATTCCCCAGTGTAAATGTCTGAATACAATACAACATTTTGTTAACCTTTCATTGTGATGTCATTGGAAATTCAATAAATTGTGGCTGCTTTTGATTCATTATCAAGGTTACCATCCCTAGGCAAGGCTGTAATTGTGATGTCATTTGATAAGCCTGTCATAATTTGATAATTCTGCGATTGTGACGACGTCTCTCCTCACGCATCATTGTTATTTTGTTACACAGTGTTTGATCTAGGTATCTCGGTGGGGGGGAGGGGAAGTTACCCCAGGAATAACATTTTCCTCTTCCCCAGAAATATTTGCATATGGGGGTTACATGTACATAGGTGATATTCACCGAACCCCTCCAGAAAAATTGGACAGGTGCGGTTTAATACAGGAATACAATAATGCTAAAAATGAAAGTCATTAGATTTAGAAGAATAGAATTTACTTTGTTTGACGGAAATTTTAAGAGAAATACTAAAAAGAAGGTCATCAGAAAAAATTGACGAGGGTGGCTGCCCGCACCGATTCCCGTCCGCCCAAAACGGTCGTTTGTTCCGCACTACCCCAGAAACCTGATCCCCCCCCCCATAAACAGGGGACTAGATGCTTGGATTTTCCTGCTAGACGTTTTTGTGCAAGATTCTTTTTGTTTACACGGGTTATATAATAATTATTATGACATACAGTTTAATATTAGAAGTGATGATGATAATAAAAAAACACGATAATTAGCGCCTACTGTAAATAAAATTAGAACTCATATTCTCCTGTGAGCTGAAGACGATTGTGTCTGTCATTGTACTGTCTGATTTATAATCCTGTCATTGTGACGTCATTTGAAGTTCCTGTCATTGTGACGTCATTTGAAATCCCCATCATTGTGACGTCATTTGAGATTCCATCACTGTGACGTCATTTGAAATTCTATCACTGTGACGTCATTTGAAATTCCTGTCATTGTGACGTCATTTGAAATTCCATGACTGTGACGTCATTTGAAATTCCATCACTGTGACGTCATTTGAAATTCCATGACTGTGACGTCATTTGAAATTCCATCACTGTGACGTCATTTGAAGTTCCTGTTATTGTGGCGTCATTTGAAATTCCTTTCGTTGTGGCGTCATTTGAAGTTCCTGTTATTGTGGCGTCATTTGAAATTCCTTTCGTTGTGGCGTCATTTGAAATTCCTTTCGTTGTGGCGTCGTTTGCATGCGTTATCATTGGGACGTCGTTTGAAAGTCGCTCATTGTGACGTCGTTTTAAATTCGTATCATTGTGACGTCATTTGAAATTCCTTTCATTGTGGCGTCGTTTGCATGCGTTATCATTGTGACGTCGTTTGAAAGTCCATCATTGTGACGTCATTTGAAATTCGTATCATTGTGACGTCGTTTGAAGTCCAGCCAGATACGATGCAATATCGTCTCCAGGTTCTAGGCCTACTATACTGTGAACGGTTTAAAAACTTGCAGCTAATAATAATTACTCGCTTAATTGCACACGATGTGACGATGTGTATATCAAATTAAGCTGCTTTAAGTTTCTGCATTCGCTTCAGATAGCTTATTACATGTACTTGGGCCTACTGAGTTGTTTTCCTGACCATGTCTTTATTCTTGATCTGGCTATAATTAAGATCTTTGTACTTTTTAAATAAATGCAGTTTTTCCTGGGTGCAGAGAGTGCTAATCTGCATGATTACTGTGGATGCCTATCTCGAGGCTCTCAGCTGATTTCCGGCTTCTGTGTCTGAAATCTGAACAGAATAAATGTCTGGTGACGGCAAACACTAATGAAACCATGATGCTAAGATCGCGGCACCGCCAAAAGAATGCAGCATTGTCTTGTTTCCATTCTCTTTCTCTTGGAATGGATTTCTGCTTACATCAGCGATCGAGTCGTTAGCATTGGGCGCCCGAAGATATTTTAGCGGGGAGGAGGGGGGAAAATACGTTGCATGGTCAAGGCGAAATAATTTTTTAGCAAGAGCTTGACAAATGCAATGCAGGAAACGGTTATTTTTCATAGAGGCTTCTAAATGTAAACTTCTCAGTTTCAATTTTTTTCTTTAGTGCATTAGTGAAAATAAACTTGCTAAAACCCAAAAGTAGTGCCGGTATCTAAAGATATGTAGCCTACTTTTCAATTTTCCAGGAGAGCAGGTGCCCCTCCTGCCCTATGTGCGGGGGCCCATGGACGTTGGTGCCTTTCCGAGACGGACTAACAACATGGGAGAAATGAAGGAAACAGAGGAGACCTTATTGAAGCCTACAATTTTGAGGTTCTGGAATGGTAGCCTATAATAATAACTGTAGGCCTATAATATAGCCTATGCTACAGTATTTAATGTATTGGCCGCCAATTGAGGACCCGCTATGAGAGCTCGCGACGCGGCGACTTGAGGTGGATTCGAACCTGAAACCCTTCGGCTGCAAGGCGACGAGCATACCCACTACACCACCGAGCCCCACAATGATAGGATATAGTCACTTTCTTAGATGAAAATTTCCCCCACTTTTTGAGTTGAAGTAAGCCTTGTTATTCCACGTCATATAAAGTAACCATGCAGAGGCGTAGGCCTACACCCAACTCTTGGTTTTTTCTGAATATTTTCATAGATGAAAATAGGTACCAACGTTGAAAAATTGAACAATAGGCCTATATCAAAAAAATAACCGAGATATTATATATTTTGGAACTAATAAACAAAAGAGCGGATTTTGAGAAAACGGCATGATCCATCACGTTCGGACTGTGTTATCGTGACAACGAAATGGGTCAGAGGACTAAAACTTATTGCATGCCATCTATTAGTTGTGCTCTTTCCAAATGTGCAAGAATATGATTTGTGTTATTTTTGGTTCTATAGTCAGTTGATTCGGTTGCTTTGTCAGCTTGCTCACGGTCGAGTAAACACCCTTTGAAACAAAGTCCTTTGAAACAAAGTCCTTTGAAACAAAGTCCTTTGAAACAAAGTCCTTTGAAACAAAGTCCTTTGAAACAAAGTCCTTTGAAACAAAGTCTTTTGAAACAAAGTCCTTTGAAACAAAGTCCTTTGAAACCAGGAACGTAACTAGGATTTTTCGTTTGGGGGGGGCTTAAGCCTTGAGTATGACCAGTGCTTAAAGTGTAAAAAAAGAAGTGCCAGAACGCTGTATTGTAATTGATCGTGAGTGGCGGCGCCGAAGGCGCGAATTTGCGAGTGCCGAAGGCACGAAACCCGTCCCGACTAGGGGGTCTGAGGGAGCGTCGCAAGCTCCCCCAGCGGGGTCTGGGGCAGAGCCCCAGCGACCAGCGCATTTTTGGCTGTGTCGACCTCAAATGGAGCCATTTTTAGGCTTTTGTTTGCCAGCTATTTGTGAACGGTAAAGTCGCGAAAACTTTAAGAATAAGTGGTTTTTCAGTGTCGCAAGCTACCAGGATAACAATAAAAATCAAACTGCTACTGTAAAAGAGAAAGGTTTTGTCTTTACCGTAAGCTCCCCAGCGGGGTCTCCGACCAGCGCATTTTTGGCTGTGTCGACCTCAAATGGAGCCATTTTTAGGCAGTCATGGCCGGTCGTCCGTAACTGCATGTACGCCGTCCATGCGGTAGTCTATTTAAATTAGCCGTAAGCATACAACGGCTTGATTTCATTTGGGGGGGGCTTCAGCTTCGTTTGGGGGGGGCTTAAGCCCCCCAAGCCCAACGCTAGTTACGTCACTGTTTGAAACAAAGTCCTTTGAAACAAAGTCCTTTGAAACAAAGTCCTTTGAAACAAAGTCCTTTGAAACAAAGTCCTTTGAAACAAAGTCCTTTGAAACAAAGTCCTTTGAAACAAAGTCCTTTGAAACAAAGTCCTTTGAAACAAAGTCCTTTGAAACAAAGTCCTTTGAAACAAAGTCCTTTGAAACAAAGTCCTTTGAAACAAAGTCCTTTGAAACAAAGTCCTGGCTACGGCCTTGATTGCTTGAGTCTCCTTTCAATTCGCCGGATAGCAGATGTGTGATGTAGACTGCAGTCTGCCATCTATTTATTCATATGGTGCAGTGTAGTATTTGCGCTATATAAAACAGTACAAAGGCCAGATTAGATTTAATGATTATACAGAGGCCATCATGTCAGCAGAATGCCGGGCTTGATCAAACAGAGATGGTCTGCACTCTGCACCAATGTTGTCGATTATTATATAATCACTATTGTCTGATCATAACAATGTGTCAGGAAAACTCACGATAGACCTACATGACAATAGGCTACGGTACGTGTAGTCAACGAATCGCGCCCTGCTTTATTGCCAGACCAAATGCGCACCGTACAGCAATAATTCTATTGATTGATCAATAGACACTGTCGTATACAAAGGCCAGAATTAATTTTATAGCGCATTTTCAGGGTTCTATAGGGCCTATATAATGGACCAGCAAGGTCATACAGAACAACAATAATATTATGTTGCTGCAATGCTGCATATTGCATTTATGTTGCTGTAATTATCTATGTGTTTTCATATCATGTAGCGCTTTGTGAAATTTATCCGATGACTATTAGAGACGAAGCCAAAGAAAGACTTTTTATCATGGAAGAAATTAATGAGCGTTGACAGTAGGCCTACTGTAGTAGGCCTATACCTGTTTAATATTCCGTCTCTCTGCATGGCTCTGACTGTCTGTCTCTCTGTCTCTCTCACCGTCTGTCCGTCCGTCCGTCTCTCTCTCTCTCTGTGTCTGTCTGTCTGTCTGTCTGTCTGTCTGTCTGTCTGTCTGTCTGTCTGTCTGTCTGTCTGTCTGTCTGTCTGTCTGTCTGTCTGTCTCTCTCTCTCTCTCTCTCTCTCTCTCTCTCTCTCTCTCTCTCTCTCTCTCTCTCTCTCTCTCTCTCTCTCTCTCTCTGAGCGTGCGTATGTGCACGTGCGTGCGTGCGCGCGTGTTAATCCGCCTACACGGTCTTCTGTCAAGCCATTCTCTCGTCTTAGCATAAGCTTATATATTGATTTTCTGAATGTGGACCTGACTTACGGACTAAGTTTTTTGTGCGCCAGCTTTGTTTGCTTTCTGCAGCAGACTCAGTCCCATTGAAAGTTACAAGTACAGACCCAGTGATTAATCTAGTCATCTTGCTTGGGGGGCATTCGGATTTCTGAGGGGGGGGTGCCGAGAAAAACTTGGACGCACGGTAGCGTATAATTATGATCGGCCTTTTTGTGACGACCTTGTTTTCATTCTCTTTTACCAAAAAATTACTACACAAGACCTGTGGATTTCTGGGGGAGGGGGAAATTGCTGAACGATAATTTTTTCTGGGGGAATTGTGCGTATTTACATGTATGCAACACCTTGTGGTGATTTTCTTGTGGAGTGGAGGGAATCCATTTCTGTTGGGTCAACTTCCCCCCGCCCCCAGAGACGTCTAGATTTCTAGATATATCACTGGTATAGGCCTACTTATTTTATAATAATCATAATAGTAGCGGTAATAATGATAATAATAATGATAATAAAAATAATTAATAATAATAATTAACAATAATCGCAATAATGGCTCGAGACATCATAATATTAGCCTACCTGTTCCACCGGATCTCAGCATGGGCGGAGACCTGGGCTGAGCTTGGGGGTGGGGGACGAACGAGTGGCCGAAGGAAAGACGCGAGATTTTTGTACCGACGAAAATTTTTGATGACCTTTAAAAAAGCAAAATTTTCTCTACTTTCTCCGACGAACTTTTTCTTTCTTTTTTTAGTCATCTGGCCAAAAAAGTGAAGAAAAATTTATATTTCGCTGCCAAAAAAGTTGATGACCTTTTTTAGTCATCTGGCCAAAAAGTCCAAAAAGTCAAGAAAAAATGTCTATTTTCGCTGCCAAAAAAGTTGATGACCTTTTTTTAGTCGTCTAGCCGAAAACGTATCGATAATATCTATTTTTCACCGCCCAAACAAAATTTTTTTGGACTTTTTTGTCTTCACGCTCAAACATGGGGGGACCAATGCATGGGCCGTCCCCAACACCTTTTTGGGGGGACCGTCCCCCTGTCCCCTCTTAGGTCTCCGCCCATAGATCTCAGTGGCTCTTCAACGAGGGAATGTAACTGCCATAATTGTCTGTGAGGAGGGCTTTGGGAAACCACCTCACTTATCTCATCCCCATGGCAGGACATAAAATGTTTAAAGCCAACGGACCTGCCTTCGGGCAGAGAATTCATCATCATCATCAATAGTAATACGACATGTTCACGCATACTGACAGGTAAGGTAGGCTATACGCCTATAATTGCAAGTCCAAACACTCGGAACAGAAAAACTAATATAAAACCGATCTGACCAGCATCTGCCTACCGATCTTGTTTTGACTGAGCGCAGTTCATTTAGGTGGTTTCCACAGTTGACAGAAATAGCTATCGAGAGAGTGCTGCAGTGAGACAACGAAGGCTGTGCTGCTTGCAGTGTTTATGAGGCCATTAGATCGTTTTTTATGGCTCAGAGATGCAGGCAATATTATTATGTCGGATATGAGACATGCATGTTGACGGAAGTAAGACACCTGGCTCGGACGACTGACACATTTTTGAAGAGGACGGAAAGACAGACACGCAGGTATTATTTATGAACTGGGAGAGGCAGTGGGACAGACGGGCAGGCAGACACTTTCAAACAAACAGAATGATGTCTGCAAAATTGATAACGGTCATAATTGTATTGAGTCTG
The DNA here is from genome assembly GCA_945859605.1 of Lumbricus rubellus. Classification (NCBI taxonomy): domain Eukaryota; kingdom Metazoa; phylum Annelida; class Clitellata; order Crassiclitellata; family Lumbricidae; genus Lumbricus; species Lumbricus rubellus. Next base: position 14,905,663 of record OX243819.1, on the reverse strand, counting down.
TAAGAAATGTAAGAAATATAACAGACAGACAAGCAGACAGACATACATACATACAGACGGACGGACAGACATACAGACAGACAGAGAGATAGGCAGACAGAGAGATAGACAGACAGTCAGTCTGGGACTGACTGACTGACAAACACAGGCAGACAGACTGAGGCAGTCAGACGGACGGACAGACATATAGACTGACAGAGAAATAGACAGACAGTCTCAGACAGACAGACAGACAGACAGACAGACAGACAGACAGACTGACTGGCTGACTGACTGACAAACGCAGGCAGACAGACAGACTGAGACAGACAGACGGAGACACAGACTAACAAACAGACACACAGAGATGGATTCGGAAATGCATGCAAACATTTAAAGACGGAAGTTGCAGAGAGCAGAAGGAAATGTATGAGCCATTTCACGTCATGCAGAAAAACGACAGACGACTGACGCGGGAGGAAATATCAGCTAATTTAAGTCAATTTAATACAATTAAATTAATTCTATTCTGATAAGACGAACGAAATAATGAAGAAATCAAAAGCGAGAAGCCATCGCAGACTGAACCCAGGAAGACAGAGAACCACAAAGGTATACGCGCACGCAGAGATCTAGACAGTCACAGGGCGATACAGGGAGCGAGGCAAGGACACGAGGGAAAAGGAAAGACTGCTGCAGTGTGTTAAGACGCGCACCTGTTAGTAAATTGAAATTGCCGGAGAGCGTTTTTCAGTGGCTCATGATGGCTGGTTACAACAAGTCGAGACACCCACGCACGCACGCACGCGCGCGCTCACGCACACACACGCACGCACGCACGCGCGCGCGCGCACACACACACACACACACACGCACGCACGCACGCACGCACGCAGGCGCTCGTATATTATAGCCTTCTATATACTGTCAGTAAAGAAGGCCATGGCTTGTACCATAAAAACATACATAGGCCTACAGTATAAGGCATGTAGGCCCTACATTGTACAATTTTTATAAAGCATATTCTCCTGCATTCTGGCATGTCTTGTCTTGTCTTTAACCTTCCTCGATTCGAGGGTTGGTCGCTTCATGGACATGCCTTTGTGACTGTCCATGTTGCTGATTGGGAGAATAAGGTGGTAGTTTCCCTCGTCTTTCCACCTCGCAGTGGTTGTTATTTGTGTATGATATACACTCCGACCAGCCTTTTCATGTGTAAACCGTTAATGGCTACTAAGAGCCGTCCTCCGCCTTACCATAATACAAGACCTGCATTCTGGCATAGTGCAACGTAATTATAGGCCCTACGTAAAATTACAAAGCATCATTTGAAACGAGTTAGGCTACTAATCGGGTGTTTCTCATTGTCAGGACAGGATGGTCGTTTCATTGGAAAGGTCAGCGTGACCGATCGTGCTGACCTCATTGATGTCGTTAAACAATGGAATCGAGCCATTGTCTCTCGATTTCAATGCCATATAATACAGAACAGTTATTGTCATCAGCAGGTAACGCGGTACAAAGAGTTTCTGTAGGCCTACATAATTTTTAATTATCAGGAGGAGAAGGAGAGGCGAAAAATAGATTTTCATTCCTATGGCTTTAAACTTGTTGCCCTGCTGTCTTACAGTCGGCTGGCTATCCATGATTTAGTGACTTTAGTCGATCTCGCATGTAACCAACAATAACCATGTAGCCATGTAACCATGCGGTTTCCGGATAGACTTAGCAACAGCAACAACAACGTAGATCCGACTTAATTAGACGTTACCATGGCAACGCAGTTAATCTGTCTCTGTCTTCTCTGTCTCTGTCTGTCTGTGTCTGTCTGTGTCTGTGTCTGTCTGTGTCTGTGTGTCTCTGTCTCTGTCTCTGTCTCTGTCTGTCTGTCTGTCGACATGTCTGTCTGTCTGTCTGTCTCTGTCTCTCTCTTCATTTGTGTATGCTTCAATTTTTCCGTCTGTGTTTTAGACGACTCGACTTAGGCTATGTGTGAAACTCAACAGGTAAATGATCACGTGGCGAACAGCACAAAAATGTAACTCTTCGTTAAAAAGGTGAAATTCTGTCAAAAATTGCAGACTGCGGAAAATTGGACGGACAGACAGACAGACAGACAGACAGACAGACAGGCAGACAGACAGACAGACAGACAGACAGACAGACAGACAGACAGACAGACAGACAGACAGACAGACAGACAGACAGACAGACAGACAGACAGAGGAAGGGACAAGCAGAACAGCGCATGTGACAGTTGGATAGAGGATAGAGGGACGGATAAACGAGAATATATATTGTTTTTTTTTATTCGTTTATTGACTTGCAAGTCACATCAATATTCACATAACAGTAACAGACATTAACAACAACAAAATTTCAACAAGAAAATTGTTATGAATTTAATATCAGTGCAGGTCAATGAGTCAGCCGACAAAGGTCTAAAAGACCCGCTAAGACTCGGCTGGCTCATTTACAAACTTAATTCCTGGTTAATGTTCCACTGTGGAGGATCAAAAATTCCACCAAGACGAGGAGACACCAATCCACATACATCAGGTTAAGTTGAATATGAAGCGGTTCACAAAAAATAACAGAATAACAGAATAACAGAGGGTCACACAACAAATGTCTGTCTGTCTGTCTGTCTGTCTGTTCTCCCTATATATATATATATATATATATATATATATATATATATATATATATATATATATATATATATATATATTATATATATATATAGGGAGAACGAAAGAGAGAGGCATTGAGAGAGGGAGAGAGAGACAGACAGAGAGAGACAGACAGACAGAGACAGACAGAGACAGACAGAAAGGCAGACAGATAGACAGACAGAAAGACAGAGATAGACAGACAGAGACAGACAGAAAGGCAGTCAGAGACAGACAGACAAATGGACCAGATCAAATCAGATCGGACAGCCAGGTAAACAGACGAAGGAAAGAACAGAATTGCACACGCACTGAACAGACCATTATGCTGGTGAGTACCTCATATTAATTAATATGCTTCGTTTATATCGTAATAATTAGCCTATTATATGTAAAATATATGGTCCTGGGCATGACGTTGGTCCTGGGCATGACGTTGGTCCTGGGCATGACGTGAAACTGCATCCATCCTCCGCCAAGGGAACCAACAACGGCTCTGTGCCGGTCCTAAGCCCGGACAAAGGAGGAAGGTTTGTCAGATGGGTGGAGATACACTGGCAGAAAAAGACCAAGACCATAGAAATCCGCAAAAACTACGACACAGGTGACATAGCGACCCAGATGCTTCAAGGTGTCATGATGTGGAGCAGACATGCACAGGCCGGTCAGGACAGACCGGTGGAGAGAGTCGAAGGAGAGAGCATACGTGGGCCACATACGGGCATTGACCCAGGTTGTCCTTCGTACCTCTCTCCCAATATTCTCTTCAATCGGACAAGGTGGTCTAGTGGCTCCAAGATGTTAATGGTATGGAGCGGACCTGCTGACCGGTCCGGGTGAAGCTGGGAAGCATGATGCGAGACAGACTCAGACAGAGAGTGGCGTCGGACACCTACGGGTTGTTAACCCAAGGATAGCGATGATGATGATGATGATATGTAAGGCTAGGCCTAAGTAAAAAATATATGGGCCTAATGAAAGTTGAGTTCTATAATAATTGATGACTTAATGGGACCGTTAGGCCTATCTATTAAAATAGGGTATTTCTTCTTAAAGAGCTCCTGCAATCATAGACTATATTCGGTGTCTAAATGAGTAAAAACAGGTTTTGTCGGTAGAGTTCCTTCTTATTTTAACGTAGGCCTATGTGAGAAAAGTAGGCTACACTTTTGCGGAAAAGCGGTCAAGCGATAAAACCCGTTTGTATTATGAAACGCTCTGATAAACGCGCTGGCTAACGTTGTAGCATACGACCTTTATGTCTATAGCTGACTGCACCGCTGCAGCGGTTTTTCTCCATCTGTATTTTGTTGTGTGATTTGATTTTTTCTGTGCTTAGTAAGTAAGTAAGTAAGTAAGTATATTCTTTAATGTACCAGCTGCAAAACGCACTCTGGTTTACAAGCACAAAAAACACGACATAAAAAAACAAATACAAGACAAATATGGCAGCCATCAGCGGCGCCCACTCGTATAGCTCAAGCCTATTGATGGTAACGTCACGACAGAAGTCATCCTTAGGCAAAACACCGCTCGAGAAGCACAAGTCACCCCATCGTCAAACTCCTACGCGTTGGCTACACGGAGAGTTCAGCCGAAAGTTTCTCGTACCGATTTCCGATGATGGTAGTTTAACAGTATTTTCAGTGTCTACAGAGCCGAGAAACATTAGTGCGAAGAGCAGCGACGGGCAGCACAACGCTGGAAACGTGGCACTACTGCGGCATGGTTTTCGGTTGCTGGTATATAGTGAAATCCTTTCTTTTCCCATACACGTGCGTAATCGTTCGGCTATCGATAGCCTAACGATGAAACAATGATGACGAACCTGGAACCCCTTGATGTTCAGCATAATGGAATAGTCCAGATGCGAAACACGCATGGCATGTTGAACGTCAAAATTTATCATCAAGCTACCGTCCAAACGCTCACGACAAAGATGAAGAAA
>OX243819.1:14542369-14900864 GCA_945859605.1 Lumbricus rubellus | reverse complement strand
GTCATTACACAGATAAAATATTGCTGCAACTGATGTGAGACTGATGTGAAAGTGGTATGACAGGTCTCCCATTCCTGGGTTTTGACATAGTTTTATTAACTTTAGAAAGAATTCAGTTGCAGGTCCCATTCTGGTCTTATTGTGCTTGATTTTTTTTGTATGTCTTGTAAGTACTTGACATTTTGAGTAATTTGGTAAGCCATGTCCTGTTTTTTCTGTAATTGCAGTTTACACCGTATGTGTGCCTGTCAATTTAACATGCCTGTCTTGACGGTAATTCTGGCCGAATGAAGATCATTGGAACATAATCAATGTCCAGTTCGTCATCTGCTGGTTTACTTGTTAGCAATAAAATATAGGTCCTAGACTAGTGTAATATAGATCTGTCAATTTCTCTGTCTAATCTGAAAGGTGAACTTATCACACTAAATCGGCCATGTGCAGATTGTATAATTACACATTTTGTTAAATAAAATTTTCTGTTTAAAACTTTTGGTAATGGCCTTTCAATCAGTTATTTTCAATGTCCTATCACTAACCAAAAACCTCACAACAACACAGCTGCCAAAAGTTCTTCTTGATCTTTTCACCATCCAACCAACCCATTCCACCAAAACATCCTTCCTCATTAGTTACATTCATCAAGAGAATTCAGCACTGCACAACATCTTGGAACAATCTTCCTTCTCAATTTTACACTTTTCGGTTCCTCTATGCACCATCACTGCCAATCATCCACCATCATCTGCCTCAGGAGTCAGGATTAATCACTTCCTAGGTTTTCCACTGAAAACTGACTTATCACCACTTCAAAAATGCATGCTCGCCATCTAGGCCTAACAATATATCTTCAGACAGTCAAATTATAAAGAATCAACACTCAACAGTTGATTTTACTTGAAGCTTATGGCCCCTCACGAGACTGCCAGAAGCACACTAAACGTAAACAAACGTACACGGTTAGCAAGCTTTATCAATCATGCGGGGCCCTTCAAATGAGCTGTAGCCTGTAGGTGTAAAAATGTTACGGGCGGTATTAAAGTCCCGGTATAGATAATCGTAAAAGTAGAAATATGATATATTTAAAAAACTGAGCAACACATAATTATACGGGCGTGCTGTTTCGGTTGATGCATCCCAATTGAGTCGGGTGCCTTCGGCGGACGGCGGTGACAGCTATAGGCGCCCAAGTTTTACAATTCAGCGATTTACACGCAAAATATTAGTTAAAGGAAATTTAGCGCATTTTTACTGTAGGCCTATTTCCTCAGCCCGACTAGGCTACATGACATCTAAAAATTACTTAAAGAATTGGCAACAACAAATAACAGCTTTTCCCACCTATTAGGCTTTTGCCATACACGGAAATCACGCGGGAGCCGTGATGCACCACGGGCCAGTATTTCCATAGTAACGATTCCCGCCAGAAAAGGTCTATAGGCCCTACGTAAAATTACAAAGCATCATTTGAAACGAGTTAGGCTACTAATCGGGTGTTTCTCATTGTCAGGACAGGATGGTCGTTTCATTGGAAAGGTCAGCGTGACCGATCGTGCTGACCTCATTGATGTCGTTAAACAATGGAATCGAGCCATTGTCTCTCGATTTCAATGCCATATAATACAGAACAGTTATTGTCATCAGCAGGTAACGCGGTACAAAGAGTTTCTGTAGGCCTACATAATTTTTAATTATCAGGAGGAGAAGGAGAGGCGAAAAATAGATTTTCATTCCTATGGCTTTAAACTTGTTGCCCTGCTGTCTTACAGTCGGCTGGCTATCCATGGTTTAGTGACTTTAGTCGATCTCGCATGTAACCAACAATAACCATGTAGCCATGTAACCATGCGGTTTCCGGATAGACTTAGCAACAGCAACAACAACGTAGATCCGACTTAATTAGACGTTACCATGGCAACGCAGTTAATCTGTCTCTGTCTTCTCTGTCTCTGTCTGTCTGTGTCTGTCTGTGTCTGTGTCTGTCTGTGTCTGTGTGTATCTGTCTCTGTCTCTGTCTGTCTGTCTGTCTGTCGACATGTCTGTCTGTCTGTCTGTCTCTGTCTCTCTCTTCATTTGTGTATGCTTCAATTTTTCCGTCTGTGTTTTAGACGACTCGACTTAGGCTATGTGTGAAACTCAACAGGTAAATGATCACGTGGCGAACAGCACAAAAATGTAACTCTTCGTTAAAAAGGTGAAATTCTGTCAAAAATTGCAGACTGCGGAAAATTGGACGGACAGACAGACAGACAGACAGACAGACAGGCAGACAGACAGACAGACAGACAGACAGACAGACAGACAGACAGACAGACAGACAGACAGACAGACAGACAGACAGACAGACAGACAGACAGACAGACAGACAGACAGACAGACAGAGGAAGGGACAAGCAGAACAGCGCATGTGACAGTTGGATAGAGGATAGAGGGACGGATAAACGAGAATATATATTGTTTTTTTTATTCGTTTATTGACTTGCAAGTCACATCAATATTCACATAACACGTCGGCTGAGAACTAGGTTGTTCTAACTCCACTTTTTATGTTTTTGGACATTTTGATACCGTTGAATTTGGCGCAGCTTACTCTATCCCCACATGAAGTTAGAACATTCATAGACATTTCGGAAGTACCAAAAAAACCAGAATTATATTGTTCTATGTCCATTTTGACAGTATGTTTACGGACTAGCTTGTTCTATGTCCACGTGAAACGCGGCCGATCCTATTTTTAGCCAGGCATTGAGCGCTATGTTGTTCTATCTCAAACTATGTCAAACATGGCGGACTACTCAGTGAGAAGAAGATCGAGAAATCGCCGAAAGCTACGAAGAGATGACGAATTTACTTATGAATTTACAACGAAAAGATCGAGGTAAGAACATTTAATTGGGTTTATGATGTAAAAGCTACCTTTCACGTGTTGATAGAGCATATTATAGTGATTACCGTTGTGTGCATCGGTTTATTGTATTCGCAATGGTATGGAGATAGAACAATCTAGTGGAGACAAATAGGCTGCGAGGTTGATTCAGACTGCACAGTGCACAATCATAGACCAACAAGACATTATTAAAGTAGCAGAACATTCAGACTAATTTTAGTTCTATCTCTTATAATTAACTTTGTATTGAGAAGTAACAAATTTCGTTATTATTATTTTCTTATTCAGACATATTCACAAGCCAAAAAAGTTGGAGTCATGAACATACAATTAATTATTAAGTGCCTGTACCTCGAAGGTATTATTATAGTAATATTTATTATCAGAAACAGGAAGCATAAGGCAAACATAAAATTTATTTTAAAAATGTCACTGTTAGTTTCTCACTAACAGTACTGCTGCGGTAGAGTGCCCCGAAAGGCCACAGAGTAGCAGTGTTATAGTAGCTTTGGATTGTGATAGATAGATGTTGCAGGAAGAAACAGGTTGCTCTGTTGGCGCTGTTTACTAAAATCATGGTAAAATAATCATTGACTACTGGAATGTTTTCTTGCTCATTATGATTGTGTTAGGCATTACGAGCATGGCACGGACCACATGCCGATGGCGACCGAGGTCTCTACTGCGACACAAGCAGACGAAACAACGGCTGTGGAATTCCCTGCTCACCTGGAAACTGACAGCATGCCAATGGCGACCGAGGTCTCTACTGCGACACAAGCAGACGAAACAACGGCTGTGGAATTCCCTGCTCACCTGGAAACTGACAGTATGCCAATGGCGACCGAGGTCTCTACTGCGACACAAGCAGACGAAACAACGGCTGTGGAATTCCCTGCTCTCCTGGAAACTGACAGTATGCCGGCGGTGACAGTAGTATCCGCGACCGCAGCAGATCTCTATGGCATTAATATGCTGGCTGCAGAAGTCTCCGACTTCCTGGGAATGGATAACATACCCTCGGCGGTAGAAGTCTCCGGAATGGCAGAACTATATGTTTCGGCATCAGAAGTATCAGCCCTTTTTGAAATGGACAGTACATCTGCGGCGACAGAAGACTTAGTCTCTCTGGCGACAATGGAAGTCTCTGCGCTCCCAGAAACAGACAACATATCGGTTATGGCGGAGGAAGCCGTGTCGTCATTGCAGTCGTGTGATTTACTGTTGATAAATATCCGTGAGTTATTTGGACAGGATGTTAATGAAGTGTATCGATCATCGAACTCCAGCCAGCCTGTTGAATCTTTGTTCTGCTCTACTCTACCCGAACAGAGTGAGTCCAGTGAAAGGATGGAAACTGTTGGTGGCGAAGTTAAGGTTCTAACGCGAAAACGCAAAAGACAGCAAGAGAATTGGAAGTGTACAGTTCGCAGAACGAGTCGCCAGGCAGGCCTAGAATACATAAGCTGTGCAGGTGTTACCGTTGAGAGTACATGAAATCACTACTAGCTACTTCCACTACTACTATAGCGTCAGATCCACTTTGCGATCAGGTCCCACCAACTTACTAGGAAGAAAACAGCTACATTGATGAATTAGTTATAAGCTTAGACAGTCGTGCTAATAACATTACGCAATGACATAAACAATACTGTGCTGAATTTCAGTGAAATTCAATAATATCTTGATATTTAATATTTTTTGAGTTTCATTATGTGCAATGGTTAAAAGCATATTAAGGCATACTAACTTTATTGTGATAATCATTATGATAGGCCTACTTAGTAAGATACTGTTACTGCGGATTATGCTAATAGAATACTCTTGTTTTGATTTCTCAAGCTGAGTTTTACCAAAGGTATTTATGTACTGACTGTGATGTAAAACTTCTACATTAAAAGCGTCACACAAAAGCCGCGTCAGGGAGACCAGCTTATTCACCGGCGCTTTATCAAAATAGTCTGCATTTAGCCAAACACCCTTGTCCGGTCCAATGTCAGATCAAGGTCTTATGGACTGCATGAGCAAGGGAATCCTGTAGGCTGTGATTATATAATTTTCTTACAATAGCGAAATAGGGGCCTAATTGTGGAGTAGCTGTTGCACAGTAACAGTCGTGGTTGGGTCGGGAGCGCTTCTGAGTAGCGTACCTTGAAGAGGCGCTATATAAATCTCCGAAATAAATAAATAAAAAGTAACATTACTGTAGAGTAAGTATGTTGTAGCTCTGTAACTAGTCTGTACATGGACATAGAACAAACTAGTATTGGTAAAATGTGACTCTCTCATTGATGCAACTGCACGGATATGGACATAGAACAAACTAGTATTGGTGAAATGTGACTCTCTCATTGATGCAACTCCACGGATGGACATAGAACACTATGTTATGCAGAGCGAATTTCATTTTCATTGATATAAATCCAAATTTTTTAAAATTTTTATATAAACAACAAAAATAACATAGGCAACATTGTGGCTGAAAAATTCTGATTCTCCAGAGCTATTTATTGATAGCTTACTCGCTACTTGAAAGTATAATTTTCAAGTGCAAAGATACTTTTGCCGTTTTCTCGAAAACAACATTTTGTGAGTTAGAACAACCTAGTTCTCGGCCGACGAACAGTAACAGACATTAACAACAACAAAATTTCAACAAGAAAATTGTTATGAATTAAATATCAGTGCAGGTCAATGAGTCAGCCGACAAAGGTCTAAAAGACCCGCTAAGACTCGGCTGGCTCATTTACAAACTTAATTCCTGGTTAATGTTCCACTGTGGAGGATCAAAAATTCCACCAAGACGAGGAGACACCAATCCACATACATCAGGTTAAGTTGAATATGAAGCGGTTCACAAAAAATAACAGAATAACAGAATAACAGAATAACAGAGGGTCACACAACAAATGTCTGTCTGTCTGTCTGTCTGTCTGTCTGTTCTCCCTATATATATATATATATATATATATATATATATATATATATATATATATATATATATATATATAGATATATAGGGAGAACGAAAGAGAGAGGCATTGAGAGAGGGAGAGAGAGACAGACAGAGAGAGACAGACAGACAGAGACAGACAGAGACAGACAGAAAGGCAGACAGATAGACAGACAGAAAGACAGAGATAGACAGACAGAGACAGACAGAAAGGCAGTCAGAGACAGACAGACAAATGGACCAGATCAAATCAAATCGGACAGCCAGGTAAACAGACGAAGGAAAGAACAGAATTGCACACGCACTGAACAGACCATTATGCTGGTGAGTACCTCATATTAATTAATATGCTTCGTTTATATCGTAATAATTAGCCTATTATATGTAAAATATATGGTCCTGGGCATGACGTTGGTCCTGGGCATGACGTTGGTCCTGGGCATGACGTGAAACTGCATCCATCCTCCGCCAAGGGAACCAACAACGGCTCTGTGCCGGTCCTAAGCCCGGACAAAGGAGGAAGGTTTGTCAGATGGGTGGAGATACACTGGCAGAAAAAGACCAAGACCATAGAAATCCGCAAAAACTACGACACAGGTGACATAGCGACCCAGATGCTTCAAGGTGTCATGATGTGGAGCAGACATGCACAGGCCGGTCAGGACAGACCGGTGGAGAGAGTCGAAGGAGAGAGCATACGTGGGCCACATACGGGCATTGACCCAGGTTGTCCTTCGTACCTCTCTCCCAATATTCTCTTCAATCGGACAAGGTGGTCTAGTGGCTCCAAGATGTTAATGGTATGGAGCGGACCTGCTGACCGGTCCGGGTGAAGCTGGGAAGCATGATGCGAGACAGACTCAGACAGAGAGTGGCGTCGGACACCTACGGGTTGTTAACCCAAGGATAGCGATGATGATGATGATGATATGTAAGGCTAGGCCTAAGTAAAAATATATGGGCCTAATGAAAGTTGAGTTCTATAATAATTGATGACTTAATGGGACCGTTAGGCCTATCTATTAAAATAGGGTCTTTCTTCTTAAAGAGCTCCTGCAATCATAGACTATATTCGGTGTCTAAATGAGTAAAAACAGGTTTTGTCGGTAGAGTTCCTTCTTATTTTAACGTAGGCCTATGTGAGAAAAGTAGGCTACACTTTTGCGGAAAAGCGGTCAAGCGATAAAACCCGTTTGTATTATGAAACGCTCTGATAAACGCGCTGGCTAACGTTGTAGCATACGACCTTTATGTCTATAGCTGACTGCACCGCTGCAGCGGTTTTTCTCCATCTGTATTTTGTTGTGTGATTTGATTTTTTCTGTGCTTAGACGTAATAAAGTTGCGATAAGATCTACATACAATTACAGACTGTCAATAGAGTATTCTGATGGTTAAAATATTTTACAGCCGTTTGAAATCATCTGCATCGCGTTGTCTTAGCAACTTTACAAACTCGCGGTGAGAATTACCTCCTCTCAGCTCCTCCCCCACGCGTCTCAACCACGTTGTCGTAACGTGTAACTCGGGGAACCAGTCTCTGCACGATGACCTATATAACCTGCGTCGCGTGACGTCACGCGGCCTAGTTACTGCAACTCTCGGGTGAACGATCTGGCGAAGGCGTTGCGTTGTAGTTGGTGGTTGTATTGAACATTTCTAGCGTTTAGTTATTGTAATTTACATCGACTCGTCGCAAGATTTACGGCTCGTTTAACGGTGAGTAGTGAGAATCGAATCAACGGTGGACAGGACGCGTCGTCTTGTTTGAAATATGCGTAGAAAATAATGTTTCGGCGTGTCGCGAACGATCGGCGGTCGAGTCCTACTTAGGGGACGCGTTGTTTACCTTGTAGAAGAAACGCCGGGCGAGGTTCGGCTACACTTGCGAAATGGAGGTGTTCAGAAACGATTATGGCACACGGAATTTTGCGCTTTCGTGATATGTTTGTGTAGGATTGACACTTGGGGTTTAACTCGTCGTGGTTGCGAAGGCGCATCTATAATTTACGATACATAATATTGAGTCGCTATGTAATGTGTGTGTGTGTGTGTGTGTGTGTGTTTGCAATATTGCAATAACCAGGCAGTGTTTTTTTTAATTCCCAACGAGTTTGCATTTAATGATGAAATTACCAGTTAAGTCATTGAGAAATGGGGATTAATGTATTTTAATACGAAATGATGCTTCAGTTATCATTGAACCGAAGTTCTATTCTGCAGAATAATGTTTTTAGTACTAGGTGAGTGGTTTTAGCTGGTGTTATTTAAAGTTTTTCGATGTATTGTGAATTTTTCAGTGCATTTTAGCTGATTTGTTATGGCCAATAGGCCGCCATGCCACTGCAACCACAGGTCTTTTTAAGACCTGTGGTTGCAGTGGCATGGCGGCCTATTGGCTAGATCACTCGACCTGTAGCGCAAAGTGTACGGGTTCAAGCCTTGCCCAGAGCAGTCACTATCAATGTTTGTTGTCTGGTCACATGCACATGTGGACTTTGTAAGGAGGGCCATTTCAATTTATACAGTTGTATGGTATTTTAGGTTAATGACAACGACAAACGATAGGTCTGTGATGTATTTAGTTTTAATATGTGGGATATAAAATCAATGCTTTTCCTAGGGTCACTTCTAATTTTACGGCGATTTTTCTTTCTCTTGGTAAGGTTACCCCTCAAGCTTTTGCAAGACTGGCTAGCTCTGAGTGATGATTAAATTTAGCCAGATCTTTCATGGTCTGAGAACTGACACCTCAGATTTGAGATTCGCCACCTTATCTACGATATCTGCCACTTAATTATCAATTATGTCAAACACCCAAACTATGAGATCCATCATCCAATAGAGGATACTCGTAACCTAAATGTGCTTTTGTTGCAATTATCGACTGTATGATACCTTGTTTTCTTGCATTTTATTTTTTTGCCGAAATTGCAAATAGTTTTGTCAGCTAGGACTTTAAATTTATGCAACAATTCGGAAAACCACAGCATCTGAATGAGTAACCACTGTCTATAAGTATTGTACCTTGTCTGAGCACTTATTATAGGACCCCTTCAAGATATCTACTCAGAGACGCTTCTGACTACTGCGCGGACACTGAATCGGAGTTTCATCTCGAAACACATGAGCCCATATATTTTCCTTTTAAGGTGCTACCTTCTTCTTCCATGCATCTGCATTCCCAGCACTTTTTTTGCTGGTTGTTTTACCACTAATGGGCTTTCCTTGACTGTTGTGCAACAACTCCCAAACTGTTCTCAATTTTACAAACCTTTGAAGACTTTTTTTATTTGATCTCGGCCGGGAGCGCCTCTGAGTAGGTATATTGAAGAGGCGCTATATAAATATTGATTGATTGAAGAGGTCCTTAAAAAGTGCTACGTGTAAATATTACCAGATACGCATACGTGCAACTCTCTAGCCATGCTAGTGTTGGTTGTTGCCAGAGATTATCCACAAGTGTCTGGTGTGGTTTATTACCACGGGAGGGTTGTCAACGGAAACAATGCGACCTTTGATGGCTGGGTTGTCGTGATTCAATGGGTTGTGGGGCTGTTTCTGAATTGCTCTGCCACCGTTGATTCTTCCTTTTAAGGTTAACGGCATCCAATAATGTCAGCCATAAGACAGACCTGGTCCAACATGGTCCAAGTGAATGCCGTGGATCGATTTGGCCGAGTTTTTGCATCGAGCGTGGTCGTTAAGCAATGCTCGTGCGTACTTTACGGTGAATGCCGTACGGGCAAACAAATTGCTCTTTTGTTGAAGCCGTTTTTGTGTTGGAGATCTGTGGTTTCTTGCCCGATCTTTTTTCTTCGTCTGTTTGCCTGGTTGCTTATAGTCTATCGAACGTTGACCCAGTTGCTTGACCTACATTAAGCCGTGAACTGGTTACTCATTCTCTATTAAACCTTGACCTAGTTACTTGTTCTCTATTAAATTTTGATGCAGTTACTTATTCTCTATTGAACCTTGACCTAGTTTTTGTTCTCTATTAAATCTTGACCTAGTTACTTATCCTATATTAAATGTTGACCTAATTACTTATCCTCTTTTGTGTCTTGATGTCATTACCTAGTCTTTATTACACCTTGAGCTAGTTTCTTATCTTCTACCTAGTCTTGACCTAGTTTCTTATCCTCTATTAAACCTTTACCTCGTTGCTTCTCATGTGTTAATCTATTTTATTTTATATTTTATTTATTATCCTGTATTAAATCTTGTCCTAGCTCTGCTTGTCCTCAATTGATCCTTGTCCTCTATGAAACATTGACCTACTTGCTTGCCATCTATTAGACCTTGACCTAGTTACAAGTTCTGTATTTAAAACTTGACCTCAGTGTGTTGTCCCTACACTATATTTTGACGAAGTTTTGTATCTCATCTGGACCACGAAGTCATTGGTCTATTGAACAAAATTCTTTGCCTTCACAGATTCCAGAATCCAGATTCTGACTTTGGTATGACCTTTTGCACCAGTGTCGTCTATCTGTCTTGGTTTGCATTAATCTAATTTTCTCCAGGATATTTTATGGCAGGGTCACCGTTAGGAGAGCCAGAGTGGGTGGGTGGGATGAATGCCAATGGGCCCAACGAAAAGCAGACACCATTATGACTGATCTCAACGCCACCTTACATGTGCCTGTGGTACATGTGGCTGTGATCAGTCGCATTTATGTGATTTCCCCAATTATTCACAATTTTACATCTACACTCGATGGTCATTTTACGTGTATGAAAGTCAGGGTGAGAATTGCCAGTGGTTGTGGGGTTTCAACCCCCAGTCTTTCTTAGGGCCTCATAGTAAAGTCGTCATTGTGCAACCAATGTCCACGTACAAATCAATGTCTGATCCCAAGTTATTTGTCTATAATTCTCGTACTGATGAAAGTGACATTTAATAATGGTAGTTGTGAGTTGTATACGTGGACTGGTTTTTCTGTGCATTTCCAACTGGACTTGGACGTGTATTTGTCCAGTACAGGTACTTGGGTTCAATTCGATGCAATGGAAGGAAGGCAGTTTAAAGGTTTCTATTACCCTTGTTAGCGAGTCCAAACTCAGTCCATGGCTTTCGACTGAGGGCATCAACTGCACTATCTGGAATGCACTTTTGTCAGACTCTGGAAAGCGCTTTTTGTCAGACTTTTTGTGCTCCAGAACTTTGCATCAAGAGCATCCTGAAGAATCCAAAGACTGCTTTTTCGTAGTTGGCCTAGGTACTGTTAGCCCACTTTTCGTGTATATAGTTATATCAGTGCTTCCCATCTTTCTTCAAATGGTTACCGCCCTTTTCATCTAAAAACACTTGTTGAATAAACCCTCCTGAAGTTTTTCACTGTCTGCCTTATGATTTTATGCTGCCTGACAAAAACTCAGTTTTAATCTATGAAAATTAGATTAGAAATCATATTAAATAAAATTTCCTGCTGAGCACGTGCCATCCTTCAACTCAGGATCGGATTAATTATAAAAGTTACAATCCATTCAAACAGATGTTTCATCCAATTTCCTCATAGAAACCTTGGGTTACACAGAACATATATTTGTCGGAAACATGGAGTTATATTAACTTGCAATTTAGAGTTTTTCGTACAATAATAGTGTACATAATAAAAACATTTCAATGGGAAGTTAGACAGCAAGGGAAAGATGACTGAAACTGAACAAATGTTGAAGTTATCAACGCATGATGGGACGGACCACAAGGATCCCGAGGTACTACATGGTAATAAACACAGTGTGTGTGTGCGTACGTGTGCACGTGTAGCACTGTGTATGTTTGTGTGGTTTTTGGCTACAGCTCTCCGTACTTTCTGCTATCCAGGGTGACAATGCTGGTGGTTTGTTGGTGGGTTTCAACACTAAGGTCTTTCTTTACCATGTACACCTCAGCCCCACGTGAATCTTAGTCTGACCTCGCCGTTATTTTTCTACATTTCTCATACTGCTGCTACGACACAGATTATGCGAATTGATGCAGTTGGAGCACCACTGTAATTTGTTAAGTATGGCTGCTTGTTCTGCCAGAGAGGTTACCTAGTGACGTGTGGATGCATATCTTGTGCCTGTGCAATATCATGGCATGTGATCTGTTGCTGTACTGGTTTGCAGACAGAAGGTCAGAAGTAACTGCCACCTTGTTCGATAATGCTATGTTATTTACCGGTGTGACACACTCGCAAGTTTTTTCTTTCCAGAATTTAATGTTTGTCATATGATCTGTTGTTATCCAGTGATTTCACTGTTTATTGTTTTTTTGGTCTCAGTTTTCTTTATCTATTGTTTGGTTTAATCCGGTTCAAGTCTTGCTACTCCCAGTATTTGTTGTTCGTCTTCTTATCTGATGTTAGTTTAATATCTGGGTTTTCTTCAAGTAGTTCAGTTCTGTTTAATATTATAATATTTTTTTGTTAATCCAGGTCTTGCTTTTCCAGAATCACCGGTCTTTGTTATGTCAATATTATCTGATGATACTGTTGATATGGTCCATATGGTCCTAGTCCTGTTAAGATATTTGATGTTATTTCAGCCAAGTCTTATTATACGACTGTATACGTTGATATATGTTCAAGATTTCTTTTTTGTTGCTTGGTACTTTCTGATAGTTTGGGTTTGCAATGTTGCCGACTTTGACATTGTTGTTTATTTCTTCTGGTGTTGCTCATTTCTTCTGGCATTGTTCTTTTCTTCTGGCATTATTTATACTTCTGGTATTGGTTAATTTTTTTCTGACATTGTTTATACTTCTGGTATTGTTCAGTGTTGCCTTGAAGATAGTTATTATAGGGTGATATTTAGTATTTGCATCAGGCTTATCATTTATGTTTTCAACACATTACTATGCGTAGTCTATTATATTTTAAAGTTCTATAGGGTTATTGTGTATACATATAGCAAAGCACCCAGGTTTGATGGTGCTCAGGTTTCCTCATAGTTTCTACGTTGCGACTGTCTTAGGCAGGGGTTGAACCTGTAGCACTGCATTATGGTTTGTACTCTTAATCAGTCAGCCACTGTGCTTTGCTCTGCTGTGTTTTTATACATGGAATGCATGGAATTCATCTTTGCATGTTGCTATGGTAACCAAGGCCTGCATTGGCCACAGATTTATCCCTGGTAGTCACTCGTAATTGCTAGGCTAAATTTATCTGTGCTATTAACGATGGTTTCGTTAAAAAAATTCTTCATTAATCGGTGATATAGTCATTTAATATGGTGTGTTTTTGTTCTCGTTCTCTGATTTTTTTAATCTTGTTGTTGTTTACACTTATTCCTCTCTCTGACCGATTTTTATCGTCAGTTCAGAGAAATAATTTCAGCAGAATATATCGCTTGGCTGTTTTTGTCAGTCTGTCTTCTCTGTCTGATATCGCTGGGATTAGACTGCTCACCCCATCCAGCCATTGTTCTTTGTATTGTCAGAGTAGCAGAGTGGAAGAGGCAGGGCAGATGATGGATGTTGTGGGGGTTGGGGAGGCGCTGTGTAGAATTCGGTCAGTGAACCCGACAGTCTGCGCTATAAATAGTCCCCCATTTGCGTCATCGTCGATGTTGAAAGCAAAGTCTGCAGCCGCAAGCAAGCGTCGCTGGTATTTGGCATGAACATTGTACAGTTAAGTCGTCGGCCGTGATGGATATCAGTAAGATTTGCAGTGTCATTATGTATTTATGTGTAACATTACATTGTGTGTGAATATGCATATTTCTGAGCATATGAATGGGGCATGGCATCTGATGGGGGAAATAAAGTGTTATATTGCATGCATTCCATGTATACATAATTAATGAGCAATTGAGCGTCACTGATAAATATATATATATATATATGGGAAAGGAGAGGGAGGTCTACGGATGAAGAATAGAGTGAAAATGGAAGAAAACGAAGGAGATGCCATCGATATTTAATAAGCGCTGCATAACTCCTTGATTGCCTAATACGTGTTTGATCTGCGGATTTCTTCAGGAAAGCTAAGTCAAGGTTACCAGCAACTGGCTGTGGGGTGCGGTGATGTAGTGGTGGGTTCCAAGTTCAAATCCACCTCAGGCTGCCACGTAGGACCTTGAGCAAGGCTTTCACTTGCTCATGAATGCGCTTCGGCGTGAAATTCCGATTCAGTGTCCGTGCTGCAGTTGGGAGCGCTGCTTACTGAGTAGAGAGTTTGAAGAGGCGCCATATAGCAAATGAATAACTTTTAAAAGCAGCTTTTTCAGTAGAAGCTCGGTAGACGCTGCAGACAGCCTTGCTCTGGTAAGTCGATGATTTATCCACGGATTGACCCAATTTCTTTCTGGCTTTCTGTTCTGGTGTTGTTTGCCACCCACCATCTGTTTAAAAACAGGTGCTATGGCAAATGAATAAAGGAATTGGAAGAGCAAAAAGAAGAAGAAGAGCTGTTTAAAAACAGGTGTTGACGTCTGCATGCCTCTCAATTTCTTTCTTTCTTCATTTCTATAGCGCCCCTTCAAGATGTCTTCAATTTCCGGTGAAAAGCAATCAGGGTGAAAAAATTGCCGAGATTGTCTTTTTTTTAAACATGTTTGCAGATGGAGAAATTCCCCACCAGCGTTTATATCAAATTCCCCACCAGCGTTTATATCAAATTCCCCACCAGCGTTTATATCAAATTCTCCACCAGCGTTTATATCAAATTCTCCACCAGCGTTTATATCAAATTCTCCACCAGCGTTTATATCAAATTCTCCACCAGCGTTTATATCAAATTCTCCACCAGCGTTTATATCAAATTCTCCACCAGCGTTTATATCAAATTCTCCACCAGTGTTTATATCAAATTCTCCACCAGCGTTTATATCAAATTCTCCACCAGCGTTTATATCAAATTCTCCACCAGCGTTTATATCAAATTCTCCACCAGCGTTTATATCAAATTCTCCACCAGCGTTTATATCAAATTCTCCACCAGCGTTTATATCAAATTCTCCACCAGCGTTTATATCAAATTCTCCACCAGCGTTTATATCAAATTCTCCACCAGCGTTTATATCAAATTCCCCACCAGCGTTTATATCAAATTCTCCACCAGCGTTTATATCAAATTCTCCACCAGCGTTTATATCAAATTCTCCACCAGTGAGCTTTGCCTTTTAAGACCAACCATCGTGTTGCCACCAATGATTAAATGATTAAATTATTTTATTTTGACACTGATAAAATGCATTTATATAGCGCATCTTCAAGGGGGTTAGCTAGTCAGAGGCGCTCCCAACCTCAGGGCGGCCAAATAAAACTGTCTTAAGATGAGAGAGGAAAGTCTGAGACGGACTTTTAGGAAGGGAGCAGAATGCCAGAGGAATATCATTCCCATAGATTGAGTATTCGAATATTATGAATATTAAGATTTTCAAATATTCACGAATATTAACGAATATTAAAACTGCCAACTTAATATTCATAATATTCAAAAAATTATTTATTCTTGTTCTTTCAAGAAATTCTTAATTCTTATTTTGTTATTTATGAAAATGTTTGACTTTTAATTAATGAATTGTACAAAATTGAGTTAGTCTACGCAGAGACCTATAGGCCTACCAGTAAGTGACAATAACTTTAATAGATTTTATTGTAAAAAACCTTCAAGGTCTCTGCTGAGTCTGGTCAATGTGGCCATGCGGCATTCATATCACATTCAATACTAAATGTAAGTCACTTTGTCTGACTTCTGCCCCCCGAACTGCCTCACCGATGGCAGTTGGAACGACTAGTAGCAGCAATGGTAGGCTAAATTATAAATAAACTTTAACTGCCTATTATGCCTGTAAGCTTAATAGTAACTGTATATTGATAAAGTAGTTTCATATCAGTGTAGCAGGATGAGTAAATATAAATGCCAATGCAGAAAATAATAGTGCCAGATTACAAGCAAAATGTATCCTGATCTCAGCATATTAAGCGCAATGCATATTTTAATTCAACCGTGGCCCTGGATGCAAGTGAATGTCATAGAGACATACAGAAGCTTAAACTGCTTAATACCGAGTAGGCCTAACATTGCGGTTTCGATCGTTCACCTTAATTCGTTAACGAATATTTACGAATATTAAAAAATCTTAATATTCACGAATATTTACGAATATTAAAACCTAAAGTCACGAATATTCAATCTATGATCATTCCAGGTTGAGGGGCCATGCTACTGAGAAAGCACGATTCTGCATAGTGGAGGTATCTTCCGTTGATTTGTATTGTATTGTATTGTGTTTATTTTTATTTTTTATGATCATAATTATGATTTTTATAGTTATGATTTTGTGTTAATTATAGTCGTGATTTTTATTGTTGAAAACTAAAATGAAACATAAACTGATTTTGCAAAGCAGTGAAACTGGAGTTTGATTATTGGCTGTGATAAAACTGATTTCCAGCGATCTATTGTTAGCTTGTTGTGGGACTTTATTAATTCTCTACAAATTTCAAAAAATTAAAAAATGTCTAATTAATTATTTTGCTTCAATGCTTTGTTTTATTCCAATAATTTGACTGCTTCAAAGTTCCACTAATTAAAATATGTGTCCGTTTCCAAGTTTCTCTGATGCAGTGTTTTGACTTAAATATTCCACACAAAAAATGTTCCATTTCAAGATATCTCTATTATTTTTCTATATACCATTGGGAATATCTTTTTAAAAACCTGCTGCCAATTTAGCGCCTATCAATTGAAGTCTGAGGTTATTCACGAAGTCAGGTAAGCATTTAAACCATCTGTATACACACACACCGGACACTTGTGTGTACCTTAAGTATGTCTGTCTCTGAACACATTGTCTGAACTTTAAGGTGTAGCACGTTTACTTGGCCTTGTGAAGGCAGTCGCCTCTGAGTGGTGTGCACTGCAAGAAGCGCTATATAAATTTATGTGTACAATTCGATACATACTGTTGATTTAGATATCATGAGCATCTCGTGTGCTGTAAATCTGGGCAAAATAGATATCATAGGTTATCCTTCTGTTGTTTTTCGCATTGCTGTTTCTCTCGTTTCTTCTTTTTCTTTCATTTTCACCCTTCTCTCCTTCCGTAGACTTCCCTCTCCTTTACATCTTCTCCATACTTCACTTCCACTCTCTCCATTACCTTTCCATGCCTCCATTCTTCTGCCTCCATCCATCTCACTCTTTCTATTATATATAATATATTTCTTAAATATCTATATAAATAAAAATGTAACCACGTTTGGCTCGGCTTCAAAGATCTCCGAACTTTCTTCATTGATTGCTTTCGAAACTTCACCAAAACGTTTTGTTCCAACACGGCCGGGTTCGCAGAATGCTTTTGGGGAAAAGCGCAATCTTTTAAACCAAAAAAGCAACTTTGCAAATTCTACCGTTTTTAACACATACGCCCGTTGATAAGCCTTGCCTTAAAATTCGGGCGCGTTTCAAATGGTGGTTCAGTGTGTTCCGTTTATGTAGCGCATTTCAACACATTCCATTGCGGCCATTTTACTGAGGCGTTTTAGGGCGGATGGAGGGGAGGGGAAGGGAGGGAAGGTGGAATGGAGGTAGAAAAGGATGGTTGAATGCTCTTTTCAGCCACAACAACGCGTGGCCGGGTACGTTAGTAAATTTATATATATAATTACATATAATAGAGTGTGTGTATTTATGTAATATATGTACCTTTCGTATTGCCGTTGTCCTAACGGTACTCCTGCACTTAACAGCTACTGAAACCTACGTTTTCCGGTGTGCTACTCGTTCTTAATGTTTCCTGTTTACCGATTAGAAGATGCACTTTGTTGAAGCGGCATTATCAAATACAGTTGTGTATATTTGTGAGTGTGGAACTGGGGTGTATAATTGTATATATATTGATATATCTTTTATAATCTATATAAATAAAAATGAAACTTTCTAATAGTTTATGGAAAGTGTTCTCGAAAAGTACCGCACAGATTGTTTTGAAAATTTAACAAAACCTTCCATTCCAATAGAAGAGTGTCCATTTTGCTTTTTATCCGAAAAAACGCAATATTTTTCACAAAAAGTGAAGTTTGCATTCCGCTCGACCGCCATTTGCAAATTCAACAAAGCCGAAGGGTTGCCAGATTTCCGAAACGCCTTGACAGTGACCAGACGAAACATGAATGAGGTCGCGTGCCGTGACGTCATAAGTGAGTCGCGTAATGATTTTGCGGCCTTTCAACATTCTTGGGCTCTATATCCGCTCTCAGGAAGGGATGATGTGAGGGAGGAAAGGAGCGGGACGAATGGGGAGGGCGAGGGCGAGAGGAGGGGGGAGGGGGAGAGTCTTTTCTGCCACAGCAATGCGTGGCCGGGTACAGCTAGTTACTGCTAGTATATATATATATAATATATATATATGCAAGACCCTGGGTGTTTGAAACCCCCTCCTAAATGAAATAATGTAGGCTAAAATGAAATAATGCATTAGCTAGAAAGTATTGTCATATGATCAAAAAAATGTTTCGAGGGCAATAGCCTCTGTTGTCATAGACCCTCGTCAAATCTGCATCCTCCTTCTCCTCCTAACACATGTTTCGAAGCTCTTTTTTCCATGTGAAACTTTGCGATAGAGTAGGAGTAGATCACATGTGGATTGTGTAAGCTGCTGAAGTTCTGTAGAATTATTTCAACTTAGTATACACACCGCCAAAACACATACAAGTTGAAGAATGTTTGTACACAATACACATGCATCAATTGGCCGCATATTGTTCGCCAAGGAGGCGGCATTTAAACTGTATGCATTCAGCCAGTCATGCATCTTGCCGGACAATCATCATTGCTGCACCACAGATCTGTGCTTCCATCGCAGATGTAAGCAGTTTATTGTATGGATATAGTCAGTGGCGGAAAGCCCAAAATTTGGGGTATCTCTGGATTGCGTGATGGATAGATACTATCCTGCAATCTCGTTCTTGGTATAATCGGTCTAGGACTGCTTGTGGTTGCAGCTTCTGCGTATAGATGCTCTAGTACGAAATTTACTGCACAGATGGTACTATCCTAGGCTGACTCCTCGAGCCAAGGCCATCCACCATACTGCAGAAGACCTTCAGCAGACCTTGCGATCATTGTGGCATTATTTTTGTCCCAGATACTGGACGAAAGTTTCTGTACAAGCAGTTGATAAATTAGACGTTGCTGTCTTCGCGCTGACGAGCTTTGACTCCTTCGCACCTGTCTATGTTATAAATGCGCTGTTGTGGTGTATTTTCTGTCGTGGGTCCTGTCTGTCTGGAATTGTTGCTCCTCTGGTGTTGCGACTCCCACTTTAAAGGGATCTTTCGGACTCATTTTATGGCCGCTTAAAGTCTGTCGGATTCCACCAGTTTGGTGTGGATTACCCGGGGTAGATTTCTCGAGGGCCTGCTGTGCAAAATTTCTAAATGAGTGACTAAATTAATGAAGTGCAATAAATTGCGCATTGTTATAAAGTCTGTGCCATGGAAGTTAGAAGCGTTAGATTAGTTTTTGAGGACATAATTAATTGTAATAAAAATGATAGTTAATTATGATAATAATTAAAATTATGATAATGATGATAATTATGATTAATGATAAAAATAGCCATACTAATAATATTTGCAATAATAATAATAATAATAACTAGGGATGAATTATTTAAGGGGGCCACTGCACTGTTGAATTATCATTACTGTTGTCATAATTTATGTATCTTATTTTGCTTTATTATTAGTTTTATTGCAAATATTATATTAAACAAGAATCTCAAGGACAAAACATGCAACAACCTCTTAGTGCTCAACCAGGCAGAGAGTGATTGCAAATATAAAATAAATGGATGTAGTGAAAAAGCCAGACACCTGTGTTGACACATCTGTGGTCTGCAACAAGTTGTTTACCGCATTGCTGGTATATTAATCTTCTTTAAAAGTACAGCTTGGTTTCTTGCTGGTGATGTGTAACGTTTGTGCGTTTGTTGAGATTCTTGGCTTGTGTGACTTTGACAACTTGTTGTGAATGTTAAAGTTGTTTCCTCTTCCCTTCCACCTACATTTTTGTGCTAATTAACTGAGTTTAATACGGATATATTTTTTTATTGCCTTGTTGAATATATTAAGCGAGGTGCATTTCTAGCCCTGTGCTGTTCCATGGTAGTTTTTGCGGGATGTTGAATGATAACTAATTGCAACAAATAAAATGATAAAGTTCTGCGACGCTGCCTTTAATACCCTCAGCCTGTTATATACAAGAGCTCGTTGACCTACGGTACAATGGGCATCGATTCACGGTACTGTAATGCAACGCTATGATGCGATGCTCATGATGACACATGGCACATTCTATAGATTGCTTAAGACTTTTCTTTTTGACCGGGCCTGGGTCGGGAGCGCCTCTGAGTAGAACCTTTGAAGGGGCGCTATATAAATCACATAGATAGATAGATGCACGGTACTGTGATGCGTTGCACAGAACTGTGAAGCGCTGCACGGTACTGTGATGTGATGCACGATACTGCGATGCTTGGTACTGTTATGTGATGCACGGTACTGTGATGCGATGCATGGTACTATGATGCGATGCACGGTACTGTGATGGGATGCATGGTACTGTGACATGATGCACGGTACTGTGACACGATGCACGGTACTGTGATGTGATGCACGGTACTGTGATGCGATGCACGATACTGTGATGTGGTACTTTGGCTGCAATGTCATCCTTGTCAAATTTTATCATTTTGTAATGAAAAACATAAAAATCAATTTCAGATCAAATTTGCTATCTACGTACGATCAATGAGTTAATTGCAGACCCGTTTAAATACTTTTTAACGACAAAAATGTCCTTGAGTGCAGTGAACCCACTAGCGTGCGCCATCTGGGAAAAACAGATTTTCTATAGACCTAAGACCAATTAAAAAAACTGATAATTGTTTTAAAGTTGGAATTCTATTACCGACAATCAATCTGCCGACAAAAAAACGATTTTAACTACCCTGATGATGTGTATTATACAATTGCTCTTTTTTAATTTTAACATTAACCCATTACCGACTGAGAATATACAGGAATCCCATACCATTTACTGCATGTTGGTCGGTAAAGGGTTAAATCTGTATGTACTTAGAGTATGTACCTGAGCGCCTCTGAGTAGAGATCTTGAAGGGGCGCTATATAAATTTATGTGATTGATTGATTATTGTGTTTAACTGTAAAATCTGATTGATGTGTTGCTTGTGGATTGCAGGCTGTGGTGTCCAAGGACCACAGTGGATTTCTGTGCGTAGCAGCGTGGGGCGAAGCTGCCCTCTGCAGTTTAGCAACAGTCCATCTGTTTCGTTCTTGAATTTCACCTTCGCATCTTGGTAAGTTTTCAGCTTTTACAAATTTTCAGATTTAGTGGAGGGGGGCACCAGTGAGTAATAATAGTAATAATAATAATAATAATAATAATAGTAATAATAATAAAAGTAATAATAATAATAGTAATAATAATAATAGTAATAATAGTAATAATAATAATAATAATAATAGTAATAATAATAGTAATAATAATAATAATAATAATAATTGTAGTAGGATAAATAGTTATAATTATAATCATAATTAGCAATTTCTATCTAGTGCACAATAGCTGAAATGCTCTCAATACGTGGTTTGTTGCATGATGTTAAGTTACAAAATGTTTCTACAATTTTGAGCGTCCAAAATCAACAACAGTGGGACGCGGTGGTGTAGTGGGTATGTTCGCTGCCTAGCAACCGAAGAGGTGCAGGTCCGAAGCCATCTCATGTCATCGTGTAGGGACCTTGGGCAAGTCCTTCACTTGCAATTGCTCAGCGCTTTGGCGTGAAACTCTGATGCATTGTTCGCTCTGTAGTCAGGAGCGCCTCTGAGTAGAGAGCTTGAAGGGGCGCTATAACAAGTACACATACAAACAAACAAAAAGCAAACGGTTGTTTCAGGAGTGGGAGCCTTGCTTGACACGCATATCTGCATGAGTTTTGTTGTTGTTGTGTATAAAGATCTTGGTCTGTCTTTGTCTGCGTGTGTGTGCTTGCGTGCTTGCGTGTGTGTGCTTGTGTTTGTGTTTGCATGAATGTCAGTCTGTGGTTTTTAAAGGAAATTGTTACAATGTGACTGATATAGCCATTAAAATTTTGCCAGAATTTAATTTGAAAACAAGATGCACAGACTGGTAGGCAGGCAGACAGATAGGCAGACACAAAGAGAGAGAAAGAAGAGGCCATGAACAAAGTGGGACACCTAACGGAGGCTGTGACAAAGAGGGCGGGGGGGATGTGGGAGAGGAAGATGAAAATTCTGAGAAAGACAAGATGATGAATAAGTGAAAAATTGCTTATTGGTTACAGGTGTTGAAGAATAGAAGATAGGAGGGTGGGGCATGGGAGAGGAGAGAGGGGGATGAGAGTAAAGAAGATGCAGATCATAAATGAAATTGAAATTGAGACATTTGATATCAAGAATACAGTCTGAGCCTATGAATAAAAATACATGCATATTACATACATTTATTAATATGTATAATTTGTATATACTATGTATATATATATATATATATATATTGTGGATGCAGTGGTGTGGTGGGTATGTTCCTCGCCTTGCAGCCGAAGGGTTGCAGGTTCGTATCCACCTCAAGTCGCCGCGTAGGGACCTTGGGCAAGTTCTTCACGCACAATTGCTCAGCGCTTCAGCGTGAAACTCCGATGCAGTGTCCGCTCTGTTTTCGGGAGCGCCTCTGAGTTGGGAGTTTGAAGGGGCGCTATAACAAGTGCACATACAAACAAACAAATATAATATATATATATATATATATATATTGGTATGTGTGCTGGCTAAGAATATGTATATTATCAGTTGCAGTGATGAAGTTGAACGTGTGTCACAGCTGTGTGAAGCAAGCATATGATTTCAAAAAGATTGTAGATAATTAAAGATGTGGCTGTGCTACACCATGGAGGTCTGGATAAATATCTATCTAAATAAGCAATGTGGTATTCTGGCTTAACGTATTTGTTCATGAACGCCGCTTATAGCCTTCCCCCGAATGCATGGCGATGCTGCTGAACTGCTGGTGCATTGTACCTCTTCGCGAAACGGCTGTTTTCACCCTTTCAGTCCAGGGATTGAATATAGGATTCCATGGCTACACCTACATGTGTATGCTAGGGGGGTTGTGTGTTTGCGGGTTTGTGCGCGCGCGCATCGGTGTATGCAACATATCATGTACGGCTCCGATACGAATGACTTGTTTTTCGTGTTGGACTGTTGGTTGAACTTTGTTCGTGTTTCCTATGTATACAGTTATTACAGTATGCATACTCTATACAGTACACTATGGGAATTTCTGTCATTTTGGCTGATTATTTTGTACGCGTGCAGAACAATTTGCCCAGTAATGGCCTAGCCTACGCTGCAGTTTACTGTGAGAAGTTAGGGTAGCGAGCTGATTCTGCGTTTCTGTGACGGATTTATGTGTTGAGCCGGTGCTTTGTTTTCGAGTCGTTTTGGCCTACGTGACTATATCTGATCTTTGGCCTTAGTTGTCCTTGGTGTGCGGTGAATGACACTGGTGAGAGGCTGTAATTGTTGTTTGGAACGGTTATTTTGGCTGCTTCGTGCCTGCCTGCCGTGCGCTGGAATTATTAGCTGGCTGGAGAGCGTGTGTGGATGATTATATTCTGAGTGTTATGAGAGGTTTGTAGCGAATTTCCATCATAAGAAGTCATCAAATATTGAAGTTCAGTTTTAATGAGAGTGCCGGTAAGTTAACGTGTGTGTGTGTGTGTGTGTGTGTGTGTGTGATGAGCGTTGTGTGATGAGCGTTGTGTGCTGAATGGACCGTGACTGGTGTTCGATTAATTGCGTATCATGTTATACGCTGCTGCTCTATAATTACATGTAATTAGAGATTGACTGGTAAAAAGGCACATCTGTATGGCCACAATGCCAATATGATTTTGTTTGTCAAGGATACGGAAATTGGAATTTTGTTGCAAAAACTCTGCAACTGGTGTCAATTTAATGTAAGGAGTGTGTGTGTGTGTGTGTGTGTGTGTGTGCCTGCCTGAATTGTGTGAATGGATTCTTGTTAATATGCTTGTAGGTGCCTATTAGTTGGGCATTTATATAGCGCCTGGGTGACACTCCACTGACACCCCTCAAGGAGTGAATCGAGTATAGGATCTCTGCCCTACTATGTCGCTGCCTGCTTCTCTTTCTCCTTCCTACCTATGCAAGCTCTGTAGTGGCCCTACTCCTTGTGCTCCTCGCTTTTGCTCACATCTTTCGGCTGAACAAAGTCTGAGCACTGTCAGTCCCTTTTGCTTGTACCTTCACTGTGCAGAACCTTGCCTTTTCAGTGGTAGGACCCTCGACCTACAATGGCCTCCCCTTGACGCTCCGCTCCCTTTATAGAATTCCTTCTCAGGCATTCCTCTCCCAACTTTCTTTGGCCGTGCTGAGGTTGGGAGCACATGTGAGTAGTTCCTTGAACAGGCGCTATATAAATTCATTTAGTGAATGAATGAATGAATAAGCATTTTAATGAATAGCTCTGTGTTTACGTGATTCGAACAACTGATAGAGAGACTGAGTTGTTGAGATAAGAGCTCTGCTGTCTTAGGTCTGGTGTGTCCCATGCTCAGATCAATGGCCTACTACTTGCGGGGCCTGTTGGGCCATACTTGATCTTGACCTCGTTGGGCCCTATTTGACCTAGACCCCAAACGGTAGAGGCAGCTTATCAGTATGTTGATTATAGATCTGCTTAAGAGTACTCTTAAGGACGCTGGGTCTGTTTGAAGCTGTACTGGTTTTATTCATTATTCATTATTTATTATTGTAATAAATTAATATTATTTATTAGATTATTTTATAATTATGTTATAATAAAAATGATTATTCTATATTATTGTTATTATATATTATTTTCATTTATTGTTATTGTTAGACAAATTTATTTCTTCAGAAAGCCAACATCGGCTCTTTACAACTGTACTGATTTTGTTTATAAATTTAAATTCAAATACTATTAATTAGTATTTTTCACCCGAAGTATAAATAATCCTTCAGGCTATAAGAAACTGTGTTCTGGCGTGGAGTTGTCATCCTCTATCTACCCTGGTGGTTTGGATCATTATTATTATTATTATTGGACAAATATATTTCTTTATGATGCCAACATGCGCTCTTTGAAACTGTACTTTTTTTATTAATTGATTTATTTATTGTTGTTGTTTTTAACCAAGGCACATGATTAGGAATCTCTCAGTATTAGAATAGAATTGTTCATTACCTCGTTCCATGCGATGTCTAATTCCGGTATGTGGCTCTGCCCCTTGGCAAGAGTTATTATTTATCGTTACTAATTATATTTTTCTGGTATTTTTAACTATTACTTTGGCCTGGTCTACCTACAGTCATATATATTGCAACATAGAAAAGTCAGAAAATTCTGGATAGGCAGTAATGAGTCAAAGTTCTGGCAAGTTCTCATGATAGCAATTTTTAATTTAAATTTTACTCCACAGCGTATAATCAGTTTTAATTTTTTTACCTGATAATCGATAATTTATCGATAATATTAATGAGCATATGGTGATTGCGAAATGGAGGAAGCAAAAGTCTGCTTGTTGTACTTTGGTTGTTTTCTTCTTCTCATCATCTCGTGTGCAGTTGTTTCTCTAGTCCACATATATTAATGCGGTGTTTGCCCCACTCTAAAAATACCTGACAAATTGCGTTATTTTGGCCGCCAGAGGGCGGGAGGGGGAGGGAGGGATGGTCTGAGACGATGTTTGTCAGGACGTTGACCCAGCTCCCCTATCTAATTGCCTGCTTGCTTGCCTGCCTGCTGCAGTGTAGCTGGTGCAGTGGAGAGTCTTATCTTGATTTGCATATAATATAGGTTTATTTACACATGGCACTTGAACAACGAGTTTGGTGACGTCAGATGTGTTGATGTGTATATGGTTGGGTGATGGGTGGGTATGTAGGCCTAACTTCTGTGTGTGCATACATATATACACACTTGTTGTGTAGAAACATTTATGTAGCGCCGTTGTTCAGTTCTTAATATGGCTTGTGACAAACATGTGTACAATGTGTGCATAATGTATATTTGTTTACTGTATGATGTTTGTATATATATATAATATATATAATTATATATATATATATATATATATATGACTATATAGATATCCATACATGTAAATTCGGAGGGATTTGTAATTATATATAAGTATATGTTTACTGTATATATAATTATATATATATTAATGTTGAGACATCTTGTTCAATGCTACTACACACACGTGCGTACATACAAACATCATACATACATACATGAAGGTACATTGTATTTATGTCCTGGTGAAAAGTTTGAGCAATTGTTGTCGTTGTGTGGCTGTGTATATGTAGGCCTGATATCTTCAGGGCAAATATTGATGTGCATGGATGATAGACATGATGTGGCCAAGTGTTTATTTAGTTTTCTCCTATTATTCTCATCGTGTAGCGTCATTGTATGACATTGTACATGTAAGAAACCATTGTCTAATGGTGCTTTGTATTCAGCAACGCTAAATTGGCTATGTTATTTTAGCCGCATTTGCTGCTTTTCTTTACTCTACAGAATAAATATTTGTAGTTTAATTTACTTGAGTTTGACAATGTGGTTGCAAGGAGTATGTTTTGTCGTCTATTCAGTTATCAGTTTGTTCATATTACCATGTGGATATATAATTATAATAATATGCTTTCGTTGTAAAAAGTATGCACAGAATATTAATGTAGAGCTTTCTCATTTGTACGGAATGGCCTCCCTCCTTCAAAGCTGCGTTTATTACATCTGACCAATCAAACTTTGTGTTGTAAATTTCACAAGAATTTTTCCTTTTGTCGTGGTTGGGCTGGCTGGGAGCACTCCTGATTAGCTTTCTTGATTGAGCGCTATGCTATTGTAAGTGCGTAGAATGAATGATTTAACATTAAACAAAACATGACAAAGTGACACCAACATAAAGATGAATTAAATTGTAAACAATAAATGAAAGCTATGTAATACTTCAAAATCCCCGATAGGACACGCAAACGAAGTTGAGAGATATGTTCAATCGTAACTGACCTGTCTGTCTACAATTCTATCATGTGGTATACTGTAATATTATGTGAAATAATTAAATCACACATACGCACACAACACACACACACACACGGATAGTTAAGAGTTGTTTTATAGATACAGATGTATGTGTCGTCTATGCCACGTCTTGAAGCTGTGCACTGTGCAGTTAATGTTCGGGCTCTAAACTGTAAAACTCTGCGTGTTGGGTAGGATTAAATGGCCGCCATGTGGTGTTCTGTTTTTCAAGCCGCTTCACAGGCGATCTCCTTTTCTGGCGCCGATGTAACACTACGCGGGCGAGAACCGCCGTTGCCCTATTTTTGACCTCAATATATAGTTTTTTCACCAGTGTGGGCTGTAATTGTAGGGACGGCTGGGCGATATCTAGGTTGGCACGTGGAGCCGCAGTTGCTCAGTGCATTGACCTTGCTATGGCGAGACTAGAGATTATATATATATATATTTATCTATAATTATATATTTACATATATACAATTATATACATGTATATATTTATATACGAACGCTTACGAACGGCGTACAGTGGCGCCGCGAACGGTGGCCTTGTGCGTCGCTGCACGTAAACAGATTTATAGTGGGTGGATGGATGGATGGATGGATGGATGGGTGGGTGGATGGATGGGTGCATGGGGATGGATGGTTGGATGGATGAGGCTATGGACGGTCAGCGATGAAGACGATTATGGTGATGAGGATAAAGTCAGGGTACGGGTATAGAAGTCACGGTGTGCCCAGAACGTCAAACTTTTTGTACTTACCTATGCATATCAACTCAAGTATTCAAACGCGCCTACTCCCAATGTTCTAGAACGACCCTGTGATTTTTTACGAATTTTTTAAATTAACCATAAATACATAGGAATTTAGTATTTAAATTCACTCTATCCATATTATGTACACACATTCCAATGACGTCACACGCTTTGCGTTATTCCAATATTATATCACTATTATAAATGTTTTTTTGTTGCGCATTTTTTTGCAGAGAGTACTTTTAATATAGTTCTCTAATCGTACAGTTAATTTGTTTGCGCATATTTACCCGAGAGTATTTTTAAACTAGTTTTAAATGGAAAAGGGCCGTGTTTAACATAGGTCCATGCGGTGTCGTGCACCGAATGCCCCTGAGCCGAAAGTGGGTGGGTGGGTGGGTGGGTGGGTGGGTGTAAATTTTTGCAGATTTATCGTACAAATAGATAAAAATAACACAAGTAAGATTTTTATGGTTTTTCTCACGTTCAACAATGATCACTGACTATTAAAATGTGCTTCCTCAGTTTCACTAGTTCATAACATTGAACTTCATAATACAGTAAAACGGCGAGCCAAAGATGAATGATGATTGACAATCAACTCCACACTTGTCTTTCTATCGTCTTATTTTCAATACTACTGTTTTAAACGGATGATGTTATTTAACTTGAAATGCAAAGGACATACTCCTAATGAAGTAACAGTCAAAATAGCTATACTAATAAGAGTGGCCTAAGACCTTAGTAAACATAACTTCAAATTTATGAAATAGTGACGATGACTGTTCATTAAAAAATTGTTGTTGCTTTCCATGTTTCCTATTCGACACCGCATGGACCTATGTTAAACACGGCCCTTTTCCATTTAAAACTAGTTTAAAAATACTCTCGGGTAAATATGCGCAAACAAATTAACTGTACGATTAGAGAACTATATTAAAAGTACTCTCTGCAAAAAAATGCGCAACAAAAAAACATTTATAATAGTGATATAATATTCGAATAACGCAAAGCGTGTGACGTCATTGGAATGTGTGTACATAATATGGATAGAGTGAATTTAAATACTAAATTCCTATGTATTTATGGTTAATTTAAAAAATTCGTAAAAAATCACAGGGTCGTTCTAGAACATTGGGAGTAGGCGCGTTTGAATACTTGAGTTGATATGCATAGGTAAGTACAAAAAGTTTGACGTTCTGGGCACACCGTGACTTCTATACCCGTACCAAAGTCAGCCATGACACTCTGCTAGTCTGCTTTGCAGTGAGTGACGGAGAATTTAGTTGAGGGAAATTTATTTATTTTGAGCCCCGAGTTTTGCGCATTGGCATCTTTGACCGAGATATGTTAACGTTAGGAAGATCGATTTAGTACATGAGAGAGCTGGGTTTTTTAAGCATCAGTCATTATTTTCTGTATGGTCGAGTTACTTCCTACTAATGCGCAGCAAATACGGACTTGTGGGAATTATGGTTTTAGCACAGTATAAATAATAAAATGGCTTTTTAGTTAAAGTATTTAAGTTGTTCAGTTCGGTTTATTTTCTAGCATTTTAACGATTTAATAGTTAAGCAGTTTTAATTAATACAATCGAGTCCTTATTTTTCGTTATCCGAAAATGTATTAATAGACAGCCTTAGTTTTATTTAGGCTGCTTTGGTTAAACAGCTTGCAGCGGGCATTGAATCATTGAGGTTTTAGGTCTGAAGAAACATCGTCTGCAAAGATTTTCGCGCCAATTCAATTAGCGTCGCTAAATCACTCGCTATCCTCCTTTATGCAAGCTCGGGACTGGCAATGTCAGAGTGCAAACTGCGGCTGTTGTCGACGGAATTAAAACAACATCAAATACAGCAAGCGTTCGAGCTGCGTCTTTAATGGCGAATGGCCAGTGTTTAATCTAGTCCCTCTGCTGGGAAGCAGTTCAGAGAATGCAATTGTTGCACTTCTGGGTCAAAGCCCAAGTCCATTGCAATTGTTGCACTTCTGGGTCAAAGCCCAAGCCCATTGCAATTGTTGCACTTCTGGGTCAAAGCCCAAGCCCATTGCAATTGTTGCACTTCTGGGTCAAAGCCCAAGCCCATTGCAATTGTTGCACTTCTGGGTCAAAGCCCAAGCAAGCCCATTGCAATTGTTGCACTTCTGGGTCAAAGCCCAAGCAAGCCCATTGCAATTGTTGCACTTCTGGGTCAAAGCCCAAGTCCATTGCAATTGTTGCACTTCTGGGTCAAAGCCCAAGCAAGCCCATTGCAATTGTTGCACTTCTGGGTCAAAGCCCAAGCAAGCCCATTGCAATTGTTGCACTTCTGGGTCAAAGCCCAAGCCCATTGCAATTGTTGCACTTCTGGGTCAAAGCCCAAGCAAGCCCATTGCAATTGTTGCACTTCTGGGTCAAAGCCCAAGCAAGCCCATTGCAATTGTTGCACTTCTGGGTCAAAGCCCAAGTCCATTGCAATTGTTGCACTTCTGGGTCAAAGCCCAAGCAAGCCCATTGCAATTGTTGCACTTCTGGGTCAAAGCCCTAAGCCCGTTTCATTCACTGTTGAGTTTTAAAAGGAGCTGGCTCATCTGATTTTGACAGGGTTCCATAGCGACTTCTCGTTTCTCTCTATTTTACATTCGTCATATCCTGCATTGGCTCTCTATCCTCTATATTCCGGGTCTCTGCATTGGTGTGGCGGACCTGCTGATACTAAACAGCACCTTGCATTCTATGTTGTTGGTCCATGGAATTGACTCCTAATAGAATTACGCTTATGACTTGGGTTTACTCACATGCATTTTAATGCAGCCTTAGAATGGTAATTTTCAGCTGGTTTTGCGTTGCAAGCATTTTGAGCGGTAGCCTTAAATAGGTGCTATCTGAATCTCGGGAATGAATGAATTAACCTATTAACGACATTAGCTTTTGACCTGCTTACACGTTCTTTGGCAAATAGCAAGTAGTTTGTGTAATGACACTGTCAAGATCATTAGCTTCTCCCTCCTCCTTCATCCAGACTTTGGACTAGCAATTCCTGACACCAAGACACGAACAGACGTAGTACAGTGGCAGAGTTTGGGTAATACCGATTTCCGGATTTCTAAATCGCCACTCGAACTCCAAGTGCAGGGCACGAGCTTATTCACGAGCGCTAGGGATGATGATGCTGATTAAGTCGATGACTAAAGAATTGTTTTTCTTCTAAGACCGGTGGTTGGTTACTCAATGTTGTGTATTCCATACCAAGAACACGAATCCGACGTAAACGATGAATCACGAAATGATCCCTTCAATGCACAGTAGACATGAATCACGAAATGATCCCTTCAATGCACAGTAGACATGAATCACGCAATGATCCCTTCAATGCACAGTAGACATGAATCACGCAATGATCCCTTCAATGCTCGGCGAAGAAGCAGTCGTGGTTTAGCTACTACTGTACCAGACCTGCAGTGGCACTTCCTCTGGTTAAATTAAGGCCCAGGTCCGACGGAAGGCCGCGGCGGCGGTGACGGTGAGGCATCGGCCGCAGAGGAGGCGGGCGGCGTCCGGGCCCAGTGTTTACGGTCTTCTTCCTTGGGCCGACCCAGAGTAATAGAAGGCTCTGGGCCGACCGACCGACTGTACTGACTGACTTTTAGGTCGTCCTTCCCGTGGTTCGTCGGCCAGTCTTGCTGTGTCAGACTCCGGTCTGTTTGTGTATGTGTGGACCTTGGCCTCGAAGTGTTGGGGAATCTGGGTCTACATATGGCTTTCATGTATTCCGTTTTTTCGATTGAATGAATAATATATATATATATATATATATATATATATATATATATCACACGCGCGTGTGCACACACACACACACACACACACACACACACACACACATGCACACTAAATCTCGGTCACTCTATCTCTCGCATTAGACTAATAGCTTAGCCAGTTTTTAATGGCTAGGCTATTCCAGTTTTTAATGGCTAGGCTATTAGTCGTGGTAGAAATTGTGTAGAACACTAAGCACTAAGGATTGTTATTGCGGATGCGGTGGTGTAGTGGTGGGTTCGGTGCCTTGGAGCCAGAGGGTTCCAGTTCGAATCCACCTCAAGCGGCTACGTAGGGACCTTAAGCAAGTCCTTCGTTTGCAATTGCTCTTGCGCTTCACTGCGGCTTCAGCGTAAAACTCCGATGCAGTATCCGTGTTGTACTCGGGAGCGCCTCCGAGTAGAACCTTGAAGAGGCGCTATAGCAAATGGAAACAATATATAAAATAAATAAATACTAATTTAGTATTAAAATTGTGCATGATGCAAATTTTATATGAATTTAACAGTTTGTTCTGTCTGTCTGTCTGTCTGTCTGTCTGTCTGTCTGTCTGTCGCGCTGTGTATGTCTGTCTGGCTGGCTGGCTGAGTATGTCTAGAGACTCTAGACTGTCTCGTGTTATTTATATCTTCCAATCTATCTCCGTCAATCTCCATTGTCTCCAGGTGTCGCTGCTGTCGATTGTTTTTCTGTCCATTGCTGCTCTCTGTGTCTGTTGTTAGTTTTTGCTTTGTTTCACTCTATAAGTCTTTGTCTTTCTAGATGTCGTATTGTCAGTCACAGTTTGTCTGTGTCTCTGTGTCTTTATCTCTCATTGCCGCATCTCTCTTTTTTGTCCTTTTTTGTCCGTTTGACAATACTGTGGGGTGTGTCAGTTGTTTGATTGATTATCATTGTCCTTTGTGTGTGTGCGTGTGAACGTCTGTGTATTTGTGTGTGTGTCTGTTTGTTTGTGTGTGTGTGTGTCTGTGTGTGTGTGTTCATGTGAGTTTGTGTGTGTGTGTGCATGTGTGTGTGTGTGCCTGAGTTTCTGTGCATGTGTATGTGTGCATTTGCGTGTGTGGTTTGACGCCTTTTATTACTAAGGGTACAATCAGCCAATAGCCAAACGGATGGAGCAGCAGGTGCTGTTTAGATCAACAGTTCACATGTTTCAGGCTCTACTTTATCCTCACTGGAGGGGGAAGGGGGAGGGGCGAGGGGGCGACCAGCACACGACCTCCAAGCAGCCTTTCATACAGTGGTAGGTGTTTGCTTCTGTGTGTGTATATGTGTTTATTTGTGTACCTGTGCGTGCGTATATGTATGAGTGTGTTTACCTCTGTGTGTGCATGTATGTTGGTATGTGTGTGCATATGTGTGTGGACATCTGTGTGTGTAACTGTGCATGTATGTGAGTGTGTGTATGCATGTATGTGTGCGCTCATGTATGTGTGCCCACCCATATGAGTGCATGCGTTCAGAGGTCAGATCGAAGAAATGCTACCAAGTGTAGAAATTGAGCTATAGCTTCCATAAAATTAGTTCATCATCATTATCATCATCGCATTGCAATAATGTTGGACGTAATTAAATAACAAGTTCCAAGTTGATAGCCTACCCTGTCATAAACAACATAGAGATTTATCTGATGTGTGAATCTCTAATTCAGATATGTTCAATTAAATTGATAAAATTTACAAATTGTGAAGTTCGACCACTGCACAAATTTTTATACTGGATTGAACCCCAAACCCTTCAAAGGCAATTCTCACCTTGGGTATTATTATAGGCAGTTGGGCGGCAGTCATTTCCTCATTGGTCGTGCTGTGCTAAGTTGTTTTCTTCAAGCCCGTCTGAAGGACCTTGGCTGTACATTATGTTTATAGCATATTGTATGCTCGTATATTGTCTGTTTCTGAGGCCTTTAACACGATTTGCGTCAGGTCTCTGCCTTACCGACCGTTGCAACTGCAGATGTTACCTTCGTTAGGCCCACACCATTATATATCTTTATATATACGTGTATATATATAATGTATATAGGCTATGTGTGTGTATATATATTATATATATGTATATAAAATGTATATATATATGTGTGTGTATATATGTGTGTATATCTATATTTATGTATATTTATGCATATTACGCTAGCGAACGTCGTGCTTGGCCTGCTTTTTGTAAACGATATACGAATTCAAAAGCACGTCAGATTGGTCCGGTTTTAGCGCAATCTGTACGGCTTGAGTAGAGCTTTCTGTGTTGATCAATCACTTTGATAGCGAGCGAGAGGCCGTATTTAACTCTCCGTCAAACTGTAGCTGTGGAGGAGATAGTATAGGAAACACTTCGTTGGATTAATTATAAAAGCGGCGTGGATTGGTCTGTACATGGCAAATATCGGTTGGGCTTCTACGTTGGGTAAGATTGTTCGACATCGGTACCAGCGTCTTTTTATTTTAAAGGTAGGATCAAGCAATATTATTCGTCTAAGTTTGTGTCGTAGTCATTGGTTAAGTTTGTATTAATCTTTTGAGTTATTTGTCATTGTAATTGCAATCGTACATTTATATAGCGCCCCTTCAAGAGAACTCCTCAGAGGCGCTCCCGACCTGACACCAAACCATAATCAAAGACAATGGTTTTCAAACGCTTGCGGAAAAGGGGCAAAGAAAGACAAAGAAGTTCATTACGGAGACTAATAGGTAACTTATTCCAGAAAGACGGACCAACCATAGTGCAGCACTGTGGAAGATCGAGCCATAGGAACAACCAGGTCACCATGCGGAGCAGAGCGAAGGAATCTACGGCCTGGAATGGATAGCACAGGTACACAGAGTTCCATCAGATAGGCCGGAGCTTGGCCAGATAGGCAATTACGCATGAACATTAGAATCTTAAACTCAATACGTTTTTGCATAGTCAACCAGTGTAACTTAATCATCGTCGACTCTATAATTTGGTGTTACCATGTATATTGCTCTCTTAAAGCTTCTGTCATGTTGAATTTTTCCCAAGCTGAATAGCGTGACTGTTCTTAGGTTGACTTTTTTCTTGGTGGCCTAATTTTCATTATTATTATTATTATTATTTATTATTATTATTTATTATTATTGCTCCCCAATTACTCAATCCGACATTATCTGCTCTGATTGGTTCGTACTTGATAAATTTTGGATCACCTAAGATTACCTTAATTTCTTTAAAAAAAGATAAACTGTAGGATATATTTTTACATTGTTGGGAACAATAAAATTTGAATTTATGGATACTTATGAGTAAATACGAAATGGATGGTGGCGTTCAATGTATTCCTACTCATCCCTTCGTTTTAGTGAATAAGTATCATGAGCGATGCAAGTATTTGTATGTAGGACAATGGTTTATAACAGCGACGCGAGTATTCTCCATTTAACGTGGTAACAAAGACCGTTGTTGTCGCTCTCAACATTCATCCACGGATGGGACTTGGACGGGTGATACTTGGACGTGCATTTGTCTGTATACGCGTAGCTGTCTTATAGTCGGGCTGCGGAAGCTTTCGACCCGGAAAAAATTGGCAACAAGCTGGAAATAGAATAAAATTAAAGATCAGATAATTATAATACTAGAAAATGGTCCCCAGCCTCTCAAATCTGAAGGGAATTTATTTTATTAGAGAAATTTGAAGGCATAAAATTGCAATGCTATTTCAACGCTGTACCTCGGACATTTTTGTTTTACTATTACCGTCTCAATCACTTATTGATAAACAAGTCAGGTTGCGGAGCCCTGAAAAATTGACAATAATCTGTTTTCCCATAAAATGTTTTATATATAGATTGAAAGTAAATTATCCACATAATATTATAGGTAAAAATCACGCTAGTCAGTGTTTTTAACGAGCCGAATAGTGTAGGCCATGACTGCGGCAGCGCATGTTCGCCGATAGGCCTACCTGGGAATACAGCAAATATCTTTGGACTAGTCATCTTAATGTCTCGCGCGACATTTGCTGTACTCTCCTGAGTTCTGCCGAAAATGCGGTCACAGATAAACTATTGGTTGTGTAATTTGAAAGCAGTTAATTTATTTCTATACTAATAATTATAATAATAGTAACAATAATACCATAATTATGCATGGACAAATGGATGAAATATTAAGGGAAGGGCTTGAATGCATCCTTAACTTCAGTTTGAACAAGCATTAATGGATACAAGCTTCACTCCCCATTTCGAGATCTGGGTTTGAGACGAGTGTCTTCCACTTTGGAACTTCAGTCTGCCATTTTGACCAAATGCACCACTGTCCCAGATGCTTACGGTACAATGAGGAGGTGATAGTGGCACGACATGACACTCTTCCAGGCATCATAGATCCTCTGCCAGCTAAACAGCGTGCAAAGCCGTGCATGGGACAGGCCTTAAGTATAGGGACAACCAGACAAAATGTCAATTTTGGCCTCTATTACCAATCGTTTTGATCGGTCAAGACTGGCTGGTGCCAGTTTTTCTCATTTGGGAGATTGGCTAACTGCCATCTCATACACTTCTTGTGCTCTGCATGAACAATGAGACAGTGCTAGTTGGACTTTGGTTGATCCTTGACCTCGGTCTTCCTCACATGTGTTGATGCGGAGACGCTGTTGTCTCATATGGTCACTATGGGGTGGTTTGTAGGCAATCAGAGGGACACTGCATCATCACTGATTACCACTCCAGCACCATGCTGTCTCCTTGGCTTGACCTCCCTGGATTTTGACCTGACATCGGAACAAACAGGGCAGTTTGGCTATTGGGACTTGATTTGACATATTGCTGGTCTCTCTGACTT
This sequence comes from Lumbricus rubellus, assembly GCA_945859605.1. NCBI lineage: Eukaryota > Metazoa > Annelida > Clitellata > Crassiclitellata > Lumbricidae > Lumbricus > Lumbricus rubellus. The sequence continues at coordinate 14,864,551 of OX243819.1, read as the reverse complement.
GGCTTTTGTTGGCACTGAGAAATTCTTGATTTTACATTACACTCAGCCAATGTCGTAAACACTGATACTGCTGCGGTGTCAAGGACAGATAGCATGCTTCCATTCTTTGCTCTGCAGCTAGACAACAGCCAACTGCACAACTAGAGACCACCATGAGGAGGTACTGGCAAAGGTCTCCATAGTTTATTCATCACGAGCCTTAAACCTACCAATTTCATCATAATCACCAAGAGTATACACCCAATCTTCCAAATTTCTAAGAACTGTTTTCAGAACATCAACTCCCATCTGACGGACCACATTCAGTGATCAATGTAAAGTGATAACTTCTACATCTCCGCGCCTCAAAGGCTGGTCGAATGGTGCCATATACATGGTGTAATTAACAGGAGTTTCTTGGTCCGGTCACACATAAATAACAGGGTTGACAATATGCATGATCTGTCACCTATTAGTATATACTTGTTATTTAACAATTTGTAGTTATACTGGTGCTATTTTGATTTTTGACTGTGTACTTTTTTATATTTTACACCTATCATTCTGAAGAACTGCCACCTTGGTCAAACTGCATACCTGCGAAGAAGTGCCTTTACAGTGATATATTAGAGTTGCCTGCTATTTTCTTGTATTTTAAGTGTGGTATTAATAGCCTTTTGGTGCAGTTTTGTTTGTTTAAAAATGTTGGGGTGGTAGATGTTCAGACAAAAGTTACAACGCTACATTCAGAATTGCTTGATTCTTGTAACCTGGTGATGTGGTGGAGTGGAGCAGCTGTCAAGGCGGGTGTCATATGGCTCAGAATTGGTCGGTGGAGAAGCAGAGAAGTCTGAGTATGAATTCTGCACATGACTGTCAGAAGAATGTTAATGGTTCTGTTCACTTAGTATAATATCTCTAAATTTAATTATTCAATTTTTAGGAATATAGATAAGAATAGGCCTACATATAAATAAGAATGAATAGCCTGTAAGAAAAAACAATTATTTTAAAATATCAAGTAAATATGCCCCTTTCTGATGTTAGATTTGTTTTTCTGTGACTTTGTTTAAATGGCGTGATAATAAGCCTATTCTGCTGATTATTTTGTGAGTAATTGCAACAAAACTATTGTCACAAGAGCTCTGCAGAGATAACTGTATTCACATTCAAGACTGCAATGCATTTTGCCACAAAATAAAAGATTCGGAATGTTTAGACCTATTAATGCAAGGATATAAGAAACTATAAGGCCTAAGCTTATATACCATATTAACGAAATACACAACGAAATCGAGAAAATTAAAATAGTACAGTACTCGGCTGTATTTTATTAATCAGTTTCAGTTCGTCTATGAATGGCATAAACTCCCACGAAAATTGCACACGCAGCTTCTTATAATGCAGATGCAAGCGATTGCGTACGGAACCGGCGAAACAACAGGCTGCTGATTCGGTACAATAACCTCTAATTTCTTTCTAAAAGATGTCTTGTCTTCCGGTAGACTGTCGATTTGAATTATACATTAAAACGAATAATAAAGCATTTCTAATTATTGTCAAAATATAAATGTTTTATTCCGTTGTTTACAATGATATTTTCGGCAACAGCTGACTTTTTGGCTCACAATCTGGCGCGCTAGCCTAGTTTCCTTCCATACATTTTCTCTTTATAAAATAACCCACAGTGAGAGTTGAGTGACCAGGGACCATTTTTAAGATACATTATTATTATATCTTTAATTATTTTTTATTTCCAGGCTGTTGCAAATTTTTTTGGGTCAGTACATTGCAGTTCTTTTAAATGCAACCCGGCTTCGAGATTAAGATATCGCCTTACTGTGAAACCGATACAACGCTGAAATAGTTTATGATTTTATGCCGTCAAACTTCTCTAATAAAATAAATTCCCTTCAGATCTCAGGGGCTGGGGACCATTTTTCGGATATATTATTATCTTAACTTTAATTATTTGTTATTTCCAGCTTGTTGCCAATTTTTTCCGGGTAGTACATTGGAATTATTTTAACGCAGCCCGACTATTAAACGTTAATGTGTTGGTAACGTTCGTGCTTAGTATCATTTCTCGACCGTAGCAGTTGTTCAGTGTGACGTTTAAAAAGTAACTTGGACTTTTTGAGGGCGTATACTTGGTCCAGAACGAGAGGCGCCGACAATATTTTCTCAGCCCAAAAAAGGTGATGGACTTTTTAGTCATTCGGTTTAAGATCTCGTGAAAACCATACCTTTTTTCCCGGCCACAAAATTGACGACCTTTTTAGTCATTCGATTGAAGTTTCGTGTGAAAAGAGCCATTTTAACCCGAAAAAGTTATGACTCTGGACCTTCTTGGGGGGGGGCTTAACCCGTGAAAAGATACCAATTTCATGGTCAAAAAGCCGAGTCTGGGTCTTCTTGTGGGGGGGGAAGGGTCTTAGCCCCCTAACCCCTCATAAACTCTTCCCGTGATTGTGGGTTGCACTTCAATGAAATCTCGGCCTATCGTGTGTTGCACTCCAGAGGAAATCATAAATCTCTCGGTATTCCAGCCTTCAACTCCAGCTAAGTAGGCCTACCTATCATGGAGTATGAGGCCTATATGGATGGAGTATGGAGAACTAACGAGGTCAGTAGCACCACGCTACTCCCGGCATTCCTCTCTCGTACACGTGTTCTCGTAAACGACATCCGATCTCTAATGTATTCATGACGTCGTGTTTCGGCTGCGATTGGTCTATGCGGACCGCGTTTACAGCGAAAAGAGACGATCGCATCGGATGCGCGAAGCTTGGGAGGCTGGACTCTGTGGTTTTACGTTGAATTGTGTGTAGCCGTAAGCGTATGTCGGGTGATGCAATAGTGGCGGCGAGTCAGACGTGTGTGTAAGGGGGAGGAGGGTGAAAAACACTACGTCATGGTTATCCGAATAACTTACCTGATGTTGTTGGTCTGGTGGCATCGTATACAGTACGGATGATCAGGATGGGAAGATAGGCGGATAAAGACGGTTACACGTGTTGACAGGCAGCTAGATACACGTTCAGTTTTGGTCAGTGAGATGTTGTTATCTGGTCAAACTGGGAGAGCTCCAGCACGCCAGTAGGCCAGAGTTTACGGTACGCACAGATTATAATATAAAAACATAGTAGACATATTCGTTAATTTGCTGCGCGTGCGCCGGTGAACGGAGCAGAGCGGGTGGCAATTAGGGGAGTCTGTGAAAAAGGTCACGGAACGTTATACTTTGGGCTGATTAAAAAAATCGATGATCGACAGCTCACAACTTTGCAACCGAGTCACCGTGACCCTTTACTTGTTTTAAAGGTAAGGCTGTGGACATTTTGTCCTGAGTATGACATGCTTCATGTGTGTTTGTGGAGATTGAGTGTTGCATGTATAATCTTTTGTACACGGAGGATTTGTGTTCTGGGCTCATGTGGACACAGGCCTACTTAAGACCTTTGATCAATGTATAGTATATGTATATATCAGCCCTAAATGGTGTCGATACCTCAGTTACCTAGGGCTGACAGGTGTTTCACGTTATATGGCTAGCTATTATAGTTTCCGGTTTCATATTGATTTGACTCCACGAATGGGAAATGATTTTGTTTGGGTTTCTTAAGTTTAATAAAATGGTTTCAGATTATTTTTTGATTAGGTGAAAAGAAAAAGCTAGGTAGACGAATGAAAATTCAAAGAATATGGAAAGAAAAGAATGGGGAGGGGTGGGGTGGTTAAAAAGATTTGACTCGGACGACACGGTCCGTACCTAGGTAGCCTAAATAAAATGACGTGGCAGCTATTGAAACGTCAAATCACCGAATAAATGGGTCAAGCGGTCGCTAAAGAAAAAATGCGTACATTTATTTTTTAAATTGTCGGCAATTTACATGAAGTTTCTGCAATATTTATAAAAACGCGACCGCGAATATTTTCGTGACGAGGTAAAAGTAATGTTGACGCTTCTTTGATCATTATCTGTTATTGAACACCGAAAGCTGGAACATTGTAATCGATAACAATCTTACGGTACCCGATGTTTTTTCCCCTGTATTGATGAGGCCAATATCGGCGTGCGTCCTTCGGTGCGGCCCGGCGTCGGCGGTGGCGTCGTCGTCCGACCGGTTACTGGACCACCGTCCAGGCGTTGCTCCTGCCAGTGAACGCCCGGCCCGGCCCCGCCTCGGCCGCCGTTCAGAACAACAGCACTCGATGCAGATATGCTGCCGCCGCCTCTACCGTGTGTGGTTGTTTACACACCGGGTCTGTCGGGCGGCTTCTGCGAGTGAGGGGACCAGAGGAGGGGCTGGCTTGCTGGCTGGCCGAGAGAGAGCTTATATGGAGGCCGTAGAACCCTGGCCGAGCAGCAAGGTTAGAGCTGTGGAGTGTGGAGCTGTGAGTTTATCTGCCGCCCGATCGAACGAGGTCCGTGTCGGTATTTTCGTTTGCTTTTACTGCCAACATCACGCGATCTCTGTGCGTTGATTAACCTGAAAGTTTGTTCATGCACAGGCATATCACTTTCCGTGGATCGTATATGTAATGTGAGCGTGCATAAGTTTTGCTATCTGTGTATGATTGTGTGTATGTATGGAGATCATGCTTCATGATTACAATGAATTGAGGTCAATCTGCGTTGTGTCAGTTTTAAATTAAACGATTTTTATTATTATTTCCCCCCACAGTATTTATGATCCCACAGGGACTTCATTACTAACTACTGTTTAAAAACTGGTCCAGAATTGTACCTATTATTAATATTATTATTTATTTCTTTCTTTTATTTTTTAATTCCTCTTTTTCTGTAGCACCCTTCAAACTCTATTCAGAGGCGCTCCTGACTGCAGCATGGACATCGCATCGGAGTTTCACGCCGAAGCGCCCGAGCAATTGCGAGTGAGGCACTTGCTCAAGGTCCCTACACAACGGCTTGAAGTGGATTCAAATCTGCAACCCTCCAGCTACAAGGCAACGAACATACCCACTGCACCACCGTGCCACGCAATAATAATTATATTGTTATTTTATTATTATTATTATTATCATTATTATCATCATTATTATTATGTACAGTGATGTATGTGTGTTTTGATTGTGTAATGGATTCCATGATAGCAAAGATCATTAGCGTCACCCTCCTCCTTCATCCAGGCTTGGGACTGGCACCAAGGCATGCACGTTTGCGATGGTGCAGTTTAGTTTGTATGTGTGCAATTTATATACAGCAGTATACCTGCAGCATTTAAGTTTGTGTGTTTGTGCGGTTCCTTTATGACCAGTCTTTGTCATGGTTCATTGCCTACGTTGGCAATGGGAGGTCGTTGGTATTTGACAGAAGGCAGCTGGCTATGTGCAAACATCAAACCTTCCCAAGCATGTACATTATGCGAGACACCTATTTGAACTACAGACCAGAAGAAAAACTGTTTGTGTATGTGTGTGTTTGTGCATTGTGCGTATGTGTGTGTGTGTGTGTGTGTTAAACAACTCTGAGTCATTTCTGTCTATGTGTTTCTTGTGTTGGTGTATTTTTAACTTGCATAGATCCTTGATTTATGGATTTGCTTAGCATTGTGTATGTGTATATACGGGTGGTGGGGGTGGAAATGGGGTATGTAATTGAAATTGAATTGACTATATGCGAGATGCATATTTATTGACTAAATACCTGTTCAGTGAATTACTATTCAGTGGAGGAATAAGAACTCTGTGGGGAGTTTCTCTGAGATATAGAAAGTCACTAACTACAGTTGTTTGCCCCAAGGAACGTACGTGTATACAATGGTGTAGTGTAAGTTCTCATTTCTCTGTTTGTCAGTCTTTTCGGGCATTGGCTATGAGGTTAAGTTCAAGAATTAATTCTGTTTGAAAGGCATTCTCCACTACGCCTTTTTCTTTAATGGCTCGTTTTAGGGGAGGGGGTAATGCTTGATAGTGTAGTTTGTTAGCGCACTGGACCGTTTATTTAGAAGTGGGGTTTCAGATCCACCCCATAGCAGAAAATTTTTGTGGAGATTTTTGCTCAAGTATATGCCCCTTCTAAAGCCAACTCAGCTATGATGAGTACCCCAACCGTACACTGTCGGTGGGAAGATGAGACGGTGAGGGAGAGGATTTGTCATCCGACCTCATATATGCTGAGGCTGAGAAAATGAAGTCGCTAACACTTCATACCCATGGCTTCCTCATCAGGACTATTGCTTTTAAGCAATGGCACTTCTCTGGTTTCTACGAAAAGCCGTCGAATATTTTTTGACAAAGTACAGGATCCTGTTGATCTTGCACTGCAACAGATACGGCTATTATTTGTCGTGTTGTGACCATGTATTATTTGTCATCTTGTGACCATGTATTATTTGTCATGTTGTGACCATGAGATTGGTTGGTGGCTGGTGGTTGCGTGTGGTATACGTGCGGGGACTAATGCTATACTAGCAGGTGATGCGTGACAGATATGTTATGCAGCAAGGAGCCAGGCCTCCTCACCTTGACCATTCTGAGCATTCATCTTAGCATTTGTGTATCTATCTACCTATGTTTGATTGTATTTCCAAATTTGTGTCTTTGTATATTATATGCTTATGCATATAATGTGCTTTTGGCTACAATGCATTTCTTTGTACAATGTACATGTATGCTTGGGCGTATATGTGGCGGTGTGCGTGTGTGCGTGTTTGTTGTTTTTCAATAACATTTTGCGCATTGAGTAGTCTATGTGTCCTTGGGTTTTAAATAGCCTCCGGCGCTCAACTTATTGCACCAGAAGCTTAAACTCACATCTCTATGGTGTTTTTCAAACAGCCATGTGTCCATTCTGTCGCTGTACAGTGTACATCATGTCATTGCAATATGCCGGATATTACTGACGCTAATATAGCCTCAGCTTATGTATAACATTGTATTTGTGTGGCAGAATGTGAAATATATAAATGCCAACACAAAACACACACCTTGACACACAGAGACTCGCACATCAGTATGCACGGCATTGCATGCATAGACGTATGATATGTATACATGTGTATCAAAACATCGGTAGATATACACATGCAGGAGAAAACACGCATGCGCACACACGCTCACGAACACGCACACGCACGCACGCGCACACACACACACGCACACACACATAAGCACACTCTTGCAAACACATACATAGCACACATACAGACACACACCCACGAACACACATGCACACACACACATAAACACACGCTTGCAAACACACATACATAGCACTTGTTAGTAGACATAATTTGCATGCATATTTAAGCATACAGACGCATAAATACAGAGAGATATATGTATACAGACAGACAGTTACTCATGCACACAAACGTACATGTGCATACTCGCACATACAGATGGACATCGAAACACGAAGATTCGCACACACACACAGCGCACAGGTGTAAAACATGCAGAGAGATGTTTAATGTGCAAAGGACCTTGACAGATATTTGTTACTGCATGACGTTGATAGCTTTGAAGGTATGCAGAGGTCAGGAAAGTCTGCATTATATTTGAAACCTGGCTGTATCCTTCTTCATGTTGGATTTTTCATGCCGTTCTGTCTGTCTCTGTCTGTCTGTCTGTCTGTCTCTCTCTCCTCGCTTTGGCTGTAAAAACACATCATCTCTGAACACGTCATTAGCTTCATCATGTGTTGCCATAGGTGACGTATGAAATAAATGTGTCAGTTTTTACCAGTTTTACGATGGCCTCCAATTCCACATTTTATCATTGCACATTTCACTGTGTGCAAAAGGAGCTTGTTAGGTAGTGTAGCACAGAGGGGGATTTCTGGGTTTTTCCATGAGGAGTTAGTTATACTCATCAAAATCTCGTGTTAGAACCGTATGGTAACATTGGTATAAAGCCGATGGTGAAGGTATGGTCTGTTCGGGTCACGCACCATCATATGGCGTAGATAAAAAAAGTCGCAGGTTCTTCGGCGGTGGCTTTTGTTTGACGTTATTGGCGTCCTTTTCTCTTTGGACTTAAGAAGGGACAGGCTCTGTGGTTTTCTGGGTTTATGGTCTTCCGATATGAGACATTTGGCCAGCAGGAGATTGACCTCGGCGGCTTCAACGGTGCCGTAATGCACTGCGCTGCCGATTTGCGTGCTGCATGAAGAGGAGGAGGAGGAGGAGGAGAGGAGGAGGAGGAGGGAGAGGTGGAGGAGGAGGAAGTACTAACCACGGCGTCTCTGCAGATCTTCGAATGCGGTCACAAGTACTCGTGGCAGTCTGAACACCGTGTACATAAAATGCGATGACTGGCGAATAGGGGGGGGGGGGGGGGGGGGGGAGGGGTGAGGGGTGTTCCTGCAGGTGTAAGTGAACGCTAAAGAGAGGCGGGGAGAAGGCCCAGGCCTGCCAGACAGTGAAAAGAACGCCCATTCGTTCTCATGCTGTGCTGCCTTTAAGTTGTCCATTTATAAGGTATTTTATATAGATCTGCATCTAGGCCTTATGGTTCAGAGCACATGCGAAGGCGTGCTTGCATTTGATTTAAATAATTTCTGCTGTTCACAAGCGGACTAAACTCGATTTTTGCTTGTCTTCTTAGAGAGTTTTTGTTGAGTTAATTTTGAGTTGTTGCTGTATTGATATGGTAATTTTTTAACATGGTATTTTACAATATGGTTATTAGCCTGTTCAATGGGAGGTGATGGTGTGGTGGTTTGGTGCATTGTGACCGGAGGGTTGCAGGTTTGAATCCACTGTTCTAGCGATATTGGACAGGTTGCTCACCCATAATTGTTTCCTTTGCTTCTATAGGTCAAGGACGTTTCAATGCTGGATTCACAGTCCGACTGGGGGCATCTTGACCTAATAAATGACGAGTAGTGAGATTAGACAGGCATTGTATTCTGATCAACTAATCGTGTGACACACCCCGTGTGGAGTGGGCAACATTAAATAATTATAATTATTATTGTTATTTTGTGATGATTTGTTGTACTAATTTGATGTATACATGTTTTGATCGGCAGTATTGTAGCCAAGGACAAATTTGCCACTTGGGAGCAATATCCAGAAAACATGGTCTAAAAATATTACACGAGTTCGTTTTAAAAAAATCAGAAATTATTTATTTTTGGGCGGTTTGAACCCGTAAACCCAACCCCTAACTGCTTGCATGCTACGTTGGGCAGTAGCCTATAGCTAAAATATTTTGTGGTTTTCCATTTTGGGGGTTTCTGGTGAAAACGACCACAGAATACATAGAATTAATTAAAATATTCTGAAATTATTCATTGGAGGGGTTGGACCCGGGAACCCCCCCCCCCCTCAAAATACGTCCTTGACTCTTGCGTAAACAGATGACGACGACGATAGGCTGCCATGCATGCATAAGCTGCACATGCGCGTTGAATCATTTCTTCTCCTGACCAATAAACGACGTGCTGCTGTGCGTTGCGTCAGTCACGTTCGTTGCGATACTGCTGCTGCTGCTGCTGCTGTTGCTGCTGTTACCATTGCTGCTGCTGTTGCTGCTGTCATTGCTGCTGCTGCTGTCGTGTCGTGTCCTGTTATATACGCGTGCAGCCACCGCGAGCATCATCATTGTTGCTCGGAAGCTGAATTGTTGCGAGATGTCGAGAGAAGATATTTTCTTTGATGGATGCTGAGCGGCGGCGATGGCGATGGCGTGTGTGACAGCTGTAAACAACTAGAAAATTGAACGGTAAATAGACTGACTAATATATTATTAGTGGCGTCGTTGGGCATCTGGACCTGCCGAGAGGCAGCTTACCTAAAGAAGAGAATATATTATTTGATGAAATGCAGTGCAGTAGGTATGGTTATTATGTAAAGGTTAGGTAAGGCATTTGCTCAATTTATCACATTTATAAGGTTTTATAGTGGTATACATGCGTATGTATGCATACATATAATATACATACATGTGGGGCGTGATGGTGTAGTGGTGGTGTCGTTACCTTGGAGCTTAACGGTTCCAGGTTTGAATCCACTTCAAGTCGCCGTGTAGGGACCTTGAGCAAGTCGTTCACTCGCAATTGCTCATGTGCTTCGGCGTGAAACACCGATTCAGCGTCTGTGCTGTAGCCGGGAGCGCCTCTGAGTAGGGAGCTTGAAGTGCGCTATGGAAATGGAGAAATAAATAAAAATAAAATAAAAACATACGCAGATACACACGGCATACATTCATTCATTTCATTAATTCATTTAGAAAATTTAAATAGCGACGCTACAAGAAGACTACTTGGAGGTGCTCCCAGCTCAGCCAAAAGATAGGTCAATAACAAGCTGCCGGCTGAGTAGAGTTCACACGTCGGAGGTGCCGCATACATGCATGCATACATACTTGCATGCATTTATGCATACATGCATTGCATACATTCGTAAGTCTTGCATCTCGTTAGCGCCTCAGCACTTCAACGATGTCGGTGTACTTGAACCGGATGGGAAGCCAATGCAGCACAGGGTTTAGGTGTTGAGTAATCCTCCTTCTGCTCGAGTCCGCTTCACTGTTCAGTAGTTTTGCTGTCTCCACTCCCATCTCAAGAAATCCCATTCTCATGATTTTTAAGTAAGAGTTTTTAGACTTTAGAACTGGCCGTAAAATATTCTGATTTTAAGTACATGCTTGACATTATTCTTAAAGGAGGCACAGAGCAAGTGCTCACTCAAGTAGACACTCGTTCTGCCTTTTTAAGCTGTGTTATTGTGGCCTCATTCTTTTTCACCAGCTCAGACAAGTGCTAACAAAGGTACAGCAGCACTGTTCAGATGTAGGTTTGCTCCGCCTATAGACGAGACTCGTAGTTACAGCTGTCTGACATTTAGACTTCTAAGACTTCACACAATTGCCATGGTTTTTCATATACTGACTTTGTGCTAGATTTTTCACAATCATATTCTACTCCAATTTTAATACACACACGCAGATGCACACGCACAAGCTCACACACACACACACACACACACACACACACACACACACACACACACACACACACACACACACACACACACACACACACACACACACACACACACACACACACAAACAAACAAACACATGTTGCAATCAATCTGTACTCCTGGGTACAGCTACATGTACATCACCATACAATGTACGGTAGTCAATCTATTGAAGCCATAGGATGGCAGGTGCATGATTAATTTGATGTTTAAGCAATCGTTTATGGTTGAGGATGTAAGACGGGCAGTTAAGACTGCCCGTAATGTAATGCAAAAGACGCATTAAATGCATGTCCAGAGAGTCTTTGTTATGTGTTTGTGTGTGTCTGTATGTATGTTTGCATGTATTTATGTGTGAGGACACATAGTTGTATGTAAATGCCTTCAAGTTCCTCTGAAGAGGCAGTAATTACCCGTAAATGTAATTAATGTATTGTGTATCAATTGGCTTTCGAGTGGCGCTTTAGAAGTTTGGAGATTATGATTACAATTACAGTTGTTCAAATCTGTCTGTGGGTTAGTAGCAAGGCAAGTTTAGCTACTTGTGAACTGTGATGGTGTTTCTTATGCTATACCAAGCCTGATCTTTGCCTGGCCATTGACCCCAGGCAAAGATGGCCTCAGCATGAAATTTTTATGTAGCTCTGGTGGTCTTTCACAGTTTGGCCTCAACCTACTCCGTTGACCTTGAGCTATGCGGCTTTATCTTTCCGGTTCTGATGTGAGCTTTTGTTATAACTCAGTGACCTTTACATGACGGGTTTAAAACTGGAGTTTTCGCACCTGGCGCAATGGACATAACCTTAGTCGTGGCCGCAACCTTGACTCAGCTGGGTGACTTCTATATGCCAGCTTTTCTATCAGTTGTTTAAGGCAGTAGAGGATGGAAAACTGTAAATAATTTATTGTGCGTCCGTTTTTTTGTCGAGTTTGTTCGTCTCTAGCCAGACAAAAAATACCCAGTCTGTTGAATATACTCAACTGTGAAGAAGACCTTGCTGTCCTTGCAGTTCCATTTTTCAGTTTTATTCTTTAACCAAGTGCTTGCAAGACGCTTGACCTGAATATCAGGACACATATTGTCTGGTAAATGTGCAACTGCCAATGTTAGTGTGACCCAAAGACCAATAATATACTACATATGGCCAGACATTATTTTGTGATTCTATAGTCATTAGACAAGTTCGTGTTACTTTAGGTATATACAAAGACTCAATGCATGAGTGCCATAGTGATACTAATGTCTGATGCTTTGTAGACTCGTAGGTTTTACAAGTAGGTGATACAAATAACGATGAGAGTCATGGTACTTTTGTGTGTAAGAAACAAGCACATTCATTGTGGAGATGACAATATGGAAGATACCGGTATTATGTTGGTAGGGTGCAGTGGTGTAGTGGGTATGTTCGTGACCTTGCTGCTGGAGGGTTGCAGGTTCGAATCCACCTCAAGCCACCTTGTAGGGGCCTTGGACAAGTCCTTCACTCTCCATGCCAGTGTGTTAGCCAATGACAAATGTGCTACCGGGTTCCCTCCCCCCCCCCTAAAGACACGTGATAAATCCTGAGCACACTAGTGGCCAGTTGTATGTTGGTGTGTTGGAGATAATATTGTCAGGAGATATTGTGAATGGCTGTGGACAATTTTCACGGTCGTTTATGCTGCTGTCCGCTAAAGTGTTACACTGTAGGGGTACGGAACACTCAGTGTATCCACGAATTCAGAGACTTTTGTTGGCGGAGACGATCTTTCTTGATACGTGCATTCGACACATTTGTCTGGCAGATCCAGGTCACGTCGGTAATTATTACAGAGCATGCAATGCATGCATACCACTTCTTTGAAGATGTTTATTGGACAAGAAAATCACCGGTTATTTATCGTCTGCGCTACCTCACACTTTCAATGGTCTGCGGTTGATAGACGTGTGTGCGCCACTGGCGACAGCGGCTATTAATCGCCCGGGCAACTGTTTTTTGCATGGGGTTGTATATAGGTGACTTGTCAAGATGTATGTGTGTTTGCATGGGGCAATGTGGTTGCATCCATGGATGGCTTTGTACTATGCGTGTGTGCGCGCACGCGTGTGTATGTGCGTGTGTTTGTCACAACTCTTAAGAATTAGGTTATGCTTTTGTTGCGATGTGTGATGTTGTGTTTGCATTCAGCCAAACTATCCACTAATGCCATCACATGAAATGCCTGTTAGCGATGTATTATAGTTAGGACAGTGGATCTCTTTCGATATAACTTTTGACTTCAGTTTCAGACCTCTGTATTTATTGTGTTCTTTCGAAGATGGTAAAAAAATACGGTTCAGTTGCACTTTCAACTGCTTTCGTTTAGAACTGTTTTCAAGCGGGATTCAATTCCATTAAAAAACGTTTCGATTTCTTTGCTTTTCAGAAGATGAGATCCCGTTGAAAGATTGACTCCACTGCGAGTTTCAGATTTCAAATTAACTGCGAACTCCGCACCTGACCGACTTCTGACAACATTTTGAAAACGTTTCATCTCGAACTATACCTACTATCCGCCAGAAGAATAGATATCGAGTTTTCACTTGCGAGCCAATTCAGGACTCCGCATTTTAAACTCGTACCATCGGATCACGAACACAGTACTAGACACCCTTCGTTCGTATTCAGTTTCGATTTTCCAACCTTGCGCCACGAAAACAGATTTCTGAATCGTCCTCCCCCGCATCCATCGTCTTTTTCTCGCCTCGTCTCATGGGGCGCGCAGAATGCTCAAGTGACTCGTAATCGATTGCGATAGTCGATAAACGTCGTCGAACCGCAGATCAACCATGTGGGACCCCTACGCGAACGAGCCGATGGGGGTGTCAACCCACCCGGAGCCGACCCTTATGGACTGCGGATCGCTCTTAAAGTCGCCCTTGAACTTGCAGTCCGATGATGCTGAGGGCATGTCCACTAGCTCCTCCGCTACTCCAACGGGAATGAAGCCGGGAGAAGATCTGTGCACGATATGTGGAGACCGTGCGTCCGGCTATCACTACAACGCACTCAGCTGCGAAGGCTGCAAAGGTTAGACGCGTGTTGCTGTTTTTTGTTTTGTTTTAAAAGTTGCACGACATAGGTGTGATGCAACGTATTGCTTTTGTGTGCTCTCATAGGAGTAGTAATGGTGGACTGGAAACATCGGTGTGGCTAGACGAGACGGCTTATACATGGCGTCGTTAAAGCATGTTTATTGTGGCATGCTGTCAGACAGCTTTGTTTTAATGGCACTACTCTGATGTGAAGACATTTATTCGTGTTGTGATGTCTGCTAGAAGCGGACACTCGTGTGGCTGTAACGCAAATAGACGGACTGCTTGGTATCAAAACATGGTGTTTTCTAGTACTCGGTTTTCTCATATTACTTTAAATAATGGTCTACAATATTGTCTGGTTTTTAGGCAACCGCGCTATGATTTATTACCAGACAAAAAATGCCTACGGTGGTCATGGCTATAATAAATGGCTGGTGACGCATTTCATTTTAAAAGCTGTGTTCTAACCGAGCGTAATTTTATTGGCGCCCTGCTGGCTGAAACGTGTTACTACGATGCACATCTTTTTGACACATAAATCACGTATGCCCAGAAAATAGGAGCTATATAATGGTATATATATACATGTATATTTAACATATATTCATAATATTAATATAAAATTTGCCAGAGCTGTAATACATGATCACATGATCTCTGATATTAAACATGACTGACATCTCAAGGACAACGTTCTGCGTACGCCGTACAGGTTCAGATGTGTGTACATGAGACTTATGTGATGTGCCCAGCTGTTGTTGAGACTTTCAACTGTGTGCTACAGGTTCGAATCTCGGTGTGTGCTACACAATTATTGGCAACGTGTTGTCAAGCCATTTGAACAAAGGTTGACCTGGTGCTAGGCTTATGTTGTTGTCGTCGTCAGCTCAGGGAATATGAGGGACTCTTGCTCAAGGTCCCTGCGCAGCGACTTGAGGTGGATTCAATCCTAGAACCCTCCGGCTCCAATTCACCGAACCCACCGCTACGCCACCACGCCCCTTTGTTAAGGTTAAGAATATGATGGTACTAGCTCTTCATAAACATGGCTGCCTCTTGGCTTGCTCAAGGAACTCGTCAGATTCTTCTTCTTTTACATCCGGTGTTACGAGGATGCGATGTTACGTTGATACAATGTTACGTTGATGCGATGTTATGATGTTACAATGATACGGTGTTATGATGATACAATAACACTGTGTTACGATGATACGGTGCTACGATGATACAGTGTTACGATGATAAGATGTTACGGTTACAACATTAAACAGTGAGGTTGAAGTGGTGAACACTGGCTTGACCTGCAGCTGCTAGAAACCAGAACTTCGTATACACGCCAATTAACCCGTGTTGAACTGGGATATAAAGTGAGGACACTGGTCATGAACAGTGGTCGGTAGGGCGATGTGACCTGACTACGTACATGCCCTCCTCATATTTGCTGAAATTAAGTAAATGAACTTGGTAACACTTGATACTGTTGCCTGCCTCTCGAGGTATATTGTGATGGACTGATGAGGAGCCACTTTGCATCTTCTTATCCAGACGTTAAGAACATTGAAGTGCCTTTGCTCGTTGCTATACTGTTGCTGTAACTGAACGGCACAGTAGTTTGCTATGCACAGTGTTCTCTCTCTAGTGCTATTTTTCGAGAACGTCAGTGAATGTACAATTCAGACATTGATTCTGCTCGTGAGAAAAAATGTACTCACGACTGTGGGTGCGTGGCTTTTGACGACACGAGATATAAATCCATACTATCTCCACACGTGATGTATTCGTGATGTTTTCGCATGCTTTCCCGTGACATCCAGGCTTCTTCTAGACGTGCAGGAAACCAATTGAAACCACAATTGTAATTTCATCATCATCATTGTCATCACTTCCTGACACTAGCTGTTTTGCGCTGATGGTTATGAAATGATTATCTCCGCTGTCCTTGGTAATTT
Source organism: Lumbricus rubellus (assembly GCA_945859605.1). Taxonomy (NCBI): domain Eukaryota; kingdom Metazoa; phylum Annelida; class Clitellata; order Crassiclitellata; family Lumbricidae; genus Lumbricus; species Lumbricus rubellus. Next base: position 14,848,607 of record OX243819.1, on the reverse strand, counting down.
ATCAAGTCCATTGTTCCATTCCCCCCCCCCCGAATGCCAGTCCAAGTGATGTTAGGTCCTTGTTCCATCTTGAATGACCTTCCTTAAAGAAAAATTTATATTGGATTTTGGACCTAGGATTTTGTGCTATTTGAAAACATTTTGACATTGATTGGATATAGAAATTATGTACGTTTGTTTATTATACCATACCATGTCTGTACACCAAAATGCAGATAGCAATTAGTATATTAAAGAATATTCTTTTCTTTTCTTTAATATCGTATCTTATCCTTCAAAAATCTGTGTTTATGGTATCTGACCAATCAGATTTTGTTTCATAATAAATCTCTCAAGTCTGCTTTTTTCCAATGGTTGGGCTGTGGGAGCCCTTCTGAGTCGGTTTCTCGAAGGGACCCTATATAAGTATGTATGTGCATTTGTTATATAGTGCCCCTTCAAGAAAATCTACTTAGAAGCGCTCCTGACTACAGCACGGACACTGAATTGGAGTTTCACGCCGAAGCACTGAGTAATTTTGTGAGTGAAGGACTTGCCCAAGGTCTCTACACGGCAGCTAGAGGTGTATTTGAACCTGCAACTCTCCGGCTGCAAGGCAACGAACATACCCGCTACACCATCGTGCCCCACAAAGTCCATAGAGTAAATGAATGAATTTATAGTCTGTAACAGACTGCAACTTTGGGTACAGAAAACGTGTGTTCAGTCAAATCATACGATATTTAAAAAATATTATGAGGCACAGTGGTCTAGTGGTGGCGTCGTTGCCTTGGAGCCGGAAGGTTCGAGGTTCGAATCCACCTTGCCGTGTAAGGACGTTGGGCAAGTCCTTCACTCACAATTGCTCAGCACTTCGGCATGAAACTCCGATGCAGTGTCCTTTCTGCATTCGGGAGTGCCTCTGAGTAGAGAAAACTTGAAGGGGCGTTATAACAAGTGCACATACAAAAAATTAAAGGAAGACTTCTACCCGGTAAATAGAGATTGTGCCATGGCCCACTTCATAAAAATTATGGCTTGGCCCGGTGTCCAACAGACCCTGCCTGGCCCGCCTCAAATCCTTGCTGTTTTGCATCCAAAACCTAATGGTTGCACGATAAAAATATGGCGTTGACCATGAATGGCCACATGCTACATTGACGCCATTAATACTGTTCAGAAGTGTTCACATTTGTAGCAATCGCGTGCCATTTGACGTGCGCCTAATGAACTGTTAGACATTTTAAAATGCCAAACATGCAAAATGAACTTTAGACGTGTAATAATTTAACAAATTGCACCTGCAGGTTTTACCTAATAGTAAAAAATATATGAGTAGTTTGCTCATTATTATTATTATTGCTATTTTTTTGATTGCTCTTAGGTATAACCTAGTTCTATTCCAGGTTGTAGTTCAGTTGTCGTTCTCCCGTCAGCATGAATGGATGAGTGAATGAACGAGTGAATGGACGGATGAATGGATGAGTGAATGAATAAATGAATGAGTGAATGAATGAATGAGTGAATGAATGGATGAGTGAATTCATGAGTAAATGGACGGATGAATGGATGAGTGAATGAATGAATGAATGAATGAGTGAATGAATGGATGAGTGAATGAATGAATGAATGGATGGATGAATGAATGAATGGATGGATGAACGGATGAATGGACGGATGAATGAATGAATGGACGGATGAATGAATGAATGGATGGATGAATGAATGAATGGATGAGTGAATGAATGAATGAATGAATGAATGAATGAATGAATGAATGAATGAATGATGTAGACTGTAGAGTCATGATCAGCATCTGATGCAACTAGTAGTTCTAAGCAAAGCGACTGATGTTATTATTCACTGTGTGCAATGGGACATCTTTGATGATGACCGACCAGTGCAGTGTAATTCAGTCAAAGAATCAGGGCACTCTTCTTTGGTGCCAGCTGGACTCCTAGATGTACCGTCGTGTGTGTGTGTCTGTGCGTGCGTGCGTGTGTGTGTGTGTGTGTGTGTGTGTGTGTGTGTCCAGTCGCACGTACTGCGCCTTGGCCTCGATCGGCGGAAACCAACTTGATGACATTGATGCACTTGTGAATGGTGCTGGTAGGAGGCATTTCCGTTGGATCGATCGATTATATGGAATACAACTGGTAGTTGCTGCGCCAATATATCTGCTCTCTGCCATGCCAGTGTCTACTCTTGCCACACTAGTGTCTACACCTGTCATGCAGTGTCTTGTCATTGCCATGCCGGTGTCTATTCCTGCCACGCTAGTGTCTAAAACTAGCATCATGCAGTGTCTTCTCTTTGCCACGCCAGTGTCTATGAATGACCTCCCTCCCACTAGTAAGATCTTATTGGGTGTGTCATCTTCAGCCCTTCGCTACTTGAAGTATTTTTTTATTTCTTCGTGGCTGTCACGCGGAGAGCGCCTCTGAATAGCTATAGTCTGTAAGAGGCGCTTTATAAATGCTCATATACCATACCATTCCTGCCACACTATAGTGTCTAAAAAAACTGACATCATGCAGTGTCTTGTCATTGCCATGCCAGTGTATACTCCTGCCACACTAATGTCTACACTTGCCACTACACAGTGTCTTCTCTTTGCCATGCCATGTCTACTCTTGCCACATTAGTGTCTGCACCTGCCTTACAGTGTCTCTTCCCTTCGCCTCGCCGTGTCTGCTCTAAGTTTCAATGCCGGTGTTGTAGCTTCGCCACATTAATACCGCTTATGCACTCTGTCACGTAAGTACCAACTCTTTGCAAACATTGCCTTACTGAGTGCGGTTGGGACTTGAACCAAGTGCTTTGTCGCTTGACATGAAATGCTCTTAAGCGTTAATGTGATGCGGTGTGATGTAATGCTAATCACACTGCACATGTAGTATTTATTTATAGAATAATGTGTGCTGTGTAATTTAATCAAGATGTCCTATGGGGCCAAAATCTTTATGTTGGTGTGTTTCTAATCGGCCAGTTGGTCATGGTAGTACAACAAAAGGCCATTATGTCTTTGGTCAGCTTTTCAAAGGTGCCTCATTGTATTGTATATTATATTGTATATATTGTATTGTGTTTTGACCATTTATAAAGTGCTTCTCTCACCAAAAAACCTTTCAGAAGCGCTCCCAGGGCGATCGACCCCAAGAGAAAAAGACAGGATTTGAACAGAGAGAAAGATGAGGGAAGACCACAGGAAAGAAAGGCCGAGTGAACTGATGGGGGGGGGGGGAGATGGAGTCCACTTTATCATAGGCGTAAGAGACGGGGGGTTCCAGAGGGGCAAATCCCCCCCAAAATTTCGGGCAAGTCTGATTTTTTGGGCAAGCAAATCTGGGGAAAAAATTCGGGCAAACGTAACACGAATTTTTCTTAAGATTTCGGCCGATGAAAATTTTTTTGGGCAAAAGTCTCATGTTTGCCCCACCCCCACTGCTGGAATATCCCCTACGCCTACAGTGCATTTTATAGAGAGGGACCTATGCAGGCAAAGCATCTGGACTGAGCCATGACAGTCCTTGTTATGTTAAGATCAGCAATATTATTATTTTCTAGTCACTAGTTAATTAACATTTGCTTTGATGTCCTTGATCTCAGTATTTTAGAATTTTTTTGGTGTAGTGTCTTATATTTAGCAAGTATTTGTTTTTTTAGTGTCTTCTAACAAGTGAGCCGTGCAAATGGTTTCCAAGAACTGGTACAATGTAGACACGTGCAATTATGTTTTGTTGTTGTCGATATTTGAGACTATACGCAATTTCCTCGACATAAAAATTCAGTCATTTTCTTTTGAGCACCAGTGTATTACCGACGAAGAACAATCCGTTGAAAATTACCGTTGAATTGCGGCTGCCATTAGCGTCCTTTTTCAACCGCATAATTGCCATAGAATTCGACATCTTGCATTTACCATCGAGCGTCTCAGCGGTTGCCTGCAACCAACCACTTGTTCATTGAGTTTCGCTTTCAGTTCTGGTCCATTAAAAGTAACTAAGTTGCTTTTGTGGGGCGTAAAAAGCCGCGTAATTGTGTAGTGGGTATGTTCGTCGCCTTGCAGTCGGAGGATTGCAGGTTCGATTCTACCTAAAGCCGCCTCGTAGGAACCTTGAGCAAGCTTTGTTTGCAGTGTCCGCGCTGTAGTCGGGAGCGCTTCTGAGTAGAAATCTTGAAAGTGCACATACAACATACTTTAAATACTTGCATCTGATGTGATGCCTAGTATATATGCAGAAATAAATTTTGGCAGCCTTTAACGTTTGCGCCAAATTGGTGGCATATTATATTGAAATCACCCTTTGGACGGCCTATTGTGTGACAATAATTATAGTTCAAGGCTGGTTGGAGTTGCTTTCCGTTCCAAAGGTCATTGACATGGATGGCACAGTATGCATTTGTGTTGCGTTGACCAGAGTCTCCGTAGACCATTGTTTGTTTGTTGGATAAATATAGACTTTTCAAGGTCAATGAACTTAGACTTTCGGGTCAAAAGTCTTTGAGTGGCACTGTGTGCATGGGTGCATGTTGTCTGCATGGACGGTGGACTCTCCCCCTAACCCTCATGTCTGCTCGTCTTCTGTGTTTTCTCTTACGATAGCTTGAACTTGTGCTTTTGGGACAGTCTGTTATTTCCACCGATTCCATTGTTTTCGTGTCTGATAAATATTATCTTGTTTTCCCAAACTGGTGTGAAGTAATCGTGTCTGATTGCATCAAAAAGATTTACTTTGTAAATTAAGTTTGATGCTAGACGTTTAAATTGAACTCTGGTGGATTTGATTGGTGTCATTCATAAAAGTATAATGAACAGTAGAGTCTTAAAGAGGAAGAGCTATGTTCCTCAGGCAGCCATTTGCGTGAACGGTGTGAAGGGACGGAGAGCTGGCAGGGGGTGGAAAAAGAAGAGCGGTCCCTTTAGCTAGAGTCCCTGAGGCAGCCATGTGCATGAAGTTTTAGTCACTTCATTTTCTTAGCTTTGGCATACGAAGATGGGTTTCCAGTCCTCTCCCTCACTGTCTCATCGTCAGATCTTCCCACCGACAGTACACAGCCAGAATTGACTAGGGGGTTCAGGTAGAGTAGGAATCTTGAACCAAATTTCGACTCTGGTAGGAAATTTCAACCCACATACAGTAGGGCTAAATAGGTCAGCGTTTTCCCAATATTTTTGCCTATGGAACCATTTTCACCTGAACATATTTTTGTGGATCCCTAACCTTAACAATGCACATTCTAAAGTAGGCCGACGTAATGACATGGTATGAGTAACTAAATTTTCATTTTTAAGTAGAAATTATTTTTGAATGAAATGAATGGCGGAGTCTAATTTATGCATGCATACGTGCATTCAAAAAATACTTTTATTCAATTTCTTCAATCCACATGGAGGCCCCTCGGTCCCCCCCTCAATGAAACCTATAGGGTTTGCAGGAAGACACATTTGGCCTCGCCTTTATGTGGTTTGGGGGAGGGGGGGTTAGGGGCCTAGACTTCTAGTCAATGCAATTTTTTCATTACCACCCCACTTTCTATTGGCTGGCTATTGACTATGCCCATGTCCACATGTGGAAATGCTGCACTAGGCTGGGATCTTGAACTACTTGTGGAATAATGGCGAGCAGGATCAGTATCTTACGCTGCGTGCCTTGTTGTTTAACAGTCTCTCTAAAGAGGAAGGACTAACTCAACTGGAAAAGATATCATGTTGCAATGTGCAAGTATATACCACCTGCAAAATGTTTCTTACATGTGTTGAAAGCGATTTTATTGACATCGGATCAATGGGGAATTTCCCACGGCTAAAACTGGCTTTGTTTGAACTTCTATTTCTGGACAATATTGTTCTGTATTCAAGCCCTATCTACAATACAGTACAGCTGTTCATTCTGACATTGATTGCCTTAAAAGTGATCTCTCTTTCTTATAACTATCCGGTTACCACTTTTTTATACCAGCTATCAGCATGTCTACCTGTTCCATGACCATTGAATGGATATATATTTTGCATTTGGAGATATTATCTGTTCATTTTCATGTTTATTCAATATGTTGTTGCCCATTGTGTGTACGCTTAGTGCACGATTGTCTCATGTACAATTGTCTCATATATATATGTGTGTGTGTGTGTGTGTGTAGGATTCTTCCGGCGTAGCATCATGCGGAATGCGTTCTACGAGTGCAAGTTTGGCGGCAACTGCAAGATGGACATGTGGATGAGACGGAAGTGTCAGGCGTGTCGGCTGAAGCAGTGTCGGGACGTCGGAATGAAGGAAGAATGTAAGTGTGTGTCGGTCTTCTGATGGTTGGTCATTTTGTGGTATTGATAAACACGCCGTAATATTAGTGATTAGTAATTATTAATAATGATGATTAATAATTAATAGTAGTGATTTGTATTTAATAATAATAATAATATTATTATTAATAATAATAATATTTGCCCTTAAGAAGGGCAAACATTCCATCCCAGAAGGAACCGTTAGGGCTCATCAGGGAAGACGGAAAACGGCCGGACGGCGTGACGCTCATTCCATGGACATGTGGAAAGTGTCTCACTTGGGACGTGACGGTGTCAGACACCTTTGCGGCATCGCATCTGGCAGCAACATCAGCAGGAGCAGGTGAGGCCGCAAACCGAGCAGCCGCTGCCAAAAGAATCAAATACGACGCAATCACACGGACGCATGACTTCGTGGCGGTGGCATTGGAATCCAGCGGTTCCTGGAGCTCGGAAGGACTGGACTTTGTTTTGGATCTGGGACGAAGGCTGACCGAGGCAACACAGGACAGACTCGAAACAAGCTACCTCCTTCAAAGAATCTCGATAGCAGTCCAGCGGGGGAATGCCATCTGCTTCTCTTCCACATTGCCTCTGTAACAATGCTATATAATCCGACTGTTGTATAATAGGCTAATAATAATAATAATAATAATAATTAAAAGATTAATAATAATAATGATTAGTAATTAATAATAATAATGATGAATAATAATAATGATTAATATTTAATAATAGTGATTAATAAGGAATAATAATGATTAGTAATTAAGGATAATGATTAGTAAGTAATAATGATGCTTAATAATAATGATGCTTAATAATAATGATGTTTAATAATAATGATGCACTATTGTGTGTTCAATTGTTTATACATTTCTCTGTGTTTCTTAACCATGACCATAGTCATAAATTTTAATTGAAGCAGGAGTAACAGTAATGACATCGATCTGTGTATATGAGTGGTTGTACGTATGCTTGCATGCATGAATATCTTTGCTTATATATATATACATATGAATGAAAGATATATTTATGTATGAAATGAATATGTATCCGTATATAACTATATATACATATGTTGTATGTTATGTATATATAATAACAATGATTAATAATAATAATAGAGCAATATATATGTTTATGACCTGATCAACGTTTGTTGTATAATTTGTGAAGTGAAGTCAATAAGAATATGTGATATATTTAGGACGTCCGCCAGGCATGACTCATCGTCCCCCATCCCCCCATCGTGCGTGTCCTTACTAGACACGGCGGCCTCACCTAGTTCTCGTTCCCCTTCCATTTATATCCCGCCTGTAGCTGAGCAGCAGCAGCGGCGGCAGTGTCTGGTGCAATTGGTGCTGCCATGCATGTGTGCGTGCGTGCGTGTGTCCGATCGACGCCATTGCAGACTCAGCCCCCGTACCCCCCCCCCCCCTCCGTTCCAGTCAATAGATTATATTGGAATTGATTTTGTGTTCCGAGAACCGACCGCGTCTGTCTGCCCTACTGTACACCATTTCTAGGCCTTCGACCAACCACGACAGTGTTTGACCGTGGGTTCGCTCAGAAGAAGAACTTTAGCCCAGGCTGCTGCGCTATACCTGAAAGGTGTTTGTTTGACCGGAGTTCGATTCCCGTTGTGTTGCTGGTCTCGGCGGATAGTAATCTTGTGATTTAGAGGTCGCATAAGTGCATCGGTGTCATATGTATGTATGTATGTATGTATGTATGTATGTATGTATGTATGTATGTATGTATGTATGTATGTGCATTTGATATAGCGCCCCTTCTAGTTCCTACTCAGAAGCACTCCCGACTACAGCGCGGGCACTGAATCGGAGTTTCACACCGAAGCGCTGAGCAGTTGCGAGTGAAGGACTTGCCCAAGGTCCCTACGAGTTCAAGATGTATAGGTGACCACACTGGTGTCTATGTATATGGTCACATGCGTGGTTTTGAGAATAGGAGAATTCAGGGCTTTTTTCGCTTGCAGTTCTACACAAAGTGCAGTTCAGCATAAAAATGTGCAGCTGTTAAAGCATTTCTGTGCAGTTAAAACTGGTTAGGAATGTTGATTGTGGCGCAATTTACCATGGAGGACGCATGGGAAGGGCGAGAACGGGTTGTGCAGTTCTAAAAATGCCTTGAAAGAAGTCTTGGTACAGGGAGGACTACAGTGTAGTACAGTTCCAGATGATGAAGAGGAGGATGGTCCAGAAGAAGGACAAAAACAAGGACAAAAACAAGGACAAAAACAAGGACAAAAACAAGGACAAAAACAAGGACAAAAACAAGAACTGTGCTGAATGTCAACAGATGTTGACTATACATTGTTTACAATTTAGAATTTTTACTGCACTAAGGAGCATGTGATATGCCTCTAGTCTGTCCCCAGCAAACCCCAGTGCCTTTAACGCATCCAGAAACTAGTCTTAGAAGCATTTGACTCCATGTATGGGAAAGTGGGGGAGGGAAAATACAGAGGTTGAAGGAGCGCATGCCTCACTGTTGTCCAGGATTTCTTGTGGCTGCTGATGTGTACAATGCATCATGGGACATGTTGTTGTTGTTGTTGTTTGCTGTATCTCACGTTGCAGCTTACGACGATGTTGACCACTGATGGAGATTCTGTTCTTATTGGACCATTGGATTTATGGTGTTTTTCTTTGTGATGTGAGTGTGGCTCGTCCCAAAGTGCACGGCGTCAGCGCAGTAATGTCTGGCAACAGACGAGAGATTAACTTGACACGAATGAACAACACTTGAAACGCACGCTACAAGTGTGCACTTGATTGGGATCTCATCCTCATATCGACGTGGAGTAAACGTTGCTTGTGCTGGTTGACTGCCATTTAATCCATCATCAGTTTCTAGCGACCCTGCATGCATACAGAAATAATACATGTATGCATGTGCAGTGCTGTGCACTTGTTATAGCGCCCCTTCAAGAATCCTACTCAGAAGCACTCCAGACTACATTGCGGACACTGAATCGGAGCTTGACGTCGAAGCGCTGAGCAATTGCGAGTGAAGGACTTGCCCAAGGTCCCTGCGTGGCGGTTTGAGGTGGATTCGAATCTGCAACCATTCGGTTGCAAGGCCACGAACATAGCCACTACACCGCCACACCCACAATACATGTGTATCAATTAAAAGAAATCGAAAATAATATTAAATCACAATTAAGAAATGATAATATGTTATTGATTGTTGTTATCAGCGTCTTGTGTAACAATAGAAATAATAATAATAATAATAATAATAATAATAATAATAATAATAATAATAATAATAATAATAATAATAATAATAGGATAATAATGAGAATTTAGAATAATGGTAATATTAATAATAAATAAAAAATTAAGAAATATTTATAACTTATTATAAGTAAGAGATTATATCTGTTTTTATTAAAATAAGAAGACCGTATTTTTCAGAAGAATTGATCATACCCTTCGGTGCCAGTTTGATTGCTGTCAAGGGATTATCTGCAGCGGCTCGAAGTAAAAATAGAAATAGCAACGTGATGAACAATTGTTTAAAACAATAATATGCTGAGAGACGCAATCTAAAAATGATTATCATGCTTAGATGATCCCTGTTTGACTGTCTATTTTTAGTTGGGATTAATAGCCCTGGGGGCAAGATATACCCATGCTTGCGCTGGCCACATTAATGTTCATTGTTGCCAAGTATTGGATTTACCAGACAGCTTGTGCTCTGGTCATAGTAGGTCTTCATCTGACAAGTATGGTGTAATACGGGTGTTGCTTGTTGTAGATTTAAATGCTATTTAGATTGAATGTACGTTAATTGCTATAATGGACGATGATGGTTAGATTGAAGTTAGGTAATTGACTCGTATGCATATATATTGTGCTGTAACTGACCTTATGTATGCATGTATGTATGTTTATGTAAGTTTTGTATGTATATGTGTGTGTATGTTTATGTATGTATGTGTGTGTGTATGTTTATGTATGTATGTTGTATGTGTGTGTGTGTGTGTATGTATGTATGTATGTATGTATAATAATAATAAAAAGTAATAACGACAATTTATATGGCGTGTTAACGCGGCCATACCGCTACAAGGGCGCCTCTTACATGTATGTTGTATGTATTGTATATGTATGTAAACTATGTATGTATTGTATATGTATGTATGTTATGTACATGTATGTGTATGCTCATTTATATAGCGCCTTGCAAGAGTCTCACGAGCAGATCTGAGATGCGATTTAAGAGATTTTGAAATGTTTCCTGAGTTTCTTGGTATATATCTGATCTAAATAGTTATTATTATTGATCAGTACTGTATAACAGTGTATATTGTAAGTTGTATTGATCGACCTGCTTTGTAAATGATCTGATTTTGCCTTCAGTTTGCTGTGCAATGTGCAAAAAGCTGTTGATGCCGTTTCTAGTTAGTAATCAGCATTCTTTCTTTTAAGGATAAAATTTCTTCTGCATTTGTTCCGTCTTCATTTTGTCGTGCATTATTGTTCTTTAGTTTTTTAACTAAGGTGCATATATGACGCCTTACGATTTGAAGAGAATGTTATGAGGAAATGAAATATCGTCTCGAATAGCAGCAGTTCATCAAAATTTTATTAGTATTATTAATATTAATATTATTATTGATGGAGGTGTTAGTGGCGTTGGTTTTGTTTTTGGCGGTAGAACTTTGTTTTTCATGACTGTATAACAGCAATACTACTGTGTTGGTCAAATTGTAGTGCTCAATCTTATTAATGGTTGTGCTATTGTTGCATGACCATATAATATGAATACTGCTGTTTTGGTACATGTATACCAAAATACAATACATACAATCATACATACAATGTACATAAATACCATACACACGTACATAAATAAATACATGCATTCATACATACCAACAAAGATACATAAATGGATATATACACGCATACATAAAATTTATGGTATTATTGTTTACAATGTTCTGGCGAACAATAGGTCTATTGTCCGAGAGACAATGCATCGCACGCAACGCTCGTCGCAAGAAGAAGGTGAAGGCTGAAGCAGCGTCGTCGTCGTCATCATCATCAGCGAGGAGCAGCGCGGACACAAAGAAAGCGTTGCCTGTCCTCTCTTCTCCTCCTCCTCTGTTGTGTGTCAACGATGACTCAACGCTCGGCTCGCAGCCGTGCCAGACGTCGATCCTTGATGCGCTCACCGAAGACCAGAGCGAGCTCATCAAGCGCCTCGTCTTGTTCCAAGACAAGTACGAACTGCCGCCGAAGGAGGAGATGAGCAAACTATCGGTACGAACTCACACGTGTACTCGAGGTTGCTCGATTCTATTGAGCATGCACTTGCTCGCTCAGTTGCTCGCTGCTCACTCACTCTGAGTTAGTAGCTGTAGCTGCTCCTAACTTGCTCAGTTGTCTGTCATTCACTTGCTCATGCTGCCACACTGAGAAGGCAGTTGCTCACGGCACTTGCTCAGTTGCTCACGGCACTTGCTCAGTTGCTCACGGCACTTGCTCAGTTGCTCACGGCAGTTGCTCACTGCTAACTCGCACTGAGTTATTGACAGTAATTGCTACATAACTTTCAGCTTTGTCTGACGATCATTCACTTGCTCATAAGCTCACTTGCTCATTTACTACTTCACTGAGCATGAGCTTGCTTGCTCCACTGAGCAAGCAAGCTCAAGCTCGTGGCTGTTGATACTAACTCAATCAATTGTATATGTCAGCAATTCACGTGCTCGCACTCCCCCATTCATTTACTACCTTGATGACTTCCATTCTTGCTCGCTTGCTCGCTCCTGCGCTGTGCCGCTGACTCGTGTGCAGATGCCAGAAAATTCCCGCTGACAATGAGACGGCTCAGAATAGTCGGGTAATTCCCTTATTGAGCAAATGACAAAGACATGCAGTTGTTTGGTTGTTTGTGTGTATTATGTGACTTGATGTGAAGCGGTATATAGGTTTGCTTTGACGCCGGTCATGGCCTAACGTCTCCCCCGCAGGCAGAGATCGCTGAGAATGGTCCACTTACTTGAGATAAACACCACGGCATGCTGTAATTGCTGACCAGTTTGGCTTCAGTGCATCAGAGACTTGTGTCATCATCGTCGTCGTCTTAGATAATAGCATTACAGCTATAGTGGGAGGATTGCATTTGCTTTGGCATGTAGTACGAGTGTCTCGTGATATCAGACACACTTGGAGTGGTTATAAAACACCTAGTGAATATTGCACTTGCTTACTGAGGCACTCTAGTCACTCGCTTGCTTATGCTCTGGATTGTTTGTTGAGTAGCTTGGTCATTGACTTGCTTCCTAATTCACTGTGTTACTGATGTGCGTGCTACTTAGTCGCTTATGTTAGTTGTTCATGCATTGAGACATTAAGAGACCAAAATAATATAATTATTACGAGGTGTTTTTAAGGACTGTTATTAAAGTGCGGGTCATGTGGTACGCGTCCATACGCACCCCCCTTGCTGGTTTAACGACCCCATAGTCTTATAATAATTGTGCCCATTCTCTGTCTGGCGGTTAAGAGTCCATGTGGGTGGTATGTGATTTGACACTCTGAAGAATTTTTGCCCATTGTCTTTAATTTGCATAACATAATTAAATAAACTTGTTGTCGGCCTCATTCGGCACGGGCACTTTAGCCACATCAGTGAGTGCTACTGCTGCTGTTCATTGTGTTTGCAGTGTATTGTCGTGTTTGTTTGTTTACTTCCTTAGCCATGTCAAAGTAAGGAAGACAAATCCAAGATCGTTTTATACCCTTAATACCCTTTATTGCCAATTGTTGCTTGCTCGTCTTATTGTAGGCAGCTGCAGGCATCACTTCTTTTCAGAGCCCTCCTGTTTACCGCGCTTGTTTTTCTGTTTTCGTTGCAAGCGTGTTATTCGGAAACGTTGCCCTCTGACTTAAATTTAATCCTGTTGTGCTTAGACATGAGCTGAAATGATCTTTGAGACTGGGAACCAAGTCTCCGAGTAGAGCGGCTTTTAGTCTCAGATTGGCTTTTAGTCTCAGAGAACGACTTTTGGTCTCGGAGAAGAACGGCTTTTGGTCAAAAAACATGTGATAAATGAGCATTAGCCCAATTTAAAGTCACACGTAATGATGCTTTGGCTGACGGTCAAGAGACTGAATGCGCAAGAGACTGATGCGTGACGCTATTTAAACCGTATACGGACTTGCTAAGTTGGTTAAGTAGATGAGGCTCTTTTGATTGTTCAAACTGTTTAAATAAGGGGATTATTATTTACTCTTAAAGCTGGTTATATAAATGAGGGTTTTTGCATTTTTAGAATGAATTAAATATGTATGAGCATTGAGCACTTGTTACTGCACCCCTTCAGGATTTCTACTCAGAGGCGATCCTGACTACAGCACGGACACTGAATCGGAGTTTCACACCGAAGTGCATGAGCAATTGCAAGTGAAGGACTTGCTCAGGGTTCGTACACGGCAACTTGAGGTGGATTCGAACCCACACCCTTTCGCCTCCATAGCACCGAACATACCCCTACACCACTGCGCCCACAGATATATGCGGGTGTTATGCATTGTTAAGACCAATTAAGTAATGACAATTTGAGTGTGCAGTTGGTAGAATAAATTTGACGGCAGGTTGTAATATTATTTGTGTTTGGAGAAATGGGAGTTGAGCAGAGGGGAAGGAAAAGCATAAAGATACAGCACATTAAGTTCATGGACGTGGAAAGAGTAGCACAAAAAGAAGAAGATATCTAGACGATGTGTTGTTACAGTGTGTGTTGTTCTTTGGTTGAGAGTAATACGAGGAGGGTGGTGGACCAGAAGAAGATGAGAGGCGGATACGGCGGCGGCGAGGCAGATGTTTAGCGAGAATTGATACAGGTGTAGATACTAAGATACGCCTTCTTCATTCAACGTCAGCCGAAAATAGCTGTTGTGCTCAGTACAATATGATTGGCTGCGGTGGTGGTGGCTGCGCTGGTGCGGCTGCTGCTGCTGCTACTGGAGCTGAGCAAGTTACCGTGTCGCAACCACCTGTTGATTGATGACGTCTTTCCCGCTCAGTTGGAGTCCGTGCATCTTGCTGTGGAACTAATGATCACCAGCGGCTCATCTCCGGAGGGGAAGAGAATGAGGAGGAAGGGGTTGTGCGTAGAGTAATCCGAGGAGTCTTGGCCAGCGTGGGAGGATGAGGAAGATGAGGAGGAGGAGGTTCTCTGGTCTTCCCCGATTGCTGCTGATGCTGCAGAGAGGAGAATTGCGACTTGCCGACGGGGCGCGGATTAGTCTCTGATCCGAAGTTGAATCTAATATCATGTCCTCTTTGGGAGCAGTTGTTGTTGTTGTTGATGATTAGTTGTCGTTGGTGGCTATTGCTGCTTTCAGCTGTCGACATGACCAGCTGTAGGCTTTTGTTGTACGTGTATATTGTATTGTATCTGACCATTTATGAAGCGTTTCTTGCTGCAGGATCCTTTCAGAGGCGCTCCCAGTGCATGTGACCCCGACCCCGAGAGAAAAGGGAGGTTTTAGATGAGAGAAAGACAAGGAAAGACTACCAGAGAGGATGACAGAGCGAACTGATGGGGGAAGTCCATCCCATAGGGAGGGAACAATGCAGGCAAATGATCGGGGTTGAGCAATGGTTGTACTAACGCAGGGAACAAAAAGGTCAAGATGATCAGAGGACATGGGAATACGCAGCGAAGTGGCAGAGAGGGGGTGGGGGGCGAAGTATAAGATCACAAAGATACTTTGAAGCAAGACCCAATTGAGACTTGAGGATCAAGATAGGAACTTTGAATTGTATACGGGCAGAAAGTGGAAGCCAGTGAAGCTATTCAGCCATCAATGCTGGAATGTGGGAGAGTCGAATGTGAGTGTGTGGGGGTTGTTTATGGTTTGCATGCAGCAGAGGGACTTCAAGTCAAGGGTTCATTTCATTCCATTACAGATGAATGTTTTTGAGGATTTCTTTTTAGCTAGACGTCTATATTGAGCTTTACTGCAAAATGAGTGCATCGGCTGTACACTCGAAATTTGTTAAATACAATTTGGACGAAGATTGCCTGCCCGTAGGCTACTACAGTCAATTCAGATAAAACGTAGACAGCCTTTTATTGACTTCTAGTCTAAGTTCTGCTGTTTTCAAAGTATGAATAGCTGCTTATTTATCTGAAATTTTCTACATTGATGTGAGAAAGTGTTCCTTGATTCTTCTTGTTGATGGGCTGTTTTTTTGTCCAATATTCTTGCTCTACCACAAATGTCTGTTCCATTATCAGTAATTTGGTGCGGCTTGATGTTTTGTCGTGAAGTTTTTATCCTATGCTCTGCACGGCATAATTGTCGCCATACGCTGTAACTCTTTTCCATTTTGAGGCTTTATTTGAGTTATTTTGAAAGTGCAATATTATGGTGTCTTGCTAGAGGAGTATCATATTGGTGCACACCAGTGCTATTCATTCAATGCAGTATTAACCCTTTCGTGTCCCATGTTTCCATATGGCAACACAGCTAATTAAAGTTATTATTTTCTTACGTAAACTTTTTTAAACAGAATTTGACACACTATTTGCTACATCTATGATTGCTAAAGGTAATTATTGCCCTGGAAAGTATCTTTGTGGCAATTTTGTTCAAATATATGATCTTGAAGTCTGTGTGATTTTCACTTTTCAAAGGTAAATTTTTCCAATTTAATTTCTTTTTACTGATAAATGTTAGGAAAGAGTAAAAAATATTTTTGGTGTAGCCATAGATCAGTATTCAACTCTGACTTACCATAAATCCACTGTTTTGTGTAAATTTGCAAAATCAGTTAGTTTTATATCGGTTGCCATTTGGCAACAATGGGAAGCCATGGATGTGTTGCAAAATGTAGTCTGATTTTGGCCCATTATAGAAACAGCTAAAGTTTGTGTATTTGAACATAAAATAATAAGATTAATTCATGGATGTGTGAAGTCCTCACAGAAAAAGCTTAGAGTGTGGTTTATTCATATTTGGTAATATGGGATGAATGCTTTTACTGCACGATGGATGCCGATTTAGACGGGAGAATTTCATGCTATGACAGGTGCTGGCTGGTATCAGCTGATACATTCTAGATGACCACGCTCTCATGCAGAAACTGAGTCTGAAGGTGGGGATGTACCACTGGCTAGACTGAAAGTGGTGGGGAGGGGTGGAGAATGGTTGGTGGGTAGGGTAGGGTTGGGTGGGGGATGGACGGATTTGGTGGGGAGGGTGGGTTGGGGTGGGAGGAGTAAGGGTGGGGTGGGAAGGTCGGGTGGGGTGGGAGGGTCGGGTGGGGTGGACTTGGGTTGCTGTGGGCTTGGGTTGTTGTGGCCTAGGGTGGGGTCAGGTGGGGGTGGGATTGGGTGGGTTGGGGAGTAGGCGGTTGGGTAGCCGGCAGTCAGGGCGGAGAAGTAAGGAATTGGCCGAGAGTGGGGTGAATCCTATATTTCCAGGGAAACTCCAGGTACACCAGCTAGTTGCCCATGAAGGTGTTGAGTCAACACTGTTGACCTTTTCAACATGCTCTCTGCAATGTACTACATAGACCACAAAATGTACAGTGGTACCACAGGATATTCTGGTGGGTTTTGAAGTCATAAATAATTGTCATGTGAAATATCAGACATGCCTTATCCGATCCATTACCCCTGCCATTACCCCGACCGTTACCCCCCCCCCCGTAGGACATTACCCCACTGTCAGTACCCCCCCCCATCTGTTTACATTTAGGTCCAGTGTATGCGTGTACGTATGTATGAATGTATGTATGTATGTACGAATGCATGTAAGTATGTATGTATGTATGTATGTATGTATGTATGTATGTATGTATGTATGTATGTATGCATGTATGTATGTAGAAACACACACATACATGTATACATACATTCTACACATTTTTACATACAAATATACATGAGCTTACATGCAGGATTATATACATACAATCATAGCTATATAGATTACATACATACACACACATATACATGCATAAATATATATATACATACATACATACATTTTCACATTCATACATACATACATTCATACATACTTACATATATACATATATGCATACATACACCGGACCTAAATGTAAACAGATGGGAGGGCAATGGCAGAGGGGTAATGTCCTACGGAGGGGGGTAATGGTCGAGGTAATGACGGGGGGGGGAATCGCAGGGGATAATGGGCTGGGAGTAATGTCCTAGACCTGGACATGCAATATGCAGTCATTTTTTAGGTTTCTTATGTCACTTGACACTTAGCCTACTCTATCATTGTTGCCATATGGACACTTTTCCATGCATTCCCATTGTTGCCAAATGGCAACACTAATTAATTTTAATTAGGCAATGCCTAATTACTAAATATTTTTTGTGGCACAACATATTGGTCATATCTCTTCAAAAAACACTTCAAATATTTTTTTCCTGCTCAATAAATAATTCGGACACGAAAGGGTTAAATCAATATAAAATAATTTCCATTGTGATGTATCATGGTCACAGTATGATGTTGATGTCGATTCTCCAAATTGGGACAAGGCCATCATTCATCAGATGAAATAATATCCAACCAAAAACTCAATAACATGTCCATTGTCCACCATGGCATTGACAAAGCCGAACAGAATTAAATTGGACGCGAACTGTTCAGTACCTGCATCGACAAAAGAGTTCAATGGATGATGACGTGGCAACCATAGCAACCAGCTGTGCTTAGGGGGGAGGGCCGGAGGGGGAATGGGCTTTCTTTACCAGCTGTGCTTAGGGGGGATGGGGGGAGGGTCGGAGGGGGAATGGGCTTTCTTTATTTCGGGTACTACTGGTTTATGCACGTTCCATATCGATTCTGATGTTAACTGGCTGGGCAACAACATCTATTGAAATGAAGAATGAATTCAATTCAACAATTGAAATTTCTTGCTTAATCTGCAATTTATCGCCGGCCTTGTGCGATATGCGTTGGATTCCGGTTGTTCGTTCGTGCGTTGACATTTTAACGACGAGAGCGTGCCGAAATGTGACCGGGATACCGATGAAGCGCATTTTAAAATAAGATTCGATGTTTCTTGAATATCAAAATGGCAATCGATAATATTACGGTCTTTTGATGAGAAATATTAATGGGCAAAAAGTATTAATAGGCAAAGCGTAGGTGAGATGAAAGTGCAACCGGTTCCAACAGTTGGGTCACCTGATTTCAAGACGACATTTTCAGCACTGTTCGGTTACAGCGTCACCAATGACTGAACAGCGTATCCCACATTTCATTCATTCATTCATTTCGTGAATTTTATATAGCGCTTCTTCAAGAAACCTACTCGGAGGCGCTCCCAGTCTAGCCACAGCTAATATAATAGGTTTTGAGCGACTTATAAAAAGCAGGTGAATTTCGTCTAGGCATAAGTCGCAAGTTTAGTGGGAGGCCATTCCAGATAGCAGGACCCACAGTAGAAAAGTCTTTATTTATTGATATTGATTTAAGCCCAGATGTTGTATCGTGAAATCGTTTAAAAGACATAATATATTTTAAAAACAGTCAAACTGGTGTGTCAACATGCTGAGGCGGAAGTGCCACATAGTTATCATATTTTTTAATGAATTCTTGTTATCGATTTCAACCACCTAGGACAGTGGTTCTTAACCAGTGTTCGACCGAGCCCATGGGGTTCGGTGAGCCAGTGCCAGGGGTTCGGCAGAGGTCCTCTGAAATATATACATATTCAGTGGAAAATCATTTGCTTTTTTCTTTTTCAACTTTTCTTTAACAAATTTTGTTTGAAATAGATAATTGCCTACCAGGCAATACCTTATGAAATTTAAAGCTGTTCACCCTGTTAACTTAAGCTTATGTCTTACTGCCCTCTCGATAGCCTAATTAGCACCGGCAGTCATCTTTCTGTGAGGTAAGGTATAGATATGGAATTTTTCGTCGTTTTTGCAGAAATAGCATCACAGGACGTACGCTAAAAGCAACTATTGGCCTTTTCTTATATATTTATACCACAGAGTATGTCGGGCAAAAACGAAAAAATTATTGTTCTAACTTGAGGGGTTCGGTGAGAGGTCATGGATTTCTCTTGGGGTTCGGCTCCCTTGAAAAGGTTAAGAACCACTGACCTAGGATCACACCTATAATGATAGTATTAAATCGTGGGCGTTGTCAGCTTTAAAGTAGGAGTTATTTTTTTTATTGAAAATCTGTTCGCACTTACCATGGGGTAACTGGTTTCATGTGGCCATATCAACTAAGGATGCCAGTCGAAGAAATTCTTGTTATGTAATTTTAGTTGTAAATTTATATAGCGCCACTTCGAGAGAAACTCCTCTGAGGCACTCCCGACCTGACAGACAGCATCAAAGCATGATGAAAGGGACACTTGCGGATAAGGGGGCAAAGAAATTCATTATGGAGAAAGATGCTCTGTACTAGACACAAAATAAACTATGTTCAAAGTATATTGCATTATTTCTCCATGTCCCATTGTGTGTTTGCAAATGGAGAAATAAATACTATGCTTACGGTACTTATTTGCCTTTTTTTTTACATCCTCTCTCCATTCTTCCATCTATGCTTGAGGCTTCCTACGCAGAAGCTTTGAGGCTTTCAAATCTCGACTGAAGACATATTTTTATTCTAAGTCATACTTTTGACTAATTATTGTGTTTGTGTTTTGTAGAGGCGCCTTTGTAACGGCATGTGCTGTGTTACGGCGCCATAGAAATTGTCGTCATTATTATTATTTTTATGCTCTTGCCACGTCTGTCACGCTAATCACTTTAACGCAACCAACGTTGTCTGCTTGCAGGACGTGAATGTGTCGGAGACTACAAGCCCGGACGCTCTGTCGGACGCCATCTTCATGCACATGGTTGAGATGACGATCCTGGTGACACGCTGTGTCGTCGAATTCGCGAAACGATTGCCTGGCTTCCAGAGCATCACCAAGGACGACCAGATTGTCCTGCTGAAAGTGAGTGTGTGCATTCGTGACTTCTTGCTTTGGAATTTGGAATGAAAGCAAGATCGCTGCACGTTGTTTGTTTTGTTTGTATGTGCACTTTTTATAGTGCCCCTTCAAGCTCTCGCTACTCAGAGGCGCTCCCGAATGCAGAGCAGACACTGCATCGAAGTTTCACGCCAAAGCGCTGAGCAATTGTGAGTGAAGGACTTGCCCAAGGTTCCTACGCGACGACTTGAGGTGGATTCGAACCTAGAACCTTCCACCACCGCTCCCCACTTTAACTCTTTAACGTCAGAGGCTTTAGATAGGGCGGATGTGAGGAAGATCTGTTTCCCACAATGAGCCCTTCTGAGTAGTTATTCTGCAAGAGGCGCTACATAAATTGTTAAATACAACACAAAATACAATACAATAATAAATGTAAAACATCTGAAGCATTACTCCATCAGAGCAGGACGTTTTGGCGCCGACATTTTGGCGCCGCCGTTTTGGTGCCGGACTTTTTTTGGCACTCGTGCCGGGCGTTGAGAGTTCAATGTTAAAAACCCGCAGTAGAGTCTTCATTACACACTCAACTCCGCATAAATCAATGTTTTGCGCCTCAATTATTGCTCTACATCGTCTACGACTTTCATACTGGGCACGGTGGTGTAGTGGGTATGGTCGCTGCCTTGCAGCCGGAGGGTTGCAGGTTCGAATCCACCTCAAGCCGCTGCGTAGGGACCTTGAGTAAGTCCTTCGCTTGCAATTGCTCAGGCACTGCGGCATGAAACTCTGATGCAGTGTATGCTCTGTGGTCGAGAGCGCCTCTGAGTACTGGAGCTTGAAGGGGTGCTCTGGCAAATGCAAGAAATAAATAAATAAATAGTAATTCTGCATAAACATAAGCACATTTCTCAGTCAGGTTATTAAACGTACTACAAAACTTAATTCTTCCTTCAGTAATAACTCTAGAAGGGAACTCCTTTCAATATGAATCAGGACTATCCATTTTCTTTGCCTCTTTAAAATTTGTAACCATGTCCGACTACACGTTTAACTGTCTAGGACTATGTCAATATGTCGTTTGAATTTTCAAGAGCAATTAAATAGTTGTATTCCGATATGCCCAACTCACTGCTTGTTCAATTAGTTTTCTTACGAATTATATGATGTTGAGCAGCCCCAAAGCTCGAGGGTACGCGTACCCTAAAATAGAATACGTTAAAATACGTACGTACCTTTCAAAAAATAGAAAACGCGTATAATACGTACGTACCTTTCAAAAAATAGAATACGCGTATTATAGGCCTAATACGTACGGTACCATAGGCCTACACACAAATTTTATTCATGGTTTACTCGGCGACCCACAGCCTACGTATAATCTGACGTCATCTGTAGGCCTATGCGTCATTGAAACCGGTACTTCCGGTGGCGTAGCAGTGAATTTAATTCGTTAAATTCTTCGGTTATAATTAATTTAATGCAAATTGCACTGTCTTACTAATGATAGCTAAGTACACGTCACTGGTTTGCAAATTGCTGTAACTCGAAAGTTGCAGCACGTCTATATCTTATAATAGCCGACACATCAGTCAGCGATTCAACGATGACCAGAGAACATGGGAAGGAATGGACGCACGTGAAAGTTTTGAAAAATGCGAAAAATAATTATTTAATTGAATGCAATTTTTTGACAAACAGTTCTGGTTTGGATCAGGCAATCGCATAAGAACACACCTTTGAAGTGCTGCAGCAGAACTGAGCCGACTGAGTGCATTCAGTGCAATGCATGCTGGATAAACATAGACCTACAATATAGCATTGCAGCAATTTACTACGCCATAATACTGAGTTGTGATTGTTTGCTTAAATTAAATTGTAGCCTACATTCTTATAATGAGCAATGAAATGGTTAACGTATTTTATTTATTGTTACGTACCCTAAAATAGGGTACGTTAAAATACGTACGTACCTTTCAAAAAATAGAATACGTATGGTACGTACCCTCGAGCTTTGAGCAGCCCCCATTTCTGGAGCAAACAGCATATGGCAATGCGAAACTTTTGGGTAAAAATTTGAGTGATCATTGTATTTTAATATTTAAAGCTTTTAGAAAGTACCTCTGGTAGAGTGAACCATTCAGAGGTGCTTCCTGAATGTGCTTTTTGCTGTTTAACGACATTTCAATGATGATTAGTGTCGCAGCTCCATTTATTAACGCCATGGACTTCCCTTGACTATGCGACACCTCCCAAGCTGTTCTCAATTTCACAAACTGTTGAAGACTTTTTTATGCTTGATCTTGGCCGGGAGCGCCTCTGAGTTGGTACCTTGAAGGGGCGCTATATAAATTCTGATTCAAGTTCATCAAGTTCATTTATTTTTCTACAATAGTTCAATTGATTGATTTATTGATTGATTCATTCATTCATTGATTGATATCATTAGAGATAAGCACCTAAGTAACAATGTCCTTTGTTACGTGTTACAGGGATCAGCATCTGAGGTAATGATGCTGCGCACTGCGCGTCGGTACGACCCAGAGACGAACACCGTCGTCTTTGGTACTGGCACCCCGTTCACGCGGAACAGCATGGCGTTCGGAGGACTGCAGGACTATATCGATACAATGTTTGTGTTCTCGAGAGGGATGAGCCAGCTGTATGTTGACAACGCACAGTACGCACTGCTCACTGCAATCTGTACATTCTCAGGTTCGTTTTTTTTATCTCAGGCATAAACTACCTGTACTGTTATCAATCAATCAATCAATCAATTCACTTCATTGCAACCAGATAACAAGATGACAGTAAAAGTAGAAAATATACATGCATTGGCTACAAAGGGGGCCCTAAAGGGATGGACATCCCGCTGGGGAGGGTCACCCAAGTAAAAAATTCCCAAGAAAAATTAACCAAGATAGCCGAAATGAAATATTATCTGCAATAATAATTATAATAATAATTATGATAAAAATAATTTTTCAATAACAATAATAATAATAATTAATAAAATAAGATAAAAATATTTTTTCAATAATAATATTAATAATTATTATTATTTAAAAATTATTTTTATCATTATTATTATTATAATTATTATTGAAAAATCATTATAATAATCTATATAGATAAAAATGTAACGGCGTACACACCAAATTGAAAATGATAGGATCTTCCAAAGTAACGGACCGATTCTTTCCAAAATCTCACCAAAACGTTCCATTCGTATACGTGCGTGTTCTTTGAATGTTTTTCCCCCAAAAAACGCAATCTTTAACAACAATATTTGATCAAATTCGTCGACTATTTGAGCTATACAATTTTAAACTTCGCCCGTAATGTGCCGTGACGTCATAAGCGAGTTGCATAATTAAAACGAAAGCGGTGTGTTCCGTTTATGTAGCGCATTTCAACACATTCCATTGGGGCCTTTTTGCCGAAGCGTTTTAGGGCGATTCGCTATCGGGTAGGGACGGTGTGAGGGAGGAAAGGAGGGGATGAAGCGGGACGAAGATGGAGGGGAGGGGGAGAGGGAGGGGGACGGGGAGGGGAGGAGGAGGGGAGGGGCGGAGGGGGATGGTTGAATGCTCTTTTCAGCCACAGCAACGCGTGGCCGGGTACGCTAGTAATTAATAAAATGAGATAAAAATAATTTTTCAATAATAATAATAATTATTATTATTATTGTTATTGAAAAATTATTTTTATCATAATTATTATTGAAAAATTATTTTTATCATAATTATTATTATAATTATTATTGAAAAATCACTCGACGAGTTGTTGTTTGATTTCAGAACGTCCCGGTCTGACGAACCTCCCGATGGTGTCGAAGATCCAGGACGTCTACACGGAGGTGCTCATGGCGTACATGAAGGTGAAGCACCCGACGGCGTCCGGCCTTCACCTCGCGAAGCTCCTCATGAAGCTCGTCTCGCTGCGGTCGCTAAGCTGCGAACATTCCCAGGCGCTGTCCAACCTCCAACTCACGAAGGGTCCGCTGCCGCCTCTGCTCAGCGAGTACTTCGACATCGGCGACTGACCGCGACTTGCGTCTCTCCCGCTCTCAACCGTGTCCTTCACGACGGTCTTGCGCGCCGTCGTCGTCGTCGGTGGCATTGCGTGAAGATTGAGCCTTGTCCGGACATATCACCACACCCGTGAATTCTGAGAATTTCCTACTACTTCAGAGCGACACGTGTCACACTACTTTGTGCGGTGTTCCTTCTCTTAATTCGTTCGTTTGTTTCCGTCATGTTGCGGAAATGCAAGTTCCGAAGGCCGGGAAAGACGGAGAGAGATGGTTTGGACCACAGCTGAAATTTGCGTGTGCGGCAGTAGCGGTGGAATGTTTCGAGAGAGTTGTACAAATGCAGACGTGGTCCTGAAAATCCGTGTTGAAAAATGGGAGTGCCTCATTACCGGTGCTGAGATTTGAACTGTATTTAAAGTAGCGACCAGTTTACTTTTAACGGCGCATTTTTTGTGAAAGCGTTTTGAGGGTGCCGAGATCTGTTTGTGCGAGAGTGTCTTACAATTTTGATGCCTTTGCTACAAGTGCTGAAAATACTTGAATAGAAAGAGAGAGACCCATGGTGTGTTCTGGCAGGTATTTATTTGACTTGCTAAAGTCATTAATCGAGTGACTTTTCATTGGTTTGTCGATGGTGTGATGATTTCGCGTGCTCAGAACGTCGGTGTCGGGTTGCGGCTGCTCAGAACAACACCAGTGAGTTGTGGGTGCGACACCAGTGAGTTGTGGGGGCGACACCAGTGAGTTGTGGGTTACATTTGCAAGGAACTGTGGAAGTGAGCTGTATAAATATTATATTGTTCGGATGGAATTATGGGAGCAACCGTGGGGTCGCCATGGGGGGGTGGGTTTGGGGTGGTTTGAACCACTCCACTCTGAAAAATATGACCCGCACGATTTGTTCAAATCCCACGATTTGTTCAAATCTGTTGAGTTTTCTTTCTGGTATGGCGTGGGGACGGGAGGGGTTGAGCAATAGTGCCCTAGACTCCTAGTCACCGGAACAAATTTCATGACTATCCACTTTCTACGGGATGGCTACGTCCCTGGGAAGCAAGCTGCGGAGAAGAAGAATTGCACGAGTAAGCTACATTGAAAAATTCGGAGTGCTTGTGAAAATATGAAAAATTGGGATCTGCGAAAAGCGTGTCTTGGCTGCTGTCCTCAGTGGTTATCGAGACACGGTGGTACTACTGAGATGAGCCGCATTATTTAAAGAGACTGAAAAATCAGAAGATGATTTACGTAAACAAAAGATACTGGTGAACAGTGAACCAAAGGGGCCTCAACATTTACTCAGAGGCCTCATAGATAGTACCATTGTACGTTTTGTTGCATCCTTGAGTTATACTGTCGTGTGTGTGCGTGCGTGTACGTGGTTTCAATTCCGACGTGTGTTACTTCTTAATGCTGTTGAACACTATTAATGTTTCATGTAACAACTTTAGGAGAGCTGACTCTGCAATTATTGGTTCTTTTTTTCTGTAAAAATTACTAGCGATATAATCGGTTGCGGATAAGGATAAGAATTGCGGGGAGAGAAAGGCAGAGTAATTGTTCGTGTAAATTGGAGATTTTTTTGCTCTGTTGAATGTTGATATTATTGCGTTTGAACTATTAGCTTGTTGGGAGTAAATAGTGTTAGTGGATCATAGCACTGTGAGCGTGCCTGGCATCTTGTAAGTAATGCTTCAACTCCTCGTCTAAAAAACTCAGGTGGCAGAGTCTAGTGACATACCCGGGTATGCGCAAAATGGACCATTTCGAGAATTGTGAAAATTTTTGATTGAGCTAAGTTTAGGTTTAACTGTTTGTTAAAGCTAATTTGATTGGAAAACTGAGGTTAAACTCAGTGCTGAGATTTTATTTTATAATGAGCGAAACGTTTTTGAGAAATCTGTGCAGTTGAAAACTTTTGAATTGTAACTATTATTGATAACTAGTAAATGTTGACTAGTTTACTACTAACAAAAGTTTGAAGCAAGAAGTTTATGAGTGTTGAACCTGTTCATAATAATAATAATAATAATTAATAATAATAATAATAATAGTAAAAATCGATTAAAAACCGTAGCAACGATTCAGAAGCACTCGTTATAGTCAAATATTTTGAGAATGATGAAAACTTGGGTCATGAGTTCAACTTTGTATATGAATGAAATCCAGCTATATTTAAAATGGTAATTAATCTAATGTTGTTAAGCAGTGCAAGATGCACAACATTTTTGATTGCTTTCATCATTTTCATGCTACCGTGCAGAAGTCCTGTAATAAGTCCAGAATATAAAAAATTGGGTTTAACCAAGATGGTGGATTATTTTCATTTCTTGTCTGAAAGATTCACTGCAATGTTTAAATCTGCTGGGTAGGAAAGACTACTTTGGGAACAAGTACATCAAAGTAAAGAGAAAATGTTTAAGTCAGTGAAATATTAGTTCTAAGCAAATGTAGTGAATGAGTTTGGTGATTATGTTTTCGCTGAATTCTTGATGTTTCTGAGTTTTACAAACATGTTGGGAAAGGTTACTCTGTTACCGAATAGCGTTTGTTGTGTTTGGAGTTGGCTATTTTTATGAGTCAAACAATGATGCTTAACTTGCCAGGTGTGAAATGAGGATTTTTTTATAATTTGCTTTGATGACTAGACTGCTGGTGACAGGCGGTGACAATGAGGAGGAAAAGCAGAGGAAGGAATGATGGAGGAATGATGATGATGATGAAGATGGTGAGGGTGATGATGATGAGATGGTGATGGTTAAAAGTGATGATGATGGGTAAAATGATGAAGTTAGGAGAAGGTGCATATAGGTGAGGTAGTAGATAACAATGGTGATTGTTATAATGGTGATGATGAAGAGGAGGATGCTGAACAGGAAGAAAAGGAATCTATGATGAAGATGTGGATGCAGAACAATGTACCTGAACATAGGTTGGGAACACTTCAGAGTGGTGCATTTGTACATCTAGTACATTTGCCAAACCAGTGCGGCAATCATACAACCTATTCTGCAATTGCAACCGTGTAGTCAGAGGGTCTTGTCCCACATGGTAGGGTAAACATAGGGTCCTTTTCCATGCAGGCTGCGTGTCTGGGCAACCTTGCACTAGTTGCTGACAACGTGTAGTAGGGATTTACCTCTCAACCTAAACCCTCTGAACAAACTGACTGAGGAACTACAAGTAATTGATATGGAAGATGGCAGAATGGGTGGTACCCGTCACATCGACAATGTGCACTGTCCGAATATTATTTATACGCCAATATCAAGGTTTGGCGTTGACATGATTATCTGATTGTATTTGAGGTAGCTAATTAGCTGTTTATTGTACGTGCACTCAATGGTAACAGCAGGTCGTCTTTTATTGTACAGCTAATTACTCTTTTTTGTGATTACGACTTGAGTGGTGATTTTACACACGCAGGTTTACACGTTACCTACCATTTCTACTTCACAGTTGAACGGTGATTTGTACATATATAGAAAGGTCCGCATGTTTAGACTGGGATTGGTGATTGCGCTTTGTTGTTGCAGATTCAGGTTTGCTTTGTTCGGTTTTTATTCAGGGACTTTGACTGTGCGTGTTTTTCTTGCCGGCCAAAGCGGCGGCGACTATCATTTTTTTTGCTCTAGGAAGAGGAATTCCGCCCAGGTTTTTTTCGCATGACGATGCTGACTGCAGATATTGTTACGTGCAAAGAGAACGAGTCCTCTGTCTGTCTGTCTGTCTGTCTGTCTGTCTGTCTGTCTGTCTCACTCTCTGTCTGTCTGTCTGTCTCTCTCTCTCTGCTCCAAGTTTCATTTATTGTTTGGATTCTTTTGAGCATCTGCTAAAATTTCACGTGGGCTCAAAACAGAACTATGCCTTTTCATGGTGAAATATTTGTGAAATTTAGTAGAAGGATGAATTGGCAAGGAAGTGTATGCACAGATGGAACGTCTCAAAGATTTCTTAGGAGGACCCACGTCCAAGATACATACTTTTATATGGACACGTGCACAGACATGTACAGGGTGGGCCATAAAAAGGTATCTAAGGTTTTATGGCCCACCCTGTATATCAGCATTCATGCAAACATCCAGGTACATGCATGATGCACATTTTCACGGTAAATAAATGATTAATTGACTATGTGTTATTGGCTAAACTGGATTGAGTAGCGTGGAACAGATTTATATGATGTTATAATATGGAACTAAACTTTTAATTAGATGCTTCAAACTGACCGATTATTATCAAGATGTCGGACGATGTATTTAAAGCTATGATAGCAAATTCCGAAGTAATGAACTTACATTTAAGTTGTGGAGCTTGAAAAAAACTATTTATGATGTTTTTCATGCTAGTCAAGTAATTTAGAAGGTGAGAAAATGTAATGCTGGACTGAGTAGTTTGGAGACCGAAACAGAGTCTGAAACTGCGGGTCAATGTTCAGATTGACTTTGGTTGAAATAAATAAAGTTCATTGTGCAGCGTTTCAGTTCATTTTGCATGTAAAGAAAATTCACGTACAATTCCAGTGACAATGGGTCATACTCTATGGAGCCTCGGGTTTTGCTAACAGAGCAACCCTAGTGCAATCATATTTCTGTCAGTCTAATCAGCGTAGTGGCTTGTTTAGCTATTTTTCTGGGGCGCGGTGGTGTAGGATTTTGTGCCTTGGAGCTGGAAGGTTGCAGGTTTGAATCCAACTTATGCCACGGCCCACCGCTTAGTGACCAGGAGCAAGTCCTTCACTCGCAGTTGCTCATGCGCTTGGCGCTTCACTCCGATTTAGTGTTTGTGCTGTAGTCGAACGCCTCTGAGTAGAAATCTTGGGCGCTATGACAGGCACTCGTACATATAGATTTAGTGTCTTCACTAAGAGATGCTGTAATCATCAAAAGGGTCGTAGAATCGTAGGAAACATGAAACAACAGGGTTACAGAGTCGTAGGAAACATTAGCGGATCTGTTTTCAGCGCCCAGGATATAATGTTTGCTGTTCACTTAAGCGCACGGGCTTTTATTGTCGGATTTTTCTTTGTGATTAAATGTGACACCGGGGCTAAAAACATGTCGCTTGTCGCTTCCTAGAACTTTGTTGTGCTGGAATCTAAAATATGTGAGGCATGTCAAAATTAAAGAATATTCTTCGATTAAACAGTTCATGCCTCTGAATTTCTTGTAACTTGTAAAATGGTAAGGTGGTTTTCATGCGGTTTGCTTCATTTCATTCACAATCTATCATTTTATTGCCCAGCAGAATTGAAGAATAATTAATTGGCGATTTCTAAGTACTTTGATGACACGAATATTCTGAAACTTTTTATTCGATTTTCTCACTATAATAAGTACTCATGAAGGAATCTAATGAGTATAACTTTAGTGGAAAGAAAAGATGTTTTCATACTATAAAATATGTTTCAAAGCAAAACAACTGTAGAATACGACTGATTAAGAAGGTCAAAGACATGTGACAGGTTTTGAGCCCCTGTGTCACAAATCTTCATTCGTCTGTTGATTTTGCCTAAGCACGTATGCTTGATCTTGTGATCTCGACGTTTGTTTTTTTGACGTTTCACGAAGTTGCGTTTTGTTTGACTTCGGTTCTGGCCGATGCAACCCTAACTGAACTAGCTCTGTACGAGTCTTTGCCACTTTGAAAGACATGCCATATTCTGTGACGGCCTTCGGTTGTACGGGATTCTGACACGTGTGCTGTACATTGCGCGTTTAATGCTTTCTGAGCGATGTTTTGTGGATACTGTTACGTTTTCACTTGTCTAATTAACTCTTAACTCGTACAAACCCGGTGAAATGTATTTGATTTGTGCTATAATTTAGTGTGGACTGGAACCTTGATATATGTAAGCAGTTGATCTGGTGAGGCATTTGATCAGCCTGATCCCTCGTGGAGAGTAATAACAATAATGGCTATTGTTTGTTATTATTGTTATCCTGACAATTCTGTCTGTTAACACATTCAGCGCCCGGGACGTATATATACGTCCCAAAAGCCAGTCATTTAACATGGAGTGTAGGCGCTGAATGTGTTTAAAAGGGATTATGCTTAACTCCGAGGAAAAAATTTATTGTGCTAAGTTTAATTATTTTTCCGTTTTTCAATCCCGGGTACGATGTGATGGTATTCAATTTAATAATAATTATTATTATTATTATTTGAAAATCAACAAAGATTATTATAAATATTATAACAATCTTCGTTGATTTTAAAACTCGCACAACTTAGTATGATTACAATCGGTAATGAACGGATGGTCGCAAGTTTTTACAGGAGTTGAATTTAACTTTTGGCAGCCATGCAAGGCGTCCATCGCAACCTACTACTCAGAGTACTAACTGCCGAATGGAAGGTTGAGTGGACCTTTTTGGGAGGTAGCGGGGGGGGCGATCCTGCATCCGTGCTCTCTTCGTCCCAGATTGTCTACCATTACCCTAGGCCCTCACAAAAGCAAAAGATTTGGTGTGAGAACCAAAAAGGTATCTTGAAGTAGCTAGCTACTTGTTCTTTCAGAGTTCTGCAAAGAATTAAAGAAAAGACCAAGTTAAGGGTACGGAAAATCAAATCAACCACAAGGAACATTGTGGCCACATTTTGAGATGCGATTTTCAGAATAGGAAGATGCGTTATATCAAGGTTCTCGTGTCTAAACTGGTGTGTAGCTTAATAGAATGTAGAGCTGTAATTAATTAGCAACTGGTTTAATTAATTATTGGCCTGTGAGTTGTTACTTACAAGTACGGTGTTGTTTTTTTCAGACATTGGTCATGAAATTTTGATTTAATATTCAGGTGAAATGGATTATTATTATTTTTATTTTTTATTTTTATTTTTTATTTTTTTTAAATCCGAGGTACCTAGGATTCCTCGGGATTTTTTATTATTATTGTTGTTACTTTTAATTTGTTTCCTGCCATGTATTGCTGGAGCGGAGTGATTTATTACATAAATGATTATTTTAAATTATTATTATTATTATTTATTTATTACTGTTGTTATTATTATTATTATTTATAGTGTTTTGAAGTGTTTCAAATGAGTCGTGGATGAATAAAATTGAATATGGCCTGTGTAGATGAATATGGTCACTCAACTCAGGACTCGGCACTTGTGAAAAGTGGGTGCCCTGCTGTAGAGGTTCAGAGGTTTACAATAATTTCAAGCACACCAGACAAAAAAAACCACCGCGCATGATGCAACGGGCTGCTGAGGAGAAGTGGTGTTGCATCCTTGACTGGTGGTGCCTCTCATCTGCTTGCCCGCCCTCCACAGGTTGATGGCTTAAAAATTGTCCTTATCATTGTTCGTTTTCTTATTGTTGTGGTTTTTTTCGGTATCTGAGCTCAGCTTAACATGGATGTTGTTTTAAGAAGTATGCGAGCCATGGTTTGTTCACTGGCCACGTTGTTATTAGTAGTATTTTAGATTGTAAAGTAATTGTAATTCGGGTTACTGAGAGATGTAAACTGGTCTAGTGGTTAACTTGTTGTGCGTTGTAAAGTCTCAGGTCATGGGTTCAATTGCGAACTGTAGCAGACTTTTTTTCAACATGTCCATGCCCAATAAAATGGGGGGGGGTGCACTTGCTGTCTTTGGGATCATCAGACAGCGACAGAGGACCGCCCTGCCCTCCCTTTCCCCATCTTCATATGTCAGGACTAGGAACATGCCATCACTAGCACATTATTATTCCCGCATCTACTTCTCACATTTCGCTCAAAGAACTAAGGTTATTGTTACCTCACCTCTATTGTTGTTACTAGTAATTGTTATGTTTTGATGCTTTCGTTCGTATGCTTGTGTGCGTGCGCATGTTTGTGCGTGTGCTCACGTGTGTGCGTGCGTGCATGTACATGTACGTAATAATATGTATGTGATGTACGTACATAATATGTAACGTGTATGTAATGTAATGGTTTCCCATTGTGTATATTTAACTCTGTTGCTTCTTTTGGTTGTCTGCTCGTGTGCAACAACGCTCGTGTTGTTTCCGTTGCTATGGTTATTTCCGTTGCTATGGTTGTTTCCGTTGCTATGGTTGTTTCCGTTGCTGTGGTTGTTTCAGTTGCTATGGTTATTTCCGTTGCTATGGTTATTTCCGTTGCTATGGTTGTTTCCGTTGCTATGGTTGTTTCAGTTGCTATGGTTGTTGCCTGGATTGGTTGCAACTCCACCACAGAGCACACTTTCTTTGTCCTGTATTGGGATGGCATAAGATTTTTCGTTGTTGTTGTGGTCTGAGCTAACGTTCCCATTTTAGTAGATGTTTTTGTGAGTTCTTCTACATTCATTTTAATCTTTTGTGAGGTCTTCTACCATTCATTTTAATTGTGTCAGACTTCCTGTGTTTTTGTATGAAAATGTGAGAATTTGCGACAAAATATTGTTTCTAATTAGCAGGCTGTCTTGGAGTGGCACTATTTAAAACTCCTGTTAATAGGAATAATGGTAATAGTAGTAGTAATATTGATTATAATAAGTTAGCATCATAATGACCGGCTGATTTGCTTTGTTCTTTGAGCGTCTCTTTGTGATTGTTCAATTGCGATTATTTTGTCTATTCTGTCGTTTGTAAACTGAGCCAATGACAATCCATCAATTCACGTTGGTCCTAATAATGTCATGGAAATGTCTGGATAGTGTGAGTGGTGGCAGTGTATTGCAGATGTTTGTCGGTGTAATTGGTTGGTTGTACCTGTATTTATTCTTCAATCATTGACAACTTAGGAGCCAAGGCTTGGCTGCTTGGATTAGGGAGTTTGATTTATTTTAGAAAATTTAGAGTTTAATATTTTAAGTTTAGTTGTTGCTAGACATGATTTGACGTTTTATGCATTAAATACTTGTCTAAGTAATTAATTACTGAAGCTTAGGTTCAATGAAATGTTATAGTTCGTCATAAGGTTACTGCATTAATTTTTTTTAATTAGTTAGTTTAAGAAAAATGAAAATGTAATTGAATAATTGTTTGTTTGCTTTTAAGGGTTTAAATAGTTGACAAAACAACTGTAATTCTGAAAGACATATTGAGCAACAAGTGTCTTGACGGTTTTGATTTACAAATTTGGGTAAAGAAATTAAAATTTGGGTAAAGAAATTAAATGTTCAATTAGTTGCATTCTTTAGTCGTGGCGTATTTAAACTGTTTTGTGTGTTGTGGTTTAACGAGTTTTATTTTCGTATTTGATTACGGGACGTGATCAAGCGAGTGTCACAAGAAACCAAGTTTTATGAGATTCAAGGATTTTGTAAACAGGGCATTCTTTAACTTGTAAACATGGCATTCTTAACTAGACACTTTAAGGCTGTCGTATATTATATAATACTGAGGCCACACAAAATAGTTTGCTTTAGTAAGGTTGCATTGAAATATCCGTCTCTGAAAGTTGATGTAATTGGGATCTATCTATACCTCGGTCATGTCAATCAGTATTTGCATGATGACAGTTTGCGTTTTAAGGTGGTCCCACTCTGTAACGAATATTAACACTGTATAAATGATTTGTGATAACACTGCATAATCTAGAAGTTTGCTCGCTTCTAATGGAACTGTAGCAGAATTTACTGAGTTACGTGTAAATTTCTTAACAGAATCGAATGTGTGATGAAGTTCAGCGTGTGTGTAAAAAGGAATTGAATGTGTAATTGAAGTTGTGCGTGTGCTGCGGGATTTGAATGTGTAGCGGCGTTGAATGTGTATAGCCAAATGTGTATATTATGTGGACGTTGTTTTGGCTGGTTTAGATCACATTCTCTCGACTGAACTTGATATACATGTAACAGAATCTTTGTAAATAGTTCACAGTGATAAAATCCATTTTTGAAGTCGTCTTGTTGATTTGTTGAATAATTAAGATTTGCCAGAGAATTAGTGGGGCTGGTGCATAGCACCTGTGTGTGTGCTAGTTCGACATAATAGTTGATCCTCCTCTTTGGAGAAATTTGCCGATGCAAATCGTTCTTCTTCTACTCTTGAAACCGACTTCTCTCGTTCCTTCAGAATCAACCATACAGAATCAATTTAATTATATTGGTGTGTACAACTAGTGGTGGCGTCGTTGCCTTGGAGCCGGAAGGTTCGAGGTTCGAATCCACTTCGCCGCATAAGGACCTTGGGCAAGTCCTTCACTCACAATTGCTCAGCGCTTCGGCGTGAAACTCCGTTGCAGTGTCCGCTCTGCATCGGGAGCGCCTCTAAGTAGGGAGAGCTTGAAGGGGCGCTATAACAAGTGCACATACGAACAAACAACTATTCCCTTGTCTATTTCCTTCAGATTGTGCCTGACTTCAGTCGTATCTACCACTACGATATGCTCTGTCTATCTGTCTATCTATACCCCTCCCTGAGCTTCTCTCTTTCTCTCTCCTCTTCCTCCATGTCTTTTTGTCTCTCTGTTTGTTTATATCTCCTTCCTCTGCTCCTCCCTCTTTTTGTTTCCTCTTCCTCCATGTCTCTCTGAATATAATTATTCAATAAGGATAACATTCATTACAGTGGTGGTGGTAGTGGTTTTAGTGATGAATAATAATCATTTTTATTAGTTGCCTACTAATGTTGTTATACTCTGATTCCTTCACCTAACGTTGAGATCCTTTTGGTCGTCTGCTGGTGAGTCACCAACCAATCAGATGCTCTATAGAAGTGTCAATCATTCCACTAAAGACAACCTACTTCGGAGGGTTGCTACTGTATCGGACGGAAGAGCAATAATCCACTGCCACTGCAGTGATCTGTTTTTTCTCAGTCGTCTGGAATTGCTTCTTGTCATGACATTTCCAGGCAACGACCTTGAGCTGTGCAGAACGACCAAGTCATTTTCCAGACTTGCCATTAACAACGCGTCTATTGCAATTTTTTATCATTGGGATTGCACCCCTCAAAAACATCAAAAAATTGCTCAGCGTAGCTATAGACTAATGTCATTGATAGCATTCTGTTTTGCTATAGGCTGTGTATTAGTATTGCCCGACTTCAATGTGCACTTCTGAGCTTTGTAAGAAGGGCATTATCAGATTTCAGTTGTAGGCCTATCCTATTGAACTACATAATAATTAGTAATTAATTACCATTAGGGCCTACTTGTATTGTTATAGTCATAATTGCAGCTGTTACTACAGTAATAATAATCATTATTTTTACTATTAGGCCTATACTCGTAGGCCTACAACAACAACCATAGATATCCAACTGCCGTTACTGCTAGGCCTACTGCCACTACCATTGCCACTGGTCTAGCTACTTAGAAAATTTGCAGTGCTCTCAAAGTAACATACAAATGAGTAGGTCTATCCAAGACTTGTTTGGGCCTATTGCCAGAAAGTAGAGCATGTTTTCATAAGGTGTCATACATTCCACCTCGCTCTCTCAACCTTATTTCCCCTCACTAGTGCCACAGAAATCGTCAATTTCGATAGTCGTATAATTTACTAAAAAACCTATTTTTTAAAAGTGTGCTGTGTGCGGAAGGTCATATGAAAAACCACGCGAGCTTGCAGGCAAGTTGCAGCTGTCTGTCTGTCTGTGTGTGCGTCTGTCTGTGTGTGCGTCTGTCTGTCTGTCTGTGTGTCTGTCTGTGTGTGTCTGTCGTGTGTTGACATCGTTTCAGACGCTGTCGCAGTCAGGGTTCGCCGAAGACGGGATCAGGCGTTGTATTGCATTGTATTGCATTGTGTTGCATACATCAGAACAGAAATACGCAGACATGCAACGCAAGTAGAGCGTCGCGTTTCAGGCCGATCTTACCTACTATCTGAGTATATAGAGAGAGGGCAACGCCCACTATATCCATGGGCTAGTTTAAAAAGATCTTTATTTGACCATTGTCAGGGATGCCACTCATCGCTTTTTCCACATAGGTCTATGTTTTTTCGGTCTTGTCTAGGTTTCTAGGTTTTTTTGGTCAAGATCTAGCCTTTTTCACAGCCGTTTTTCCGACTTTTTCCACATAAAAATAGACCGTTTTGAGGTGAAAATGCACGAAAGACGTGAAAAAATTCGAAAATGTAGTGAATAGTAACTCCAAAATTGTAGATTTTGGAGGAAAAGACTAAAAATGGTCATCAGAAATTTTTTTGTGGAAAGGAGCGAATTTTGGTCGGATGATTAAAAACGGTCCACAGAAATTATTTAAGTTTCAAGCGCGAAAAATCGAAAAATCAATATGTTTCTGATAAATTCTCAATCTAGCCTTTTTTCTGTCGTAGGCCATACCTGACCTGTTTTAAAATTTAGACGGCATCCCCGACCATAGTGTCTACAGTCCGTCTAAATTTGCAACGACAATAAATAGCATTTGAGCGGAAAGTAATTTTGGGAGGACTCACTCCACCCCACCCTCGACCCCGGAGATGCCTAGATTAAACAATGCCCTAAACTTTACATTAGACTTGCCTCACACTTACATGTACACCTTACATTTCTCGGTCGTGCTCTGACTTGTGTTAGGTGACACGTGACCTGTCGTTCGTTGCAATATAAGTCTATGGCGAGCGAATCGGTCAATCGATACGAAAGACCGTCGGTCGGTCGGTCGGTCATCGGACGGACGGGGCGCAGGCGAACCATGTCTCGCTCGGGGGGACAATACATCAGGCGTCGGTCGGTCGGTCGGTGGGGCGAGCAGCATCCTCTCCTCTTCTCAATCTTGCCATCATCGTCGTCTGCCTCCTGTGCTGCTGCTGCTGCTGCCACTGGTCGGCTACTGACGCTGCTGGAGAAATCGTCCCACGATTCGGTCGGTGGTCTGTCTGTCGTCTGTGGTCGTCTACTCCATCCTTAGAGGAACGGCGGAGGAGCTTGGCGAAGGAAGGTAGGACTGCTGCTGCTACTGATGATGATGATTATGATGATGGTGGTGGTGGTGGTGGTGGTGGTGACGACGACGACGACGATGATGATGATGACGACGACGATGATGATGATGATGTTGTTGTTGTTGATGATGATGATGATGATGATGATGATGATGATGATGATGATGATGATGATGATGATGATGATGATGATGATGATGATGATGATGATGATGATGATGATGATGATGATGATGATGATGATGATGATGATGACGATGACGATGATGATGATGATGATGATGATGATGATGATGATGATGATGATGATGATGATGATGATGATGATACAGCGTTTGTTTTCTATCCCTCCCCCATCCCCTTTCCTGCATCCTCCTTTCTTCTTGTCCCTCTCTCCTCCTCCTTCTCCCCTACTCGTCCCGCTCTCATCATCCCTCTCCGCTTCTCCTCCCTCTTCCAGTGCACTAATCCATGAACCGGAAATTGTCTCTTATGCGGATCGTAAAAGAGTCGACGTTCGGTCGGTAGGTGGCGTTTGTGAGAGCGGAAGGGAGGCTCAGACGGCGGAAACGATGCAGGATTGGAAAAGAGGAGCGAGGAGCAGCCCTTCCTCATACTTCTGAACCATCGTCGGTGCTTAACGCTGGACACCCGACTTGAAATTGGGGATTAATGAGGCGCCCAACGGTTAGCGACGCGTTTGGAATGCGGGTCCTGCATATGGTTCATTAGCACTCAATAGGCGATGGTTGGAGCACCTCTGAGCAGTTTTTCTTTAAGGCGCCATATGTGTAATAATTATTATGTCCGTATGACTTCAGTGCAGTTTGTTGTCACATCTCGCCTTCTGTCGTCTCCTTTTTCTCCCTCCCTCCATCTCTCCGTCCGTCCGTCCCTCCCCCTTTTCTCTAGCTCAATTTTTCTCCCATTCCCTTTCTCTAGTAATTGATTCAGTTAGCTGCACTGGTTATAACAATGTGTCCCATGCATCGAACGCCGCCAATGCTCTTACTTTGACAGTGCCAGTCCCAAACCTGGAGAAAGAAGGAGGGCGTCACTTAACATCTTTGATATGACACATGTATGTATGCATGTATGCATTCATACATGCATACATGCACACATGCACAAATGCATACATGCACACATGCACACATGCACACATACATACAATGTCATACATACATACATACATACAATGTCATACATACATACATACATACATACATACATACATACATACATACATACATACATACATACATACATACATACATACATACAGACATACAGACATACATGCATGCATGCATGCATGCATGCATGCATGCATACATACATACATACATACATACATACATACATACATACATACATACATACATACATACATACATACATACATACATACATACATACATACATACATACATACATACATACATAAAGCAGTTTGTGCTCGACGACTAGACATTGATTCATTCACTCAGTTAAAAAATTTGCAAACCGCACCTTCAAGAAATCCACTCAGAGGCGCTCCCACCCAGCCCAACTCCGACAATACAAATTAGATTCCAGGAACTTGTGGAATGTTGCCTATGCATTGTAGAAGATGACGTGCTTTTGCTGCATGAATGTATTCTATATTCCTACTATTAATTTCGACACAGAATTTTCCTTTCCAAACCCTATGTCGACGGCTGATCATTACATCATTCTATGTGAAACTGAAAAGCCTGCCATACCGACCAGAAGCGTCCCCCCCGTCTTCCATCTTCCGGGGCTAAAGCATCAATCCTGGACCACTGCATGCGGTGGTGGGATTAGAAGCTTGACAACCACGTTATACTACAGACGACAGTTAATTCAAGGCAGGTCTAAATGATGTATGGCTTGCATGCAGCTAAAAGCGGCCGAGAATTCGGCTTTCCAAGCTTTTGCCGATTAGTGGCCGTATACTTCTAGTTGTGTCAGTATAAATAAAAACTTGATCTCGTTCGGAACTGGTAAGCCGTTTTCCGCCTTCCTGGATTATCCCGTCCGCGATAAATATGCGACATGTGTTACATCGATCTGTTTATGGCGTATGTATACATGTATACATGTATACAACTATACAATGTACATGTATACAAACTGCAGGGTAGATGCGTAAATGCATCGTAAATCCTACCTTAATCCAGCCAACCCTTCTCCACCATCCAAGCCTTCTCGTTCTCTGCCACCCAAGTCCGGAAAAATGTGATGTCCCTGTGCAGTAAAACTGTGCGCCGTGTGTGGGCCCAGTCCACAGAATCATAAAAAAGGAAACGCGCAACGTGTTATATTCAACGATGGAACATTGCGAAGAGGCTGGTTGTAAATTAATGTAGACATTTACAAGTGTACCATGGTTTGCCTTTGAGATGATTCTGCCTGATAATTAGGCCTAATGCAAACTCTCACAAATGTGAGAAAGTTGTGTTGGCTATGCCTATAGACTCTATTATCAAAATGAGTACCGGGTATATATTTTCGAACAAACATTTCCGAGTTTATGACCATTTTTACCGTTCCACTTTAAAAATGACAATAGTCATAAATAATTATTTTTCCCTTCTGCATAATTATGTGGGCCATAATGTATGGGGAGGAACCTCCTGTTCGGCTGCACATCTTGAACATGATTTAATCAGGTCCTGCTGCCATATCGCTGTCTAGTCTTTCTGATAAACAGACTCGAAACTTCACGTGGCATATGATATCTTGACAATCTCGCTTGATGCAACGCTATAGTTAACCTACTACAAGCTCACATTGGCTCATTCGATTTTCATGCTATTTTTAAAATTAAGCTGTTTGAGTTGATGTCAGTATGCATGAAGCCATACTGTTCCAGCCAACCATGCGCCTTTTCCTACATATAGCTTTCGCGTCTTCTGTCCCCTACTCTCTCTTCCGCCTTTCTGCAGTAAACGGACTTGGAACTTCGCTTAACATTTCTTGACCACCCCTCTGGCGTCACGCAACACTATAGGCTAGTGAATAAACTTACATTATGATGCAATTTTCAGGTTAGTTTTTATAATTATCCAGCTTTAGGAAATGATGATGTAACGTAGCGCATACATTGCTGTCAAAAATTAACCTATCCTGTGGCCTACTATCAGATAATCATACCAAACTGTCCGCGTGTTGTGGCCACTTTGGAATCTACTCTCATAGCAGACATCATTGTGAAGATTCTACGTCCGAGCGCTGGTGAAAATTGTATGCAGTCTGCAGAGCCGACGTCGCAGCATTAGTTACTGTGGAAGGACCTCCTTAAAACGACGGAAAATAAATGACTGAATCTGCTAAACAACAGCAACCAAATGGGATTAATCCGGGTTGGACCGAATTAATCCGATCTCGAGCAGCAGCAGCAGCAGCAGCAGCGTGTCCCGATTCAATTCCAAAGATCCACGCTTCCTTTCCTATCGCAAATTACTTTAGAGTCAGCAGCAGTCCATGCACATCAGTCCCAAACCTTTTTAAGAGCAATTGAGGCGACCTTGCTACGGAAGAGTAATTCAATCAACGGCCCTTAATTTCATTTGTTTTTCTTCCAGATAGGCCCAGCAACAGCATTCCTTGTATTCAATTTCAACTCCAGTTTAGTTTTACGACTATTTGCACGTTACTTAGTGTTTTAAAAAATTCATAGACCTATGTCAGTAATGATATTTAGCAGTTTCTCACGATTTCTTTAACGGATTATTGGCATCGCAAATATCATCTTTAGAGCAAGGTTAGACAATACAATAGACACTCTTCGAGTGCCGCGGCATCCAGGTTCGGTAAATACTGCAGTTTAGATGGAAGCAATAATTCCTTGGCAGCGGCCGAAACCACGAAGACTTGATCGTCTTACCGGAGGCAATCCGTGTCTATGGATGAGGTGGGGTGAGGGTGGGGTGGGGCCGTGGAGGGTGGGGTGGGGTGGATGGATCTGAGCTGCTGGCTGGCTGGCTCTTGACGTCGTCGTCGATCTTAAGTCGCAAAGCTCTTCAGCGGATATGCGCCATTAAACGAAGATAGAGAGAGGATTATTATAATGCGGCCTTCCGGATGAAAGTGATCTCGCATCCGTCATTACCATCGTAATCGTTATCATCGTTATCATCATCGTCGTCATCATCGTTTGCATCATCATCTTCATCATCATCATCGTTATCATCATCATGACCGCAATCATCATCGTAATCGTAATCAGCAGCATCACTATCATCATTATCGTCGTCGTCGTCGTCATCATCATCATCATCATCAACAACAACAACAACAACAACAACATCGTGGTCATCATCTCTATTTTTTCTGGGAGGGATAATGCTCATTCCTGGGGGGGGGGAATTTCGCCTCAGAGACATTTAAATCAAGCACTGCTTGATTGATACCACCGTCGCCATTTCCATTTTTCATTACGTGCAGAGTTGGAAGAGAAGGAATGAAGTTGGCCGAGGAGAGGAGGAGTAGGAA
The DNA here is from genome assembly GCA_945859605.1 of Lumbricus rubellus. Lineage (NCBI taxonomy): Eukaryota > Metazoa > Annelida > Clitellata > Crassiclitellata > Lumbricidae > Lumbricus > Lumbricus rubellus. The sequence continues at coordinate 14,807,007 of OX243819.1, read as the reverse complement.
GAGGAGCAGGACGAGGAGTGGAATGAGGAAGAGGAGGAGTAGGAGAAGGAGGAGCAGGACGAGGAGGAGGAGAAGGAGGAGAGGGCGGAGGAGAGGAGGAGTAGGAGGAGGAGGAGGAGTAGGAGGAGGAGTGGAATGAGGAAGAGGAGGAGTAAGAGAAGGAGGAGCAGGACGAGGAGGAGGAGAAGGAGGAGAGGGCGGAGGAGAGGAGGAGTAGGAGGAGGAGAAGGAGTAGGAGGAGAAGGAGTAAAAGGAGGAAGAGGAGGAGTAGGAATAGGAGGAAGAGGAGAGGTAGGACGAGGAGTAGAAGGAGGACGAGGAGGAGTAGGAGGAAAGAGAGGGAGAGGAGGAGGAAGAGGAGGAAAAGTGGAAGGAGGTGGAAGCCAAAATTAACGAGCTGCAGCAGTAATTATATAAGCAACTCGATGCAAGAACAGTAGTAAGGTTAGAGATGTGGTCCAACATCATCGGAAAGAAGTGTCTACGTTTGTGGACGTCTGAATTTCCATCTCATGGATTGTCAATTAATTGCAATTGCCAGACGAAGAGAAACCATCAATTCTCAGCTGAATAAAGCCGTAGATCAAACGGACTTTACTGAGATCAATCAGGAATGAATGTTGTACAGTAGTGATTGACTCGTCTAGACACCGACTGAAACTCCACCGAGACATGCAGATACGACGGTGGAGTAAGAAGGGTTCAGTGGTCAAGAAGAGATGCAATTGCAAATGATTTCGAAAAAATTGGCAACGACCAGTTTTATAGCAATCTGCATTTGGCATGCCATACCCCGGTAGCCATTGTGAGGCGTTAGTCAAATACTAAATGCTGAATAGTAGAAATATTTAAATAGTTCACAACTATATTTTACGTCACTATTAAAACATCTACATGACATTGTATGTGGAATGGCCTATTATGGGCTTTTTTAACGTGCAGTTGTACACAAATTGTGCAGTTCTAAAATGGATTAGTGCATTTGTAGAACCATGCACTTCTGTACAGCTCTGTTAAGACCCTCCATTTTCTTAGGAAAAGTTTTTTTAAATAATATTTTTCCACTTAAGTAAGAAAAAACAAAACAATTGTTTATAGTAACAATTGCTTTTCTTACTTTGTTCCCTTTATTAGCCTACTTTATTCCCTTTTTATTTACTGTAATACTGTTGGGTTGGTGTCAGAAAGGGCATCCGGCCAGGCTATAACTCCCCCTCCCCTCTCATAAATTTCTGGCTGCACCACTGACGTCGATACCGTGATAATTTTGTCCAATCACAGCGTTGCTTCATCGTGTCTGCGATTCTTTTGCTGTTTAAACGACACTATGTCATGTCAAGGATGATTTTAGTATCGTTCTTCTCCGCCTCCTCCTTTCTCCAGGATTGGGACTGGCACTGCCAAAGTACGATGATCAGTGGCAGTGTCGCTTCTGTGAACTTCAGAGGGCAAAATATGTGGATGTTGACCCTGCTGTCCATGCATATAGGCCAAGCGCCCGCATGGCGCGACCATGCATGCTAATTTTCCAGTGAATTGAACGGGTTTGGTCATTCGCAAGGTGTGAGTGACTGAGTGGCAGTCTCTATCATGCCGTGTATACATGTATACGCCTCTGCATTATTGTCTATTTATTAAACTTAACGACTGAACAACAGAACCGTGGATTGCAATTCGTAAAAATATTATTATATGTGTGATACGTGCATATCATATTGATATGAGTTTTCCGCGAAGAGAGAGAGAGATAAAATGATGGCAGCCGGATGGTCGCACTATAGTCTAAATGACGCATTATCTCATTATGCACCATTGGACCGACGGTTATATATATATACAGTTTTATTTGTATATAAACAGTTCTATATATATGCGGTTACATATATATAATTTTATATATATATAGATCTATATATATGCATACGGGAAATTCAGGCTAATCAGGTGCTGAATAAATTGCGTGCAAATACATCCAGGGGAAGCTTACGAACTCTGTCAAAGTATAACTGAATGTTCAGACCAGAATTACATCGTATAATGGCTTTATATTCTGATGCGCTCATATATAAGCGGATTCTTTTGCGATATTAGATTGTGATGTTGTAATGTTTCACTATGTCCATTGGCGGATATCAGGTAACGAGGAAAACGTGTAAAAACGTATTATCTCTATGCCTTACTTAATTTTATCACTATTATATGCATTATAATTCTGTTTTGTAGAATTCTCCTTTAGGCCTATAGAACGTGTTTTCATGTCCTGTTGTGCTTTGCAGTCATTAGTCTAAATTAGGCCTTAATTCGGTCTGCGGGCGAAAGTTATCCTACTTGTTTGGTTAAATTGGAAATATGATTAATGCCTTGTTGGTCGTGACACCTGCAGTCTGCAGAGAATTACAGGTGAAACAGGCAGAGGTCGGATGCCGCATTAATCTAATTCTTTATTCGATGTAACGAGAGCATGTTTAGTGTATACATTCGTAATTTATTTGGTGACAACGCGCATGTCATATCGTCGTAAAATTAATATGCCAGTGTATTGCGTGAAATGCGTGTTAGCCTATATTTCCCAGATTTTGGGGCGTTTCGTTGGGGGGGGGGGGGAGCAATGAGTTGTCGGTCAGAATCGGTTCCGGGGAATTTTTACATGTCCACATGAAGCAAAATAGGTTTATTTTGTTTGTAGACTATATCTACACTTGTCATAGCGCTCCTTCAAGATTCCTACTCAGAAGCGCTCCCGACTACAGCGCGGACACTGAAACGCCGAAGCGCTGAGCAATTGCGAGTGAAGGACTTGCCCAGTAGGTTACAACGCGGCGACTTAAGATGGATTCGAACCTGCAATATTCCGGCTGCAAGGCAACGAACATGCTCACTACATCACAGCGCCCCATATTTTCTTCTAAAGTTACCCAGTTAGGCCTACGTCATCGTATGCAAATTTCTTCCTCTTTTCTGTCCTATTCATTGTCTTATAACGGACTTGACCTTTTGGATATTGACCGTCTAATAATTAAACAGACCTGATTTCGGCTTCAGTCCAGTGCGCCATCTACTGTAAGTTGATGTCCTGAGCAAACCCGGACCCTTGATTGCATGCAATCAGAAACTGCAATTAATAATTACTATATTGCAATATATCATTGTATTATTACAATATCATTGTCTGCGGAAATTCGTCTATTATGGCTCTTCTACTTAATTATCCTGTCACTGTTTGTTAATTGATTCATTCACTATCTAGACGACTGTAACTTCATTTCGGCTGCAATTATTAACTGGCTGTCCTTTTGTAAATGCCCAAAGGATGCCTGCGTAGTGCGTACGCATGTCTATATGGAATTGTGGTCGTGGGGTATATGCGTGTGCACGCTGAAAGATATCGTGCTGGAGTGTCACAGCTTTGTGCAGGAAGAAATTGAATTTTCACTGGAGCAGATCATTCTATAGACCGTATTAAGGCTTCTTATCCTTTAGAGAATTTGTCTGAATTCACCGTTACACAATAGACTCATCTATAATAACCCGGTTCCTGGCAGATGCCTTAAGCTGTAGCCTATAATTATGTGATATATAACACACAGTGCAAATAAATGCCAATTGATATATATATATATATGTGTATATATATATATATGTGCAAATATAATTAAGTGCAGCTGCGCCACAGAGTCTGCAGTAATGTCACTAATGTGGCCGAACTTCATAGAGCTGCATGCTGCTTGGAGGTTTGGAGAACAATGTATATTGTCTTGATTCATACTGCACATAATTATAGACATACATGCATAATTGTATATATACATGCATATGCATCAGACAGTATTACACACTTGACAATGACAGACAGTAAATTTGTATACTGTAAAAACATACAGTGCAAATAAGTGCCAACATATACAGGCCTATATATACAATTATGCATATATACATATACATATACATTCAATTCAATTTCAATTCAATTCACTTTATTGCAACCAGAAAACAAGAAAACAATAAAAGTACAAAACATGCATGCATTGGCTACAAAGGGGGGCCCAAAAGGGATGGACATCCCGCTGGGAAGGGTCACCCAAGTAAAAAAGTCCCAAGAAAAATTAATCAAGATAGCTTAAAAGAAAGAGACTAAAACAAATTAGGTGATGACAGATTGCAGAAAAGCTTATATTGTCAAGAGCATATAGAGAAACAAACTTAACTAAGTACTTAACTAAAATCTTAACTACACATGGTCATGTGCACTTCAAGTAGCATTAGTGGAGGAGAGTAGAAGAACACGAAGTTTCTTTTTAAATACCTGCAGACTACTCGATTGACGAATGTCAATTGGTATTGTGTTCCATACTTTAGTGCCATAAGATTTAATAGTAAACCGCCTAGTATTAGATTGAGCTTTGACAGGGCGAAAAGCAGATGAATTCCTAGTGAAATGCGAATGGATGTCAGAGGCGTGAGGGAGGTAACCTTGGAATACCGAAGGAAGGAGACCGTGTTCGAGTCGAAAAAAGAACTCGCTAATTTGGAGATCCTTTATCTGGTCAATTTTCAGGAGATGAAGTTCATTAAAGGAAGGGCCAGTGTGTTCCCGTTTACGAATACCCGCAATTATACGAACAGCCCTCTTCTGTAAGATTACAAGTTTATGAAGCCTGGATTCGTATGTCGATGCCCAAACAAGGTTGCAATATGTGAGGTAGGGGTAGACAAGGGTATAATACAAATTCATTCTAATTGTCTTTGGCAAGATATAAGCAACGCGGGAAATAATACCAATATTTTTAGCAATTTTAGTTGCAATTTGATTAATATGAACTTTCCAGGTCAAATGTTGATCTATATGCACACCTAAGAATTTTGTAGATTCAACTTGATTGATGGAAATATCATCAATAAGCAAACAGAGATTGTCATTTGGCTTTATTTTCCGGTGGGATTTAAATAAAATAAAGTTGGTTTTATCTAAATTAAGGGTGAGTTTATTTGCATGGAACCAAACAGCTATGCTAGATAGTTCAACGTTCACAGTTTGAAACAACGTCTGCCATGAACCATTGGAGTAAAAAACGTTGGTGTCATCGGCAAATAGAATAAAAAACATTGTTGGAGAGACATTGGCCAAGTCATTAATATAAAGCAGGAAAAGGAGTGGTCCGAGGTTGGAGCCTTGAGGAACTCCATATTTGATCAACCCTAGCTCAGAAAGGACACCATTACAGAGAACTCTTTGTGTACGGCTCTCAAAATAGCTGGCAAACCATCTGAGCTGAGTCCCCCTAATTCCATAGTTGTCTAATTTTTTAAGCAAAATATTATGGTCTACCGTATCAAACGCTTTAGCTAGATCAAAGAAGATTCCCACTGAGTATTCATTATTTTCAATAGCCTTTGAAATCATGTCCTGCATATTTAATAAGGCCATATAGGGGGAATGACCAGGTTGAAATCCATGCTGAGATGGATAAATGATGTTAGAGTTTTTAACATAGCCATAGAGTCGATTATACATAAGTTTTTCATAGAACTTGGAGAAGTAAGGAAGAACGGAAATGGGTCTGTAATTGATTACATTGTCCTTATCGCCCTTTTTTAGTATTGGGACCACTTTAGCTATTTTTATGCCTTGTGGAACAATCCCACTACTAAATGAACAATTTATTATCTCCGCTAAAGGTCTGGCAACCAAGGAGAGATTGGGAGCCGCAATACATGGGTCTATATCGTCAACACCTTTGCTATGCGTTAAACGTATATCACGGCCAATATCCATAATTTCCTCCGGGGATACCATTAGGAAACCCATAGAGTTCTGCCGAGGGGCCTGTAAGTAACTATGGTAAGGGAGAGGTGAATCTGGTATTTTCTTTGCCAAAGAATGGGCTATGTTGGTGAAGTAGTTATTGAAGCTATTGGCCATTTTTTCTGGATCTTTAACATTTTCTCCGTTAATTTTTAACGATTCAATTTGTGTCTCCTTATTTTCCAATTGCATTATGGAGCGAATGAGTTTCCAAGTCCTCCTTAGGTCGTCTTTATATTTGCAGAATTCAGATGCATAGTAATTTTTTTCTGCTTTGACTCTAATAGCCTTAAATTTATTCCTATATACAGTAAATTTATTTTTATTATAAGCATTTGGATTTTTTATATATTTTAAGTACAATGATGTATGTACATATACATATACATGTATGTACATATACATATACATATACACATACATATACATATACATATACATATACATATACATATACATATACATATACATATACATATACATATACATATACATATACATATACATATACATATACATATACATATACATATACATATACATATACATATACATATACATATACATATACATTAGACATATACATATACATATACATATACATATACATATACATATACATGTACATATACATATACATGTATTATATACATGTATATTCAGTAGATATTTACATTGCAGGCTCAGCATGTATATATATACTATACACACATGTATATACATGTATATAACTATAGGCCTATATATATATACATGTATGTTCATTGTTCAATAGATATGTACATTGCAGGCTCAGCATGTGTGTATATATAATATACACACACGTGTATATACATGTATACACTGTGCCCCATAAAAAACACACCAAATTGTTTTGCAAATATCTCTAATACCTAATGACATATCAAGCTAAAATTTTCCAAATATTTAGAGAAGTGGACCGAGAAAATGATTCCAACATTTCATGAAATAATGTTGAGCGGATAAAAAGATATGAATATTTAAACTTCATATACCGAAATTGCAGTTTACAAGCAATTTTCTGTCAGATTCGATAAACTGTTTCCCTATTATCTCCAATGCCTGATGATTAATCATTCTAAAAATTTCCAGATATGTAGAGAATTGAACTAACAATATGACCCCAACAGTATGGTTTGATAATTTAATTAAATAAGATGCTCAAAATGTCCCCCTCCTGCTTGCACGCAAGCCTGAGGGCGCTGGCGCCATTGCAATGGCAACCAGGGCCGGATTAACCAGTATGCCATGTCTGCCATGGCGGCGGGCCCCCCGTCGTCAGGGGCCCCCGCGTCTGCAAAAATATATTTTTTATTGTGCATTTTCCAATTTATTCATATTTGCTTCTAACACAGTGTGTAAATTTGCGTCCATTGATCATTGTTTTCTTCTTAGGGCGAACAACAATTTTATTTACGTTGGCCTCTATGTTTGTGCCAGCTCTGATTTATGATTTTGGCGGTATTCCATTTGGCCTACTTTTAAAAGAGATAGGCCAGAGTTACAGACAGGCGGACAGAGAGGGAGAGATACGCCTTTTAAAAAGAGTCAGACATACATGTAGGCTACATGTAGACGAACAGACAGACGGAGACAAAGATATAGTCATAGAGATTCGGTTAAACTAGGCTACATGTAATTTGAACAGTTGAACTCTGTAATGGGTCTGCAAATTCATGCACAAGGTGTATCATGTTATCTTTGGCACAGTCTTACAAAGGAGGCAATTTATAATGATTAGGCCTATGTCGTAGAGGAATGCTGTTAGACTACATGGATGCGTAGATCACGGCCATCTCAATTGAGTGTAGACGCAGAGAGGGGAAGAGTGAACTGTAAATAATATTGTCACTTGTCAGTGCTTCTGAACTTCCCACCCACTTTCGTATAACTAGATCTCCGCATTAGGCCTATGGATGTTGCAGGCACTCGCTGCATGCCACGGTGACTCATTTGGCATCAGGGAGGGTCGGTTCTGAAGAGGGGAGAGGGAATTATCGCTAAAAGTTGTGCAGCCAAGGCAGAGCTAGGCGAGGTCACCATACGTTTGGGAAAGATAGGCTAATATGTTTCTCAATCTAAAGCCGACCAAAGCTGGCTCTGACTTGTATGATGATAAATTGGCGAATCATGGATGCCCGAGACCATACTCTATGTATGCGGGCTTGCATTCCACTGAAAATCACAACTATACGTGCAAATTGGTCAATGACAGATATATCTTGCCAAACCCGTAGACCCGTATGGTAGGCCTATAAAGGAATACTGTGCAGATCGAGGATAGAAAGGATACGTAACGAAATAACTCGTGAAGAAACCGGACAAAACGAAACAGTAATTGACAGAATCAGGAAGAGAAGGCTGACTTGGTTCGGATATGTAACACGGATGGAGGAGAAAAGACTACCAGCGACAGTGCTATATGGACAAACAGAGGGAGAAAGAAGCAGAGGAAGACCAAAAAAGACATGGATGAAAAACATGATGGAGGACCTAGAAATGAAGGGCATGGACATACGAAGAGCTGTGGATAAGTCCAGAGGCAGAGCAACTTGGAGACGTCTTGTAAAGGCCTCATCGTCAGTATGCGCTTGACGGAGGAGAAATTGGAGGCCTATAAATGAAAGTTGTCGAGGTGGTTAAAAGATGAGACTTCAGTTTGGTTTATCAAAATGTATGCGTAAAAAATTCCGATACCGGAAATGTCGGCGTTTGTGACGATGAGAAAGTCGGAAGAAACACATGCAGCTGATGCGTAAAGAGGGCACGCTCTCCTGGGTCAATCGGATCATGTAGGCCCTACATAGGCCTAGGCCTATATAAAGGTATGCGCTGCAGTCTGCAGATCATTATATAATAGGCCTATTTAAAAAGTTTTATGTATCATGTAGCATTTCTGCGTTTTTATAGTAATTTCTTAAAAACTAATTTAGTATTAATAATACTAAATTAGTTTTTAAGAAATTACTATAAAAACTTTGTTCTGGTTGTTGCTGCTGCTGTTGTTGCTGTTATTGTTGATCTCCCAAAATGCAGACAGAATGGTCAACTTTATGGATCAAAGTCTAATCCGCCGTCCTTTTTCGACAATTCTCACACTGCAATAATTATACTGAATATAGATGCTATGTCATTATTGCAACAGGCTTCTTAGCGTTGAGAGTGATCTCTTAAAAAAATTAATACAGTTTCCTTTAAGGACATTCTTGACCAGTTTGTCACTGCCAAGAGCAGAAAAATCTGAACCATAATTGGTATAATCATAGGATTTAAACCACTAAACTGAACAATAATTATAATCTATTAAATTGACGTTTAGCCTATAGAGTGTATACATAATTTTAAAAATGTTTTGGTATTTCATTAAGCTACATCTAATTAGGTTTTGAATTATATCGAGTCAATAAGAAACATGAATGGACACGTGGCCTGTGGAGTGTGGTGACGGAAGGTAATGGTAAATTAGGGGCCCCCCTGAAAATATGGCGGCGGGCCTCCCGAGGGGTTAATCCGGGCCTGATGGCAACAGCAACGTCGATTATCCTCTGGTTCAGGCCATCCCGCACTTCCAACAAGCGTTGCTTCAGATCGTTTATATCATGGATTGTTGTCTGGTAGGCTCGATCTTGCATCACGCTCCACATTTTATAGTCGACAGGATTCAAATCTGGACTGTTCGGAGGCCATAATGTGGGAGAAATGAAGTCTACACAATAACAGACTTGCTGAAAACTGAAATTTCGGGTGATGAAGTTGAAATATCCATATCTTTCTATCCCTTCACATTTATGACATGAAATTTTGGAATCCTATTCTTGGTTCAATTCCCTAAATATATGGAAAAAGTTTTTATGATTACTCATCAGACATCAGAGATGTAAAAAAAATTGTTTGGCTTACTTTTTATTGAATCTGACAGAAAATTGCTTGTAAACTGCAATTTCGGTATATGAAGTTTAAATATTCATATCTTTTTATCCGTTCAACTTTATTTTATGAAATTTTGGAATCATATTCTTGGTCCACTTCTCTAAATATTTGGAAAAATTTTAGCTTGATATGTCATCAGGTATTAGAGATATTTGCAAAACAATTTGGTGTGTTTTTTTATGGGGCACAGTGTATATACATGTACGTTCAATAGATATGTACATTGCAGACTCAGCAATGTCAGCATATATATATAAATATATATATATATAATATACACACAATGTCACACACACATACATATATATATATAAATATATATAATATACACACATAATTTATATATATATATATATATATATATATATTGTAGGGCACTAGACGTTTGCTCTGATCTGAATGGTGGCAGATGACCGTAAGCACCGACTTTGGCGATGGCTTCGAACAGTGATTGTGTTTGTGGGGAGAGGGAGGGGGTAGAACGGAAACGGAGAAAAGAGGGAGGGTGGGAGGAATGGAGGGAGATGGATGTTGTGGTCTGTTCATCGTGTGACCACGGGGGGGGGGGGGTGAACGGGGAGGGTGCGCAAAACAAGGGCACCCGTCTGGTGGTGGTGGTGGTGGTGGCGGTGGTGGTGGTGGTGGTGGTGGTGGTGGTGGTGGTGGTGGTGGTGGTGGTGGTGGTGGTGGTGGTGGTGGTTTGTGGATGGTTGAGGGGATTCCAAATAGGATTCTCGAGCCTTCCGTGTGATGTATACAGGGCCATCGGCAAACACAAGTAGCCAATCGATAGATATGTGTCCGTTCGGCCCTTATAAGGTCGCTCTTTGAATCTTCCATCAACCTTCAGAGGGACGGGCAAACAGACGGACAGATGGACGGTGAGACAGATAGACAGATATACAGACACACAGGCAGATAGGCAGATGCACACAGATATGAAAGAGACAGAGAGATACGGAGCGAAAGAGACTGATAGAGAGAGAGAGACAAATAAAGCGACCAGACAGAAAGATTTATTAGAAAGTCATAGCCTACATACGCTTGCATGGACACGCATGCATAAATGCATCAGAATACATACAAACATGTACATGATTATTGCATACACAAACTGCATACAAAATACATAATTATGCATACGCATACAGACATTTATTTATTCAATATGTTTCCTACTTAGCCTACATGTATTTTCATAAATCAATTAATACATATGTAAATATGCGTATAGCCTACAGCCAAACACGCAAGTGCATACATGTAGGCCTATGTAGCCTACTGAATGATGTACATTTGCAAACACATGTATGCATACGCACAGAACGATGGAGGGAGAGAGAGGGAAAAGGGAATTCGGGAAGGAGCGAGAAGGGGCGGACGAAGGGAGAGTGTTGCCGTCCTTACACCGGAAAATTGGAGAAAATTTTCTTCAGCAGGGGCATATTTTTGCCGAACTGTCATATAGCCTACTGAGCAAACTGACTGTTGGAACATGTGCTGCAACATCTGCATTGGAACAATTTACTAAAATGTATGAGTATGACAGAACCAAATACGCCAACTGTAGGCCTACAGAGTTACAGCCTTAAATGTGTGTCATAAAGTGCGATTCTTGGAGGGGGGGTGTTTTGTGTTTTTTCCGATGATATTTTCTTCGCAGGTTTTAATATGTTGCACTACATGCTATCACCTAACTAATTATCATAAAACTGGCTTGTCACAAATTTCTTCCAGCTTTTTTTTATCAGGTAGACTAATAGGCCAATGCATGTATAGGCCTACCTAGAACTGCAGACATTACAGAGTGGTTGCAGTTAAATAAATAGAAGTAAAACTGTTAGCATCAGTTTATTTGTCCACATAGCCTACCAATACATACAAAACGCTGTTCTTTGACGCCTCTGACCTCCTTCTGAATTCCCTACAACAACCACAACCCCCATCCATCCTTCCTCTGCTGTTCCGGAGCGTGTCATAATCCATTGAGCGATGACTGATGACCGGATGGAGTGCGACCCTTTACGGTCCCATCGCGGATTCACAGACAGCAACCGTCCGTACGTTGATCGATGGCATAGAAGTCTCAGACTTGAAGTCTCAGACTTCTGCAGCAGCGTTACTCCGACGCTCAACCGTCAAAGTTACTCCGACGCTCAACCGTCAAAGTTATCGTAATGCCGCACATTAATATAGCGCCTGTTTAGAATTCAGCAGAGATGTTCAGGCAGCATATTATATATATATATATATATATATATATATATATAATAAATTATATACATGTAGGAGGATAGGCGTAATACACTAGTCCATCCTTACTCAGTGCTTAAAGTGTAGAAAAAGAAGTGCCTGCCTGGACGCCATCACTTCTCCAGGCTCTGCTGTCCAAAATAAGTGGCAGGACGACGTTGAGATTTTAAAATAAGTGCCTGGACGCCGTCCATGATCGTCCAGCCACACCTTAAGACCTTAGCCTACTTACTTACAACTCTCTGCCACAAGTTAACAGTATACAGTACACCACCGCGCCCCACGTTACTTGCAACTGCGCCAGTTAGCCAACTGTGTGTATGCATACTAAAGCCGCCACAACTATGATGCTCAGATACGTGCATTCGTAGCCTATATGCACCAGAGTTGACTCTGGCAGTGCTATCTACATGTATCTATGCGGATTTAACCATAATCGTGCATTAATCATGATACAATCTGTCCTTAATGTCTCAGCGGCTCTCGTCTGATTGGCGTCGTAAACGAAAGTTCGGGTTGTTTTGGTCAGACTCATACGACAACATCAGTTCAACAACGGACAGCCTTTCCCTTTGAACATGACAGACAGACAGACAGACAGAGAGGCAGACAGACAGACAGACAGACAGACAGACAGACAGACAGACAAACAGACTGAGAGGCAGACAGACAGACGGAGACAGACAGAAACTGAGACAGCGACAGAGATAGAGACAGACAGAAACAGTAACTGCGACAGAGATAGAGACAGACAGAAACAGTAACTGAGACAATGACAGAGAGAGATATGAGGAGAAATGCGTGATTATGTATGGCCTACATAAAATTATATTATAAATTCTACGCACGTAAATTTTAATACATTTTACAAGTAGACCATTTTTAGCCCAATTTCTGTACATCACAAACCGCGTGACGTCTGAATCATGCAAATCAAACAGCAATTAGGCCTAATCACCGAACTATAATTCCGCTCTGATATAATGGACAAATTTTTCATTGCGAGCTCCCGCTGACACGCGGAACCAAACCGACTCTCATCCTACAGTCCCTATACAGATTACATATTATCATCGAAGAGGAGGCAACAGACACGTAGGCATAGTCTATACCGGGGTATAGGTGCACAGATAATTGTGCGTGCGAATGGTTGTCGTCCATGCATTATATAGGCTATAGGTTATGCTTCTTCCTGTTTTATTATGCCACGAACGACGGAAGCGTGGTGGTTGATTGGAAACACGGCGCTGACCTTGGCGTCTCGAGTTGCAGTCTTGTTTTGCATGCGGAAGGTTAGGTTGACCGTTGTTGAATAATGCTGTTGTCGCTTAAGCCGGAAGATCCTTTGGTCCAAAGAAGAGAACCTTGAAGGGTTGTTAGATGACGTGTAGACTAGATTGTGTGTGACTATCTTGCTTTGCTACACCTAAACATAGGCGCAAGGTCATAGACAGACAGACAGGCAGGTATGCAGACCAATATACACTGTGTCCGGAAAAAAAGCGACCCATTTTGTAAATATGAAAATAAATAGTAAATATCAATCGATTTTCACAATTCAAATACCGTTCTTATCCTGACATATTTATCTAACAATTGCGAAAATATAAAAGTTCACGTTCAAATAATGACGTCATAATGACGTCATTTGCACAAAAAGTCAAATTTAAGAGATAAATGCGCAAAATCCTCAAAAATTTCAATATGTTATGAAGTAATTTATCAATAATAAATGTAAGTTTAATTTTATTTTTATATCTGAATTATGTCAGACTGCAATTTGTGGTCAAAGAGTACCTCAACGTAAGCGTCAAAAGGGTCGCGCTAATAGCCAACAGCAGCGTCGATAACCAGCTTATCAAATTCCTCCTAGGCGTTAACAATTCGCTTAGCCTACGGAGTTCCTCAATGTCTCTTATCCTTGTCTTGTAGCCTGCACCTTCTCCTCCATCAGTCTCCAACTCTTATTATCAGCGGGATTTAATCGGGCGGCCATTTAGCGGCCAAAGATTAAGAGGAATGAAATCCGCGTCTCCTTAGTAAACAGCTCAACAGATTCACGAACTCAGTGAGCTGAAGCGCTATTTTGTTGAAATGTGTAGGCTACCGTTCCGAATATTCCCGGATATCAGGCACCACTTTTTTATAGAGCAGACAATCCCTCTAATAGGCTGCATTTATTTTCACTTATGGTTCTATTAAATGGATTTCCGTTTTACCAAAAGCCAATAATACCAACGGAACCATGCATGAATGGCCGGCTATATGCATTTTGATGCAACGGACGTCATCATGACGTCATTCTTGTGACTGGAACTTTTATATTTTCATCAATGTTAGACAAATATGTCAGGATTAAAATGGTGTTTGAATTGTAAAAATCGGTGAATATTTACTATTTATTTTCATATTTACAAAATGGGTCGCTTTTTTCCCGGACACAGTGTAGTAGGAAACAAAGCCATGGAAATATGGAGCAGGAAGAGAAAACCTTGAGGAGAAGAAGTGAGGGCGTGAGGAAGAGGAGAAGGAAAAGGAAGAAGAAACAGATGATGATGATAATGATGAAGAAGACGAAGATGAAGATGAAGAAGAAAAAGAAAAAGAAAAGGTAGAGTAGGAGGAGAAGGACCCATAGACAGTGGAGGAGGAGAAGTGGTAGAAGAATAGGGAAATGAACGAAGTAGGTGGAAAGACGAAAGGAAGGAAAATGAAAAGGAGCAAGTTGAGGAAGCAGCCAAGAGGAAGATAGACGATCGAGAAGCTTGAAAGAAGGAGAGCGGAGGGATACGAGGAAAAGGCGGAGTAGTAGGCAGGGCCGGATTTAGGCATGTTCAACATGTTCGACCGAACAGGGGCCCCCACACTTTCCACACTTTATGGGGCCCCCACAAAACGTGAGAAAGAATTTTTTAAGGAAATTTCGACGAAACGACTAATTTCCGTGAAATTTTCGCCAGATGACTAAAAAAAAGGTCATCAACTTTTTTGGCGGATGAAATGGTATGTTTTCCCGAAATTGTCTTGGCCCGACTAACAACAAAAATTTCCCGGACAGGGCCCCCACAAACATTTTTCCGAACAGGGCCCCCACATTGCTTAATCCGGCCCTGGTAGTAGGCTATAGAGTAGTTGCGTGGTCATTGGTTTTGAGCGTATACACGAAAGACGAATTGATGGAGAAACTGGAAAGCACGGTCGAGAATTGCAATGATGAGGATCGATTGGAGGAGAAAGTGGAGAGGAGGGAGAGCAGAGGAGGGAGAGGAGAGGAGGAAGAGGAGAGGAGGGAGAGGAGAGGAGGAAGGAGGAAGAGGAGAAAAGGAAAAGGAGAGGAGGGAGAGGAGAGGAGGAAGAGGAGAGGAGGAGGAGAGAAGGGAGAGGAGAGGAGAGGAGGAAGAGGAGAAAAGGAAGAGAAGAGGAGGGAGAGGAGAGAAGGGAGAGGAGAGGAGGAGGAGAGAAGGGAGAGGAGAGGAGGAAGAGGAGGGAAAGGAGATGAGGAAGAGGAGAGGAGGAGGATGTTTCCAGTGCACATACACATAGAGGTGCACACAAACAACGGCATTGTATGCACACCATTGTTTGTCTTACAGAGCGCGAGAGAAACAGAGAGACAGGGAGACAGAGATGGAAAGAGTGAAGTAGATACATAGAAGAAACAGTAGAGGAAAAGACAAGGCTAACACTGAAACAAAAGATACAGAGACAATGAGATGAGGAAACACAGATAGAAACGCAGTGACAGACAAGCAGACAGACAGACAGACAGAGACGGACAGAGTTTGCAAGAAAATATGTAATGAACGTCGTCCATTCTCGTTTCTCAAATGTCGGCCGCTTCGTCTCCGAATTCCCCGACATCACGCCATTATGAACAACCACACAGACATGGACAGACACAGACAGACAGAGACAGAAACAGACAGACAGAGACAGAAACAGTGGCAGAGACGGAAAACACGGACACAGAGAGACGAGGCGCTTCACGGACGACAGCGAGATATAAAGGAGATATCATATTATTATCTGTGCTATTCTCTTTTAGACAATAATTGCATCAACACAATGCAATTATTGCCAATAGCAGCTATTGGCATTGCACCGCATTGACAATAATCGAATCATGTCGATATTGCATTGCATTACTATTTTCAAAATGTATTGTAGTCTAATTTTATTGCACTTCATTGCATATAGTATTGTATTTTTGTAATGCATTGTATTGCATTACACTCGATTATAATAGATCTTCATTTGAAGGTGATTTTTCAGGGGCATTGTAAAAAAAACTTTCTCAGTCCATCCCCCGGATACGCATAATTATATCAACTGGTTCTTTTTCAGCACCAGTTGAGTGCTGCGCAATGGCGCATTTCTGGCCTGTCTTATCCTGACCCGACCTTAGCTTACATACATTACATTGCTTTAGCATTTAGATTGATTGCAGCCCAAGGATTAGAATGCTTAAAACAATCATATTCTGAAGTGTATCATTTATAATAGGGTGTTTTGCAGACGGATCAGAAACAAAATAATCGGGAAGAAATGTGTGAAAGTTGGAGTAGTTTGAGATGTGGATGCGTATGGAATGGGAGGGGATGTCCGGTTAGCTGGATGGAGCATTAAGCAAACGAAAAGATGCTGCACACTGCACAGGCTGGAAGAGGAGAGATCTCTTATGGCAACACAGAGAGAGAGAGAGAGAGAGAGAGACAGAGACAGACAGACAGACAGAGAGGCAGAGAGAGAGAGACAGAGAGAGACACAGACAGACAGAGACAGAGACAGAGACAGACAGAGTCAGAGACAGACAGAAAGAGAGAGACAGAGAGAGAGAAACAGAGACAGACAGACAGAGACAGACAGAGAGAGAGAGAGAGAAGAAAAAGAGTGTTGTTGGTGGTGGTGCTGGTTGTGATGGTGATGGTGATGGTGATGGTGGTGGCGATGATGGTGATGGTGGAGATGATGGTGCTACTGGCATTGAATGCGGTGATAATGGTGATGATTATTACGACATTGATGATATTGATGATGACGATTATTAAATCTTATTTTGCGTCACTGCTTGACGTGTTGAAGGTATTCGACTACAGAGGAGCAGATCATCCGAGAGGACATTTTGTCCTCATCTCTTTGGTTGGCCTTGCTGCTGTCTGTCCTCTTCGTCTCACTGAAGTAGATTCGATTTCCGTATAATAATAATTATTATTGTCATCTCGCTCAATCGAACGAATCCTATTATTTTGGCAGCTGCAATGGACATCCTCAACAAGATCAAAAATGTTGCTCTCGAACTGAAAGCCAAAGTCACGTAAGCACCTTTAGAATTTTATCGTTGACGACGTCGAAAAATATGATGAATCATTGATGATAGTGATGATGATGATGATGATGATGATGATGATGATGATGATGATGATGATGATGATGATGGTGGTGGTGGTGGTGGTGGTGGTGGTGGTGGTGGTGGTGGTGGTGGTGGTGGTGGTGGTGGTGGTGGTGGTGGTGGTGGTGGTGGTGGTGGTGGTGGTGGTGGTGGTGGTGGTGGTGGTGGTGGTGGTGGTGGTGGTGGTGGTGATGGTGGTGGCGATGGTGGTGGCGATGATGATGATGATGATGATGATGATGATGATGATGATGATGATGATGATGATGATGATGATGATGATGATGATGATGATGATGATGATGATGATGATGATGATGATGATGATGATGATGATGATGATGATGATGACGATGACGATGACGATGACGATGACGATGACGATGACGATGACGATGACGATGACGATGACGATGACGATGACGATGACGATGACGATGACGATGACGATGACGATGACGATGACGATGACGATGACGATGACGATGACGATGACGATGACGATGACGATGACGATGACGATGACGATGACGATGACGATGACGATGACGATGACGATGACGATGACGATGACGATGACGATGACGATGACGATGACGATGACGATGACGATGACGATGATGACGACGATAATGATGACTAGGCTAGAAAAGTGTTCAAAAATTCTAATCACCTGCATTGCAAAGCAGCAAACCCACTTCAGAGTATTTTTGCACCTGCGTTTCCGGTATCTCACCAAGTAGCCTACCGATGACAACAACAATAATAATAATAATAATATGAACAAATAATAGGGGCCTTATATGAGAAAAATAATAATATGCAAAAATAATAATATGAAAAAATAATAATAATATGAGAAAAATAATAATATGAGAAAAATAGTAATTACTATATGAGAAAAATAATAATATGAGAAAAATAGTAATTACAATATGAGAAAAATAATAATATGAGAAAAATAATATTATCAAAAAAATAAAATAAAAGTGTAGGGCAAATCACACGAGTACAAAACTAAGCAACAAAATAAGAAGGAAACTCCAATAATGACTAAATTGAAGGGAAAAAAGTATCTTGCAAATCACTGGCTTATTATCACTTGAGTGCCCAAGGTATTTTTTGGTACACGAAGGCCCAAGGGGGGGTCCGCGCGGACCCCAGCGTTTTCATGCTAATTTCTTGAGAAGGGGTTAGAATATCGTAACAGAAGTTGATTCTATGTAATCCCAAATGAATTTGCAATCGATTGATGTATCTTATAGCACAATAGCACCACCTGGTGCAAAGATATAGTGTAAAATTCTCGTGATACACATTTTATGCTTGCTTGCGTTATTTACCGAAGGAAGCCTATACGTCCGGCGCGGACCCCAGCGTGTTCATGTTAATATCTTCAGAAGGGGTTGGAATATCGTTTCAGAATTTAGTTGTATGTACTCCCAACTGAATTTGCAATCGATTGATATATATTATATCACAATAGCACCACCTGGTATAAAATAATAGTTATTGATCAGTAACCATACACATGCATGACCAATAGCCGTATATCTTGGGGTACCCTTAGTATATACTATGATTGTGGGGTACATGGTTGGACAATACTCACTCAAAATATACCATTCTATGCCCAAATGGTTGGTCTAGGAATACCTAAAAGCGTTTTTGCACAATCATAGCCTTTAAAAAGTTATCCGGGAAAAACAGGCCTGGGGTCCGGTCGGACCCCCCCCCCTTGGGCACTCGAGGGTTATTCATGTCAAAGTTGTCTTTTATCTCTTTGTGCGTTATAATATTATTGCAACGTCAACGCGTACTGTTACCAATAATTATAATTATTGGTAACAGTACGCGTTGACTCTGTAAAATAATTATTTTACAGAGTTTGTAAAAAAACCACACAACTGAGTGTTTCCGCCAAGGTTTACTTATCGAATCGCAGGTCAATTTATGAAGCGCCAGGCTCTTCTGTCGTGTTGTTCGTTGACCAGAAATTGCCAATTTCGCAAGACAAATGACTGAGGCCCCATGTCTGACCACGACGCATATTAAATGCGTCCACTCTGTATACACTGTGCAGGCTGTTCGACCTATTGGCTCAGCCACCCACCGAGGCGACAGCAGCGATCCTGGCGACAAGTGTGGAATAGCAAGCAAACCATAGGCAGTGTTAGTGAATAGTGATGCGCCACTAGAAGAAATAAGAGCAGGGCACCAGCTTATTCATGAGCGCTGTGTCATGTCCGAGATTTCCAGTGGGGATCGGAGGCCGGTTACCATAAGATGGAGAGAGGTGTAAACGGAGGAAATGATAGGCAGGCCATAGGGTGGTAAGGAGTAGGAATGGTTTCCTCCAATACGAATGGCACGTATTTGTGTTACTCTGCACTCCCCCTCATTTCTATCCTTCCCTGGGAAAGAAGGTTTGCTTTTAAACATTAGGGCCTACTCTATCTTATTTTTCCAGGTTGCAACATGGATTTCCAATCAATTTCAGGCCACAGCGTGTGTTGATGATAATAATAACAACAATAACAATGACAACAACAATAGGCCTAATATAAAAAAAAATAATAATAGATGACGAATTTAACCACAAACCTGCACAACAATACAAGCGTGCGTATGTGATATGTGCATGTGCTGTGTGTTGATGGATGTATTGTAGGGGCGAGGAGTTCATAAGTTTTGATCAGGCGATTGAGATTCTGAGGACGGAACTGCGATACCCGGAGGACAGAGCGTTGCACTTTGTCAAACGCTTTGACCACAACAACGACGGTCGACTCTCAGTCACCGAGTTCAGTCTGTTCCGCAGAAAGATCGAAGAAACGTACGCTACCATCATCATCTTCATCATTGTCATCGTCATCATCATCATAATCATAATCATCATCATCATCGTCATCGTCATCATTATCTTCGTCGTCATCTTCATCGTCGTCGTCATCATCATCTTCATCGTCGTCGTTGCCGTCATCGTCATCGTTATCATTGTTGTTGTCATCGTCGTCATCATCATCATCATCATCATCATCGTCATCATCATCATCATCACCATCACAGCTGCTAATTATTTATCGATTCTTATATTTTTCGTTCCCTCAGCATCCGTATAAATTCTCCCACTTCAGTCAGGCTGAGAATTGCCAAGGGAGTTGTGTGGGTTTCAACTCTCAGTCTTTCTTAAGGCCCCAAAGTTGTGTCTTCTTGGCACTCGCCATCTTAACATAACATAACATAACATAACATAACATAACATAACATCTTCACGTTTATCATGAGTCTGACCTACCAATTTATTTTTCTCATCATGATTTCAGCTATGGAATCCTCCGACCGTTCCAAGGCCTGTCAGTAGAGCCTAAATGCTTGGGAAATAGGTGAAACTCAAGTGGGCTATAGATAGTATATGGGGCCCCTATGTGAATATGGTTGCATATATGGGCAGCTGCAGAAGAACTTCAATCGAATCCTCCGTTCTTTTGTTCTTTGTCGTCCTCAGGAAAGTTCAGATGGTTCCGAAGTTCAAGGAGTACGACCGGGATGGAAACGGATACATCACCCTCGATGAAGCATCCTCCATACTCCAGACTCCTCCGTTCAACTTCCCTGCTGGAAAGGTCGTCATGCTGCTGAAGAAGTTCGACAAAGATGGAAACGGAAAACTGGATATCGAGGAATTCGCAGGTTTCTACGCAGAAGCCAAGGCCACGTGAGAGTGTTTGTTATTATTATTTATTACTATTATTATTATTACTATTATTATTATTATTATTATTAGTAGTAGTAGTAGTAGTAGTAGTAGTAGTAGTAGTAGTAGTAGTAGTAGTAGTAGTAGTAGTAGTAGTAGTAGTAGTTGTTGTTGTTGTGGTGGTGGTGGTGGTGGTGGTGGTGGTGGTGGTGGTGGTGGTGGTGGTGGTGGTGGTGGTGGTGGTGGTGGTGGTGGTGGTGGTGGTGGTGGTGGTGGTGGTGGTGGTGGTGGTGGTGGTGCTGGTGGTGGTGGTGGTGGTGGTGGTGCTGGTGGTGGTGGTGGTGCTGCTGCTGCTGCAGCAGTAGGCCTATGCCTATTATTTATTATTATTAAGAGACCCAGCATTATGGAAATTCGTAAAGAAAGTCGTGCTTTTATGGCGAAAGAAGGTTTTATATAGAAAGAAGATTTATCACCACATCCAATCATTACAATGATGCAATACTGATGCGCTTGATTGCTTTGAGATAGACTAAGTCGAATCAACGGTGATAAGACGGCCTCATAAAACCGTTGGACTGTATAGGAGATAAAACTTTATCGAATTATATATATGACGATAATGACGTGAGGTGATAAGCATGTACTGCGTTCTGTTTAAAGGAGTGATCTATATAATAACAATTGTTTTGAGTTATCAGTGTTATTTAGCTCAGACTCAGACATGCGGCGAAACCCACACCGTGACTGGCATCACGAATGATCTCTCAATCTCATGCGCACCACATAATATCAGCTTAATGTAGAACTTATTCCCTGTATTACTGGAATCTAGCACAACCATAAGACGGCCGAAACCAGCAACGCTGAGCTGTCTGAACTTAACGAAGTCGTGAGCAGACTCAGCGTTGAAATGAACGAGCTGAATACCAACAAGGCTCAACTCAACTCTGAATCGGTCGAACACAGTGATAGCACAAAGTATGGAGAGGAGTCTTACGGAAAACAGCGCTGTTCTTTACTTGTGACGAGGCACTACTCGATAGGATTGACTGCTATCAGGGCTGTTTTTAAGGAATTTTTAGAACTGCACAACTCCTTCTTTTCCTTCCCATCCTCCATGGTAAATTACTTCCAATCGGAGGACAATGACCATTTATTGCTAGTTTTAACTGTAAAGAAGTGCTTCTACAACTGCACATATCCATTTTGAACTGCACATTTTGTGAACAACTGCACGTTTAAAAAGCCCTGACTGTTATATTTATCTGGGTTTAGTTGCAAATTAGCAACCTATAGGCTAGTTGTTTAGTCAACAATAATAATGAATTCTTTGTGCAGAAACGAGGAGATGACTCAGCGATTTGCACAACTGGATCGCGACGGAAATGGGGTTCTTAGTCCAGAGGAAGTGAAGTCCGTCATCAAGGACATGATGGGCTACGACGATCAAATGGCAATATCTCTCATGCAGATGTTTGACCAAAACCAAGATGGCAGTCTTGACAAGGCAGAATTTATGCAGCTCTGGTCGAATATCTTCGGCCGCTAGATGTCACCGGTTACGTCATGCGTCCCAGCGCGCATGCGTCGTCCTTAGGGCGCATGCTCGTTGACACGATTTGAAGCTGTCGTCCGCCATTTTTCCTTTTATACAATTATAATTGTTTGCGGAAATTAGCCTATGCGGTTTTTGTTGTAAAGTTTTCGAATGTTCTTATCTTGCTCGTCTAAAATAATATTCTCTTTCTCGTAGTTTTTTTTTGTACCGGCTGAACCACTGTGGATAAAATTGTCATTGGTAGGCCTATCAAAGACCCGAATAAAAATCTAAGCCTAGGCCTATTGTGTTCATTAGCGATTAGGCTAGGCCTACTTCATGTAGACAAAGCCCATCTAGGCCTAATGCCGGTTGCCGTATCTTAACTCTTTAGAATCCATTTTGGACCGCTGCTCTTGAAAAATTAATACATGAGAATCTGTGGGTTTGTGATGCGCTGACGTTAGACTTCTACTTCTATAGTCTTAACATCACGCTGCTTTAGCACATTGAATACACTGCGAAGTTACAACTAACCTACTTTTGGTGGAATCTCATAGAAAACTTTATTGAGCTAAAGCGAACAAATTCCTTGCAACTTTGCAATACCGGTAGTCAAAAATCCGTAATCAGTTTTGAACTTTTGAGCGATGGTGTTATAGGGCCTAGTCAAAATATCTGTTTATCATCCTTATCATCATCATCATCATCATCATCATCATCATCATCATCATCATCATCATCATCATCATCATCATCATCATCATCATCGCATCAGTTAAGTAGTAGCACTGAGCTATAGCCTTACCTGATGATATTTTATAGAAGTGTTAGTTCAAGTAGTCTAAGGAATGATAGTTGGTTATCAATGCCCATCGATTTGCACTGCTTTTTGCAGTCGGCCAAAGGTTATCTCCATTAACCCAAGGATTAAATTTGTATTTTTTATTCCACACAGAATTCGTTGAATAAGAAAGATTTCATTGTGATCAGAGAATAATTATGGTGAACGTTGTGTGATTTGGTCTTTACGAAACGTGCGTTTTCCACATTAGCCTATGTAGAATACCCATTGTCTTGTGCAAACTGCACAGCTGAACGTTTATTTGGAAACGGTTAATTGTGACCAAGAGTAGATATTAACACATTAATTCTGAACTGCATGGTATTTTGGTGTGTTTTGGTAAAAGTTATCGGTGCAATAATGAAACCTAACGATGTAGATTTCAATACAGCGGTACGACATTGAACATAGTTTTTACACCAATTCCAAAAAATTCCAAATTGTTGATTAGAATTGATTTGTGAACTATTGAATGTTTCTTGGATACCATAACCTATAATTAATTAATATACTGATTAGGAAAAGCTTGCATTACAAATGTAGTCCATCCGTCGCATTAGCAGCTGTCGGCCTAAAGGTCACTGCAATATCGGTTTTACAACCCGGTGAGATTTCTAGAAGAGGCTATCTATAATTATGATGATGGTTCTCTGCCCGAAGGCAGGTTCATTGGCTTTACGCCCCTGCATGGGGATGAGATGAGTGAGGTGGTTTCCCGTTGCCTTCTCCACAGACAATTATGGGTAATCAACTTGCCCAAGGTCGCTCCGCAGAAGCTTTCGCCCCTGCGTCCCACACGTGATAGCCCGAGATATCTAAATCTCTGAATGTCAACTCCCAGCCCGGGGCTTGAACCGCAGTCCGCTGCAACCAACAGACGAATGCCGCTCGCGCTTACCGGTGTAGCTAACTAGGCCAGTTTTATCTACATGTATAATATCTATAAGTAGGCCTACATGTAATTTACTAAGAAGCTAAATAGTTGCCGATACTTGCGAGAATCGTAGATATATTGTTGTCGCCTGTTAGCATATACTGGTTTTCACTGAAGAATTGTAGCTGTTTTTCTGTTCACTCTCGTGTGCTATATTTTTGGCGTTCAAAAGCTATTATCGCTTTTTATTGGAGATTGTTTTAGGGCCTACATGAATTCCCATCTGAATTTGACAAACACATAATTTATAGCATTGTATACCATGATTGCATGCATATTTAAAATAGACCAACATAGATCGGACCAGATTATATTGACGAATTGTGAACAGCTACATGTAAATTCCACTAAAGATAGGCCTACGTCGATCAATAAAGCTACTTTTAATAAATTAAACAATTTGGAGTTGGTGATAGGTTGCATGAATTAAACTTTAAAGGATGCCCTCTCTTGCCAATTGAGTGGGTCTTTTAAATTGTCCTCACGAAAGGGTGGCAAGAGCTGGTAGGTATTATAGGCAGTGGCCGAAGAACTACGTCTTATTATGTGGTCGTCTTCACTATGCTTGCATATCAATAGGCCTACTGCTAGGCCTATTGCGTACCTTTCCCGTGTGGACTTCTTTTGTTGATTAACCCTTTGGAGTTGGCAATGCTGTGAACATTAACCGCTTCGATCAGACTCATGATATTAACTCGGCACTGCTGTCACTAGATGAACGCTTTTCAAATTTTCAATCTCTGGACATTTACATAGCGCCTTTTAGAAGTTCATGTTATGCATGCACAGTGCGCACACATGAAGGCCCTATGTGCACTTGTTATAGCGCTCTTCAAGATTGCCACTCAGAAGCGCTCCTGACTACAGCGCGTACACTGAATCGGGATTTCACGCCAAGGAGCATGAGGTGGATTCGAACCTGCAACCCTCCGGCTGCAAGGCAACGAACATGCCCACTATACTCCATCGCGCCCCACAATAATACTGTAGGCCTATAGTTGTAGGCCTAAACGTTGTTAGAGGCTTCTGTAACGCGGTGTGTATAGCTATAGCCTACCAAGGGGATCGTCCAAGGGCGCGTCCTAACACTAGGCCTGAGTCGAGATCGGTATTCATGCAGGGACCATGTATTTAGGCCTTTAAAGGGCTATCGTGCTTCCCAAGCATTCGCTGGCCTTTCGCTTCTGCGATCCGGATTCGAACTCCGTTGAAAATTGGGATGTATACGATTACAATTAATTATGGCGCATTTCAAGTTTAATAGTCATCCTCACCATTCGACCGAATAGGCCTACAAATAATTGGACTAACTTTTCGGCCGAATACGAATAGTATACAAAATAGCCTAAATTAATAGGTATTTGCGGTGCTGACATATAATATTGCCGAAACTCTTGGGTTGTCGCTGTGTGCCACAGAGGGCGTGCTGACGTTGATTTACTCGCGCCGGTCAACTGGGGCGATAGTAGGATATACTATACGACGGAGGGAGGACCTTGAGCTCCTTTGAGCCACACGCGCAGAGCAGGCCTACACAGGCTATTGCGGTCGCGCCCACAACTTTCTCTACCTCGCACATTAAAACTAGATAGCCTAAACAGTTCGGCCTATATACTGCACGAATTCACATGTTTCAGTCAGACTTTTTTTGGTCTCTTCCGAATCAAAGGATCTGTTTATTTGTATGCGTATACTTTACCAGGTCTTTAATAACTTCCCTGTCTGTATAAACTATTAGGCCTACGTGGAAATGACAAACAAACACATTTCCACCGGCATGACGTCATTTCTTAGTAAATTTTCATTACGTTCTTTTATTGTAAAACCGTTCAGTATTCCCTCTCAAAGTATCTGACAAGAACAGTGATTACTGCGCTATAAAATTTATATAGGCTCATAATATATAGTCCTAATATAGCCTACATAATAGATAGGACCTATAATGAGTGATAGGCCAATGACAACAATTATTAGTTAGCCCCAAAAGTCATTCGACCTCTTGGCCTCTTACGATAAAATTACCAAAATCTATTTTAAAAAGCGTGAAATACTTAATTAGTTGGCTGTAAATGGCGCTTTAATGACATGCAGACAGGTTCCAATTGTGCTGTCGCCACATTATTGAGTATCAATTCAGTTGGACATTGTCATGTCATGTCATGTCGCCATCCTCGCATCGCAACGGTTGGCTACATGAACATTGTTGAACATTGCTCAGTTTAAATGCTTCCATATAGGACTACTTTCTGTCCAATGACAAACCTGCATGACATTTTCAATATGCAATTTGCAAATAAACACCAAATATCCACTGACTGATGTCAACGCTTCAACAATTTAGTCTTTCAGTCGATATTTCAAATACAAAAGCTTACTCACAACACGTACAGTAGGTTTATCACGTGACAATGTGGCATTACATATTCAGATACGAGCCGTTGTATGGCCAACTCGTGTACCTCCCACCAAGAGTCCCAAGGTCTTAATGCACTTGAGAATCTGCACCCGTGGGGTTCAGGGGCTTAATAGGCGAACAGAGGCTGTCAATTCTTCTTTTAATTAAAGCAGAATGTGTTATGTGAATATAGCCAAACAATATTAATAATCCTATGGGGAAACACTTTGGTGCCATAGGATTTGGGTAACTTTTCAGGTCAGTCAAACCTATCTTCACTCTCATAACTCTTTCTTACAACCATTGCATTAATAATTCCTGTCTATTTAGTATTTATAGCACTTGCCACTGTCATGGCGCAGTAGATGCTGTGACGATTTTCTGTACTATAAAACCCCGGGGTTGTTGAGGGTCGGCCCATTTGCAGTCGTTAGGCGGAAGATGGGGGGGGGGGTGTCTTTGCCATTGCAGTTTATACCTTGGTCAATATACCTTCTATTTTTTGAAGTCCATGATGATGATGATGATGATGATGATGATGATAAAGATGATGATGACGACGACGACGATGATGATGATGATGATGATGACGACGACGACGACGACGATGATGATGACGACGACGATGATGATGACGAGAAGTCATTTATATTGCTAAACCGACTTATCAGCCTATAGCCTAATAGCCAAGAATAGAAGTGGAATTTTCGGTGTCACTGAAACTACTTGAGGGCCTACTAATTTACGAACATCCTCCAATAACAAGGAAGGTTGGAATAAAATAATTGTTTTAATTATACAATAATTAAAGCAATTCGTGACTTGGTTATCTTGATTTTTTTTTCATTTCCGAATCAATTTTACTCGATTCGTCCAAAAAGTTTTTTAACACTTATTATAGCGCCCTTCGAATTTACCAACGGTATGCTGACCCTTTGTAATGAACTGTTCAGAGTTAAAAAGGTGTTCAAGCCACGCTCAAAACTGAATGTAAAATATAGAAAATTCCAATAGGTTATGATTAAAATTGCTGGTAATAATGATTACACATATAATATTAACAAAATACATTGCGCGACAATTTGTTTTAATACTATTTTAAAGGCTGAAATATGACTTATACAATTATTATCATTATAAAGGCGTCACGCGCCATCTAGCGAATGAACGAATTAACAGTGACTAGTGTAAAAATTCAGCGCACTAATATAAGTCAACCAAACGCTATGGTCCTAGACATAATAGGCCTAAAATAAAAAAGAAAGAAAGCAAAAAACAAAAAACAAAAAAGAAGAAGGTAAAACAAACGAAGAAGGTAAAACAAAACAGAAAGAAAACAAGAGCAAGACAGCTGGTTAGATCCCGAGATCCATAGCCTAGCAGGCCTAGTCTATGTAAGCGTGCAGACACTGCGGAGAGACCAGCGTTGCCACTCTTGGGTTTTTTCCCAAGATCTGGGGTTTTTCAATCCGAACTTGGGAAATAGTTTTTTGGAGAAGAACTTGGGTTTTTTCTTGGGTTTTTTTCAACCAAAAAATTTTGGGCTTTTTCGATCAGAACTTTAGAAAAAGGGTTTTTCCTGGAAGAACTTGTTTTTTAAATAAAAATTCTTGAAAATGCGGACTCGGAAAGATTTGGGCCGGATGACTAAAAAAAGTCATCAGAATTTTCGCACGGGAAATTGGAAGAAAGTTTTGGTCCGGATGACTAAAAAAGGAAAAATTGAGGACATTTTCGGACGATTTGAGCAACTTGGGTTTTCTTGGGTTTTTTCGACGCTCCAACTTGTTTTTTTAGAGTGGCAACGCTGAGAGAGACAGATACACAGGCAGATAGACAGATAGACTTGTAGAAAAAAGTATGTAGGCTGCAGAAAAAACAGCAAAATGCAACACTGAGACATATTCCATTCATGGCTTAAAGTGAGGCTGGCTGCATGGACGGTCATTTAAAGGCGTCCATGCGCTTTTTTCCAATCTGCACACCGTCCTGCCACTTATTAGGCTAGCTAAGAGTGCTGGGTCCGTAGTTTTGAGTTGCCCGAAAAGGGCCGGATGGGCCTAAAGAATTTTTGGTGACCCACTGACCCTGTTCCTGTTCAGAAACAACAGGACACATACAATTTTATTGTGACAATATACGAACAATTTACAAACAAATAAACAAACAAACGAAGAAGGTAAAAACACTATTATTAATGTGTCACTAATTGTGTGTGTGCGTGTGTGTGTTCGTGTGTGTGTGTGTGTGTGTGTGTGTGTGTGTGTGTGTGTGTGTGTGTGTGTGTGTGTGTGTGTGTGTGTGTGTGTGTGTGTGTGTGTGTGTGTGTGTGTGTGTGTGTGTGTGTGTGTGTGTGTGTGTGTGTGTGTGTGTGTGTGTGAATGTGTGTGTGTGTTACACAGCGCAAAGCCGTGTATAGGCTTTGACACAGCGTATATACACGCCCACAGAAAAGAAACATATATTTTGAGGAGGAAATTGACAAATAGGCCTAATATAACAATATCTATAGGGTGATGAGAATGGATTTGGAGTAGGAAAAGAGACAAAGAGTGAATGGAAACGGAATAATGGATAGCATTTGGAAAAAAATAAGGAAGAAGATAATTGGAATGGAAAAGAACAAGAAGGGTGAGAATGGAAATGGAGCTGTTATACGCAGATGGATGGAGATAGGAAAGCGTGGCGACGTAACAAAGCATAAACTTTAATTGTTGAGTGGATGCTATTTTTTACTGAAATATAATCTGGATTGAAGTCGTCCATGGGGGACAGAGACCGTGAAAGGTTGGGCCGTGGAGCAATAACATCTCAGTCATCTCACTCAACTGAATGATTTAACATCAATGTAAACAAGGTAAAAAAGACGAAATAAATCTAGAATATAAATAGAGTCAATAGGCAGCATATACAAGAAAAGCACACAGCACAAAGATACGTTCCTCGGATCCGTCTTTGAATTAAAGATCATCGTGAGGAGAAGGAAATAGAGAAAGAAGAAGAAGAGGAAGGAGGAGGAAGAGTTGGTCGAATAGGAGAAGAAAAGGAAGAGGAAGACGAAAAGAAAGAGGCTAATGATGATGATGATGATGATGATGATGATGATGATGATGATGATGATGATGATGATGATGATGATGATTACGATGATGATGATGATGATGATGCTGCTGCTGCTGATGATGATGATGCTGCTGCTGCTGATGTTTGTTTGTTTGTATGTGCACTTGTTATAACGCCCCTTCAAGGTATCTCTACTCAGAGGCGCTCCCGATGCAGAGCGGACACTGCATCGGAGTTTCACGCCGAAGCGCTGAGCAATTGTAAGTGAAGGACTTGCCGAAGGTCCTTACGCGGCGAGGTGGATTCGAACCTCGGACCTTCCGGCTCCAAGGCGACGACGCCACCACTAGACCACCGCGCCCCACAGATGATGATGATGCTGATGATGATGCTGCTGCTGATGATGATGATGATGATGATGATGATGATGATGATGATGATGATGATGATGATGATGATGATGATGATGATGATGCTGCTGCTGCTGCTGCTGATGATGATGACGATGATGACAATGATGACACTGATGATGATGATGATGATGATGATGATGATGATGATGATGACGACGACGACGACGCTGATGATGATGATGATGATGATGATGATGATGATGACGACGATGACAATGATGACGATGATGACGACGACGACGACGATGATAATGGAGAGAAAATCGAAGAAGGAGAAGAGTAGGAGCAGAATGAGACGAAGAAGAAAATCTTTGGCAAAAAAAACAGAAACAGGTACAGGACGCTGCAGTCCATGCATCTGGCGCATCCACAAAGCTCTATTCAAACATCTTCTTAAACTGCTTCCATTCAGATTATTGTCGTCATATCGCTTCAGATATGACGAACGTAGACACATCTTATAGTCGTCAATATTCCTGCGATCAAGGATCTTTTTCTCTAGCCGCCATTTTGCTTTTATGCATCACGTGACTAATCACGTGACTTATCAGCGACTCCTGGTGACGGGAATGTTGACGATGCGTGCTTGTTCGAGATTGAGTTCTAAGATATTATATTCTGCCAATCCATTTCGCTTGAGTGACCATGCAAGACGTGTGTGTCTGATTTACTGTGGAGAGTTCTTGTTATTTGGTGGAATCGACTTTTGATTCAATTGAGGAATTATTGCATGAAAAGAAACGGAAGAAAGGAAATTAGCCACATGATCACAAAAAATCATCAGAACAAATCGGTGATTAAGTAGAAGAATGTTTAAAAAGAGTTAATCTAATCTAATCCTATCCTACCCTATCCTATCCAATCCTATTCCATCGGTTTTTTTTTATCCTATCCTATTATAATTCTATCCTATTATATATTGTGAATTATTGTCCTATCCTATCCCATCGCACCTGATCCTGTTCTATCCTCTCCTATCCTATCCTATCCTATGCTATCCTATCTTATCCTATTCCATCCTATTCTATTCCATCCTATCATCTCCTATACTAATCTTTTCTATCTTAACCAACCCTACCCAATCCCATCCTGTCGTATTCCATGCTATCCTGATTTATCAATGTGAGGTTAATGATGATAACAAGAATGACGATGTGGATGATGACGACGACGACGGCGACGATGATGATGACGATGATGATGATGATGATCATGCTATGATGATGACGATCACCATCGTAATCATCGGCGCGAGAAACTTTTTTGGTTTTTAAACGACAACGACGACCTTGATATAAAGATGATTAATTTCTTTACTTCCTTTATCATCATTTCGTCGTCGTTGTTGTCATCTATTGTCTTTCATAGTCTGTCTGATGACCTGGAATCCGTGTTTACGATATCCTCCTCCTCATCATCATCATCCTCTTCCTCTTCTTTCTCTTTCTTTGTTCGCGCTCTCTGTTCCAGTTCTTGTCGATCATTCTTCTTGCTTCCTGTTCTTCCAGTTGGGCGACTTTTTGTAGAGACTGCAGAGCTAAGCGGAAATATCCGTGATTTATGTGTGTTTCGTTGGACACACACGCACACACACAACACACACACACACACACTCTCTCTCTCTCTCTCTCTTACTCTCTCTCTCTCTCTCTCTCTCTCTCTCTCTCTCTCTCTCTCTCTCTCTCTCTCTCTCTCTCTCTCCTTCTCCGTGGCTATCTCTGCGTAAGTGTGCCTCGGTCTCTCTGTGTCACTTTCTGTCTCCCTGTCTCTGTCTCTCTCTCTCTGTTAATATACATGTATATATATATATATATATATATATATCTGTCTGTCTGTCTCTCTCTCTCTCTGTCTCTGTCTCTGCGTCTGCCTCTGTTTCAGTCTCGATCTCTATCTATGTGTGTCTGTCTGTGTGTCTGTGTCTGTCTATGTTTGCAATAAGGCGCCTTTCACCTTGATGATCAATTCAGGATTATCTAACCTAAATGCTTACTGTTGTCTGTGTGTCTGTTTGTGTGTCTGTCCGTGTGTCTGTTTGTGTTGTGTGTCTGTCTGTCTCTCTGCTTTGTCTTTTTGTCTCTCTCTCCCTCTCTATCCTCTTCCTCGCTAAATCCGACCAACTATCCCTTCCCTTTCTTTCTCCCCCTCTGACCATCTCCTCTAATTCTCGTTTCATTACTCCCAGAATTCTTTCCTCCTTTCCTATAATTATATCCTTCTAAGTTCTTACTACCCTCGTTGGAATTCTCCATCACTAACTCCACCAATTCCTCCGCTCGCCCATTCCTAACTTCCATTAAATGCTTTTCCCACCTTTTTTACCTATAATATTCCTCCATCATCCCATCCATTCCTCATCCAATTCATATTTCCCTCTATCCATATCTTCCTCTCCCCTTCCCGTCCTCCTCTTCCTTCCTATCTGCTCATTCCATAATCCATTGTTATTATCTCTCCTTCGCTCTAGTCTTCTTATTCCCGGCTTTCTTTCCATCCCTCTTTCTCTTGCTCTCCCGAAATCGTCCTCCTATTCTTCTCTCATCTTTCACCTCTTCCCATTTCATCTTCTCCAGCTCGTTCCTTCCTCCTCCAGAGCATCCCTTCCAGTATCTTGTTGTCCAGGCAACCGTCTCTAACCATTCTCCTCATCCTAATCCCTCCTCACCTTCACACTTCTCCTCAATTCTCCTCAACCCTCTGCCTTCCAGCCTTCCTATCCCCCCTCATCCATCTTCATACTCTTCCATCCTCTTACCTCTGCTGCTCCCCTCTTCCATCTCTTCCATCGTTCCTCCTCCTTCCACCTTCTCCACCCCATCCTCCTGCCCATCCTCTCCCTAACGTGGATCTTCTCTCTTCCCAGAAGACATCTCGTCTTTCTTTTATCGTCCTATGCTCGGCCGACTGAAGCAATTGCGACGTAGCCCAAGATACGTACACATACACAGAGAGAAACAGAAACACAGGCACAGAGAGACAGAGACACAGAGAAGGACACCGACAGAAAGACAGACACACACAGAGACGTTGAGCTGATACGCTGTTCGACGATCAAAGATAAAGACGCACACGAGTGGAAGATTTCCGGACGCGATCAGCGATGCGTGAAAATCTGGAGAGACTAAATATGGAACCTCCGACCCTGCGCCCATAAAATATCAATTATAATTCCTCTGGTCTTGGACGCAGTCGACCGCGACACTATAAGTTGCCCGCGGAACGAGACACAGAAGGGTTCGAACTGCCCCCCTTTCCCTCTGGAACCACAACCTCTGCTAGTAGCAGACACTTATGTGGCTGCAGAAAGCATTCAAATTGTCTGTTGAGAATAATTAATAATTACGGCGTTAACCCTTTAATGCCGGAGGGTACAGAATATCCCATACCATTTACTACCATCTCGGCATTAAAGGGTTAAACGGCCGAACGCGAATGATGGTTGCAATTCATAATTCGTGGAAGGTTAGGATGACTCAAATGGTAGGTCATGGTAGATGATTGAACTTTGGTCGGCTTTGAAAAGTTCCTTTGCTCATTTATCTTCAATCCGGTTCCCTTTGAAAAAAGAGTTATCACCTTTTTATGCACTGTATAATGCATGTGCGCCTGTCAGATACAAATAATGACTACTTGCGTACCTACTTACTCACAGTAACTCACTTACTAACTAACTAAGTAACTAACTAACTAACTAACTTACTCACTTACTTACTTATCTAAGTAGCCAAAAAGCCTCACACGGTTGAAGAAGTTAGCTTTGACGCAGATCGACACCGAGGTATTCCGTTCGAAATCGAGTGACCACACTATATACGCTCGGAGTATTTAAAGGGCCACGACCATCGTGCACCACAATAGTGTCTCAGATAACCAGGCATCGTGCTCAAGGTTCGTAGTCAACGTGGCTACCAACTCGAAAGGCTCTAATTCGGACAGCGTATATCGTTCCGAATGAAATACGGAATGGCCTCTGCTTAGACGGCTGGTCGTCCGATTTTTCATTCATTGCGGCATAGACGATAAAATATGTTAGAGCCGCTGTGCAGCTCGGAACGATCTATGCAAAGTACACGTGTACTTAGGGTCTACGATCTGCCATAGTCACAAATCAGCCGCGTTTTTACTCGCCAAGTCTTCACCTTTTTAATATTTAGAGGTTTTAAAACTCATCGCCATTTATCAAAAGATTTTCCACTCTTAGCTTTTATTGGCGCATAATTTATGGAAGTCTGGGTCATCTCATATTTCATGTAGCCTAGTGCTGCCAACCTGGGTCAGATTAACAAATGTGGTGGTCATGTTCAGTAAAATTGTGGGGGGGAGGGGCGGGACGACCCCAGTCCACAGAACACAACAAAAGAACACACAACGTGCAATAGGCCTATTTGACAAATGAACATATTTTTTTGTTCGTTAATAGGACTAATAATTCGTGCCTTTTTAATTTTTGTACAATGATCAGCAGTTTGTATGTGCAATTGTTATAGCGCCACTTCAAGCTCTCTCTACTCAGAGGCGCTCCCGAATGCAGAGCGGACACTGCATCGAAGTTTCACGCCGAAGCACTGAGCAATTGTGAGTAAAGGACTTGCCTAAGGTCTTAACGCGGTGAGGTGGATTCGAACCTCGAACCTTCCGGCTCCAAGGCAACGACGCCACCACTACACCACCGCGACCCACAGTGAGTCTTATAGGCCTGATTGTCCAGTCTAGTGGTAATGTCACTGTGAGCATCGATAATTTTAACAATAATCATCAAATTGACTCGTTGTAAAATAACAAAAAGAATATTACGATTGCAGGCCTACCACATAAATTATTTTTAAAATAGGCCTGAATACGCTTAGGCTAACAAAAGCAGATTAGTCACACTGTTTGTAGAACTGACAGACAATTTAAAACGCATCGAAAGGTAGGCTATACGATCAACATCGCTCAAATTGTCATAAAATGTAGAGACATAGGCGGTACTGTGCGAGATTTTCTAGCTTGTAAATTCATAAACAATAGGCCTATCAGTCTTTCTTAGAGCTCCTTAGTAAAGTCTGTTTTTACACCTCAATTCCAAGTGGATCATGGTCCAACCTCCCAGTTATTTTTCCACAATTCTCACACAGCCTATTATAGTAAGCTTATATAGCTGCTCGTATCGAACCCACGACCATAGGCCTACATCTTTCCTACTCAGCAGTTTATAAGAGAAGCACGATTCCCAGATTAACTAATTTCAGAATTCGACCAAACCTTTGTGACATGTTATCTTTCGAACACCGACTACTCCGCCTGAAACTATTATCCACTACGATAGGGTGGCTATCATGCGGGAGTTATATAAATGGCCTCGCTATAGCCAACTAGGCAAGGTGTCTGCAAGTGTCGTTTGTTTGTTTGTATGTGCACTTGTTATAGCGCCCCTTCAAGCTCTCTCACTACTCAGAGGCGCTCCCGAATGCAGAGCGGACACTGCATTGGAGTTTCACGCAGAAGCGCTGAGCAATTGCGAGTGACTTACAAGCCCAAGGTCCCTACGCGGTGGCTTGAGGAATGGGGGTGAATTTGAACCTCGAACCTTCCGACTCCAAGGCAACGACGCCACCACTACACCATGCACCGCGCCCCACAACATCTCTATTTCTCTCGTGTTAGAGAGATATCGAATCAATAACAGTCGTGAATATTTTACCTATTCTAATATGGGTTTATGGCAGCCAAAGCCATCTATGCATGTCGTGGAGAGGATTTCACCTTGCTATACGGGTGTGCGTGTGTTCAATGGCGTTACCATATTATGTCGAACACACCAAAGCATCATCACTATGTTGTTTATGATGGCAGTTGCTGCTGCATGCACTCCAACTTCAATCTAACGCTATGTCTGACATGCTTTCAAGCGATGTTAAAGAGCGTTTCAAATTGGGCGCTACATAAGTGACTTATGATAACGTTCGGTCTCGTCAAATTCCTTCATTCAAAATGGATGACAGTAGTTTTGCTCCCGTGGCAATACACGACTTCCGTTTCCGCTGCGAACAGTTGTCGCGCGCATTACAGGTCTATGTATGTATGTATGTATGTATGTATGTATGTATGTATGTATGTATGTATGTATGTATGTATGTATGTATGTATGTATGTATGTATGTATGTATGTATGTATGTATGTATGTATGTATGTATGTATGTATGTATGTATGTATGTATGTATGTATGTATGTATGTATGTATGTATGTATGTATGTATGTATGTATGTATGTATGTATGTATGTATGTATGTATGTATGTATGTATGTATGTATGTATGTATGTATGTATGTATGTATGTATGTATGTATGTATGTATGTATGTATGTATGTATGTATGTATGTATGTATGTATAACATTGTATGTATGTACGTATGTATGTATGTATGAGTCTTGTACGACTTATTTATAAACTGATTTCTTCTGTCCAAATCCTTTCCATCTATCCACCGTTTCCTTTCCTTATTTCAAGCCTTCCTCTCTCTCTTCTCTCCTCCAAAAGTCTATATAGTATTTCTCTCCTTCCTATTCTGCCTTCCCACCCGCCCTCGCTCCTCGATTTCCTTCCCTCGGAAGCAATCTGGCGTCTTGCCTTCCTTCCTTCCTGAAGGGTTTGTGGAGTGAAGGTATTGGATTTAAGACACGTCCTTAACATCAGAGATTGTCACCTTCACTCCATCTCAGAAGAGTCGTCTGTATCGTCTGTCTTTCTGTCTGTCTGTCTGTCTGTCTGTGTGTGTGTTTGTGTCCCTGTGTCTGTTTCTATATGATGTATCTCTATATCTGTCTATGTCTCATCTATGGCAATGCACCGTTTACCTGTCTATCTGTGTGTCTCTCTCTATCTCTCTCTGACTCTCCATTTTCTCTCCCTCTGCAGTCTCATACCTAGCTCTGTCTGTCGGTCTGTCTCTATGTCTCTGTCTCTCTCTGTCTGTCTTTTTCTGTCTCTGTTTCTGTCTGTCTCTGTTTGCCTCTGTCTGTCTCTGTCTATCTCTGTCTCTCTGTTTCTGTTTCTCTGTCTCTGTCTATCTGTCTGTCTCTTTCTCTGTCTCTCTGTCTCTGTCTCTGTCTCTGTATCTCTCTGTCTCTGTATCTCTCTCTCTCTGTCTCTCTGTCTCTCTCTCTCTCATTCTACCTGTCTTCTTAGATATCTCATCCATCGCTCTCTGTATCCGCCTGCATCTGCGCATGCAATCGTTGGTCGTCGATTATATCCGTCTGCTGTGGTCGATACGATGAGGTATCGACGTTTTAATGAAGTATCTTACAACAAATAATAATATGATTGTTCGCAAGAAATGAGAACAGGCATCGGCACTCACACACCGACGAATTGACCGACGATAAATCCCCGACAACCGAATACGCCCATCACCAGCAATACCACCACCACCACCACCACCACCACCACCACCACCACCACCACCACCACCACCACCACCACCACCACCACCACCACCACCACCACCACCACCACCACCACCACCACCACCACCACCACTTCAGTCACTGATACCACCATCACCACCACTACAGTCACTGATACCACCATCACCACCGTCATCACCACCACCACGACCGCCAACACCACTAAAGCTACCACCGCCACCACAACTACCACCACCACCATCACAGCCACCGTCACCACCATCACCGCCACCACCATAACCACCACGCTACCACACCACCACTACCACCACCACCACCACGTCACCACCACCACCATAACCACCTTTTCATCACCATCACGTCACCACCACCACGTCACCACCACCACGTCACCACCACGTCACCACCACCACTACCACCACGTCACCACCACCACCAATGAAAAAAACTATACAGCCACGATCATCTCTTTTGTCATTACCAGTCACTTTTGTCGCTGCACCAAAACACATTAAATATGTATTGCACAAAGTTTATGTCACATATAATTAGAGTTACATTGAGTTTAAATTAGCCTTCACATTGCGAAGTAGGTCTATAATACCTCTTAGGAATGGTGATGCTACACAGAGTAGCGCCTCTTGCTACCTTTTTGGTCATTTTTGGGTTTCTCCTAAAATCCTAGAACCATAATACATAGACTGCGTTTCATGATCATCTGTTTTGCGAAAAGCCAATGTGATAAAATAAAAAATTAAATTAAAATATAAAAAGTTGCGGCTCCAACAGTACTAAAGATATTTTACGCCCTAACTGCACCAGCTTCCTGGCCATGGGCGCCCGCAGGATTTTTTGCAGGGGGGGTCAGTCAAGACCGTGAGACTTAAGTTTACCTAATTCATAAGTATCCGACTTTAGTCGTGGTCGGCCAGTAATAATTATGATATCCAATTGGCCCATACCTATAGTTAACGACTAAATCCCCTATCGACAATACTTTTAATCTGCCCTAATGTTCTTGAGCATCAGTCTCTGTAATGTTGTGTCTGTAATCGGCGTTCATCCCTACCAAAGATGTCGATTACTTTCTCCATAAATTCAGTCTTTTTTCCAAGGCACCAATTATACCCAAACACCACTGACACTGTGCCCCACAAAATGCAGTCTCAACAGTTAAAGCAGTGTTTAATACAGTACACTTGCACTGTTCATTTGGTAGTAGCCTACTTACCGTGACACCTTCCAGCTGATGACAACGGATAAACTTGCCTTTAGAATTTCAAAGAGGCTACGCTACACACTGCAGCACAACATTTATTTCTCAATTTCAGGCTATCTTACATTTATTTATAATCCTCCACCTGCATGTGCAACGGATCTCGAGATGAACTGATCTACATAGTCTGTGTTTTCTTTGGCAAGTCCACAAGAATATACATATACACGTGGAGGGCATATATATACACACACTGTGACACACATATATACATGTATGCATACTTGCATAGTCGTCTTAATAAGCAGTCTTTTGTCTCTATGTCAACTCTGCCGGCCTTGTGGAATGATAGCCTATTGCACCTCCCCATTCCCCGATTTGAAGAAAATCTGTCAACGACCAGATTAATTTTGCACATGCTGCATAGGCTAGTCTTTGACAGATTCTAAAGATTCGGGCTCAGAGTGCCAGCCTGCCAGGTCTCCAATCTCCACGATTCGCACAATATATCATCATACATGTCTTCGACCTTGCTGACCCTTCCCTAAGGTCAGGACCAGCTTTGAGTCTTTGATCGGCATAATGTAAATAGGAGGAATATAAAGTGATGCACACCAGACAACTTATATGCCAAGTCCACACATAGTACTATTATATACATGTACGGAGTGTCAGATGAGGAGTTAAACAGAGAGCTATTACTAGGGTGTGTATGATGTGCGGATGGGTGGGGGCTATAATTATTAGACTTCGGCAGAAACAGAAAGCTTGAATGTTGACCTACATCACATAAAGGTTATCAGATGCCATCAATCTAACAATTGGACCTTGACGGTGACTGAAGAGCTGACTCTCTGTTCGTCTCTTCGTCTCCAGTTACATACACATAGGCTCCATCTAGTGTTGCTCAGTACGTAAAGCTAACCAGAAGATACACAACAAAAGTTGGTGAAGTAAAGGAACACAATGACTCGTGGGCATTCTGTCCCGTTTTACCACTATCATTTTTTACAGAAAGAGTGATTATCAATATTTTGTCACGATTTCCAGGGGGGGTCACGCGACCCCCCTTGACCTATGGTGCGGGCGCCCATGTTCCTGGCCATTGTTTGTTTACTTACTTACTTATATGTCTTTCGAAATGTCTTACTGCTGCAGTGCAGCTATAAATAACGAGCAGCTTTCGAAATCCAACTCGGGTTCTTTGAGGTTGTTTTAAAAGTCAATCCGCGAAGTTAATTGAATAGAGGACCTCGAAATAGGATTAATCTCATTTCTCTTTGCAGCCGTTCAACTCGTCTTACAGACACTGCAGCACACATTGCTCCAACTCACTGACTCACAGCAAGGTTTTTCTGCCACCCTTCTTTCCTCCTGTACGACTTGCCTTAGAAGGCTTAGAATATACAGGTTCTTATGCATAACCCAATATTAATTCTTCACTTTCACACCATCTTTGTCTGAGCTTCATGTATACCGGCGGTGTACAGTTATTGTACTCATTTAATCGTAGCCGTAGCCGTAATCTAATCGCAATCTTAAAATTTCTAAGTGCCACTCAAAAGTATACAAGCGCAGGGCATCAGCTTATTCACGAGTAGCCTACTATGTTAAGTCGGAAGGGTTGTCCAAAGGAGTATAGCACGAAGGTGATCGTAGTCCGGTGTCCAAAGAATCGAAGGTTGCAGCAGGGCTGTTTTAAAGAAATTTTTAGAACTGCACAACTCCTTCTTTGCCTTCCCATCCTCCATGGTAAATTACTTCCAATCGCTATTTTTGCCAGTTTTAACTGTACAAGAGTACTTCTACAACTGCAGAAATCCATTTAGAACTGCACATTTTGTGTACAACTGCACGTTAAAAAAACCTGGGTTGCAGCTGTTAAAGTAGCTGTCAACGACTTTGGCTTCAAGGTCGAGAATTGGAAGGCGGAAGATCAGGAGATCGTTGATTTCATTGTTGAGTAGCTCAACAGAGAATTGCGAGCGATACAGAAAACTCAAAATATCTTTCTGCATGCATGAAAGAAGCTTGAGCACCCGACTCAAAATATCTTTGGCAGTCTAAGCATACTCTTGCAGCTCTCTTGCACGCTATCTTAGGTGAAGGTGCATGCGACTGACCTCGCAACTCAAACGTTCACAGACATCGAGATGTCAGATAAGCATTGAGATCATACGTTGCATCGAAACCAATGGAAATTGACCTCCTGAACTTGCACAAACGACTACAAATGTTCAGCCGCATTATTATGACTTAATTTAATTCCTTCTCTGCATTATTCTCTGCCTTACCTCGTTATGCCTGTCGTATACATTTTTGTACGACTTCTTAAGCTATTTAACAT
Source organism: Lumbricus rubellus (assembly GCA_945859605.1). Classification (NCBI taxonomy): domain Eukaryota; kingdom Metazoa; phylum Annelida; class Clitellata; order Crassiclitellata; family Lumbricidae; genus Lumbricus; species Lumbricus rubellus. Next base: position 14,765,747 of record OX243819.1, on the reverse strand, counting down.
AACCTGCAATAGCCTTAGGCCTACTTAATTTAGCGTAAATTGGACATCTGTATAGACTAGAGTAGCCTACATTGAACATTCTCAGGATGCACACTATAAGTGTACCATACAGGCTATATTATTTATGTGCATGTATGAATCGAGATATTATTTTGTTATCACAATTTTATGTGACATTTATTGAAAATTGTTGAACATAAAGTGGTGAACAGATTCTTAGAACTATCATACTCAGGCGCGGATTCAGAGGGGGGCGGAGCCGGCGTACGCCCCCCCTAAACCTGCAGAAATGTTCTAAAGCTAAACTGACATAAAACTAAAATAATTGCAATTTAGCCTACGATTTGGAGATCTTGCAAAGCAAGCAATTCGTGGTCTACATGTAAGTCTCATTCCATGCATCTAATGTTTAAAACATCGACGCACTCACTGCTGATGGTAATTTACTATCATGATGAGCTGCCTTCTCCGAATTCTTTTCATCAAGAGTTAAAGCTTTGGCAGCAGATGTGGAGAAACGCTAACAGCACACCAAGCACCCTGTCGGACACCCTCGCTGACAGCCGCTCCCGTTGTATTATGTATCCAAATCAATCAATCAATAAATCAATCAATCAATCAATCAATCAATCACATAAATTTATATAGCGCCTCTTCAAGATCTTTACTCAGAGGCGCTCCCAACCCAGGCCTGGTCAAAAAGAAAGGTCTTGAGAAGACGGTAGAAAGAGCCAGCAGAGTCACGAGGAAGAGAACGGAGAGCCGTAGGGAGGCCATTCCAGATAGCTGGACCCACCACAGAATATGCTCTTCGCTGCATAGTAGCGGTACGACAAAAAGGGACAAGATAGTCACCGCGGGCAGCTGACCGCAGCGAACGGCGGCCCAGAGAAACGGAGACAGGAGTAAAAAGTGCACATAGATATGATGGAGCTTGAGACAGGATGCAGCGCCAAGCAATAGACGAAACTCTATAGGCAATGCGTTGCTGCAGTGGGAGCCAGTGGAGGTCGTCCCTCATGAAGGCAGAAACGTGATCGAACCGGGAGATGCCACCAACCAAGCGTGCTGCAGATCGAAGGACCCTAACCAAGGAGTTATATTACCACAATAGTTCACATTTTGCTGCTCACTTCTGTCACGGCTTGCAGTGTTGAGCGAGCAAATTCTAGTCTGCGATTTGTGAAGTTGTGTTTCCAAAGTACAATGAACGAGGACTCATTTTATTGTTTGTCCACAAGGACATCAAGTTAGACATTGATGACAATCTCAATGTCTACGCCAGAAAGCATCCAAGGAGAATGACACTGTTAACCCACTGGCATGTGACACTTAATTATTTTTGGGGGGGGGGGGGTCAAGGGTTGCATGATCAAAACCGATAACTGATTTATAATCGTTTCACTGTTAACCTTCAGTGGACACCAGTGGTTTTATATGAGAAACTATATATTTGTTTAAAGTTCCACGACATTTAATTAAAAGGATCATTATAGTTTTGCATGATCTAATTTCATACATATCAGTGGCGGGGACAAGAGAGGGCTAGGGGGGGCTAAGCCCCCCTAAACGTGTCTCATCCCCCCCCCAAAAAGCTGAAAATGTCTAAAATGGCTTACACTTCGTAATAAGGAAACTAGACAATGACCAAAGGCAACTAAATCAACCATAAAAATTATTATTATAGTGTAGATGCTTATGCCATTGGCGGCACCAGGGGAGTGGTCATGGGGTTAAGCCCCTAAATGTGACTCAGCCTCATCCCAAAGCAAAAAACAATGAATGTCCATGTATCGGCTTAAAAGTTATTATTATTATCTTATTTTCGGACCTCAACTGCGGCGGACGGTCATACATCGACTCACATGTGAGACATCAATTGCGACTGGGCTCGACTACCGGACATCGACTCTCTCTGCCACTTAACACTAGTCTGCGACTCTGCAAAACGACTTCTTATTTGAGTTTTTGTGATTTTATCGTTCAGAAATAGCTGGCAAAAAAGAGCCTAAAAATGGCTCTAGTTGAGGTCAACAGAGCTAAAAATGCGTTGGTGGCTGGGGCTCCGCCCCAGACCCCGCTGGGGGAGCTTACGACGCTCCCCCAGACCCCCTAGTCGGTATGGGCTTCGTGCCTTCGGCACTCGCAGCTTCGCGCCTTCGGCGCTCCATAACATTTTTGCTATAGGCCTAGTTGGCTTCAGCCCCCCAACCTGAGATCCTGGCGCCGCCACTCATATATATATTTACGGGTTTGGAATGGTAGTATTTACGCCCCCCCTAACCAGAAATCCTGGATCCGCCCCTGATACTGAAAGTTCAATATCTTAATATAGGATATTCACACGCTGTATCCAAATCTCAATGATTTGGTCGTATTTTCTTTTTATGGGAGGTTAGCGTGCTTACACAGACTTGCCTCTGTATATGTAGTGTATATACGCATGGATATCAGAAACTAAAGGAGAAGGCCCAGCGGAGGGAAGAGTGGCGACATTGGACAGCCGAACCTGCCTAGGGGCAGAGAACCAGAAGAAGAAGAATACGCATGCATGCAGGCAGTATAGGTATACGTGTGTATACCTTAATTTCTATACCTTCTAAATATTATTGCTTGTCTGATGTAGGTTATTATAATTTTTACATGCATAGCCTATAGTCTACATGGCATCAGGGGCGGATCCAGGAGGGCCAATCCGGCCATGGCCCCCCATTTAGAAATGCCCATGTATCGTGACCCCCCCCCCATTTGGTTTCAACAAGCTTAAAATTTGGTATAGGCTATTTTCAAGGATTTAGACTTAATGACTAAAAAAGGTCGTCAACTTTTCAACTTTGAAAATGGGCGGATGAAATGGTACGATTTCCCGGAGAATTTGGCCAGATGACTAAAAACAAAGGTCATCAACTTTTTTTGGCGGATACGATTTTTTCCATTTTTGACGCCCACCCCCCCCCCCCCCGTCCAAAGTTTCTGTATCCGCCCTTGCATGGCATTGTAGTCTCCTCTCCACTATATACCAGCGTTTGCTCGTATTTATAACCTATAACAGCAGCTAATTCGCTCTGTTCCCTCGCGTGCGTTTCATGCACTACATCATATTCTCCCATCATCTCTTGCTCCTCGTCTTTCCCATCAGTCAATTGCCCTTCCTTCACTTCCCATCTTCATCCCAATCCATTCTTTCCCCTTCGACTCTCCTCACATCATCGTCAGTGGTCAGAAATGCTTCAGGTCGTCACCTTGAATCTAACGCTTCCTCGGTTCATGGGGTGTGTGTGGGTGGTGGGGTGGTGGTGGTGGTAGGGTAGGGTAGGTCAATTCGGTTTCGTGTTAAGCGAAAGCGATGGTGGGGATCAGTCATGGAGGAGTGGAGTAGAAGACTGGAGAAAAATGGATGGAATCGGACGGAGCGAGAGATGGTAGGATCATAGGCGTAGGAGACGGGGGGTCCAGAGGGGGCAAATGCTCCCCAAATTTTGGGCAAGTTCTATGGGTAGGATGAAAAGCGAAATGCAATGTGGAAGAAATTTGATGAATCAGAAACAATTGAGGAAGAGAGATGACTATACAGGGTGGGATTATAATATAGAAACCAGAAACAGGCAGGTAATATGAACAGTTTTTAAGTAGGCCTATAAGAGACGTACATAATTTATAGGAAGGGATGTTGTGAGATTGGCGAGATTAAAACGCGATGTAGTTCTGTGAAGGGAATAGGAAAAGAAGAGATCAGGAAGAAAAAAATGCACCTAGCGGCCGACTGAAGGAACTAATCATCAGTCTGATCAAGATGGTTTCTTTCTGGATTTTTCCCTACAGTCGCTACATACGCACCCGTCACAACCCATCAGCAGAGACATCCTAATTTGACAATTTGAACGAATCGCTGTCCGTTAAATTGACTGAATAAGTGTCAAGAGACGTGATCGTTTCGCAGCGCACGCTTCCAGCCAATACAACACTTCTGGTCCATACCATCCATGCATGGTAGATATACCATCCATGGTAGACCAGCAGCACTTCCCACTTTCATGGTGTGTGTATACCATTCCATTCCGTGTATAGGGTATACTATACAGCAGCAGCGAAGACGATTCATCGTGGCGGTGAATCTCGTCGCAAATAGATGATATCGATCTCATCCTCCTCTTCCACGTCTTCCTCTTTCTTTCCACCTCCCCCAATCCTTCCCCCAATCCCTCCCCACTCCACCTCCTTCTCCACGCCTTTCCTCCCCCTCTTCTTTCTTCTCTCCATCGTCGAATGGAGGGACGGAGAAGCGACGACGATCGGATTGGTTGATGACGGATACGACCCAAAAGACGTGCTTGGAAAAAATTGGAAGCCATCTCAGAACATCGCTACATCCACAATACAACACATATATACATGTATATTATATATACATATCAACGGCGCAATCTAACATGCAATATATATATATCATGTATCATATATGTATCACATATTATGTGTATGTCTTGTATTATGTTATATATATAAACTATTATATAGATAACATGTAGGCCTATCATATATATCACATATTATATGCATATCATGTGTTATAGACCTATATATATACATATCATGTATCATATGTATATCATGCTGTATGTATATCATGTATTATATGTAATCATGTACGATATTTCATTATATTATGTATTATAATTTATATTATTATAATCTATTACATTAGGCCTATATATCATGGGTCATGTATATCATGCATTATATATTATATAATATATATATATATATATATGTATTATATATTCTTATATAATGTGCAAGCTATTATAATATCATTGGTTATATATGGGTCCTATTATGTAGAGACAGAGGACAGTTTGATTGACAGATGATTAGCCGCCATATGCGGTCTTCACTTGTTATTATAGACATGCGTGTGTCCTGTGTCCTGTGTCCTGTAGTGTCCTGTAGTGTCCTGTGTAGAAACGAAGTGTGTTTATGCCAACGAACCGCTTTTATCTTGCGCATATTTATCTTCATAAAGAGACCAGTGCAGTTTTTATGTTGCGCATTCCATGTTATTATTTTGCCATGGTCTGTCATACGACATGTCTCGTGTTACCCTCTGTGCCTATATTAACTTTCTCTTGCCTTATTTAGGTTCTTATAGGAAAGTAACTATCCATCTGAAGGAAATAACTATAGGGCTGAAGATCTTAACGATTACTTAAGTGGTTAATCGTGGACTTTTATATTGATTAAATGGCGACTTGGTCGATTAATTTTCTTCTTTCATCATGATGTTTTTAGAGTAGCCTGAACAATATGGGAACAGTGAAGTTGGGCTTGAATGGCTGAGAAATATAATTTAACATTTTCAAGTTTAGCTTTTACATGTGGAATGACTTATGTTTCTTAGTATTATTGATTGAAAAATTTTCCGTTTGAAAATTAGAACTTTAGCTAGTGGAATATTTAGAAAGTTTTGTGTAGCCTATAGGCTATTTTTCCGTTTGACAATTAGACTTTTGGCAAATTATTTGAGTTTCTTTACAATACAGTGCGATACTATTAAATACAATACAATGCGAGACAATATAATACAATGCGATTAAACGCAATGCAATACAATACAATGCAATACAATGCAAAACAAAATACAATACGATCCAGAGTATACCATCAACTGACCATATATTTATAGTTCTTATTTCCTCTCTTTTATGGATGCTGCGCTGCAGTCGAAATGGAGCCAAACTATATAGAGCGACGATGGAGCAAACTATATAGAGCGACGATTCCATGGCAGAATCCATGCATCGCAAGGAATTGATATTTCGACAATTGATAGAGATTCGAGTCAACAGAATCGTCGTCATAATCGCATCACTCGATCGCTATTCAATAACTAGAACTCAGGGACAGATGACCTGAGATTGGTCGCAGGGTCAACCGCGGGGGTCAGACGAGGGTTGACGTCGAAGTCGATGCCGAAACTGGTTCCAACCTAGGATTGAAAGCGAAGGACAGGTTTACGATATGAAGCTCAAATAGAGCGGCGTCGCGTCGCGTCGATTGAAACGTTAAGCAATGTGCCAAATGCATCGGATGGCGTAAGAGTCTGCTTTTCAAAATAAAGGTCTGCATGTTTGTATGTGCACTTGCTATAGCGCCCCTTCAAGCTCTCTGTATACTCAGAGGCGCTACCGACTGTATACAGCGCGGACACTGCATCGGAGCTTCACGCCGAAACGCTGAGGAATTGCGAGTGAAGAATTTGCAAGGTTTCTATACGCCGCGACTTGAGGTGGATTCGAACCTGTAGGCCTAACCCTCCGGCTGCAAGGTCTGCATGTTTAAGTACTCATGGAGTTGATCGCGAACAATAATTCACCTTTTCTCGAGAGGTATAAGTATTAGATCCGCAATGCATTGTCTGATCTTGGAAGAAGCATATATAAGCATATCCCTATTATAATAGTATGGAATTCTTCCCATTCTTATTCTCTTTCTTACAATAATCACCGTCCTACATGTAGCTGCTACTTTTCCTGTTACTTTCCTGGAAGTTCCTATCCGCTTTTCGTAACCCGTATTTCTTCTTCCAATTCATTCTCTTCCTCTTCGTCCCCTTCTCCTCATGCTATTTCTTTTCCTTCACGGCAATCTGGCGACTTTCAATTTTTTAATCTTGAAATCAAGTCTGCTATTTTGTGATTGATTCAATTCTTATCTAAGGACAGTGCATGTGACATTAATTGATAGTAGCCTCAAGTGAAACATTGTAAACCATCAGAAAACCCAGGTCTTAGTGCGAAAGCAGATCAAGTTGAAACTTGATGTAATAATTTCTATGTTCCATATTCAACACGGTATACTGAATCTGACGGTGCCCGGTGTGATATGAAAATATTGGCAGACATGCGCCGTGTACAAAGAATCTCGCCGCTAACGAGAAGAGACGACAATGCTTGCGAGATTTGGGATTTATGAGGACGCTATTAAAAGAAATCATGTCTGAAAACAGCAAACACTGTACATATAAATGACGTCGAAATGTCTGCTCGTAAACATTTGTCAGCTGTGATTCACTGCCAGACACTTTATGCTTATCTCAAGGCTTAGGTCGATCACATAAAATAAGTTTATGTTTCACGACTAACTTCATTTAATTTCAACCATTCAAAACTGTTTTGTCGGAAAGTTCGATTGTATGCAATGTATGGTGCAACGGGATATAGGCCTACTTGGAATTTCCACCTTGGTTCATCCGGGAGCAATTCCAGGTAGTTGTCTTTGACAGGCGCTATATAAATGCTCTGAATGAACGAATAAATCAATGCTGTTTCAGAAAAACCGGTGAACCACAAATACACTTCATCCCACATTGTATGATTGAACATGAAAAAGATGTGTACTGTGTAGGCATGAGCATGCATATAGCAGCAGCTGACCTACTATATGTGTATGCGTACATGCAATTGGCTAGTCATATGTGTGAGTCCAGCTGCATATGTATGTATGTATGTATGTATGTATGTATGTATGTATGTATGTATGTATGTATGTATGTATGTATGTATGTATGTATGTATGTATGTATGTATGCATGCATGCATGCATGCATGCATGCATGCATGTATGTATGTATGTATGTATGTATGTATGTATGTATGTATGTATGTATGTATGTATGTATGTATGTATGTATGTATGTATGTATGTATGTATGTATGTATGTATGTATGTATGTATGTATGTATGTATGTATGTATGTATGTATGTATGTATGTTTGTATGTATGTATGGATGTATGTATGTATGTATGTATGTATGTATGTATGTATGTATGTGTGTGTGTGTATGTGTGTGTGTATGTATGTATGTATGTATGTATGTATGTATGTATGTATGTATGTATGTATGTATGTATGTATGTATGTATGTATGTATGTATGTATGTATGTATGTATGTGTGTGTGTATGTATGTATGTATGTATGCATGTATTTATGTATGTATGTATGTATGCATGTATACATTCATATGGAAATATACAGGTATGTATATGTTATATGCATTTATCAACAAAATTGTATGGCGCTTTTATGACCTCCATGCACATTATAATATACAGTTCTACCTGCACTACAGCACTAGACACTGGGTATGACTTCCACTCGGCTAAACCACGCTGGATTTAGGGTTGCACATATCTTGGGGTATAATACCCGGCACTGGATGACGTCATCGAGCGATTGAGGCGAACAATACTGCTCCGTAACAATGACCCAACTCGATTATTGTGTCGTCACAATGAAAGATTTTCTTCTTCATCCGTCAATCGGGTAATCCACTTAGTGACGCTATCTGGTGCCCTGCTGGATGCAAGCGAAGGTCACCGACCCGCAGCCGCTGCCCTGGTCTGCTCCGCTATCAGATTGCATCGGCTTTGCAGAAAGACTTCTAGTAGGATGTACGCTGCTGCTGATTGCACCTACAGGCTGTTTTGTTTAGATACCAGGCAGCCGGTTTAGTGTTTACAAAGAAATGGACGTGTAAACTGATAGTAAAAATATTGTACATGAAACTGAAATTATTTCGGCATATGAAGTTGAAAGATTCATATCTTTTTATCCGTTCAACTTTATCTCATGAAATTTTGGAATCATACTTTTGTCCAATTCTCTAAATATTTGGAAACTTTTAGCGTGATATGTTATCCGGCATTGGGGTAGGCCTATTTGAAAAACAGTTTGGCTTACTTTTTTGAACCGAGGTGTGTAGGCCCTTTGTAGATATACAGGGTGGGCCAATAGGAATGCAACAACTTTGACGCCTTGTAACTTGAACCATTTTTATCTGAGCGTCTTGGCCTATATATCAGATTGAACATAATTATCCATTTTATCATTCTGCAAAATATCTAAGAGATACTATTACGACTTTTTGAGAAAATGCTATTAATGTTCGACGTCCCTTTTTTGCCATGAAATTGCAAGAAAAAACCAAAAGTCTTAAACTGACTAATGTCAATGACTCAATTCTAAACAATCACTAGTTCTAACAATTAATAACAATTCATATATCTTGAGTGAATTTATCATAAGTCAAACAAATATTCAATATGTCCACCATGTGCTTTAATGACAGCATGAACACGAGGCGATCACTGATCAATGGTTGAGGCCACCAGTGCTCGGGTTATTTCAGCCCAGCAGTAAACAATCAATTTTTTCAAATGTTCAACATCAAGTATCGGTTCACGATAGACCATGCAGTTGCTGAAGACAACCCCAGATCGAATAGTCAACCAGGTTTAAATCCAGATTGTTCGGTGGCCAGTTCTTCGGTTCATTAAACTCTGGTACGTTAGCGTTCAGATAGGCAACCGTATGACGTGAACGATGCGCCGGCGCGGGAGAACGTTTGCGACCACGGTTGCGGCTGTTAGACGTCCCCGTGGCATCAATTTGTTTAATCAATCGATGTAGAGCATATTTATTTCATTTTCTTGAAGGGAATTCTATCAACATCTGGTGTGCTTTGTATTCGTTTTCTACTCTTAAAATTCTGATCAAAATTCTATCCTCTTCCATGAGCGGCGCCATGACGTTCATTATTTACATTCAAATTTGAGAGGTGTGCGCCGCACCAAACAATTTTATTTAAACAGTGCCGTATATCAGCGCAAGAGTTGACACAGCAGTAGAATGGATAAATACCTTCAATTTGGTATATTGATCACGATGTTCGGATAAAAATTGTTCAAGTTACAAGGCGTCAAAGTTGTTGCATTCCTATTGGCCCACCCTGTATATTATGCTTAGACTTCTGTGTGCGGTTCTAATTGTTTAGTAAACAGACCAGTTGCAAAGAACATAATAAAATTAAGTTAAACGTAGGGGAAATCTGCTAATCATGTAACGGATAAACTGAAGAGGCAGAATTGCAGATGCTATATTGAAGGTAATTGAATCAATGCCATTGATTCAATGGTCGTGTACTATTATATTCGTTTTGTCCAGAAGGAACAATGGATCTTTCTGAGTGCGCGGGACAGCCATCCTGAGACTCTAGCTCAGTGCTGTCCAACCTTTTCGGTATCACGGGCCGCAAAAGCAAGATTGCTGAAGCCGAGGGCCACAACAGTAAACTCAAAAGCAGTGGCTAAAATTTATTAATAATATATTATACTAACATTGAAATGAATATTGAAATTTAATATGGAATGAATGATTATAATCTATATATCAATCTACCTATCGATATATGAAATTTATATTCCGCCGGTCCAAGATAAGTATCCAGATGCTTCCTACCCAGGAATTGCCAAAGAGGAAAGTCTTGAGCAGTTTATGAAGAGAGTTCGACAAGTCCCACAGAAATAACAACAATGAATAATACCACGTGGACTACCCAAATCACGATTGTCATATTTCACAAGTGACAATTATAGTTGAGGACTAAAATGTGCAAGGTGACATTTATCCCTACCTTGCACTCAGTGTCGTCACCCAGACACAGTTTAGCGAGCTGAGATCTTCAACACGTCACCCAGTCTCTCTAGCCTACTGTAACATCTCAGGGACTGACTCGTAGTGAACGGTTTGGGAGGGTTTTCGACGTCCTTATATTTGAGTACGGTACAGTAATAAGAGTTGTTAAAACCAGAAGTCGTGTGTCAATATCCAGATAGACTAAGGGGGAGTAGGCCTATATGGGAACCTAACTTCAGGAAAAGAAAGAAGAGATTTACGGTAGTTTTCAAATTGACCTTCCTGGTGGCATTCCAAATCGGCAATTGTCACAAAATCAATGACAAAAATAAATGCTCAAGTCGACCAGTGGTGCTATCCTTTATTTCTTTATACACAAAGTGCACAGATTTAGTGAGCCTATAGGCGGGCCACTTGAAATCACCTCGCGGGCCGCATGCGGCCCGCGGGCCGCACGTTGGACAGCACTGCTCTAGCTCTAGCTATACATGTATATCGCTCTCCATCTAAACATCTGGACACTGTCTTAAGTATACGTTACCACATTGAAGTACTTTGTTCTACTCGCCGATCTATCATGAGAATCGTAACCGTAATCGTTATCCCCAAATTTCTAGAGCGCAACTCGAACGCCAAGAGCGGGGCACCAGCTTATTCACGAGCGCTACGTTGAGTCAAAAGGGTTGCCGCGGTGAGAGTGGTTCATGATGATAAGATGAGTAATGAGATCACACGAAGCTTACAGGTGTGAAATTTGTGAAATCGTTTTTTTACTGAAGTGATAACCTCAACGTATAGCGATATATCTGAGGGCGAAAATTGACAGCAAATGAAAAGATTTGGACGAATCGAAAATCGGTTTGCATCTCGTTTGAAGGTGCATGTCCTGCCTGCATTGGATCAACGTGTCTTCAAAGGGATTTTCGATGGACAGCTGAAATGATGGTTAGCGGAAGAATTCGTAGAAAGGGTTAGAAGAAATCTTGGGCTAGTCATCCAATCTTCTATGGTGGATGGGTAGATAATATCATCTATATATACACTAATGAAATTTTCAATCTGATTCAGGATTAGATATGATTTAAGTGAATATGATTTTGATTGAAAAGAGTATCTGTTATAATATTGATGAACCTAAATGGGGCGCGGTGGTATACTTATAAATGGGGCGCGGTGGTGTAGTGCCATGATGGGTTTGGTGCCTTGGAGAATAGAAAGGTTCAAGGTTCGAATCCACCTCAAGTCACCGAGTATACATCGTCTGTTTAGAGTGCAATGGTTCTAACTCCAATGCTTATAGCCATGGAGTTAGCACCATTGCACTCTAAACAGACGACATGTATGGACATTGAGCAAGTCCTTCACCTGCAATTGCTCGTGAGCTTCAGCGTAAAACTCCGATTCAGCATGAGCGCTGCAGTCTGGAGCACCTCTGTGTAGAGTGCTTGAAGAGGCGCTATAACAAGTGCGAGGGAAAAAATGAATTGCACGCGTGACTGTTATGGTTGAAGATAAATTGCAGTTTTTGATCTTGGACTTCTATTATACAATGTCAGATATAGAATAGGCTATAGTTCAGAAGGATTAATCAATCTTATAAGCAGATGGCTTAGCACCATCCTTGTCTTTACTCTAATGTGGTCTTGAACGTGACGCAAAGTGCACAAAATGCTGCAGGCTTAAGAATCAATACCTGTCATTACGAGATGCACGCATGTACATGTATGTATGTATGTATGTATGTATGTATGTATGTATGTATGTATGTATGTATGTATGTATGTATGTATGTATGTATGTATGTATCTATGTATGTATGTATGTATGTATGTATGTATGTATGTATGTATGTATGTATGTATGTATGTATGTATGTATGTATATAAATATGTATGTATGTATGTATGTATGTATGTATATATATAGTTACGTATGTATGCATGTATATATATATATGTATGTATGTATGTATGTATGTATGTATGTATGTATGTATGTATGTATGTATGTATGTATGTATGTATGTATGTATGTATGTATGTATGTACATTGTATGTATGTATGTATGTATGTATGTATGTATGTATGTATGTATGTATGTATGTATGTATGTATGTATGTATGTATGTATGTATGTATGTATGTATGTATGTATGTATGTATGTATGTATGTATGTATGTATGTATGTATGTATGTATGCATATATGTATGTATGTATGCATGTATGTATGTATGTATGTATGTATGAATGTATGTATGTATGTATGCATTTATATATGTATGTATGTATGTATGTATGTATGTAATACTATGTATGGTTGCATGTATGTATGACTGTGTGTATGTATGTTTGTACATATGAACGACTAAACTTTGTCTTGACCATACAAGCAGTGATGTCCAGTGCGACACTCTAGCTGCCAATAACGACAGTTTATAAATCGGTTTAATTTCAATTTCTACACAGCTTATTGTTTTGTATTATTCGCTACCAATCAAAGAAATCTGACGACTGACTTAGATGACCTAAGTTAGACCAATAATTATCAGACCTGAGATTCGACCCTTAACCCTTGAAAATCTTACCCTTTGTACATGAACGTGAGCAAATCTGCACGCATACACACACACACACACACACACACACACACACACACACACACACACACACACACACACACACACCTATACGTATAGGTTCATTTTGCGCCTATATTACACGTCTATACATTTATGCTGCGCTATATAATAATACGTCAGTCACTCAAACGGCGTTTGAAGCAGCGCCTAAGGGCCGGCAGTTGAAGGGAGGAGGTGGTCGGGTTATTCGGTCGACCCTCTCGACCCACGTAATTGCCTCTCGTATCAACGTACATCTGTCTGTCCCCCGTACCCCACCCATCCTCTGCTTGAAGGCAACGACGATGCTGCTGCTGCTGCTGCTGCTGCAGGGTAGATCGATGCCGGTGATTGATTGGCAGCCGTGGAACTGTTGGAACTGTGGCGCCTTCGCCCAAACGTCCGTCAAACGAGCAAAGGATGCGGGTGATGCTGCTGCTGATGATGCTGGTGGTGATGATGCTGATGCTGGTCGGATGCTGAAGATGCGACGATGTATTGTGGAAGGTTGGCGCTCATTCAGATGCGGAGTCAAATGATGCTGGTGCTGCTGCTGCTGCTGTCGAAGAATATGAAACGCCGCTGTTGTTGTTGAAAATCGCTCGGCTGCTGCAACAGAGAGGAAAACGGAATTCAGACTGCAGGTGGTTGCAATATTATTCTAAGATGGAATTTCAAGCAGCTGATGTATGTAATTGTAACTGTAATTGTAATTGAACATTTATATAGCGCCGCTCCAGATTCAGTAGCGCTCCCGAACCTAGTTAGCACTACCCCTAACGAATAGTATGGTCTTCAGGCGTTTCCTAAACAGAGCGAGAGAGAGACTGAGAAGCTCAAGACGATGTATGTGTGAACACTTGTTATAGCGCCTTTTTAAGATCACTACTCAGAGGCGCTCCCGACCATACGGCGTGGTTACCGAATCGGAGTTTCACGCCGAAGCGCTGAGCAATTGCGAGTGAAGGACTTGCTCATGGTGCCTACGCGGCGGCTTGAGATGGATTCGAACCCGCAACCTTCCGGCTCCAAAGCACCGAACATACCCACTATTCACCATCGCGAAGATAATGATCAGCTCAAAATGACTCATATTGAGCAATATCCGCGAAAAGGAGCATTTCTGGAAGAATGATATATTTTATCATTTCACAAACCGTGTTGTTTTTACAAATAGTGTGCAATGTACAAAAGATGTCTAAGGTACAAATAGTGTTCAATATATAAATTGTGCTCAATGTACAAATGATGTTTAGTGTACTAATAGTGTTCAATATGTAAATTGCGTTCATTGTACAAATAGCGTTTAAGGTACAAATGGTGTCCAATGTACAAAATAGTGTTTAAGATACAAATATTGTTCATTGCACTCACAAATGCTCAACCTGCAAACTTGCTAAGCGCTAAATTACACCATGTTACCATGTAGCCTACCAAAATCCATTTTAAAATAATAATTAATTATACACAGCCCCATGCATCATACGGATTTTTACATAAAATGTTTTAAGTTTTAGAGTGAGAGAGCGACTATAGAAAGAAAGGAATGAAATCAATGAGACGACAACAGCAGATGCCATTCTCACCGATGGAATTCTTGAACTGCGACGGTGCCATGTCTGCGAGTAGACTGCGCCGACTTGGCATCGTTTGGCATCATCTGTCGGTGGCATCGTCATCTCTGCTGATGCTGCTGCTCGTGTTGCTGATGCTGAGAACGAAGCCAATCTGCGCCACTAGAGGTCAGTCTGGCTCGCTTAGGAAAATTCCCAGAGGTCAGTTTCATCGCTTTGTTCGACGCTGGTTCCACGCGAAACAGAGAAGTTGATTTATTTTCGTTTCTTATCTGGTCTTAGACTATACGTCTCAGTGGCCCTGTATTTGTCTCTGTCAGTGCATTATTATTATGCAATATGTATATTCTCTATTGTATATATATATATATATATATATATTCTGTAATATATAGATACACATTTAGCACTCATTATATGTGCGATTTAGAGTCTGCATGTATACGACATAATTTTTTATAGATTATTTATACATACATCATTTTTATATTATAGAGAGAGAGTATAATCATATAAAATATATTATAGAGATAATTTATACAATATACATACATAATTTATATATGCATAAAAAAATATAGAGAATATCCGAATACGATATATACATATATATAATTTTTGCATATATATATATATATATGTATAATTGTATATATATATATAATTTTTATATATGTATTTTATGTATCGCCGTCAGTTGTATGCTTCATTGATACATATATCGTCGTTTACTTCCTGTTTCTCGTTGGAGTGCAAATGATGTATCTCTCCCTGTCTCTCTATCTCTGTCTGTCTGTCTCTGTCTGTCCCTGTCTGTCTCTGTCATTGCCTCTGTCTCTGTCTTTCTCTCTGTCTCTATCTTTCTCTCTGTCTCTGTATCTTTCTCTCTGTCTCTATCTTTCTCTCTGTCTCTGTATCTTTCTCTCTGTCTCTGTCGCTGTCTTCTCTGTCTCTGTCCGTCTGTCTTTGTCACTGTCTTCTCTGTCTCTGTCGCTGTCTCTTTCTCTCTGTCTTTGTCTCTCTCTTTTCTTGCACGTCTCTGTAACTGTAAACGTATGCTTCTATGTCCTTCCTTACCCAATACCCTGCACACTTCTGTTTTGTCTGACCTTTTTCGTCTCTCCCATCATTACCCGTTTTATCGATCCCTTTCTTCTGCTTTCTATCTCTATTTCGCAGCCTTGCGTTTCACATCCATCTCTCTTTGCATCTCTTGATGCATCTCTCTCGCATCTCTTGTTGTCCCTCTCCGTCTATTGTTGCTTGCATTCTTTTCATTACCCCTTCCTATTATATAATATCATCCCTACTCTTTGTTCACATTGAATGCGTCTTAACTCACTTCTCTGTCTCTGTCTCTGTCTTTATCTCTGTCTCTGTCCGTCTGTCTGTCTCTCTCTCATGCACACACTCTTCCTCCTTCACTCCCCTCTCTCTGTTTGTCTCTGTCTGTCTCTGTCTCTGTATCTCTGTCTCTCTGTCCCTGACTCTATTTCTGTCTCTCTGTCTCTGTTTGTTTCTGTTTCTGTCTCCGTCTCTGTTTGTCTGTCTCTCTTCCTCTCTCGTATGTTCCTATTTCCATCTCTCTCTTGCCCAGCTGGAACTACTACAATACACTCTAGCACTCGGTTTATATTTATTCAGAGCCATAATCTATCTCAGACCAAAGAAAAAGTGGCTACATAAAAAGTATTGTGCAAGACTTAATTGGGCTCAAAATGGTCGCCACTTGAGATCTTTAATGTAGCGCCACAACATTGATCTTGATGCGTGATGGCAGCGCATCGACTCTTGACTGTTGTCGTTTAGCTTAAGTATAATAACACTGCGTACCCTTGATCGTCTATTGTAATCAGTGGAGAATAACACCCAACCCGGTCAATTACCCAACCAATAACACCAATATTACCTTTGATAGAACCCCAAATAAAATACCCCCAACGAGGCAACGCCGTACTAATGCAGCATGTTACCTAATACCTATTCCATGAAATTATTCATAAACAGTGTAACTATGTATGTATAGTGTATACAGACTTGTGATTGTAGTTCCCTTAACTCTTTCCCGCCGGATCGGGTCGCGGGTGACCCGAATAACCCAATAGGTATCGGAACAATTCAGGCGGGAATGAGTTAATTGTTTTCACTGCATCATTCAGCTCCCGAGGATAAATTAAGGGGCTTTTATGCTTATTTTTCATTATTCAAATACACTACTCTGTGTGCTTGCGTGTGTGCGCAGGTGTGTATAGGTGTGAGATGAATGTGTGTGTGTGTGTGTGCATGTGTGTAGGTGCGTGCTTTGCGAGATAGAGAGACAGACAGACAGACAGACAGACAGCCAGAAAAACAGAGAGACAGAGAGACGAGAGAGAGACAAAGAGAGAGGCAGAGACATAAACAGAGACAGGGAGACAAAGAGAGAGAATAGAGACAGAGACAGAGAAAGACAGAGACATATAGAGACGGAGAGACATAGACAGAGAGAGACGGAGAGAGAGAGAGAGTTAGAGGAAGGTTGTACTTGTATACATGTATATGTAGATGTGTTTGCAAGAGCGCGCGGTCGTGTAGCGCATTTCATTGGAGTCGGCTAATTGTTGCCGTCTGTCAAACGGAAGCAAAAACCGGGAGGGGCAAAAACAGCGCTAAGTATATAGGCAGCTCGTTATGGTCTAAAAAATAGTCGAGGAGGAATGCAAGCGGAAGAAGGAGGCGGGAATAACAAAAAGAAACTTCTCGTTATGAGAGTGAAGCAAAAAAATAACGCAAAGAATCTATATAATAGGAAGCTATGAACAAAGGCGACAAGAGAATAATGAGAAGAGCAGTTAGAAGCTAAGAACAATAGAAACCATGCAGTGAATTTGGAGAAGGAATTATTGTGATAAGAAAAAAAGAGACATTATAATAAAGAGCCGGAAGCGGAAGAGGATGCATTGCGAGAGGATGACGAATTGCTGTTGTGACGTGTATTACGGAGTATCAATCATTTCTGATTGTGTGCCAGTGACGTTTGACATGATAATGTACTCCTAATTTCATGACATGTCCAAAAATCGTTTTCCGTCTCCCACCCACACCGTGCTCCTCTTCCCGCTGAACGGGGGGTGGGGGGTGGGGGTGGGGGGGGGGTGATGACCCATTGCCTCCATACGGTCGAATGGGTCAAACGCAGATTTGTTGGGTGGACCTGGATCTTTCCGCCCCCGTTTGCCAATTGGGAATGAGGGACGCGATGTGGGTCCAGTTAGGAGAAGAACTATAGAGACAGATTCTGAGCAGAGTGTAGCGAGAGAATCTGACGCGGTTGAGTGATTGGCTGCATTCGGAACGAAGGGACTGACGAAAGGATGGACGGAAGAAAGGTGGAAAGAAAGGGGACAAAAAAGGAAGGGAGGAAGGAATGAAGGAAGGAATGAAGGAAGAAGCTAGTAAGAAGAAGAAAAATGGGAGAAGGATTAAACGAAGGAAGAAACGAAATACTGAATTAAATAGAGAGGGAAGGACGGAAGAAACTATAGTATAAAGGAGTTGGATGATGGAAGACAAAAAGGAAGAATGGAATGAAAAGAGGAAGGGCGTATATAAAAAAGGGGAAAAGAAGAATACAGAAATACACTAAGGAAGAAAGACGGACAAAAGTAGGAAAGGATAAAGGGCGAATGAAGATAACGGGAGATGGAGAAGAGGTTAAAGAAGATGGGTAAATTTATTGAGGAAAGGAAAAAAATTACGGAATGAGGAAATGAAAAGAGGTTGAACTCTTCTTCTTCTTCGGTGTTCCCACTGCTCACCCAAAGCACTTTCTCCACTACTATATTAGTCCTATGTTGTGGTACTCTGTGGGTAAGCTGTCAAGTGTATGATGCTATTCCACCAATAACGGTCACTCTTTCAAGAACTAATCCAGCTGCGTATAGTTATAGTGATTGACTACCCGCAGCACCTGACAACTTCCTATCAGCCATGGGCATCCCTCTGCCCCCCCCCCCCCCCAAGTCTCCGCCCATGCTATCAACACCACCAAACGCCACACAGCCTTTAAAGCTGGAAAAGACTAACCATTTCAAAACGAAGCGTTGCATTTGGTTGCGCTCACTAAAGCATGGATGGCTAAGTGGTGGCCAGCGCTATGTTGCGTGGAAGGAGCCATCCGTTATTCCATCACAACGGGCGGAACACCGAACCTCGCGCCATCAAACGACAATAAAGGTCCCTCCGACCGTTCCCGATCGCCAACCACCAAACCAGCCACTCCCAATTGCCCGAGTCATAAACATGCCCTATAAATACTCATCTAAACCCCCTAAACTGCCCCCGGAAACAATCCACTAAGTCCAACAGGCGTTTACGCTGAGCCCTTCTTAAACGCCCTACACACGCCGACGACGCGGCTAATAAATATCCGGATCTATGCTGGACGACCGATGGCAAGACCGACCGACCGGGCGTCCAATTCGGAGCATTTAATTTGGCGCCGCTGGCAACTGTCAAGTTAGTAACCGTCCTGCCACCCGGCAGATAACGAAACAATGCGGCTGGATGGCGTCGGATGCCATCGACGAGAAACAGACATCCTGAAAGTAGCATATGGACAGGAATCTCGTAGACACGTGACGCGCATGTCCGCAAAGGCGGATTAAGCAATATGGCTGCAGGCTGAGCTTTTTATACCAAAGTTTAAACGATCTCAATTTCTGTTTGAGAAAACAGCAGATAGTTCGGAAGACACTAAAAGGGAGAGCACAACTTTAAGATGTTCACACATTGTACAGTGTCATTAAGAATACAGAAATACAGCGTATTGAGTTCAGGATAGCTGCATTGGTTTGGCGATGTTGTCAGAGCCTCGCCCCAATTTACCTCCGTGAGCTATGCAACCTTACATTGGGTATCCAAGGACATCGATCAGTTACGCTTTGCTGATAAGGGAGTCCTCTTGGTTCCTTTTGCTCGTACTGCTACCATGAAGAATCAAGCTTTTTCTGTGGTTGGTTCGGTGGTCTGGAATGGCCTTCCTTTTGAACTACGCCTAGACCCTGGGACTCTACCAGGATCATTCCTTACCAAACATAAAACTGTTCTCCTTAGGCGCGCTGGAGTCGGGAGCGCCTCTGAGTAGTTTTTTTTACCTGAAGGAGCGTTGTATAAATGTCCGAATGAATGAATTAATGAATTAATAAAGTATTATAATGGATCTATTTCTTTAATGCCATCTTGCTAGCAGTTTTAAATACAAACTTTATGTCCATTTTGTTATATGCATATGTACGTTTCGACTGTCTTTGGAATGCGCCGACCTCTGCCTTAGCAGGGATTTTTAACGTGCCGTTCTACACAAAATGCGCAGCTGTATTAATGCAGTTGTGCAGTTGTAAAAGCATTTCTGCACATAGAAAATCATTAGAAAAAGGTCATTGCAGCCGGATCACTACGAAAGAACGAAGGACCTGTGCAGTGAAAATATAAGCAGGCAGGTGATTTTCAAGCCGACGACTAAATAAAGGTCATAAATGTTTTTTAATGACGCGACTTGCACCATTTGGGGAACTGGGAAAACTTGGGAGAGATTTCTGACAAACGACTAAAAAGTCATAAGATTTTTCGTCACCGACTTGCGACATTTTTGGGAAAATTTATTGAGAATTTTCGACAAGCAAAGCCGCACTAGACGAGAACTTCCCGGTTGTGCAGTTCGAAAATTGTTTTTTTTAAAACCCTGAGCCATAGGGGAAGACGGGGTAATACCGGCCACGGGGTAAATTCGGCCAGGGTGATTGCAAGAGAACCAGAGGGCAAGGGAAGATTTCAATGCTACCATCTTGTTCACAATATCATATTACGTATGTTTATCGAGATAGTTTTGTTTTTATGTGAGTATAATTCGCTAAAAACGAAAAAAACGAGTTCGAGCCAAATCGAGTTTTCTAGGTTTTCTCCAATAACAGCTAAGAAATGAAGGTATTCTCGTCCAAATGTCGGTTATTTGCTTTTTATTCAGCAAACCACATATTTTTTGTCAATTTGGTTATCCAAATCGATTGTCCAAAATAGCGGGCCTTCTCGTTACGGCTATTATGGAGGGTGGATGGGTCGGGGGTAAATTCGGCCATGTGGACGGATTTACCCCGAGATGTTAGAAATGGTACATAGTGCCAATGTTAATATAGTGACTTTCTATTTTTCACCAATATACTCAGTTTTAAATTAAAATATAATTATATTGCGTCATTTGGTGCTCTAAATAATATGCCAAGAAATTCCCAGAAGAAAGACAAGCATGCAACTGGACGAAAGAAGTCCAGGAAAGGCCAATCGTTATATAAAAAAATATTTTAAAGATAATATTAACAACTTTTGTGTTACTTCATATTAGCGCTTCAGTGATATCGCCTAATACATTTGTGCATTATTATCTCGTCTGGTTGGTTGTGAAAATCAATTTAGCTGTGCTGGCCGAATTTACCCAAAGGCCGGGGTAAATCCGGCCAAAAATTCACTTTAAAAATAATTTTTTCCCCAGCAAATATTTTTCTCAATCCCAAAAAGTAACCTTGCAGTATATTGTCCCTATCTTACTTTATTTAGTTGTAATTTTGTTTAATTTTAGCAGTCAACCATTTGCAATTTATTACAAAAATTAGAAAAATGGCCGAAATTACCCCGTCTTCCCCTATACATGTACATGTAGTTTTATTCATTTTACAGTAAATCCGCTGCTGCATGTCCACCTTATAACTTATATCGCATAATAAAACATACCACAACATTGAATTATTATACGTTGCACTCTGCAAAATGCAATTGAAGCTATTTACATAATAGGATGTGATTTGCGATATGATGTGATGCGCTATACATGCATGTCACATGATAAGATGTGATAAAAAAATTATGATATGACATATGATATGGCAATATAATATGACATGATAATTTGTGATGATTATAAGATAAGGTGGTAATATGATTATGTCCTGCGACGCTGCGACAATACGATGCGACAACATGATATGATACATGATACTCAATAATTCAATATTTTATATCATTGAGATACCTAACACGGGAAGTTATGCCTATAACATCGAGTTTTTGTTGGAACAAACTTTGAAACTTCGATAAGCCTTGTCTCGTTGCAGTTGGACCACGAAATGAAAATCCTCATGTAAGACTCCTCTTTGTAATATAAGAGCCATATAAATTCAGAAGCAATAAACACGGAGATTGGTTATAGCAGGATTTTGGAGAAATCTTCCGCACTTGCATAGACACATTTTTGTCACACGCTTTGAGTGTTTTCGTTTCCTTTTCTCTCCTTCTTTCCTTCGCTCTATCTTCTTTCCTTCGAATGTCTCTGTTTCTGGTTGGCAGTATAACACATCGCGTGTTAATAACAATCTCGTCGTTCACTACATCAGTCTTATTTACGTTTCGTTCATTGCATTCAATATAATACAACAATTGCTTTACACAATAATATAAGTTAATGGCGTGCAGGCTTTACCGTAGGAGCATTATGTCATATTGCATATCATCAGGCGGTTGGCCACTTCACATTTTGTTGCATTTCTGCTTGCAACCGCAAATTGAACCTTTCTGGTGAACCCCGACCTCAATCGCGGCGGCGCCCTCCGTGTTTCCCATCCATTCGCTTTTCTAAAGACGTGCGATCCATCTGGCGAAAAGTCTCCTTAGCAACCGAACTATATCTGCGGATGACACGAGGGACACATTAGGTGGAAATGGACGCTCTGCACGATCCAATGTCATTCCGTCCGTCCTTCTGTCCTTCCGTCCTCCCGTTCGTCCTTCCGCCTGTTCGTTCGTCCGTCCATCCGTCCGTCCGTTCGTCCGTTCGTCCTTCCGTCCGGTCTCCGACAATCAAAAGATGATGGCATTGCTTGCGGAATCGGAAACGGAACAGCGGTGGGAAAGTTGTTGTCCGACTATGAATATGCATTGGACTTAATGCGATCGCCTTAGGCTTAAGAAGGGTGACTGCAGGGAGACAGCGAGGGGGGTCAATGTCAAAGGCGGGCGAAATTGTGGCTCGGCACGAACTTCATTTCAACTATGCTTCTTTAACCCCTTGTGCTCCCCGGCGATCGTAACAACGGACATACAAGCGTCGCTGTTGTTGTCGCCTAATTGACTTATTAGGTGAAACAATTGGTCGCCGTTGGAGCGAATGGTGGGGGTTATGGGGCTGAAGAGGGGCATGCTCATTTCCCGACCGGTCTATGACATTCTGAAGATCGCCCTGTGAGGCCATACTTCGCCCTTAACATCACATCATGTCTAATGACCCTCCAGCTTTTGTGAAATTGTGTCATCTCACATGTGTTATGCCTACATAATTCAGTCTCTGACTGTCTGTTTGTCTGTCCTTCTGTCTAGTCTGTCTGTTTGACAAAAGATGACCGAAAGCGATTTCTGATGACATCTTTGTCATCATTTTCATCTTTCCCATCTTTGTCATCTTTGTCATTTTTGCCATCCATTTAATCTTTCCCATCTTTGCCACATTTGTCATCCCTATCATCTTTTTCATCTTTCCCATCTTTGTCATCCTTGCCATCTCGTCATCTTGTCATCCTTGTCATCTTTGTCATCCTTGCCATCTTTGTCATCCCTGTCATCTTTGTCATCTTTCCCACCATGGTCATCTTTGTCCTCTTTATTTTCTCAGTCGATGATGATGACAAATTTCCAAAACAGCCAATTCGCTTCCCGTTCTATCTTACTTACTGTTCGCCGACCGGAAGACCCATCGACATCCGGTCGTGTCGTCGCGTTCAATATGGCCGACCGGAAGACACCTGCCGGCGCAGAGGATTCCGGGAAGACGTCGTCGGCTAACGACGTCGGCTTAAGGAAAATGATTCACCTGCTCGGAATATTTATTCAATTATATTTCTTTTCGTCTCGTTCGTGTCCTGCTCTTCTCCTCTTCTCCTATTTGCGACGTTTCCACGTGTAATTTGTCCACCATCCCCTCTTCCTTTGGCTATCTGCTGGCGTGCTGAGTACGGGGGATGGGTAGAAATTGCTTGCGCCAAACGCAGTAAGAACAACTAAGTAATTGGCAAGGGAAGAAGAGGCGGAAGTAGAGGAGAGGAATTAGAAGAAGAGAAAAAGCATGGGATGAAAAAGAAGAAGACGAACTGTAGAAAAATAAGAAGAAGTCAATAAAAGAAAAAAAACTAATGATAATAAAACGAAGATGAAAAATGAAGAATTGGAAGAAGCAACAAGAAAAAAGTTTGAAGAAAAGAGGGAAAGGGAAGAAAATTCTGACAACGAGCATAAAGCACGATTAAAAAGGGACTAGAAACCCGAAGAAGACGAATAGGAAGAGTTAGGCGAGGAGGAAGAGAAAGAAAGGAAGAGAAAGAAGAAAGAAGAAGAAGAAGAAAGAGAAGAAGAAGAAGAAGAAGAATGGGCAATGTCGCGGTCTTTAAACTGAACAAGAAGCATCAATAGGTATACAGCTTATGCAATGTTAGAGATCCCTTCTGATACATGATACTATACTTCTGTTTGGCATGTGATTTATAAGCTACTCTCCCTCGTCACTCGAGCCTCCATCGACAGTTTACAGTGGGAAAAACCACTTGACAAGATGCACATTAAATAATTAATTAATTAATAGCCTACGCGGAGGGCTGTAACAGTAGTTACGCTCTAGGTAAATCGTGGGGAGGGGGGCAATGTTGTTGGAGTATGTTCGGTGCCTTGCAAGCCCGAACTCGAAACCTTCCGGTTCCATGGAACCGGAAGGTTTCGGGTTCGAATTCACATCAATCTGCCGCGTAGGGACTTTGAGCAAGTCCCTTAATCGCATTTGCTCATGCGCTTCGGCGTGGAACTCCGATTCTATAAAAATTATGCCCGCGGTGTAGTCGCGAGCGCCTCTGAGCAGAATCTTGAAGGGCTCTATGGCAAGTGTTATTACTTACATAGGCCTACATTTAGTGGCAATTGACTTGGATGAATAGCAAAATAAATCATCTATGTTAGGCCTATTGACAGAAAATAAATTAAGACAATAATCAACTTCACTGAAAACGTTCTGTATCCAGACTGTAAGCTAAACAAATTCACCTGAGTGTTTAAGTAATGAAAAATGTTCTCTATAGCCTACTGGACTTCGAAACGCATGACTTTCCTAGCGCAATTATTATCGTAATGCAGATTGTAAACTATCTGATCATGTTTTACCGTATTTATACATGTAAGTCAATCCGTTCAAGAAATTCGGCCAATATCAGTTTGATCTCTAAACGTTGAATTGACGTCTCAACTGAACAGGGGCGGACACAGAAATGTTTCAAGGAGGAGGGGCCACATTTTTGTACCTTGGGTCCGGTAACTTTTTGCTGATCTTTGGCATAAAAATCTGATGACCTTTTTTTAGTCATCCGATTGAAAAGTCAGAAAAAGATACCGATTTCAAACCGAATGGGGGGGGGGGGCACGATACATGGGCATTTCTAAATGGGAGCCATGGCCGGATTCCCCCCCTGGATCCGCATCTGCTACTGAATATCCCAACTTTACTTTCTACACCTCGGTCCGAGATCCTATATAATATCATCCATTGTACCAGGCATTTATTTTTGTGCCTCAGCTCAATCGCCTCGCTTTGCATGGATGCCTTTATAAGTTGCGCTAGCACTGTCAATCGCTCGCGCTCTCAACTACTTGTACTCTGAGAGTGCCAGTCCCAAGCCTGGATAACGAAGGAGGGCAACGCTTATCATTGTTGTTGATGCACAGTTTCGTTAAGCTGCCAACGAACGATGGCTCAAGATGATATCTGACATTTTAAGTTAAATAAAATTTTCTCAATTCAGTTCAATTCAATTTATTTATTGTCCAAAAATACAGATAATAAATTATACATTCATAATTGTATACACAATAATCAATTGACGATGATCTGTATAAACGATCATTACTGCTGACAAGGCCGTAGCCAGGATTTTATTTCTGGGGTGTTTCTTCGTCGGAAAATTTTGGACGTCCTTTTTTTGTTCCAATTTCATCGCCAAAATTTCTGACGACTTTATTATTATATTTCGTCGGGGGAGGGGTTGTATTCATGGTTTTATTTCATGGTTTTTGCATCACGACCTAGTAAATGCCATAGCTTTTTCCGCATTTTCCATTTCGGGGTGTGTTAGGTTAAACTAATGTAAGAAGCAATTGTAAATATGTTAAGTGAAGATATGATATATTATTGAAAGCTAATGCAAAGATATCGCATTATCACAGCATTGAAAGGCTAGCCTAACTGCCTAAGGCAAGTTGAGCCACAACAACAGGTGAGCAGAAGAAGACAGAAACAAACATTTGCACGTACACAGAGGCTGACAAGGAGACCTACAGTCAGCCGCCTGGAGAACAAAGTACATGCTCTCTGGAATTCGATGAAACAGAAGACAAATTGAGAAGAAAAATCTGTAATGAAGCTGCGTTGGAACTGTCCATCTAAACCTTTGATTAAAAATCGCTCTGTTTACCCCTGTGACTTCCACTGCCTCTCTCTCCGTATGCCTATTTATCTGCGTGTCTGTCTCTGTACGTGTATGTTTGCTTATGTCTGTCTGTCTGCCTGCCTGTCCGTGTGAATGTGTGTATGTACTTTATAGCCGAGAGTCAACGAGAGTCTATTATTCCACGTTCAGAGTTGATTTCTCTGTTTCTGCATCCGAACAATTCCATGAATAGAAACGGAAAAGCGAATCTGCCGACGGCTAAGCAACCACAACCAGCGAACTGAACAAACGGTACAATCGCACCTCGTCGAGTAAGGGAGCTATAGTTTCAATTCCAGTGCGACCAGAAGTCGGGTTTTCTTCTCGATTTCGCCATGTTATAGCAGTGAATATTTTTCTGTTGTAAATAGACCACACTAGCGGGATCACTCCTTCGGGAGCCTATTGCTCCTCAGCAGTCAAGGCCGTGTTTTGGGTGTTTGAACACACCCCGAAATGGAAAATGCGGAAAAAGCTATGGCATTTACGAGGTTGACCCGCTGACCTCGCGGCACAGATATGACCCACGGGTGGAGCTGGCCGTCGCATGACGTCGACTCTGACGTCATCGTGCTGACGATGAACCCGGATGATGACGTCACGCTGAACTCGTCGTTGATCCGACAGGGGTCGCTGGGAATCTGCTCGACTGCAGGATTAAATTTTTTAAAAGGATTTAGTAACTATATGGACATTAGGCTAAATTTAAATATGCAATTACGGATAAGAAAATCAGCTTGCCAACAAGAAATAATTGATATAGCGAATAACAGATAAGGCTACCTTGAATGTCACACGGCTACAATACGCCTAACTTACATGTACCTTCAAGTCTATAGTGTTACACCTTATTGCCAGTTCATGATACGTGGTCATCCAAGTGGTCTGGAATCACAGTCTGCATCTTTGGGCTATTACAGAAGCATTTTTAATCAACTCAAAACTGTGCTTTTTGCCGTGCTACATACAGTCTCGATCGATCTGATTATGAGTTCTCCTAAATAGGCGCTATAGAAATTCTTGAATGAATTAATTATATTTCAGGGCATTTCTAACGAGAACTTGTACACAAAATGTACAGCTGTAGAAGCACTTCTGTACAGTTAAAACTAGCCAAAAAGGTCATTGTTCTCCGATTGGAAGTAATTTACCATGGAGGATGGGAAAGGACAGAAGGAGTGCAGTTCTAAAAATTCATTAAAACAACCCTGTATAGGCCTATTTACCTTGTTTTCTTCACCGTGTTTTTCTTCACCTTGTTTTGTTCCCTTGTTTTGGTGCAGCGCGTACAGGTGAGTACTGCGACACGGAGGTCTTCCGAGCGGAGTGTGGTGACGGGGAGGTGATCCTCATGGACCGAGCGACCTATGGACGAATGAAGTTGGGCAGGTGCGTTGAGATGGACCTCGGGTACATCGGGTGCTTCCGACAGGTGCTCGACATCGCCGACAGACGATGCTCGGCGAGAAGGGTCTGCGAGATTCGAATCCCGGATGCTGAGTTCGAGGGAACGCGACCGTGCCTCAAGGAGCTGAAGACCTACCTGGAGGCGAGCTATCGATGCGTGACGGGTGAGAGATGCTGGACTTGGATTTGTTCGTCTACTCTAATGTTAAGCAGGAGAATAGCAATGGACAGAAAGGAATGAGAACGTTAGTTGTAATGCGTCGTTAAATTTGGTCGACTACTTACTTCTTCAGGCACTGATGGTGTCATTGTGATGATGATGATGATTGTGTGGTGGTGGTGATGATGATGATGATGATGATGATTATGATTATGATTGTAGTGGTGGTGGTGGTGGTGGTGGCTGCAGTTGTTGTGATGACTACGTTGAGGCTGAGATAGTGTGATAGGGTGGCTCGAGTAACTGAAGTATACGTAACCAATGACTCCCATGAATGTAGTACCATTTGAAGACTAGCCTACAAGTTAGACAGAAGTAACAAAAAATAACAACAAAAACACGAAAATAAGAACAACCACCTTGTTTATTTAAATCAGAATAAATTGCTCTTATTCTACACCGTTAGGCCTACTGATAGACTACTCAAACATGTCAGATACTTCTATCGTTTAATCATTTATTTTTTTGTCCTAATTATATAACGCGCATTGCACAATGTATGCCGTAATTTTCCCAGAAATTTTTATTTCGCTTTTTTTCTCTGGTTATTGTCTATTACATCATTATTCATTACATGCTGTCTATGATGGCCATTGCTGAATATTTATTACTTGATAATTAATTAATTACTGATCGCTAGTCACAAACAGTTCTTATTGTCCATTATTTGCTACTTTTAAAAAATTACAGAAAGCTCTGCTAATTTATTATTCGCTGTATCAATTATTTATTGTTTGTCAAACTGATTTTCTGATATGTAATTGCAGATTTAAATTTAATATCCATAATATAGTTACTAAATCCTTTAAAAAAATTTAATCCTGAAGTCGAGCAGATTCCCAGCGACCCCTGTCGGATCAACGACGAGTTCAGCGTGACGTCATCATCCGGGTTCATCGTCAGCACGATGACGTCAGAGTCGACGTCATGCGACGGCCAGCTCCACCCGTGGGTCATATCGGTGCCGCGTGGTCAGCGGGTCAACCTTACCCTCTACGACTTCGTGCGCCCTGCAGTGCGTCGCAACGGGACCACTCCCACTCCTCCACCACCGGACCTGCTGTCTTCTGGTGGGCTTCCAGGGTCAGGGACCACGAGAGAACCGGGTGGAAGACAGTGCAGGAGTTACGGAAAGATCGCGGACAGCGGTCGCAAGGAGACGGTGGCTCTGTGCGGATCGGATCGGAGGATCAGTCCAGGGATCTATCTGTCGAGGGGGAACATCGTCAGGGTCTGGACGTTCGTCGCTCAAGGACAGGGTCAAGGTCAAGGTCAAGGTCCGAGGAACACGACGAGGTTTCTTGTTGGATACTCACGTAAGTACACGCAGAAAGTATCTCATCAATATTATTATTATCATTAATATTATTGTTGTTATCATCATCATCATCATCATCATCATCATCACCACCATCATCATCATCATCATCATCACCATCACCATCACCATGCACCATCGCCATCATCATCATCATCATTATCGTCGTGGTCATCATCATTATTATTATTACTTTCAACTTTAAAGTTTAGCGAAATCGCTGTCTCTAGAACCTGGCTTCTACATTTGGCGAAATTAATTTGTCAATTTCTCTATTGCATTCAAGTCTGTTCTATTCAATTGAATTCTAGTCTATTCTTTTCCATTCTATGCTGCTGCTCTAGTCTACTTAATATTTATGCTTTGTCTTGCTCGTTATACGTAAAATCGAAGACAATCCCATTAAATGTCCATCTATCATCAGCCTCCTATGCATTAGTCCAAATTTGCGCTGTCGAGGGGCCTTTTGTAATCTCTGACCTATGGCCTTTCAGCCGTGGGATGCCCGGATGTAATCGATCTTAACGAGGACACGTGGTTCCGGCGGACGAAAGATGGACATGGAATTGTGGGATGCCATCATTCAAACGTCACGTGGAAACTCAGTTGCCAAGACAACGCCTGGACGGGCACCTACCGCGCATGCGCAGGACGTACGTACAATCGACTTCCGGTTTTTGGATCGGAGAACGTTGTTGTCCACTTGACAATTTGTCATTTTATTCCACTGCTGTTTTGGAATAAAAATGACAAATAAAAATAAATTGGAATAAAATGACAAATTCGCAGTGGACATCTTGCTTAGTCGGCATCTAACTAAGTCTGAATATCAGTTAGCAGCTGTTTAGCTAATAGATAGCCTACTCTAAATAACAAAAACTGTATAAAGATTTAATAAAACGTGTCTTTTTCCAAAGATTGTTTCAAAAGGTGGAAAACAGAAAAATTGCGAAAAAGACACAAATAATTGGGTTTTTTAAACCGGTACCTACATATTAGGCCATATATCAAGTTTTATACGGGAGGAACTGCACTGGTTACCTATGCAAAAACGTATTGAGTTTGAGATTCTAATGTTCATGCGTAATTGCCTACATGTAGCAGGCGAAGCTCCGATCTATCTTATGGAACTTTGTGTGCCTGTGCTATCCATTCCACACCGTAGATTCCTTCGCTCTGCAACGCATGGTGACCTGGTTGTTCCTCTGGCACGATCTTCCACAGTGCTGCATAGAAGTTTTGCTATGGTCGGTCCGTCTTTCTGGAATAAGTTACCTATTAGTCTCTGTAATGAACTTCTTTGTCTTTCTTTGCCCCTTTTCCGCAAGCGTTTGAAAACCATTCTCTTTGATTATCGTTTGGTGTCAGGTCGGGAGCGCCTCTGAGGAGTTCTCTTGAAGTGGCGCTATATAAATGTTCGATTACAATTACAATTACATACTTAAGTTTTGAATTAAAAACCATGTTTTCACAATATACTTTGTCCAAATCCCTAACCACTTAGACTAACAATAGAACAAACCTTTGATTACAAATTTAATTGGCTTCGTCAATAATTCTGGAATTAACTCTGATTTTAATCAACTCTAGAAGTAATTCCATGATTATACATTTTTCAATCATTCGTTCATTCTTAGAATTTATATAGCGCCTCTTCAAGACATCTACTCAGAGGCATATAGGCCTATATAATTATATACAGCAGTTGTTTCATGCTTTCATATTTTAGCGATTACAGAGCTGATGACGTCGTCAACCGTTGCTATGACAACCGTTTCTGTCACCATAGAGACGACGCCATTGATGTTGCTACCGAGTCTTCAGAATTCCAAGAAGAACGAAGAGGATGCCAGTAGCATCAGCAGCAGCAGCATCATCAGACACACCAATACCAGTCAGTCATCATCTACATTACAATCTCTATTGTTTTCCACAGATACAGCATAGATTTATATAGCGCCCAATCTGCAGAGGATATTTATTTAGCGTGCAATCTTAAACGAGCAACTATCAATAATCACCAGAACAGATTGAAATTTAATCATTCATTCATTCATTCAAGTATAATTTACATAGAACCTCTTCAAAGAAGCTAATCAGAGGTGCTCCCGACTCCAGCACGACGAAAGAGGACAGTTGTCACAGGGTATATTGAATGTATCGTCGTCATCATCATCATTGTCATCATCGTCATTGTCATCACCATCATCATCACCATCATCATCATCATCATCATCATCATCATCATCATCATCATCATCATCATTGTTATTATTATCATCATCGTCATCGTCATCATCATCATCATCATCAATGTTATAATTATCATAATTATCATCATCATCATCATCCGCCTCCTCAGCATAGTCATAATCATAATCATAACCATCGTCATCGTCATCGTCATCGTCATCGTCATCGTCATCGTCATCGTCATCGTCATCGTCATCATCATCATCATCATCATCATCATCATCATCATCACCATCACCATCACCATCATCATCATCATCATCATCATCATCATCATCATCATCATCATCATCATCATCATCATCATCATCATCATCATCATCATCATCACTATCATCATCATCGTCGTCGTCGTCGTCATCATCATCATCATCATCATCATCATCATCATCATCATCATCATCATCATCATCATCATCATCATCATCATCATCATCATCATCATCATCATCATCACTATCATCATCATCGTCGTCGTCGTCGTCATCATCATCATCATCATCATCATCATCATCATCATCAAGCGGTTAATCATCATCGTTTATCCCAATCGAACGCAATTCGTCCGCATCCGCCAGATGAAAAGCGCCCGACGTTTCCATAGCGACGGCGTCGGGACTCCTTCCCCGGCGGATGGCTGCAATGACAGTTCTGCGGTTGGCGGATGAATATGGCCAGCGATGAGGAAGACGATGATGATGATGAAGGGATGATGGAGGGAAGAGACGGGAGGGAGATAGTAGGGGGAGGTAGATCCGGCGGAAGGATCGGAAAATCCCGAAAGGTAATGAGAGGAAGATCGATTCCAAGGATGAGACGATGTACAGAGAGAAAAAGAGAGAAAGAGACACACACGCAGAGAGAGAGACAGACAGAGACAGACAGACTGACAGAGAGAAGAGAGCGAGACAGATAGAGAGGAGAGACAGAGACAGAGACAGAGACAGAGACAGAGACAGAGACAGGCAGGAAGATAAAGAGAGTGCGTGCGAAAGAGACAGCCAGGCAGACACAGACAGTGAGAGACACGGAGAGAGAGAGAGAGAGAGAGAGAGAGAGAGAGAGAGAGATTGAGTCAGACAGAGACAGAGACAGAGATATGGAGGCAGAGAGACAGAATAAGAGTCATACAGACAGACAGCGACACAGACAGGGAACACGAAAGCCCGACGATATATACGTCAGAATCCACTTCCTTCCATCCATCCTTCCTTGCTTCTTCCTTCCTTTTCCCAGTCGACCATTTG
This sequence comes from Lumbricus rubellus, assembly GCA_945859605.1. Classification (NCBI taxonomy): domain Eukaryota; kingdom Metazoa; phylum Annelida; class Clitellata; order Crassiclitellata; family Lumbricidae; genus Lumbricus; species Lumbricus rubellus. Next base: position 14,733,085 of record OX243819.1, on the reverse strand, counting down.
ACCGACTGATCGCAACCCCCTTCCCCACTATACCAATAGACCGCTACAATCGTTGTGAAGACCCTGGAGCCTCGTCTGTCTATCTGTATCTCTGCGTGTCTTTCTATGTCTTTGTGGTTTCGTGTCTTTGCATCTATTTGTACATGTCTCTATTTATCTAAGATATACCATTTGCCTGTCTTACTTTTCCAATTTCGTTCTGTCCATACTTTGTGTCCCTTTCTCTGTTTCGAGATCGTGTATTACGCGAGTCTGTCTGTCTGCATGTGTGTTTGCCTCTGTCTGTATGTCTGTCTGTCTTTCGTCGCTGTCTGTCTGTCCGATCGTCTGTCTGTCTGCCTGTCTGTCTGTCTGTCTGACTATCTGTCGGTCTGTCTGGCTGGCTGTCTGTCTGTCTCTCTGACTGTCTGTCTGTCAGTCCATTACATAATCTGCGTCGGCTGTCTTTGTAGGGATCATCACTGAATCCTTTCTCTCATAATCTCCGTATTATCTCATCGCAAATGGATTCTTTGTCCGACGATCATTTTCCTTTTGTTATCGTCTTCTATTGTCGTCTTCTATTGTTATCAATTATTGTCAATTTCTTCTAAATCCTCTTCGTATTCATTTGCCTTATTTCTCTCATCTCTCTCCCACTCCATCTATCTATCCACGGATCATTCTTTCTAGATACCTATCACCTTATCTATCGATGGATCAATATATCCATCATCCATCCATCCATTAATCCATCCATCTATCCATCCATCCATTGATCCATTAATCCATCAATCCATCAATCCATTAATCCATTAGTCCATTAATCCATCAATCCATTAATCCATAAATCCATCCATTTATTGAACTGTCTTTCTGTCTGTCTGTCTGTCTGTTTGTCTGTCTGTCTGTCTGTCTGTGTCAATCTACATGTATCTATCTATACAACCATTCATCCATCTAGCCTTTTGTCTTTCTGTTTACATGATCCTTCTACCTCTGCCTCAAGATTAAAATCCGCGTTTGTGAACATTACTAGTTTCGAAAGAGGAGTTGTTGGTGTGCGCGTGCGTGTGTGGTTGTGTAGCGTTTAAGCTAACAGTTCCTTCAATAATATAATAATAATATATTGTTGTCCTATATTGTCTTAAGGGCAAACAGGTAATCGATATTTTTGTCTGTCCGCCTGTCTGTCTTTCGGTTTGTCTGTATGTCTTTCGATTTGTCTGTCTATCTGTCTATCTGTCTGTCTGTCTGTCTGTCTGTTTCTGTCGCCCCCTTTCATTCTAGTTGCATTTCTGTCGTTAGTTTTTGTTATTTCCTATACCTAGCATTTTCTGTTTTCAACTCTTTTCCTCCTTCTTTTTATACTCTTCGGATAGTTTTTTGTCTTGACGTCGCTCAGAGAATTTCAATCGGCCTTAGTCCGTTTGTCCTTTCGACCATCCGTCCGCTCCGTCCGCTCCGTCCGTTCATTTGTCCAGTAGGCCTAGTCCTTCCCCTGCTAGGTCCGATTGTCCGTTCGTTTGTCTGTTTTTCTTCTTCACATTTTCATCCGTTACTATCTGTCTCTGTCTCTCTATCTGTTTCTTTGTCTCTGTCTGTCTCTATCTGTCTATCTATCTTTGTCTGTCTTACTGTCTGTCTCTGTCTCCATGTATTGTCAGTTCGTACATTCGTCGATTTTCTTTTCGTCTGTCCGTGCACTGCATTCGTTCTTTAATGAGGAAACAGATTTATGAAGAGTTGCTCGTGTAATATGAATGGAATTTCGTCGGTAGGTGTCGTCCCAAATACACATTGACCCCGGCGTTGACCTTTGGTTTATATAACGACCATTGGCTGAGGCCATCCATCTCTTGACCCGATTCCTCTCTCCTATTAGACTTCAACGCGGATCACGCTAACATAATACACTGAAATGTCATCCAAGGAAAACCAGCATTTCCACATGTCTATACATGTACGTGTATGCTTACTTGTATTGTATAATAAAGTACTTGAATTGAATTAAAAGATGCATGACAAAATACTTGTATTGAATAACAAAAAACACTTGTTTTGAATAACAAAATACTTGTATTGAATAACAAAATACTTGTATTGAATAACAAAATACTTGTATTGAATAACAAAATACTTGTATTGAATAACAAAATACTTGTATTGAATAACAAAATACTTGTATTGAATAACAAAATACTTGTATTGGATGACAAAATATTTGTATTGAATGATAAAATACCTGTACTTTTAATGAATGATGAAACACTTGTATTGAATAACATAATACATGTATTGTTTTTGAGGAGCAGCTCAGAAATTTTGTGGCCGCGCAAAGTCTGCCTTGAATAAGATGGAGAATGCTGCTATCCCGACCGATTTTAATGCTATGTAATTCGAGCAATGGACGGTTTTCTAGTGATTTTTGGATGGTTGGCGTGAATTTTAAAGCGCCGCCACAAAATCGTCATTACTCGTCATGGATACCCAAGAGCACACTGTTTTTGAGGAGCAGCTCAGATATTTTGTGGCCGCGCAAAGTCTGCCTTGAATAAGATGGAGAATGCTGCTATCCTGACTGATTTTAATGCTATGTAATTCGAGCAATGGACGGTTTTCTAGGGATTTTTGGATGGTTGGCGTGACTTTTAAAGCGCCGCCACAAAATCGTCATTACTCGTCATGGATACCCAAGAGCACACTGTTTTTGAGGAGCAGCTCAGATATTTTGTGGCCGCGCAAAGTCTGCCTTGAATAAGATGGAGAATGCTGCTATCCTGACTGATTTTAATGCTATGTAATTCGAGCAATGGACGGTTTTCTAGTGATTTTAGAGGCTTGGCGTGACTTTTAAAGCGCCGCCACAAAATCGTGATTACTGGTACTGGATACCAAAGAGCACACTGTTTTTGAGGAGCAGCTCAGAAATTTTGTGGCCGCGCAATGTCTGCCTTGAATTAGATGGAGAATGCTGCTATCCCGACCGATTTTAATGCTATATAATTCGAGCAATGGACGGTTTTCTAGTGATTTTAGAGGGTTTTCGTGACTTTTAAAGCGCCGCCACAAAATCGTGATTACTGGTACTGGATACCAAAGAGCACACTGTTTTAGAGGAGCAGCTCAAAAGCTTTGTGGCCGCGCAATGTCTGTCTTGAATAAGATGGAGAATGCTGCTAACCTGACTGATTTTAATGCTATGTAATTCGAGCAATGGACGGTTTTCTAGTGATTTTAGAGGCATGACGTGACCTTTGAAGCACCGCCACAAAATCGGGATTACTGGTACTGGACACCCAAGAGCACACTGTTTTTGAGGAGCAGCTCAGATATTTTGTGGCCGCGCAATGTCTGACTTGAATAAGATGGAGAATGCTGCTATCCTGACCGATTTTAATGCTATGTAATTCGAGCAATGGACGGTTTTCTAGTGATTTTAGAGGCTTGGCGTGACTTTTAAAGCGCCGCCACAAAATCGTGATTACTGGTACTGGATACCAAAGAGCACACTGTTTTAGAGGAGCAGCTCAAAAGCTTTGTGGCCGCGCAATATCTGTCTTGAATAAGATGGAGAATGCTGCTAACCTGACCGATTTTAATGCTATGTAATTCGAGCAATGGACGGTTTTCTAGTGATTTTAGAGGCTTGACGTGACCTTTGAAGCACCGCCACAAAATCGGGATTACTGGTACTGGACACCCAAGAGCACACTGTTTTTGAGGAGCAGCTCAGATATTTTGTGGCCGCGCAAAGTCTGCCTTGAATAAGATGGAGAATGCTGCTATCCTGATTGATTTTAATGCTATGTAATTCGAGCAATGGACGGTTTTCTAGTGATTTTAGAGGCTTGGCGTGACTTTTAAAGCGCCGCCACAAAATCGTGATTACTGGTACTGGATACTAAAGAGCACACTGTTTTTGAGGAGCAGCTCAGATATTTTGTGGCCGCGCAATGTCTGCCTTGAATAAGATGGAGAATGCTGCTATCCTGACCGATTTTAATGCTATGTAATTCGAGCAATGGACGGTTTTCTAGTGATTTTAGAGGCTTGACGTGACCTTTGAAGCACCGCCACAAAATCGGGATTACTGGTACTGGACACCCAAGAGCACACTGTTTTTGAGGAGCAGCTCAGATATTTTGTGGCCGCGCAAAGTCTGCCTTGAATAAGATGGAGAACGCTGCTATCCTGACCGATTTTAATGCTGTGTGCAATTCGAGCAATGGAGGGTTTTCTAGGGATTTTTGGATGGTTGGCGTGACTTTTAAAGCGCCGCCACAAAATCGTGATTACTGGTCATGGATACCCAAGAGCACACTGTTTTTGAGGAGCAGCTCAGATATTTTGTGGCCGCGCAAAGTCTGCCTTGAATAAGATGGAGAATGCTGCTATCCTGACTGATTTTAATGCTATGTAATTCGATTATAAGATATAGAGTTATAGACGTACTGCAACTTTCGAGTTACAGCAATTTGCAAACCAGTGACGTGTACTTAGCTATCATTAGTAAGACAGTGCACTTTGCATTAAATTAATTATAACCGAAGAATTTAACGAATTAAATTTACTGCTACGCCACCGGAAGTACCGGTTTCAATGACGCATAGGCCTACAGATGACGTCAGATTATACGTAGGCTATGGGTCGCCGAGTAAACCATGAATAAAATTTGTGTGTATGGTACCGTACGTAATAGGCCTATACGCGTATTCTATTTTTTGAAAGGTACGTACGTATTATACGCGTATTCTATTTTTTGAAAGGTACGTACGTATTTTAACGTATTCTATTTTAGGGTACGCGTACCCTCGAGCTTTGCATACGAGGTTAAGATTCTACATGTTCATGAGTATTCTGTCGATTGTTCTTCATCAAATATCAGATTACTTCATATTCGTACAGTTCTGGATCTTTTTGTTCTGTTGCACAGGGTGACACGGCTATTATTGTAATTCCCGTTCTTCCATTTTCCCTCAATTCAACGTGCGTTGTAGGCCCTATAAGCCTAGTTGTACATATAATTCTATAGACCTACAGTCACGTGCTCGTGTCAGTCGGCCAATCTCTTGTCATTCATTTATTATTCAGCGAATAGCTTTTCCGTGACCGTGATCTCTTTCCTATACAAGCTAACACGTTACTTGAGATAATATATGACCTCCTCATAATATGGCTCGCCTTGAAGTCACCACTCCGATCTATTATTAGGCCTATATAATTTGTATTCATTCCATTATGACATTTTCAGGTCGGATGTGCCTGTGATAATCACTATGCCTAAGTATAGCCATAATTGTGAATTATGCTACTGTACACTTATTGCGTTTCGCCCAAGGCCGCAGCCAGGATTTTGTTTCGGAGGGTGTTTCTTCGCCGGAAAACTTTTGACGACCTTTTTTTAGTCATCAGATTGAAAATTCTTCTCATTTTGCTTAAATTCTTTTTTCCTGTTATGTGCTAGTGAATGCATTCTATTATTTTATTTCGTCGGGGGGTTTCATAGTTTTATTTCATGGTTTTTGCATCACGAGCTAGTAAATGCAATAGATTTTTTCAGCATTTTCCATTTGGGGGGGTGTTCAAACACCCAAAACACTCCTCTGTCTACGGCCTTGGTTTCACCTGTTGTTCCTTGGAATTAAACGGATATACATGCACATGACATCCATCTTATTTAAGAGACAAGATGACAAGATGTCGTATTGTATTTAAACATGCATTCTCTCAAGAGTTATAATTTTTTACAATTTATGCATTTGCTACTAACACGTCATATACCGCGGTAGCCTATACGACCATAGATCAGATTAACCTTTTGTTGATATTGACATTGATTACCGTTGGGTTTTACATTTTATGTCGTACAAGATATGAAATTGGATTAGACTCGGATGAGGGTAAATTTGGAGCAGGTCATTCTGCTAAGCTAATGTGGAAGTTGCTGGATTCTTTGGGATTGAGGTCACTTGCAAACGCACGCAACTGGTTTTTTTTCCGCCGGTTTGGGCTCGGAGCAGCTCAGAAGGGCTTTTTTTAACGTGCAGTTCTACACAAAATGTTCAGTTGTAAATGAATTTGTGCAGCTGTAAAATCAATCTTGTGCAGTGATAATCATTAGAAAAAGGTGATTGCAGCCGGTTTACAACGGCAGAAGGAAGGACCTGTGCAGTGTAAAATAAGCAGGAAAAAGGTCATGAGATTTTTTTGCCACCGACTTGCGACATTTTGTGACAAATTTTCAGAAACAACTACATGTAAAACAGGTCGTGAGAAATTTTCGCCAACAAGGCCACACTAGAAAAACTTCCTGGTTGTGCAGTTCTAAAAATTTCTTTTAAAAGCCCTGCAGCTCAGAATTGTTAGACGCTTATAAATTATATGTATATATATATATATATATTGTAATCGTAATTGTAATCGTACGCCCAAAACTTCTAAAGAGCCACTCGAAACTTCAAAACCAGGCGCGGGGCAGAAGTTTATTCACGAGCGTTGAGTGAGTCGGAGTAATAGAGTACATCTTTGTCATTTTCTGTGGTTACTCCTCAAGTTCCTGAACAAATCAGAAATAATAGATGTCACTTCCGGCCCTTCTTGACTGACCCCCCTGCAAAAATTCCTGCGGGCGCCCATGCTTCCGGGGTTCATTTAATCAACAAGATAGGTGCTTCCGGTAGCTTTACCTCGACCACTTAGCACCCTGAGCAGCCCGACAAACTGGCATTCAAATCAAATAGGCCCTATTATAAAGCACCTTGCCACCAAAGGCATAAAAATTATGTATCTATCCTTGTCAGTGTAATTTTGTCCATGTATGTAGGCTATGTTTCTTCGTGCTTGCATGCGTGTAAGAATGTCTGTCTGCCTGCCTGTCTGACTGTCTGCCTGCTTGTCTGTCTTCCTACATATCTGCCTGTCTGCCTGCCTGCCTGTTTGCCTATCTGTCTATCTGTCTATCTGTCTGTTTGTCTGTCTGTCTGTCTGTCTGTCTGTCTGCCTGTACAGACAGACTGTTTTCCGTCTGTCTTCCGGTCTGGCTGTCTGCCTGCAGCCTGCCTGCCAGACTGTCAATTTGTTTGTCAGAATGTCTGTATGAAACTGATATTCTAGAACTTTCGTCTTGCAGCTATCATGACGTCAGTCATTGGACTCATCGTGACGTCATTCATCGGGGTCATCGTCATCATCTTCATCATCATAGTCGTCGTCAGGAGCAGACGGTGAGCATTCCCAGACAAATAGACAAATAGAGCTTGCACAGAAATACTATATGAAAAATCAAAGCAAACAATTATCTGGGTTCAAATGCAACTTCAAAATCAACAAATTAGAGCAATGTGTAATTTTTATAATAAGTAAATCATTAGTGCTTGAGTCAATATGTCAGGCAGCTAGTCAGCCAGCCATGGGCGGAGACCTAGAGGAGACAGGGGAGGACGGTCCACCCCAAATAAAAGTGTTGGGGGACGGCCCATGCATACCCCCAATCGTTGAACGTCAAGTCTAAAAAAGGCATAACAAAATTTGGCGGTGAAAATAGACATTTTTCTAGACTTTTTGGTGAAAATATAAGTTTTTCTTCAAATCTTCTTGACTTTTTGGGTGAGACGACTAAAAAAAGGTCATCAACTTTTTTGGCGGTGAAAATATAAATTTTTTTTGTCTCCGCCCAAGCATCCAGCCAGTCAACCAGTCATTCAGCCAGTCAGTCAACAAGTCCACACTCAACAGTCGTCAATTAGTCAGTCAGTCAGTCAGTCAGTCAATCAGTCAGTCAGTCAGTCAAGTCAATCAGATAGTCAGCTGATTAGTCAGCCAATTTGGTCAGTGGATACGACAATTATTGTTAGTGTAAAACAGGGTTTGAGAACAGAAACTCATAAATTAAATTTCATTGTCAATGTTTCCATTTTTAATTCAGAAATAACCAAAATCGCAGTTGCGACGGAGAGGATTCTGGAGAAGCGAAACTCTACATGACCAATCAGAATTCGTTTCTTTCATCGGTGGGCGGAGCTACCACACAGACCGGCGAAGTTTCTCAGCAGCGCCACCTGGTGAATGTCAACGGACAACAGTATGAGCACGTCTGGCCTTCAGCGCCACCACCGCGACAAGTAGCGCCACCCAGCGAACTGACTCACAACGACTCTGGTCCTCGACTGAAAACGTTTGGTGCGAAAACGCGGCCAGTTAATAATCGCGCGAATGGTAGAAACGGGGTTTAGTTGTTTTTTAGTTAGTTAGACAGTGGTTAGTCTTATTGGTTTCTAAAATTACATTGTATATATACATGTATATACATTATATATTACATTTGTTGAATATGAATCAGGTCACAAGCTGCAACACGGTTAAACTGGATGAAGTGAAATATAGTTAATAAAGTACTGTAGATTTTTTATTGTTCACGGGTTATTTTGTGAGCAGGCTCATAGGCCTATAGAGTGCCCTATTACGTATGAAGTTCTATATATAATCATCCTTTGTTGTTTTCATAACTGCTATGGATCGCTTATAACAGTGGTGGCCAACCTGCGGCACGCGTGCCACTTGTGGCACGCCGGCCTATGATGAGTGGCACGCCGGACCATGGCATTTTTCGAAAACATATAATGTTATCTCTTAAGCTAATCTTAGGCGCGTCTGTATCTTCGCAGCTGCTGTGACCAGGGCAAGCCTAATTAGCATGACGGCTGCAGACGGACACAGCACAGGAGCACAAAGTGGACTGAGGCTGGCACATTATCCAGACCTCCTAGGGCTGGCAGTCACGTGGGCATCTGTCGGTCAGGCTGGCCAGCCTCATCAGTTGGGGAACGGTCAAAGTCCACTTTCTCCACAGCATATAGTTATGCCATTCAGAGATAAGAAATTGAGTTTAACCCCACTGTATAGGGTTGCAGGATCAAACTGCCTGATCTTCTCAAACGATTTTTATGTATTGGGTACCAGTATGTTTTTAGCCTTGCTGCATGAAAGTTGCAACAAGACAGCTAGTTCTTCAAAATAAGTATGAAGATAGCATTGTCTTGCAGGAGTTTGGTTTTAATTGGGAAGAATTTTTACACGAAAAGTAGACCTATTATTTATTACTTTTGAAAAGTCGTCTAAATCTGCATGTTTGACTGCTTTGTAATGTAACAGTTGTGGTATGTAAATAATTAATGCTGAACTTGCACTTCAGTAAGTTACATGCGAACTTTAATAAGAAAATTTAATTTAATGACAACCTGGGTCAGCTATCAGGACTAATTTTACCAGCTAGAGAAAGCAACTTTTAGGCAGAACAGTAATGTTTGTCAGAAAAGTGATGAATTGAAAGCGATGGCCATTTAAACGAGTTAAGGCTTATAAGAATAACTTATTCTGACGTAAAGACTTTGCCAAGTTTTACAAAGGTTCAGGTTATGTTAGTGCATGTTTCAAATTGGAACAGGTCACACTGCATTAAGTTTATTATACGTGTATGTGATGTGGTGGCACGCAGACCTCACGCTTGATATTTTGTGGCACACTATGTATAAAAGGTTGGCCACCACTGGCTTATAAGGATTCTGAATCATCAGTAAATAGCCTACACCTACTGTTATTACTATAGTATTTGCTCAGATGCGTTCTAGCGCAGCCTTACAACAGTACTTTTCAGCCGAGGGTGGGTCGGGAGCGCTCCTGAGTAGCAACCTTGAAGCCTAGTTTGATATTTATAAGAGTTGTTTGAAACTATATTGACATACGGGTAAGAGGAAATGGAGAAACAACATGGAATAATGAAAGGCATGATCAGTAAATCAGGAGTTAGGGGTTAGACCAGCGGTTCCCAGCCCGTGGATCGCGGGCCAAAAGTGGCCCGCAAGGCCTCAAAAAATGGCCCTCATCTCTCAAAGAACTAACATAAATATATGAAAAATTGACAATTTGGACAGGATAGAACATATAATTACTTTTCTATTACCAATTATTTTATTTTGACGTCTATAAATAACAGCAAACAATCTATTTTGAATCAATTATAACAATTTTATATGCTTTTAGTTAATTAAATTTTAGCATTGTGGCCCTCTAAATGCCCTAATGTCCTTTTACTTTAAAAAAAGTGACCCTTGTGTCCTCCAACTTAAAAAAAGTGGCCCTAAAGTCAAAAAAGGTTGGGAACCATTGGGTTAGACCTATACATCATGACAGGTCTTCAGTTCGACTTTGTTTTTACAGTGGGACAATAATTCTGCTCAAAACAATTATAGGCATTGGGAATATTTGTTTTATTGACGTGCTGCGCTCTGACGTAATAACCAGAAAACTGATTAGTAGCCTAACCTTCAGCCAATTTAAATGAATTTTACCTTCATCATAAACACATTGAATAGTTTTGAATTTCGTTTGAATAGTTAAAAGCGTTCTTTTGTGTTCCGGTACTGTGGAAAGGAAACACCAAGTCACCAACTAACGCCACAACAATGTGCCTGCTATGAGAAATGAATGCTAATTAGGGCCTATAGTAGCCCACGTGTACCTTTCAATGATGAATGAGAAATACCTTCTCCTATGATTTCAATGCACTATGAACTGATTTCCTGCTTCAACATATATCGTAGCATAAATAGTTATTAGCTGGTGTCCTGCTGTTCAATGTGCATGCATAATATAGCAAAGGCCTTCAAACTAAACCGATACTTTGCGTTATAATAGCCCTGTAGGAGTTTTAAGTCTATGGTTACACTATAGGGTATAACAAAAGAATTATACATTTTCTAAAAAAACATCCCAAAAGATTCAATGTATGGAAACAATGAGAATATTTTCTCTTTTGTCCACTCATATAGCTTGTGCGTCACATCGCGGAATTACAATGCTGCTTTATTTCTAAGCAGTAGGATATATAATTATATGCCTACTCTAAAAAATTTATAAGTAGAGCTTAGGCTACTTCTTACATTTTTAATGAGAAGCAAACATGTAAGAAGTAAAAATGGAAGAAGTAAAATCGTAAGAAGTAAAAAATGTAAGCTTAAGAAATGAAAATGTCAGAAGTAAATATATAAGAAATAAAAATGCTAGAAGTAAAAATATAAGAAATGAAAATGCTAGAAGTAAAAAGTGTAAGTGCATGCATAATTTTATGTTACAGCTCTAAATCCAACTTTCAACTTTCATTTACGCCGTCTTTGAGTTGGCGATGCAAGAATTGAGATCTGAAGAGGGGCCCAACGCGTCACCGCAGGATTCCCCATCTCATTCCCAATTTCATCCGGTACCAAAATCTACACCTCTTGTTTGCAGAGACACACATGTTGATAGCCAACCCGGTCACAGTTGATACATGGAGTCGAATTCGCAAAACACAGTCCGTGACCGTACATGCCTGCTACCAATAAACCACCGCTTATTATATTAATCACATCAATGAGAATGCACCAAATACAAATTTATGACGACGTCTGCAGATATCAAACCCAGTTTAGTTTATGGCGTGTGTGTGTGTGTGTGTTTGTGTTTGTGTGTGTGTTTGTGTTTGTGTGCGTGTGTCTGTGTGTGTGTGTGTTTGTGTGTGCGTGCGTGTGTTTGTGTGTGCACGCTTGATCCTTCGAATTTCGCACCTGGACAATCATTGCTCTGAGGGGACGTTTCATAAATGCAAAGGTCCAACGCACCGTGGACCATGTCTGACGCCTTGTGCCATTGTCTAGAATAATTTGTTAAAACAAGCATGTAAGGAATTCGGTATTGACCAACCGCTCCCCGCGCTGTAGGCTTATAGACCTATAGCCTATACCCTAATATAAGCGGTGCTTCGCTTAGTCATGAATCAAATTAATTATACAATTATTTAGACAATTGCATCAAGGGAATAAGAATATTAACGTGAGTAATTAAATTAATATATGTCAATTCCTATGGGACTGCAGCGGTAATGCACATGAAATTAATTCTTCAAGTATATACTATATACACATATATATATAATTATATATAAGCTTATATATGTATTCTACATATACATATATTATATATAGATATATACAATTATATATACCGTGCAATTCATGAAACGCAGAATGAGATCAAACGGTTTATTTCATCTCAGATTGATGACAGTCGAATCAATGGATCTGTATTCTATTGATGTTAAACTATATACATGTAGATGACAAATATTTTCATTTCATCTTAATTCCAAACCATGCAGTTCTGTATGATCACATGTGCGCTACATAAATGAATGCGTTTACCCCAGAGTGTTATTTTTCCATTGCAATCCTTCTTTTAATTAACAGGTATTTTACTTGTATACACGGCAATGGAGTTTCACGCCAAAGCGCTGAGCAAATGCGAGTGTCGAGTGAAGAACTTGCCCAAGGTCCTTATACGCGGCGACTTGAGGTGGATTCGAACCTCGAACCTTCCGGTTCCAATGCAATGACGCCACCACTACACCACCGCGCCCCACAATACTGTGTGAAGTGTACATGTATATATGCCTGGCAACCGACACACGATCGAGTGGAATGATCTTCTTCAACCGCTGAGAGCTGCAGAGAAGAATCAAGATGCTCATTTCCTATTATATTATTATACTGCAAAGGTTTCACGCAGTGGCGTTGCAAGCTGTACAATCTCAGCAGGTCGCGTCAGAGAAGTCATTGGGGGTTTATTATTTAGCAGGTTGAAGAATTAATCATGTCTGAGTCGGCATTTCTAGCAGTCATGTCATTCTGCTTAATTCGTTTCCATGCATCAGATTATTTCTGAAAAAGTTTCGATGTTGCAGGGAGGGGGAGAGAGACAGACAGACAGACAGACAGACAGACAGACAGACAGACAGACAGACAGACAGACAGACAGACAGACAGACAGACAGACAGACAGAGAGAGTCAAATTTAGATTTAAAGGCCAAGTTTTTGGTCCCAGCATTCTCTTGGTAAATTGGCGTGGCTTATAGAGACCGGCTTGTCAATCAGCTTCAAGCGCACCTGCATGAGAGCACTGACCACTGCTGTAGCCTATCTAAACCAGGTTGAGGAATTGTCTCTAGACTTCCCTGAGTGGGGTACCTTATGCAGATTAGCTTGGCGTATACTGCCGTGTGTGTGTGCAGTTGTGCACCACTGATGCGACTGCCGTGTGTGTGTGCGCAGTTGTGCACCACTGATGCCACTGCCATGTGTGTGTGCAGTTGTGCACCACTGATGCCACTGCCGTGTGTGTGTGCGCAGTTGTGCACCACTGATGCCACTGCCGTGTGTGTGTGCAGCTGTGCACCACTGATGCCACTGCCGTGTGTGTGTGCGCAGTTGTGCACCACTGATGCCACTGCCGTGTGTGTGTGCGCAGTTGTGCACCACTGATGCCACTGACCAGAACTTTGCAGGTCAGCTAAGCTGTTGGACGGTTTGTCTAGAGGCCCTAGACCAAGCCCCCAGGGACTAGCCATCAATACCAACGGCCATACCTGTATACAGCAGTGGAATGATCTTGATAGCTGTCAGCCAGACTTCAGTGCTAGTGTCTGCTCATTTCCATACCAATGGACACAGACAGAGACATGTAAACACAGGCCGCATACGCGAAGGTAAAGACAGGACCATCAAGATCATTCAAAGAACCTTGGCTGACCATCAAGCCCTTCGATATATTCTGCTGGAGGGAGGAGAGGGTGGAATTATTTGTTCCTCTCGGCCTGCTCCTCCGCTTTTCAATTGTTGAGCTTTCCATTAGAGATTAGTCTCCTGCCAACTGCTAGCAATACCAAGGCCAGGTTGTATTACATCACTTTAGACTCTTTCCCTTCTCAGTTCCTGTAGGCCTATAAAACTCTAGCTGGTGCTTTGATTTACCGGCCCACAGCTCCATGATGTTTCATCCAGCAGCTTGATATATAACTTGCTTGGAATATGCATATTAGCTTGCCCGTGTATATATATATATATATATATATATATATATATATATATATATATATATATAATGTATATAGACTGTATAGGCCTACATATAAAATAATTATGTGTATATAAAATAGAAGACTATAGATGTACACCAAGATACTTCCGCCAATGAATGGAAAGACCTTGGGTGTACACCAGCTATAGCTAATCTGCATAAGACCAGGCCAGCAACTTACCACGCTACAGTGCGACAGGACATTTGACAGGGCAGTTGACCGGCCGAGTATAGCCGATGGCAAGATCAATCCACACAAAGATTCAAAGAACCTTGAACCGATGGTGTACTAGCTATCTATATTCTATAGTTCTATACCAACCCTGGCAACCCCTAGTTCATGTGTTTGTCTTTACATCAGAGCATAGCCCACATTTGTTTATAAGTCTGGTTACCATGCAGCTAGAGCTTTATAGGCTTCAGCTGAGATCTCAATTGATGAATTGAGAAGCGTTCAAGTGATGTAAAACAACCTTGCCTTGATGTTGCTAGCCCTTGGCAGAATGCAAATCTCAAATAGAAGGCCCAACAATTGGCTAATCTGCATACAGAGACCCACTCAGGGGAGTCTGTAGAACCTTTACAGAACAATTCCTCGACCTAAACTAGGTCGAGGAATTGTCACGCCTAGCAATCTAAGGCAGCGGCCAGTGCTTTCAGATGAACTTGGAGCAGATGCTGATTGGTCAGCGTCGCGCCCACTAAAGAGAGACCTGCTGACCAATCAGCCTGGTTTATGGGGAAACTGCCAACGGCTAAACTTGGCCTTTAACAACATAGGCTAGACTTCTGTTGACAAACTAGATAAAAACATAAAACACAAAGCTGTCATTGATATAGTATTTCTAAACTTTTTAATGCAAAGAAGATTTTTTAAAGCATTAAAAAGAATCATAGGTGTAGGCCTGCGTCATAAGGTAGGTCAAAAGTAAAATAGGTAATTCAAAATGACACCGTCACACGGAGACCACTGCATGCTTTAATGCTTAAAGTGTAAAAAGTCCCTGCCTGCATGGACGCCCCTTACCTTTCCATGGTCTGTGCTGGCTATATAAGCAGCAGAATTGCTTTCAGAATCGAAAGTAAGACTTAGTGTCTTGGACGTCGTCCATGACCGTCCAGTCACACTTAGAGCCATGACCAAGACCCATGCGTGGTGGTGTTCCTATACAATGGCTGTACCAGGGGTTATTTTAACGTGCAGCTGGACACAAAGTGTGTAGTTGGAAAACGAATTTGTGCAGTTGAAAATCTGGTTTTGTGCAGTTACTTTTTACACACAATCGCATAAACGATGTAAGTAGCTAATATATTTTAATTAAACTAATTGTAACAAACAAGATTATAATACATTTTGCCGTGAATTTTATTTTAAATATCTACTGACAGCTTTAAAGGCATAAAATACAAGAAAACAAGTCTAGAGATAAATGGCATATTCAAACAAGCTGTCTGATGCAAGCCATATACATGTAGGCCTAATGGTTAGCGAAACGAAATCAAATGCAAGATTTTCAGTTTGTAACAAAATAATGAATTAAAAACGAAAGCCAGGCGGAGCACTCTGCTTTTGTGTTTACAACTTCAATAATTTTAAACAATAGACGTGAAAGCATATAAACATGAAGAATCGCAAATAATCTTACACCGTATCAAAATTTCCCCAATTCGGCTATTCCACGCAAAACAAGCCATGGCGGCAGGGCTTTTTAAATAGAATTTTTAGAACCGCACAACTTCCCCAGCCTCCAAGACCGTAGCCAGGATTTGATTTGGGGAGGGGGTTTCTTCGGCGGAGAATTTCTGACGACGTTTTTTAGTCGTCAAAATTTCGGAAAATACCGTTTTTAGTCGTCAAAATGTCTGAAAACACCTTAGCTTAGTCGTCAAAATTTCTGAAGACACCTTTGTTTTAGTCAACAGAATTTCTGAAGACACCTACATTTTATTGGTCAAAATTTCTGAAGACACCTTTTTTAGTTTTCAAAATTTCTGTAGACACCTTTGTTTAGTCGTCAAAATTTCTGACGATGTTGTTAAGTCGTCAAAATTTCTGAAAACACCTTTTTTAGTTGTCAAAATTTCTATAGACATCTTTGTTTAGTCGTCAAAATTTCTAAAGAAACCTTATTTTAGTCGTGAAAATATCGGAATGCACTTTTTTAGGTGTCAAAATTTCTGAAGACACCTTTTTTAGTTGTCAAAATTTATGAAGACACTTTGTATAGTCGTCAAAATTTCTAGACACCTCTTTACGGTGTGAAAATTTCTGAAGAGACATTTTTTAAGGTGTCAAAATTTCTAAAGACACCTGTTTTAGTCGTCAAAATTTCTCAAAAACACATTGGTTAGTTGTCAAAATTTGGGTAGACACCTTTGATTAGTCGTCAAAATTTCTGAAGACACCTTTGATTAGTCGTCAAAATTTCTGAAGACACCTTATTTTAGTCGTCAAAATATCGAAATGCACTTTCTTAGGTGTCAAAAATTCTGAAGACGTCTTTTTTAGTTGTCAAAATTTCTGAAAACACCTTTGTTTAGTCGTCAAAATTTCTGAATACACCTTTTTTTGTTTTCAAAATTTCTGAAGACACCTTTTTAGTTGTCAAAATTCCTAAAACCACTTTTTTGAGTTGTCAACATTTCTGAAGACACCTTTTTTAGTTGTCAAAATTTCTGAAGGCACCTTTTTTAGTGGTCAAATTTCTGAAGACACCTTTGTTTAATCGTCAAAATTTTTGAATACACCATTTTTAGGTTTCAAAATTTCTGAATACACCTTTTTTTAGTTGTCAAAATTTCTAAAGTCACTTTTGTTGAGTTGTCAAAATTTCTGAAGACACCCTTTTTAGTTGTCAAAATTTCTGAAGACGTCTTTTTAGTCATCAAAATTTCAGAAGACCATCGGAAATGGCTTTCTTAGTATATTTCGCTTTTAATTTCATTGTTTTTTTATTACGTGCAAGTGAATAATATTCTATTTTTTACATTTTAAATTGCAGATTGTGTTTTCATGGTATCATTTCATGGTTTTTACATCATGTGCTAGTAAATGCATTATATTATTTTTTACAATTTCCATTGGGGGGGGGGTGTTAACTGTCCAAACACCAAAAACACCTCCCTAGCTACGGCCTTGGCGCCAATTTGCGAGCGAAACTAAGATGGACCTATCAAGGAGGTTTCCAATTTGACCAGGGTCTATGACAACAGAGGCCGTTACCATGGACAGAAATTTGCTCGGCATATTACAGCACTTATGAGCAAGGTACTAGACCAGTATTAACTCCTCCACTGAGTTTTTCTACTGTAAGCATTGTTGCAAAATAAGGTATTGGTTTGGTTATGCTGGTTTCAAAGCTTAAGCTCTATAATAGGTGCAAACTTCAATCACAAAACTTGCAATAGGCCGACTATAATATGCTTCTCTAAATGTCTTTTTAAAAAAGCGTATTATTCCAAATCGGAAGACAATGGACTTTCAAAAGTTTTTTAACTGCAAAAAAGTGCTTTTACAACTGCACTAATCCATGGATTTAGAAGTTTATTAGAACTGCACATTTTGTGTAGAATTGCACGTTAATAAAGCCCGGTTAGTCTCAATAATGACCAATTTATCCGATGTAGGATGCTATTCTGAAAATATGTGCAGTTGAGAAATTTCCTTAAAATAACTCCTGGGCTGTACGACAGCGTGTGTATACGGCATATAATTATACACTCCAGAGAGTCCAGAATAACGATGCTGAATAATTATTGTCAAAATAACGCTGAGCAGCCTAAGCTGTGAATTGTGACATATTTAGGCAATTTTGTCCCATGACAGTATTACATAATACATGTAGTAGTATTTGAAAGATACACTAATGTGGTAACAACAGTGGGGCGCGGTGGTGTAGTGGGCATGATTTCGCTGTCTTGCAGCCGGAGGCTTGCAGGTTCGAATCTACCTCAAGCCGCCTTGTAGGGACCTTAGGACATTTTTGGACAAGTCTTTCACTTGCAATTGCTCAGCGCTTCGGCGTGAAGCTTTGATTCAGTGTCCGGCCTGTAATCGGAGCGCTTCTGAGTGGACAACATTGAAGGGGCGCCATGGCAAGTGCACATAAAGGTGCACTATGTATAAGAAAACAAACACAGATAATTAATTAACGTTGCCGTTCTTCTTTATCCAAGCAGGTCACTTACAGAGTATACGCGCTGTGCACGGCGGAGTACCTGCAGGTACCTCTTGTTTATCAGATTCTGGTAAAATAACGGTTTCTTTTGATCATCCATTTGACTCAAAGCAGCGCTCGTGAATAAGCTGGTGCCCCGTGTATGGCTTTCAAGTAGCGCTTTGCAAGTTTGGAGATTACGATTACGATTACACTTACGATTACGACTACGATTACACTTACACTTACACTTACGACTACGATTACGATTACGATTACACTTACGATTACGATTACGATTACACTTACGATTGCGATTACGATAGTTGTGCAAATGAAAGCTGCATTCGTTCGTTTCTTCATTTATTCTTTTATGCTCGCTCTATTATTAGTATTATTATTATTATTATTGTGTGGACTTTCTATTCATCTAATAGGAAGCCAGATCTCGCCGCATGCAGAGAAGAGAACAGTTTTCATTCAGTACATAAATATAATCAGAGACAGACATATATTTAGTGTGATTGAAAGAGAGGGACGGTGGAAGAGAGAGAGAGACAGTCAGACAGTGAGAGAGACCGACAGAGAGACAGACAGAGAGACCGACAGAGAGACAGAGACAGAGAGGGGAGGGACCGAGGGAGAAGACAGACACACATGCGTGACATGCAAACAGGCAGAAAGACAGACAGAGACAGACAGAAACAGACTGAGACAGACAGTGACAGACAGAGACAGACAGAGACAGACGGAGACAGAGGCAGAAAGAGCGGGCGGCACACGGACACATAAGGATAAGCACAGAGTGAGTAATCACCTTTCCACCGTTTCCTATTAACCATCAAAGAATATCTTCTTCTTCTTCTTCTTTTTCTTCTTCTTCTTCTTTGCGCTTTTTTCTCAATTAATTAAATTCCTCGCACCTTCTTCTTCATCGTCCACGTTTTGTCTGCTCTCTTTTTTCACATGCACAGCCCACACTTCTACGAAGGACCTATAGATCGTCGGTTGGTCGCTCACGTCTGAACAGACAGACAGACATACAGACAGACAGACAAACAGGTAGTCAGGCAGACAGATATACATATAGAAAGACAGACAGAAAGACTGTCAGACAGACAGACATGCAGACAGAAAGACAGACTGACAAGCAGAGAAGCAGATAGACAGGCATGCAGACAGAAAGACACTCAGACAGAAAGACAGACTGGCAAGCAGAGAAAGGGACAGACAGACAGACAGGCAGGCATACAGACAGGCAGACAGACATAGAGACAGACAAGCAGACAGCAGGGAGGGAGCCACACGTTCCTTAATTTCGCGCGAATAAAGGTCGGTGCGCGCTCTATACTATACCGCGCTGGAGACCAATCACAGCTTAGCATTCCCGCATAAACGACCTACCACCTAGACTGCTTTAAAGTAGCAATGGACGTAAACCCCGACGGCTGAACAAGAAATTTCAATCCGTGACATCACATAGACCAATTTCATGCTTGATGCTGTTGCGTATTAAATAGCAGTCCATGTTCCACAGAGACCGGGCTGCGAAATAACCGTCTCTAAGACGGCTGGCAGTAAGTTACAACTCCGCCAACGCAATCAGTCGAAGGGTAAAGCACTTTACACCTGCGAGGGTCAAAGAATCAAAGAATCATTCGGTTATTTTGAGTACTCGGATCGGATCTGGTGACTATTTGGATCTGGCGATAAATTACAGCAGATTAAAATTAATGAAAAAAGTGTCTTGGGTTGCTGAAATTGTGTTATCGAGCATTGAGGTGACTGAAGTTGCTGTAGGGTATTTCTATTAGCTGAGTACGGATTATTTATTTTCGTAAGGTATGACGACACTGTTGGTCCAATTCAGTATAGTACTCCGGAGTGCTATAGGAACCGCTGTACGCTGATACTTCAGACTATGAGCTACGCTACAAATACACAGTATAGAGCAGTGACAAATAATACAGAGTACTGTAGATACTGAGAAATAGTACCGGATGTTAACCGAGTACTTCAGAGCTTCAGGTACTTATAACAGAAGCAACTGCAGACAAAAGTTTAAAAACAGGTAGATACCTAACACTGCGGAACTGAGCAAGTACTTCAGCATACTACGAACTACATGAGCATACTATGGGTATGGCTGTTGAAAAACCAATGGCGAGGCGTGGTTGCAGAGTGGCGAGAAATGCGGTTCCAAGTTCAGGGTTCTCATCTCTGGTGCGTGTCGCAGTGATGGTCACTTGGATTCTGAAGATCCTCAACGAGCAAGATGGAGTGGACGCCATCACGCTGCCTCCAGTCAACTGGAACAGCTCGAATCCCATGTAAGTTCAATCAACCGTATCGATCTATGAATTAGTCACGTGTTCGTCTATATATCCATCCATCCATCCGTCTATCCATTCATTTATTCATCCATCTATCAATTCATTTATATATCCATTCATCCGTCCGTTCATCCATCCATCCAAATTCAAATTCTCAACGAGCAAGATGGAGTGGAAGCCATCACGCTGCCTCCAGTCAACTGGCACAGCTCGAATATATATATCCATCCATCCAACCACCCATACACACATACACCTATCCATCCATTTATATATCCATCCATCCAACAATCTATCCATCCATCCATCCATACATCCACCCACCCATCCATCCATATCATAGCGCACCCACAATTAAATATGAGTACGAAGTTTACATTGCATAATTATAATTATAATGTTGCCTATATATATACTATATATATACTTATATAAGCATACAAATATAGAATATGTAGCATATTGCATATTATAATTATAAGGCTTCGGTTTAAAGTGCGAATACATAATACATTGAAGCACCTGATAACCTTTCATCATCGAATGTAGGAATGTGTTTGGGTTACGAGTATAATAAGACTTAGTGGAAAAGTTTCAATGCACTGAACAGATACAACTGTGTTTGAGTGCAAAAGCAGAGGACTTAGCTATAGCAGAGGTCAACAAGTCTGAATAATATCTACGACTCCCCCCCTCCACTCAATACCCATAGGATCGTTGGCCCCCCCCCCACCATCCGAATCTTTTTAACGTTTTTTGCACCAACGCGCAAATTGACCCCATAGACCGCTAAGCGTAGGTTCAAAGGACTCGTTTTAAGGCAGATAAACAGACAGACAGACAGACAGACAGACAGACAGACAAACAGACAGTCAGTCAGTCAGTCAGACAGACAGACGTACCTGTACGGTATAGGACAACCAGGCAGACTGAAAGATACGAGCAGACATAACGAATAACATTCTATGCCCAAAACCCCTTTCGTTCACTTTTACGATCCGTCGGCGTGTTTAGTTCTTCCTATAATGGTCAATTTTACGATAGACTAAACGTCGGCTCGTCTGACCAAATTCTTTTATTACACACAAACACCTATACGCCACACGCACCCACACATCAAAGCACAATTGCCGACGTGTTTGAGTGCGTACCGAACACGTTAAGTAGGCAATTTGAGCATTTTAATTGTCGAGAAATGTGTGAATATAACTTTTTAAAATGCAATGTAACGTAGCGAATTGCCTACACGTGCATGTCAAAGAGATCATAAAGCAAGGGCAGCGCCAAAACGTATATTATAGCTAAAGATTAAATAATTTTTAGCTAAGACAATATATTGTTTGTTCCCTTAAAATGCATGTCTGTATGTATGTCTGTCTGCATGTACGTATGTCTGTATATGTGTCTATCTGTATGGGTATCTGTTTGTATGTCTGTATGTCTTTATGTCTGTCTGGCGTTATGTATTCATCTAAATACGCTGCCTATCTCCAAGTCTATCTTCTGTTCCTATGACAATAAAGCATTGTAAGGTTGACAGGAAATTTTTCTGCAGCCACAGGAAATCGCCAAGCATCTGTAATTCTGCTATTGTTCATGGTCACGTAAATCTCTGCCTTTATCAGACATTATTAATTTTATCAACGCGAATTAGCCACAATTGTTGCAGTCGTTTACAAAGTTTCTCACCCTTCTAATAAAACTTCTCTTTGTTGTACCCCGCGGAGAAAGCGACTGTAGAAGGGTGAAATGTGGACTCGATGAGGGATAACTACAGTCGTCCGCCACACTCCAATAAAAGTTTTATTGCAATGGACAGTATATGACTAAATCCCGCCGAGTTGGGTGTAATGCAGGTTCGTATACGACCCCCCCCTGCATACCATGGTTTGAAATTGATGTGGGGTCACGTACTCGACCCGACCTTATTCGTTAGGAATTGACACCGCCAGATAGAGTTGGTACAAATTGTGAGGGTTAAAGTTGAAAGCTTTACTCCATACCCCTGTAGGAGATCATAGTCATCCGGTGCAGGGGGTTTGAATGGCCTCGCGTGACCCTGTTGTTCCTGCCCCGGGAATGACCTCTGAACATAGGAGCCATTGTCTCACAATGGACGCAGAACTGTTTGATACCGAGATGTGTGAAAAACCCTTTGTTAACCGATTATCTTATCTTATCTTTCCTGGTCTTTACATCGTCCACTTGCAAGTAGATTAGCTCCACGGTGTTAATAGGTGTTAATAGGTGTTAATAGGTGATAATAGGTGATAATAGGTGATAATAGGTGTTATAATAGGTGTTATAATAGGTGTTATAAAAGGTGTTGATAGAAAACTATTTGTACGTTTCATATGGTATACTGTATCTTCTGGTCTGTCATTGTGTCGCTTTCGCTATCTGTCTGTCTGCCTGCCTGTCTGTCTGTTTGTCTGTCTACGTATCTGTCTATCTGCGTTCCTGTCTGTCTGTCTGTCTGTGTGTTTCTCTGCAGAGTGTTTTAATACTTCTCTAAGAGTCTTTCTGTCTGAGCGTTTGTATGCGTCTCTCTGTGTCTATCTCTCTGTCTGTCTCTGTCTGTATGTCTCTTTCTCTCTCTCTCTCTCTCTCTCTCTCTCTCTCTCTCTCTCTCTCACACTCTCTCTCTCTCTCTCTCTCTCTCTCTCTCACACACACACACACACCCTACGCACACCAACACACACTCGCCAACACTCACCCAACACACTCCATATCCTTCTCCTCCTACGTCCATCTTATTTCGTCGTTAATTCTTAATGTTGCTTCAGGCGTTGACAAAGCGCTTTCGTTTCCGCTTAGTAGCGCTAAGCAGCGATCGTTCACATTGCGATCGAATAATCCCGACAAACTGATTAATTATTATGTCGGACGATCACGTGTTCTGCACATGCATGCATAATTAATCAACGATGAATAATAATTAATCAGCCCCCGACACACGTCCCGCCGCGGGGCATGACATACGTGCGCTATTGACCCTGATTTGCATGCAGATTTATGCAAATTGCGTAACGGGGCATGCATGAGAGAACGCATGCGCGGTATGTCCACCTGGGTGATGTCTTGACTGTGACGGCAGGTGGGTGAGGTCGGGGGGGGGGGGGTTTGGGTGGGGGTGGGGCAGCCGGTGCAGATTAAAAAGGAACCCTGGGTGGACGTGATCTAGGATCAAGTTTCTCAGTGGGGTTCCACAGATGTTCCCACGGTTGACTCACACATTTTTTCCAGACCGTTGGTGGTGGTAGTGATGACGATGACGACAACTACGATCACGACTTTAAAACCTGTGATGACTCTGATGATGACGTAGGTGATGATGACGTAGGTGATGATGACGTAGGTGATTGTGACGCAGGTGATGATGGTCACGATTACAATTGGCCGTTAGAGAGTTTATGTTGACAGCTATTTGACTAAGAATTAGAAATTTGAAAGTAGGGCCTATAGTATAGCCACTAAGGGTCGCTTAATGCCATTGGATTCAGAAATTTCAAATGGGGCCAAAGTTACGAGAAATTGCTTTTTTGACAAAATTATAGGTTTTTTTATGAAATATTCTTACTGGAACAATTTAGCTGCATGCCATTCACTAAACCGTCGGCAATCGACATCTTCATATCTCCACTGGCCGTTGAACGCGACGACTGCCACCCAGTTCATGACGCCATTCATGTCACCTCATTGATCTCGAATGCAATGTACTTCGCAATAGGAAACCAGTGTATCGTTGCTATTTTGTTTAGTCCTTTACTCAAAGACTATAATATCTTTGTTTTACTTAATATAGTTGCTAAATAATATTCAGCTTGTTCGTTGCGAATTGAGTGGCATAGTTGAAACGGACTGCATCCGGTACAGCCGGCAATTTGACAGGTCGGCGCAAGGTGACAATTGCATTAGTTCAGGTGCGTCGTGGTTAATTTATAAATAATTAATAGCGAAGTGTCACCGCAGCGCTACAGGTTGCGTCCGTAAACCGGTGATGCGAAGCTCGAGTCTGGCCAAAAGACTCTAGTCCGCATCAAGACCTAAAGATTGTGTTGGTGGATCACAATACTTGAACATCCGTGTGTAAGCCTACGTGACCGCAAGTTTCTTTGCTCTTCAGCACCAAAATAGTTTCTTGAAAACAATTGTTCTGTCTTGAATTTGTAACAGATTTAGTTCTGTGCCAAATTTTGAACACGCAAAATTGGAAATGTAAAGTTTTCCACACGAGTTTGTAATTTTTACACGAACCAGCAAATCTTAGAGTGAACATTGGTGGTGACCAATCTTATTGTCCTCTGTTCTGTACCCCCCCCCTCCAAGGTGCCACAGGTCTTTTCCCTGGTCAACACGTGACTCTGATGTTTTAATGGTCGCGCTTGTGAATAAACAGGTTCCCATGACTTCACTTTGTGGGCGCTGTAGAAGTTCCGAGTTTTACGCTTTTTATGATGGTGGCTACAAATCAGAGCGACCTCCTTATTTTTCAGTCTCATACCTCGCCCTTTTTATAATGGCTGAAATTATGAATACATTTTGCATTTACGATATTATGGACATATCGTAGTCAAAGCCCGGATCTGATATTGCAGATAATTTAGCTAATCGGAAGTAGCGCATGGGGGTGGTGGTGCGATTTTCCGTCGGCGGATAGGTGGCGCATTGCATCGCAGGAAATTAGCTTCCGCCGGGATTGGAGTTTCACTGGTGTGTCATCTATGCAGCGTGTATAGTGTATACTCTATGGATTACGGAGAGATAATCCGGATGAAATTGGTCTAAATGAACATCTCATAATACTCTGTAATTACCTTCATCCCCCGTCACTATGGGCGCTTTCAAACATAATAGTCTACGTCGTCTATGAAGCTTGTGGGGTTATATAGGCCTAATAGACCTGACGTCTACACTCTACACACACATGAGTGCAAATGCATCATGCTGAGAATTTTTTTCCTGATAAAATATCTAGAGCTAATCATGAATATGGGCCTACAGGTAATGTTCTCCTTTAGAGTCCGAAATTATTTCAATGGTTTCAATGATAGCATCTGATAATATATACTCTGGGTTTAAATGATCTTTTCACCTCAGCTTTCAAAGAAATTGATTTCAATCGCGTCATTAAATAGTTGCTATCCAACTTCTATTTAGATAACAATTATTTTTCGTCAATCCAGCTCCAGTTGGGCAAGAACATTTTCATCAATCCAGCTTCGATTTCAGCAGAATGACTGCACTAACCCTAAAACTAACCCTAACCGACCCTCACGGCACCTAACCTGAGCCCTAACCGACCCTCACGCGCTAAATCCCGCTTCTATTTCGTCAGGAAATATTTTTAATCGAATTTGTAAATTTTAAACAGCAAGACGCGTGGCCAGATACGTAAAACACGTAACTGAAAACAAGGAGTATATATTATAGGATGCTATATTGAAATAATTTCGGACTCTAAAAGAGAACATTACCGGGCCTACATTTAAGCTTAGTCAATAGTGCTTTTGCTATGCCATCAGGGGAGAAGGCCTCGGCCGAAGAACCTCCTAGGGCGTCACGCGAGGTGGACAGGCTCACCAAGAACCATGAAAACGGCTGGCCAACGCAGGCGGCAGGTGCTGGAAGGACACCTAAGGGCGGAAGAGGTCCAGAAGGACCCAACGGCCTCCTTACCCTACCAGGAGAGGAATGGTCACCGCCTGGCAAAAAGACCAAGAAACTTTTACATGATGACGAAGAACTGGGAGCGGAGGAAACAATAGTGGACAAGATCAGGAAGAGAAGACTCACGTGGTTTGGACACGTATCAAGGATGGATGACAGAAGATTACCAGCTGCAGCTCTGCACGGCAACGTGGAGGGAGGGAGAAGCAGAGGGCGCCAGAGGAAAACTTGGATGGACAACATAAGAGAAGATCTGGAAGAAAGGAACATGGATATGAGGAATGCCATGGATATCATCAAGGACAGAACAGGGTGGAGACGCCATGTAAAGGCCTCATCGTCGGCGCGGCCGGACGGAGGAGAGCATTGATGATGATGATGATGAATAGTGCTTTTAGGGTGCATGCAGTTATGACAAAATGTGCAGTTCTGAATGGATTTTGTGCAGTTGTATATAAGCACTTTTGCATGTAGGCTACAGCTATAATATTATAAATAGTAAAAAGGTCATTGTCATGATGTCATCCAACAATTATGAGAAAATTACCATTGAAGCTGGGAAGGGAAGACGAGCTTGCGCAGTTCTGAAACTTCCTTTAAAAAAGCCCGGATAGTCAGCATCATTATCTAAACCTAATACGGTAATTTTCTACTGCTAAAATGTATACGATCGTTTATGCAGCTCCTCCATAATCAGGGATGCCACTCTGAATTTTAAAAAGGTCAGATCATGCCGAAAAAGGTTATAAAAGGTTAAATTGAGAACATAACGTATTTTCCGGCTTGAAATTTCTAAGTACCTGTTTTTAAGTCTTGCGCTCCAAAATCTACAATTTTTGGTCCAAATTCACAGAATTTTCAACTTTTTCACGTCTTTCGTGCATTTTCACCTAAAAAATATTTCTATGTGAAAAGTCAAGAAAATCGCCATCAGAAAGAAAGCCAGATCCTGAAAAATCTAGAAACCTAGACAAGACCGAAAAACCTAGATCTAGGTGGAAAAAGCTATGTGTGGCATCCCTGTCCATACTATAGCCTAGCATGTCGTATAGGTATGTAATGCTGATATACCAGATGATAGATTTGTCGTTCTGCAGCGGAATTCTTTGATGTATGAATAAAACCTTCTTCGCCACCACCGACCCTTATTAACCTTTGACTGGCTGTTGGGCTACTTCTCCGTCCAAACTTCGAACCAGCTGGAGATCTAGATTTTAATTTAGAATACCACGTTTCTATACCGTGCATCACAAAAGACCTCTGGACATTAGTATTGCAGTATATTGGAGCCCTTGCATGTACCCATCAGCCCTTTGGCATCTGGTTGCATTAGATCAGATTACCCCTTCGCCTTAATTCCTATGTTTCGATCGCCAGTTTTGAGTGCGGAAGCCCATCCGTATGGCTCATCTCATCCTACAAAGTTGTCTATAAGTTTGAAATTGATATCCTATAAGTTATAACCCCTTCTTTTCATTTCCGAATTCCTTCTTTTATCTCGCAGATATAATCATACAGGGAACTTCATAGAATTAATGTTATCATTATTATTGCTATATTTGATTTATTAATTTTGTTATTTCACTCAACAAAGCAGAAGTTTGTTTTTAGGTATCTGCCCCACCGGCAGCCCTAACCAACTCACCCATATTATGATGAGTAAGCTGACGATAATTATATGTCGGCGGAAAGATGAGACGGCTAGGGTCAGGACTGGCCACCTGTTATATATATATATATAATATATATATATATATATATATATATAAATGCCGAGGTTAAACATGAAGCGGCTAACACTTCTCATGTGCACCCATGACTGTGTTTTTATGAAGTCTTTTTTGCCATCGTTCCTTATTAGGTTTCTTGAAGAGGCGCCTATTGAGTCTATGGAATGAATGAATGAATGAATTAATGAATGAATGCCTACAGTAACTGCTCTTCTTCTTCATCACCTTCTTCTTCCTCTTCCTTCTACTCTTCCTCTTCTTCCTCTTCCTCTGCCTATGCTTCTTCCGCTTCATCCACCTCCTCCTCGTCTTCTTGTTCTTCTTGTTCTTGTTCTTCTGCTCCTTTTTCTTTCTTTCTTTTTTCTTCTTCTTGTTCTTCTTCTTGTTGTTGTTGTTCTTCTTCTTCTTCTTCATCTTCTGCTTATTCTTCTTCTTTTTCTTCTTTTCTTCTTCTTCCACCATCGTTTCTGTATAGGCCTTCGCTTGCATAGTCCAACAAGACTTTTTTTTATAGCGTTTGTGTTCTACACAAAATGTGACGTGTTCTAAATGGATTTTTTCTGCGCAGTTGCAGAAACACTTCAGCACATGTGCAATTAAAAATAGCCAATCAACGATTGGGAGTGAATTACCATAGAAAATTGGAATTAAAAAAGGGGTTGTGCAGTTCGAAAAATTCATTTAAAAATGCCTTTGCATAAAATTATACATTATTCCTTACAAGTTGTGTCTGTATAATATACCTTACCATGCAGTTTCGTTTCTGACTGATGTAATTTTGGGCTCGAATTTTGTGCACTAATTTGAAACTTTGGGCTCTATTATAGGCGCCATTCATCATGTCAAACTGCATTTCAAGACTGTGGACGAGTGTCAGCTGCAGGGTTGAACTTCTGCATCGTGAATGTAGGCCCTAAATGCACAGGTCGAAGGTAGACTGGTGACGATGGAGGTTGAATGGTAGGCTGGTAGCATGGTACGCTACACACTGTACACAGGCACTAAGGCATTGAAGCAGGCCTTTTTTAACGTGCAGTTGTACACAAAATGTGCAAATGGATTTGTGCAGTTGTAGAAGCACTTCTTTACATGCAGTTAAAACTAGGAAAAAACGCAATTTTCCTCCAATTGGAAATAATTTACCATGGAGGATGCAATGGGAAAGGAAAGAAGGAGTTGTGCAGTTCTAAATATTCCTTAAAACAGCCATGCATTGAGGGATCATTTCTGAGACGCGGTTACAAAATAATCCAGTCTGAAGTGCGTTCGATATACATGTAGCCTAGTTATGCATGTACGACGTTGTACGTAGCAGCAGTGGCACAATTATAGTCTGCACTCTGCAGTGTATAGACTTCATGTCGTTCTTAGACGTTGACTTTGACCTCAACTGCATGGGGCTATAATTTGACTCATGATTTTGACCGGTTTTAGACTTTGACTCTGACTTTTAACTGGTTCTAAACCGTATGCTGTATAGTGTATACATTCCGAGATACACATACTTTCACACACCCAATATAGTAATTAATTATTATTATTATTATGGCTTACATCACATGCAGCATCATGATAATCATGAATACCGTCTCATCTCAACGTCTGTTCTAAAGCATTTCACATATGGCCCCTGTTCAAGGAGTCTTAGCGAGGACTTTCCTAAACTGACAGCTGTGTCTGTTTGTATATCTGTTTGTATGTCTGTCTGTATTTCTGTCTGTCTGTCTGTTTGCATGTCTGTTTGCATGTCTGTCTGTCTGTCTGTCTGTCTGTCTGTCTGTCTGTCTGCATATCGGTCTGCCTGAGGTCATGTGTGCCTACGCATAGCTTAATTCCAGTCAAAACCGCCAAACTGATCGGATTTCCAATTCACAGCGGTGGCGGTTATGATAAAAACGACTTATGCAAAACAACATGCCAAACGCATTTGTATACACTGAGTATAGGTCTGTATACAATTATCATAGACAAAAGAACAAGTATATATAGTACAGTTAAACACATCTATAATAAACATGTAAATATATACATAGTCTATTATATATGGACAGAAAGAGAGAGAGACCGTGACGGAGAAAGAGGGAGGGAGACCGATACAGAGACACAGAGGAAGAGAGAGAGACAGAGAGAGAGAGAAAGAAAGAAAGAGAGACAGTGACGGAGAGAGAGGGAGGGAGACGGAGACAGAGACACAGAGGAAGAGAGAGAGAGAGAGAGAGAGAGGGAGGGAGAGGGAGGGAGAGGGAGGGAGGGAGACGGATACAGAGACACAGAGGAAGAGAGAGAGAGAGAGATAGAAAGAGAGAGAGAGAGACAGAGGAAGAGAGAGAGACAGATGGAGAGAGAGAGAAAAATGAGAGAGAG
Organism: Lumbricus rubellus; assembly: GCA_945859605.1. Lineage (NCBI taxonomy): Eukaryota > Metazoa > Annelida > Clitellata > Crassiclitellata > Lumbricidae > Lumbricus > Lumbricus rubellus. The sequence continues at coordinate 14,702,901 of OX243819.1, read as the reverse complement.
AGAGAGAGAGAGAGAGAGACAGATGGAGAGAGAGAGAGAAAAATGAGAGAGAGAGAGAGAGAGAGAGAGAGAGAGAGAGAGAGAGAGAGAGAGAGAGAGAGAGAGAGAGAGAGAGAGAGAGAGAGAGAGAGAGCGGTGATGAACATATAATGCAGAACAAATATTGTTATGTATTCAATACATATAATTCTGTCTGCAGTATGTATGTACATGTATAAGAAATGGCAAGGTGTGCATGTGGTGGAGTGCTAAGTGGTGAATGCAGTGATCGTTGAGGATGATGATGAGGATGAAACTGAGGAAAGAGAAAGATGGAGAAGAAGGTTCTGTTGTATCATGGTGATGGTGGCTGCAGATTGATAACAGACAGACACAATGCGTTAGTCTGTTGCAGTCACGGAGATATAGATACAAGGATACAGCAACACATGCTGAGGCACAGAGATATATACAGAGAGAGAGAGACAGAGAGAGAGAGAGAAATAGAGAGAGAGAAAGAAAGATGCAGAGACAGAGAGAGAGAGAGAGAGAGAGAGAGAGCGAGAGAGAAAGACAAACAGACAGAAACAGAGAAAGAGAGAGATCAAAAACGATACTATAAAGTATACGGAGTGATGATATTATACAAGTAGAAAGTAGAAAGGAATGTGAGTTTAACGTATAGATCATCATCGTCGTCGTCATCATAATATCATCATGATGGATGTTTCGCTGTCGTTGTTGTGATACTCATATACGATTGTTGTTATCATCACCGTCGTTGGGGGAATCATCATTAATGATGATGCTCTGACCATAATTATGCACTCTGTAAGTCTGTCTGTTTATGTATAAAACTGTCAGTGTGTATGATGTCTGTCCATCTGTATGTACGTATGCATGTCTGTCTGTCTTCTGTCTGTACGTTTGTCTTTCTGTATCTATGTATGTCTGTCTGTCTTTTTATCTGCATGTCTGTCTGTCTTTTTGTCTGTCTGTCTGTATTTTTGTCTGTCTGTTTGTATTTTTGTCTGTCTGTTTGTCTGTCTGTCTGTCTGTCTGTCTGTCTGTCTGTCTGTCTATATTCTCTTGCTTAAAACGATGAGTCTTGTTATGTCTCCATTGAGGTCATCCATCTATCATGGAAAAGAAACCTCATAACAGTTAGCATAGAATGTAATAGACACAACATCGTAATCAACACTCTCTCCGTCTCTTTCTGTCAGTCTGCCTGTGCCTCTCTTTGTCCGTCTTTCTATGTCTCCATGTTAGAATCCGATACCTCTGAGAATTCAAGAACTCCCGATCTGTTCCTTTATTTAGCGCAAGTGCATCTTTCTTTGCGTTTTAAAATATAGATAGAGTGAGTAAATCAAGTCAAAACAAATCTACCGCACGTGCGCTGATATTGGATAGGATACAATAATTATAGTCGACGCGATACTTGGCATACAATGCATACTTTGCATAGGCCTATTATACGTTACATGTAGTGCATAAGTTTGTGCGCGTATACATTGATACATATAAATATTTTATAGACTATACAGTATACATAATAAAATGTATTAGATGTAGCCACTGCATAATAAATTGTTGCACTCTTATTCTAATGTATTCAAATACAGATGTGTACATAAATCTGACATGGATACCGTACCCTATTTCTGCATCAATGTACACTCTAAAGAGTATATTCTGTGTCTCACGTTCACATTGTAACGCCTGAGACCTATAATAACTTGTAAGATCTAGCTATTCGTTTGACCCTGTAAACATGCGCAAATAATTATGCATCCATTCCATAGGCTATTATTGTCTTTGAACAATCTTTTGTCAAGTCCAGCTAAGTTAAAGTTTTCTTTTGTCCTGCCTTTATTTCTCCTTCTTTCCTTTCAATGTTATTGCTGTTCGTATTTCGACCTTTCCTACTTGGAGAAATGAGCTGCTGATGTTGGAGTTCAAAAGAATGAACCCTTTTGTCGAATAATAGCCACTCAGAACGATCGTATTCATCAGTAAGACAGAGCATAGAGCAGTGGTTCTTAACTAGTGTTCGGCCGAACCCCTGGGGTTCGGTGAGCCAGTGCCAGGGGTTCGGCAGAGGTCCTCTGAAATATTCAGTGAACGATCATTTGCTTTTTATTTTTATTTTTCGACTTTTATTTAATAAATTTTGTTTGAAATAGATTGCCTACCAGGCCCTACTTTATGAAAATTTGTCCATCCTGTTAACCTTAGTTATGTCTTACTGCACCTCCCGATAATTAACACCGGCTGTCAATGCCATCTTTCTGTAACGTAAGGTATTACTGATAGATAGGCCTATGTAATTTTTCATTGTTTTTCTGCAGAAATAGCATCGTACGACGTACGCTAAAAGCAACTATTACCCTTTTCTTATATGCTTATACCACAGAGTATGTCGAGCAAAAAGAAAAATTATTGTTCAAACTTGAGGGGTTCGGTGAGTGGTCATGGATTTCTATTGGGGTTCGGCTTCCTTGAAAAGGTTAAGAACCACTGGCATAGAGCTATGTATGATCATATTGGCGCTACATAATTGTACTCATTTATATTGTCCAGTTTAATCCTCTTGTGGAAAACTCATCAGATTTCCTTTCGACCTAATTACACGTGACCATAATAATACGATATAGAATAGAACGAGCTTCGATTAACCGTCTGCGAAATAGAGGCTTTGCATGGATTAGAAGCTCATGTCGAATAGATTGCTTGGGAGGCTGCAGTGTTCCGAAATAAGGTGAGTCGGCTACAAAGCATCCCTTGTGGCAGCGGCACGCTGTAACCAGATCATCTCGACAGTAAGTGTGGTCTAATACTCAGGAAGAAATAGACAGCAATAATATTGTGGCCAAGAATCAGACAATCTGTTTATGGTCAACATTTTGAAAGGCGCAGAGTCATGAACCTTCATCTTCTTTTCTGGTTGGACCCTTGTTGGTATTTAAATTCGAAAATGTTTTGTTTTCAATCAAATCTCAGTCGATCTTGCTTTTATGACTATCAAGAGTCAAAATAAACACTCATTAATTTTGCTCATTTTTACTTATGACATTTTGTCCGCAAGAGTTTTTTTTTGTCAGGTGACATTTTGTCATTCTGACATTTTGTCTGCGACATTTTGTCCATTACACTTTTTCGCATGACAGGCATTAGAGGTAATATTGTGAGAAACAGTTTGGCTTAGTTTTTTTAAAATCATGGTATACTTTTTCGCATGACATTTCGTATTTTTCGTTAGGCCACCGCTGCCAGCAGATATCCATTCTTCCTGAGAATATCGGTAGGCCTATTCAGCTAACTAGTCGGTACGTGTGCTAAATATATATATATATATATATATATATATATATATATATGCACGCGCGCACGTGTGTGTTTGTGCGTGTCTGAGTTGTTTGTATGTGCGTGCGTCCGTCCGTGCGAGTGTGTGTGTGTGTGAAATGTATCTAGGCAGAAAATACGTTTGATATGCTAATTGGCGAAAATGCATCTTGGGGGTAATCCTGCCCTTCTGACCTGTCATCCCCCCCCCCATAACCTTACAATACAGATACATAAGAGAACTATTATACACAAAGAGAGCTAGCTGACCGTTAATTCTTAATAATTACCAGTTTACGACAGAGAATTACGGTCATCCATTTATGACTACGACAGAAACTTGATCCCCACCTACAAGTTCAGTGCTTTGATTTGCCGTTTATTACCACTGTAATTTGAGACCTCTTACGAGTTATACCATCTTTGCTTACTGTGGTTAGCATGTTATTGTAAGCCTCGATGTCTGCTGTACAGGTGCAAGGAGAAGGGTCCACTCTGGATATTATAATTATATATCAGGCAGGTTCGCACCTTTTGAACAGGTTTCATAAAACATCCATGGACACCTTGTTCAGACTGCTGGATTGCTGTCTAATTGCCAATAAGATTTACTGACCTTGCACGTTGTAATCGTACTCGCAAATTTCTATAGCGTTGCTGCATGCAGAGGGATATAATTTCTCAAAGGCGCTCCCGACCTGATAAACCAGACCACAGTCGAATAGAATGATCATTAAACGCATGTGGTAAAAATGGTCACGGAAAGAGCAAATAGTTATTGGCAATGGTTGCTAGGCAACATATAATATAACAGAAGGATGAAGTGACCCCAGCGAGACAATTATGGAGCATGCGCACTGTGGAAGTTGAGTTAATAAGGAAAGGAAATGAAACGAAGAAATCAGCAGAATTAACTAGTTAGATCTATATGCATGGGCGCCCGCAGAAATTTTTGCAGGAGGAGGCAAAACTCGATGGTAACGGTTAAAGTTTTTTGTAGCAAGAGGTTGAAAATGCAAAGCAGGAAATTAAGAACAGACATGGGTATTTTTCATAGAGGTTTCTTAATGTAAATCTTTTAGATTCACTTTTACAATTTTTATTATGAATATATTTTCTTTAGTGCAAAGAATTTAGTTAACAACCAAAAAGTAGCAGTTGAAAAATAGGTTTCAACTTTTCCGGGGGGGGAAGTGCCCCCTCTTGCCCCTATGTGCGGGCGCCCATGGTTATATGGTCTCTTTATTTTCTCGAGATACATGTATGTTTTAATGGATCAAGGTGTGATTTAGTATTAATTGCGATTATAATTATTAATAATCAATCGTATCTATTGTTTCAGTTTCTGATATATTATGAGCATTATAATATAGTACTTCGGGGTCCATTATTATTGGCAATCCAGTCAATATCGATGGTGTTTGTATGTGCACTTGCTATAACGCCCCTTTCCAGAAAGCTATTCAGAAGCGCTCCCGACTACAGCGCGGACACTGTATCGGAGTTTCGTGCCAAAGCACCCGAACAATTGAAAGTGAAGGACTTGATCATTGCTCAAGGTCCGTAATACCTCCGTATACAAGGTGGCTTGAGGCGGATTCGAACCTGCAACCATCCGGCTGCAAGGCAACAAACTTACCCACTACACCACCGAACCCAGAATAATATAATAATGTTCTGCAGAGGAATGGAATCAGATGACCTGGATGAAAATGGTTTGATTAACTTCCATCGAAGAGAGACATCGTCCAAAATGCATTGTCTCCTTTCCATAAGTCTATGGTACCATAAGTCTATGGTACCATAAGTCTATCGTGCCATAAGTCTATGGTACCATAAGTCTATGATACCATAAGTCTATGGTACCATAAGTCTATGGTACCATAAGTCTGTGGTACCATAAGTCTGTGGTACCATAAGTCTGTGGTACCATAAATCTATGGTAACATAAGTCTATGGTACCATAGGTCTATGGTACCATAAGTCTGTGGTACCATGCAGGCACTGGATCAGATTGATATACATTTGCCCAAACATTTTTGCCGTACAATTAACTCTGAGGTTAGCCACAGATCTCACCCCAGCCGCAGACAGATCCCATCAGGCCAATATACCCCGCTGTGCCATGGATGCCAGTATACTTTTTGGAACTTCTCTCTTTGAATATCTCTCCCCCGCTCCTTGTGCCACTCTCCATATATCTTTCTGCTCCTCAACCTGCTTTGTTCTCCCTCTATCCGCCTATCTGTCTCTGTCTCTCTGTCTGTCTGTCTGTCTGTCTGTCTGTCTCTCTCTCTGTCTGTCGCTGTCTCTGTCTCTATCTCACTCTGTCTCTCTGTGTCTGTCTCTGTCTGTCTGTCTGTCTGCCTGTCTGTCTGTCTGTCTCTTCTTCCTTCGCTCTCTATACCTCTCTCTTCCCTTTCTTCGCTCTCTAACCTTTCTCTCCATCTCTCTCACCCCGTTCTCATAGCACCTCCCGATCAAACACATGGCTCAATGCAATAGGTGTCTAAATAAGTAAACATTTTTAGAGGCATGCCAGTGATGCTGGCATAGGACACACACCCACACACACCCACACACACCCACACACACACACACACACACACACACACACACACTGACACACTGACACACGGACCCACACGATGTGCTGGCATATGCATATAATGTTTACATAGATATTTTAACAGATATGTTTATGTACATTAGAAATGAGAAACGACGTCGGTATATATAAGGTCGGTGTTTTCTGCAAAGTATAAGGAGTATTGTTTTCATCTTCCGCATATTTTCTGTCCAATTATTTGTTCAAAGCCTGTGAGACATCCTAATTATCGAGTGACATGGTACAGCGACGCGCTGCATGTCCTCACTAAGAAAACACCCACAACCGCCCCTTTATTTTATTACTTTTATGATAGGTCGCTCGTTTTTATATATAACAGATATTCATGGACAGCATTTGTGTGATATATACAATACATATAGACCATTTGAATATATATATATATATACAATTATACATGTATATATATACACTATATATATATATACAAGAGACTTGCTTGAGATAATAGGCTAATTATGACTTTAGTATATGTACGGTGTTAACTGCATCACATAAAATACGATCCAGTTAACAATAGTGTGTGTGTGTGTGTGTGTGCATGTGCGTGCATATGTGTGCGTGCATTATGTGTGCGCATGTGTGTGCGTTTGTGTGCGTACGAGTGTGTGTGTGTGTGTGGGTGGGTGTTTCTGCATTTGTATGTGTGTGTATAGGTGAGTGGGTGTAGATGTGTGTTTGCATGTGTATGTGTAGGTACGTGTAGGTGTGTGTGACACTGTGTGATGACAAAATGGTGTAGTCCTGCGAAGAGCGCCGATGGTGAGTATATATCGTCTCCGGATGAAAGGATCCAACGGAGACTGCTGATGAGAAGGATGAGGATCATCTCTATCCGGTTCTAATTGAAGGCGAACGGTTTATCGCCGCAAGGGATGAGAAGAAGAAGGATGGAGGGTGTCTGCGGCTAATTAGCCAAGGGGATATTGTAGATTATAGGGAAGAAAAGGAAGGAATTGTCGGAGGAGAATTACGGTTGCAGGTGGTCTATTTTCTATAGTTGCAGAATTATTCCACACCAGGAGGAGCAGCAATATTAATTTTGTGTATGGTGGTATTAACGTTCTGGAATCTGTATAGTCACTGTTTAGCGGAAATTTAATTCAAGATTTCTGCTCGCCCTCCGCCCCCCCCCCCTGCGGTCCCTACCAACTCAGGTAGAATGAGTACACTGACCGCACACTGTTGGTGGGAAGATGGGGGGGGGAGAGGAGAGGACTGGCCACACACCCTCATATGCCAAGGCTAAGAAATTGAAGTCGCTATAGCACGTCGTATAGGTACATGTGGCTGTCTCATTGCCATCTGAAGTGTTGTTCATCTTCTGTTTCGCTAAATTTTCGTAAAAACTAATCTTATTGCTATTTTTTATCTGACATTTTTACCAGCTCCGCTTCTGGAAAAACTCGTCTGTGTTATTTTTGACTTGTCTCTTGTCTGATCGACACAACTGGTCTGTACATTTTTTTAATTATAATCATCGACATGATTAGTGTAATCTAATCTAATCTAATCTAATACATGTAAGTCTCTGGTCTTGTCTTGCCTCTTGTTATAAGACACTTCGATTATTTTCTAGTCGAGAATAGACACGAAAGGTCTAACCTAGTCTAATCTAATGTAATCTAACGTGATCTAATCTAATCTAATCTAACATAATCTAATCTAATCTAATCTAAGCAAGGTTCCAATCCTTGCTTCAATTAATTGACTTAATCAAATCTAATCAAATTGATTGCCGTGTAACTTGATGAACATCTACACTTTCTAATCTATTCTAATCTAATCTATCTTAACACAGCTGACCAACAACAATCGATGATTAGATTAAAGCTGAACTTAATATTGATCAGCATCTTCACTCGAATTCCTTCAAGATACTTTATTAATGTCTAGCTGCAGGGCACGAGACCTACATGGAGTTGCTTTATAACATAATTGACGTACCTACATATATACATGCGCATATATACATGCGCAAGCACACATATATGTATATATATATATATATATTATATATCTATATCTGGCAATAACAGAGTGTCCGAATTTCCAACACATCATTATTTTGGCTAATTGCCACGTGGCCCCAATTAAGCCTCTCATATGATGCTAATCATGGGACGAAGTCGACGACGACGACGATGATAATGACGACGACGACGACGACGACATTTATAGAGGGATCGTTTAGCTATTAATGGACTGCGAGACGAGATATTATATACACGCAAAGGCATCGTTCGACTGCAGCAGTTTATGGATTTGCTCTTAGTGGCCCCTTAGTTAAGCACACCGTCTCCAACAAGCTACCCTCAAACGCGGTCTATACTCGAGTAGGGTTATACGCGAGTAGGGTTATACTCGAGTAGGGTTATACTCGAGTAGGGTTATACTCGAGTAGGGTTATACTCGAGTAGGGTTATACTCGAGTAGAGTTATACTCGAGTAGAGTTATACTCGAGTAGGGTTATACTCGAATAGGGTTATACTCGAGTAGGGTTATACTCGAGTAGGGTTATACTCGAGTAGGGTTATACGCGAGAAGGGTTATACTCGAGTAGGGTTATACTCGAGTAGGGTTATACTCGAGTAGGGTTATACTCGAGTAGGGTTATACTCGAGTAGGGTTATACTCGAGTAGGGTTATACTCGAGTAGAGTTATACTCGAGTAGAGTTATACTCGAGTAGGGTTATACTCGAATAGGGTTATACTCGAGTAGGGTTATACTCGAGTAGGGTTATACTCGAGTAGGGTTATACGCGAGAAGGGTTATACTCGAGTAGGGTTATACTCGAGTAGGGTTATACTCGAGCAGGGTTATACTCGAGTAGGGCTATGGTATATTATCGTGCTTGTCACCTGCGAGTCCAGTGCTGCAGACTGGAGAAGTTCCTGGTCCTCTTTAGGCAGAGCAGTTATGGGCCACTAAAGTATATATCTGTAAGGTTTAACGAGAGAAAAAAGAGAAACAAATTGAAGTAATGAATTAAAGTGAAGATACGAACTATAACTTTATATTTATATTTATGTTATACGATATGATTTTTTTTCAATTGTTAATTTGAAGTTTAAACTGAGTGTGATTATTTCTCTGTGATATCGTATTAAAAAAGCATAAATCATCAAATTCATTCAGCTGAATTAGCCTATATAAGCTTATTAGGGTGACAATGTCAGCTACACAAAAAATAAGTTTTAGAATTTTTAGAGTCTCACCCTTACACTATATACATGTATACAATGCTACAGCGCGTTATGCTCTATATACCCGACTGCTTTCATATCGCCTAACTTCAAAATCCACTAGAAAGTCCTTGATATTCAACTCTTCTACACCATGCATTGGAATCCAAGCACTATATTTTTGCTCGCGATTTGACATTTGGTCGACCGCTTCTAATTTCTTCCTCTTCTTTTAATTCATCATCTTCATCTTCTTCATCTTCTTCTTCAGCCATCCTCGATCCGAATTGATGATTTGTCGTTTCATCTTCTCTCCAAGCATGCAGTCTCTCTCCCTCCCTTTTCCTCTCCGTCTCCGTCTCTCTCCCTCTCTCTCTTTCTTTCTGCCTCTCTCTCTCTCTCTCTCTCTCTTTGTCTCTCTCTCCCCTTCCCCTCCCCCTCCCTCCCTCTTTCCTCTGTCCGTTTCCACATCAAAGACCGCATTCTGTTACTGCAGTCTGCAATGATGAACACTTGCGTGCACTGATTACTGCAGATTATGTCCCTGTATCGGCCTGCCCGACTGTCTGACTCTTTGTATGTCAGTGCATCCATCTGTCTATCCGTTTGTCAGTTTATCTGCGAGTATATATATGTCAGTATGTATAGGTTTTACTGCAGTGTGCCTGAAAATTCGGATGCAGAGGCTGGGTCTGTCCAACCATTTGTCAGTCTGTCAGCAACATTTTGGTGATTAAATATTGTAACAAATAAAACCGAAAGTGACTTGACTTATGGACGCGCTAATATGGATCTCTCAATGTAGCCTACTATATCAGGCTTTCCTCATCTTAAGACAGTTTTATTTGGCCGCGCTAATATGAGGCTGGGAGTGCCTCTGAGTGGTCATCTTGAAGAGGCGCTAATATAAAAATAAATACATAAATTATACTGAATTAATGAATATTTATTTAACAGAAGCGTATTGTTTTATAGTTCAATTCACAAGCTTAACTCTCTCAGCCCTGTCTTGCAAATGAAATCAACCAGAGTTATAATTTCACAAGCACGGTTTCATCATACCACAATAATAATCATAACCAATCACATAGACCAGTGCTGTCCAACGTGCGGCCCGCGGGCCGCATGCGGCCCGCGGAGTGATTTCAAGTGGCCCGCCAGAGCATTCTGAATTCTTCCACTGTGCATTAAAATAAAGTAAAGACCAAAGCTTAGTCAAATTTAAAGGGTTTTTTAAATTGGTATTGTAATGGTTTCTGGAGTTTGAAAAGCCACCGGAAAAGCCAACTCGACAATTAACTAATATCTTCTTTCTATCTCGTGTTTAGGCTGCAGTAGTCTATCAAAATAACTGACAAACGACTTCTTGTTTTGAACAATTTTTATCCCTGTAGGCCTACTCAACTAAACTGACCCCGCATAGCTATTATATCGTCCAAACCGTTCACTTCTATTCAATTTCTGAGATGTGTAACCTGCAGCGTTTCAGCCCGACTGTAAGTAGGCTATAATTTTATAGCTGCAACAGTTCTTTGCGAGAGATTGTCCAATAATTATTGGAGTCCTGAGGGTTGAAGGAAAACTATCGATAAGAGTCCATGGACAGAACCGATGAATGGCGATGTCATTGGCTCATTCTCAGCCGCCGATTATGACTGCTCTTTAGACCGAATTGATTCTGGTTTCGGCTCAGCCGCAGAGTGGAGATAAGCAAAAAATGTCACTGGGAGACAAAATGAAGAGTTGAGTTTTGACAGACTGTGGCTACCTCACTGGGCGACAAACTTAAAATCCAGCTGAGCGCACCTAATAATTTTGGTGCGGATCTATAATCAAGCATGCATCGTGTAGGACTATAGGCTATTGATGGTATTATACAAAAATTATAGCCTACAATTCCTACATGTACAACACTGTTCATTTATACATTACAATAATTCAATAAAAAAGCTAAAAATTATCAGTTAATTTATTCCCGTTGCTTTTGAGCTTATTGTTGTGGCCCTCGGTTTCAAGAATATTGCTTCTGCGGCCCACGGAGCCAAAAAGGTTGGACAGCACTGACATAGACCTTCTGAGCATTATATATATATATATATACATGAAATTATACACTAAACTCCGACTAAAGAAGTTTTAACGGTTAACTCGAATTCTATATTGATTTAATACGGTAATGATGCATTTATTACAAATAACAGCGATGCACTTAGTCGCAGTTAGACTATTTATAGTAATCAATTAGTCAGGTAATCACGAAGTCTGATATGAACGTGGAACTGCTTTGTGATCATCTAATCTTGTCGACAGCTGGCTGATAGTAGGGGTACTTACAAAGGGTAAGAAAATAAACGAAAAGCTTATTGAAACCGGAGTAGAGTTAAGGAGAAATTGGAGAAGGAATGGGAAGCTAAAGAGAGGGATATTGTTGGGGGGGGGGGGTTGGAGGGGTTATGGGGGAACAGGAAGGGTTAAAGGAGATGCAAAAGAATGTAGAGAGATCATAATCACTGAGGGGAGAGAGGGTGTTACAGGCCGCGACAAAGAGACAGACGAGAGGCAAGAGGATAAAATTTAATCATAGTTGTAAAAAACGTTTTTTTCCGTTTTTTATTCTCTCCCAAAAAACGTCGTTTTTTTCGTTTTTTATTTTTCCCATCGTTTTTTATCGTTTTTTATTTTTTCTTTATCTTTATTTATACATTTACTTTCTATTATTATCTTCATTAATTTTATTTTTTTCGGATATTTCTTATGTTTTCCGCCAACTCTCAAGGATCCAGCTAACTAAAGTCATTATTTCATCGTTTAACATCATCACTTAAGAGATAGCCTACATGTAGTAGATTCCTAATCAAGATTTTCATGGTTAAAATGAGGTTTTAGATGTAGTAAAGTCAAATTATTTTCCGTTTCCGTTTTTTATCGTTTTTTTGTCGTTTTTTATTATTTTGAAAAAAACGTCGTTTTTTACCATTTTTTATTTCGTTTTCATCGTTTTTTACATCTATGGGATAAATAATACGCGAGAGATGGGAGAAAAGAGCAGAGAAGATGCCAGAAGGAGATATGAGATAGAAACAGATACGGATAGAGACAGACAGGCATGCAGAGAGACCGAAAGAGAGAGAGAGAGAGAGAGAGAGAGAGAGAGAGAGAGAGAGAGAGAGAGAGAGAGAGAAAGAGACAGAGGGAGGAAGAGAGGGAAGGAGGGAGGGAGTCAGACAGATCTCACTGCAGACAGAGGTAGAGACAGAGGCAGAAGGAGACAGGCAGATACTGACATGAAAAAGAAGAGCAATGCAGGGCACGGAGGACGTAGGCCTATAGAAAAAAAGTGGAAGACGGAATTAGAGGGGAAGACTGAGCATGCAATGATGCAAGAGATGCATAGGTGGAGAAGAGAGTTACACGAATGGAACGACCACAAAGGGTGCATTATGGGGGATGATCATTGAGTGGAGCAGAATCCGTGGACCCCACCAATCTCCCCCCCACCGGACCCCGAGGCGATTTGTCCCTATCAGCTCCTCGTCCGTGTTTATTTGATGGAATGTTCTCGATATCTTGGCACAGATCTCACTGTGTCTGTCTGTCTCTGTCTGTCAGTCCCTGTCTGTCTGTGTCTCTGTCTGTCTGTCTGTCTCTCTCTCCTCCCTCTCTCTCTTACCTATCCCTCTGTGTCTTTGTCTGTCTGTCTATCTCTGTCTGTCTCTGTACGTCTGTCTCTCTGTCTCTGTCTCTCTCTGACTCTCTGTCTCTCTCTCTGTCTCTCTATCTCGGCCCAGCGGCATTGCCATTCCGACACAAAACCCTTTGTGTGCTTAGTCCTTCTGACACAGGAGCATGCTGTTCTTTAGGCCGATCATCAGCCTAAATCAAAGTCATCGCTGACATTGAAAGATCGGCTTATCTCCGTCTAGAATCATCATGTCAGCATATTATGAACATTTACATAGATCGCATTTGTTCGCTTCTCGCTAAACGAATTGCGTCATTGAATGCAGTGTCTAAATTGTCTGACTGGTGAACGAACGAAGTAATTAATGTGGCCAGGCTTACATTTAGGAATGGCGTCTGCCAGCAGCAGCTATCAAGTGCATCGGATTTGTACTTAGAGACACACAATTTGTCTGATAACAATCGGTGGATAACAGTTCTGCCGATAGTTATTCAGCCAATACTGCGACTTCCCCATTTAATTATACTGCTAGCTACACGGAATTTTAAATGGCTTGGCACCCACGCAAATAGTCAACTATGGTAAAGGGATAGCACCCAAAATTTAATTGAAGACTGAATCGTAATCGTAATCGTAATCTCGAGATTTATAGAGCGCCCATAGAAGCGAAGTCGAGAGAACAAGCTTATTCAATGGCGTATAGACTTGCAGTCGCTACACAAAATGTGCATATTTAGATCTAAATTTATATGATTTTACTCAGAGGCGTCCAGATGAATGGGTAACAAAGAGCAGTCATGATCAATATATATATATAATATAATATATGTATATATTGACCATGACTGCTCTTTGTCAATATATATATATATATATATATATATATATATATATTGACCACGACTGTTCTTTTGTTACCCCTTCATACCCTGCAGGAGATTTGTGTCCATGCATGCACACGGGTCTCTAAGGACTTGGTATTGCCCTGTCGCTTAATAGTCGCGAAGAAACCAAGAAATCAATCAATCAATCTTTGTTGGCCACCACGATAGTAACACAAGCACGCAGTTGACTTATGCAATTCGAAAGGAGGTTGTCAATAAGTAAACCCAGCGGAATATTTTATGTATCCGCTAGACAGGGTTCCCTATTTACATCAGGGATTAATCAATTATTATTCATTGATGATCAGAATTCAATAATATTTCAGACAAACAGTATTAAAACAGTTGTTATTGTTACAAAGTGTGAACAGTTGTTGTTACTTGCAAGGGAGATTAATAGCCTAAGGTTCCTCGCAAGATCGATAAAAACCACACTAAACGTAAACAGAGCTTGTAGAGGCGCTATAAAAAGTGCACATACAAACAAACAAACAAACAAATCATATACACAATTTATGCCGTGTACATCCATATAGGCCCTATTGTAATGTAGCCAGAAATATTACAAGGTAAAGAACTTGAACAGAAAAGATTAAAGTCCTTTGAAACAACATCATATAGAAGAATACTGAGAATACCATGGACAGCGAAGAAGAGGAACGAGGAGGTACTGAGAGAAGTGGGTGGAGAACAACTCTGGAGTGCAATTGTCAAAAGGAAGTTGCAGTATTTCGGCCATATAGTGAGGAAAACATCAAACTGCCTCGAAAAAGATGTGATAACCGGTGAAACTGAGAGAGCAAGAGGAAGAGGACGACCAAGAAGAATGGGGATGGACGATGTGAAGGAATGGACGGGATTGTCGATGGAGCAGGTGGTACGAGCAGCACAGTAGAAAGATCTCTGGAGAAGAATTGTCCATGAGGCCGCCAATGTTCGGAGTATCGAATAAGGCACCGACGACGACGAAAGAACTTGAACTATGAAAGATATAGTAGGCCTTTTGTTTGGTTTCTACTGAATAATAATCTGTCTCCCTCGACTTAGGGCGTTGTAAGCATGCAGCAGGATATAACGGCATTACCCGTATACGATTACAGAAAACTAAGATGACAATGAAGATGACAATGCCTTTTTTTGATTGTCTGCAGGTTCAAGAGCAGTAAAAACGATCACGTGATCCAGGTCAAACCGTACGACGACCTGGATTTTGTTTGTCCATACCATCCTCATCACGAAGATCACCAGGGTGAGAGGGAAGAGGTGGAAGAGGACGATGAAGATGCAGAGGGATACTACACCGTCTATATGGTAAGGTTTTCTGCATGGTGAAACGAAATGCAACATGGTAAGGAAAAACACCACTCAAGTGGTAAAACCCGACTTCCTGCATGGTGAAACAAAATGCAACATAAAAGTAGTTGAACAAGATCGTCAATCTATAGCTTATGTCTTAACAATTACTCAACCTATTTGGCCAACTATTTCTGCCTAAAACCACTTTAACACCTTAGACAAACCTTTATTTTAGCGTCAATGGCTTTCGAATAACTTATCTACATTAGGTATCCCTCTTAACGCAATTACTACTAAGTAGTACTTAGTCCTATAATACTCGACTCACAAGTGTGCAATTAAATGGTCTTAATATGATTAAATCTTACACCATCTTGTTTATGTTTGATTTATACATCCTTGCTAATTCTGTACACGTACCATATTATATGCTTCGCTTTTTAATACCATTTTAACACCATTTCCGACACATCTCAAGTTGTCTACCATATCTTCCTAATGCTTGTCAAATTACAATACATGTCATAGACATAATATTAATATATTCCCATTACACGTTGTCCCACTTTGCTTAACCTAATTCCTGCTAACTCTCATTACTTTACCCTTCATTCCTTTGTCATGACTTGCCGTTTACCTTGGCTTACCTGTTCTCTGTCTTATCTTTGAGAAACGACAGCCGCTTTTTGTAGGTATCGAAGGTTGAATACGACGACTGCAACATCTATTCGGAGAGTCAGGTTGTGATGATGCTCAACTGCAGCAGCCCGAGGCACCGCAAACGATTCACCATCCTCTTCGAACCCTTTCCGTCCATCCCTAATGTTCCAGAGTATCAGCCTGGCGCCACATACTACTTCCTCTGTACGTTACCATCTTCAATATTATGTTACCTTGTTACTCTCGCTGGTATATCACTTAACTTACTGATTTACTGTATTCGTGTAGCTCTACTAGATATATATACATACATACATGTATACATATAAGTTTTATACTCATATATACAGTTATACACATATATACATATATAATATATATAGACCTATATAGTATGGAGATCTTTATAACATTTTCAATTAAATTAGCCTGCGATGCAGTGTAATACGCATTGCATAGTTTTAGCAGGACCTAAGAAAATGTGATGCAAATGTGATTGTATTGCATTTTTGAAATTAATGTAACGCCCGCTTACATAATAAATATCTCAACACTGCGAATTGCATCCAATACATGCAAGTGATGCAAGTGAGACGTAAATGTGATGTAAACTAGAAGGAAATGTGTTACAACTGAGATGTAAATGAGATGTTGATGATATGCAAAATGATCCGAGTATGGTGTAGTGTGAGGAATCGAGAACCTACTGTGTCCTATGGTTTTAACAGTGTGGTTGAGTCTGTGCACACTGCACACTACTAAATTGCTTCATAAGCAGTGTTATGTAAATATCCTCATACGTTGCATAACCTTGCACTCAACGTACATTACGAAAAACTGTAATGCAACGGGTCTGTATTGTATTTAGCTGCAATGTGATTCTAATGTAATCCATGCGATGTAAGATGACGCACTTTACGCAGCATGAACATCTCATTAACGTGCATTGCAGGAGATCTGTCGGTGTCATTTTGTTACTATAGCAACGTCGACGGGGGTCAAAGGTGGCCTTGGCAACCTGTATCAAGGCGCCTGCAGTCATTACAACATGAAAGTGACCATTCGCATCTGCTGTGACCACAACGGTCAGTCTCAGAAGGTTATCGTCTCAATGCGACGACTCTTAGCCTCTCTGTTTGTCTGTCTGTCTGTCTGTCTGTCTGTCTGTCTGTCTCTCTCTCTCTCTCTCTCTGCATGAATCTTACATAGATATAATAATACTTTAAAGCGACATTAGTGTCTCTTATTGGTAGACATTTTCAAAGCTTAGCCACAATAGTCTTGCTTTTATATGCTACCAATAGCTTTTCACAAAGTTGTCTGGCTATTTAGATATAAGTACTACATTAAGTAGGTCACGGTAGCCGATTATCTAAAGTAAGTGTGTCACGGAAGTCGATTGGCTAAAGTAAATGTGTCACGGTAGCCGATTGGTCAGACTAAGTGGGTCACGGTAGCCGATTGGCTAGAATAAGTGGGTCACGGTAGCCGATTGGTCAGAGTAAGTGGGTCACTGTAGATATTACTGTGACAACAAAGTGTTTCCCATTGCCAGACATTACTCATGATAATATTGTGTGCATTCGAAGAACAATTTCTCCTTCTTCCGCCTAATTGAATTGAATTTCATCCACCGCCAATGCCCTTGCTTCAGGACGACAATCCTTTTTCCGCCCTTACTGTGTCAAATAGAAGCGCCATCGATCAAGCGTTAAGGCCTGGAATGAGTCGCTAATACCCCTTCCACCCCTGCCACCTCTTCCACCTCTGCCACCTCCTCCACCTTGCCACCTCTTCCACCCCTGCCACCTCTTCCACCCTTGCCCCCTCTTCCACCCCAGCCCCCCCTTCCACCTCTTTCACCCTCCACTTCATCAATCGGATCGCAGATTTAGTTGCCAGAAATTGTTTCGCTGTTGTTCCGTTATTCTGTAAATAATTTGTTTCCCTTTGTTTTCTCTTCTGTTTTTGTCTTTGTCTGCCTGTCTCTACCTGTTCCGGTGATGCACGTTCTCTGGGTTTCCTCTTCGCTGGTTGCTTGCAATTGTCTGTCTCTATCTGTCTCTGTTTGCATTTGTTCGCCTCCCTCTGTCTAACTCTGTCTCTGCCTCTCTGTATCTACATGCCTGTCTGTGCATATCTCTGTATCTCTCTTTACTTCTCCTTTGTGTATTTCTGTCTCTGTCTGTCTGTTTGTCTCTCCCTCTTCCTTTATCGCTCTCTTTCAATCTATCAATCAATCAAGCATGCAATCAAGCAATAAGAATTTGGTTTACTGTCTCTCCTTCTAACTATGTGCGTATCCGTCTGTCTGTCAATCTCTCTCTCTCTCTCTCTCTCTCTCTCTCTCTCTCTCTCTCTCTCTCTCTCTCTCTCTCTCTAGTTCTTCCTCTCTTTGTCTCCCTGTCTTTCTCCGTCTCTCTTTCCCTCTTCGTGTCCTTGACTGTCTATCTTTCTCACTCCCTTTTCTCTATCCTTTTCGTTATTTCGTGCTCTGCCTTATCTTAGCCTACTGCTGTTTCTTTCCTTGCCGCCATTTCTCAACATTTTCTTTGTCTTTTTATACACAGCTGTCTCTCTCCATCTCTCTCTATATATTTCTTTGTTTCTGTGCATTACTTTCCGTCTGCATCAGTGTTTCTGTCTCTGTGTCACTGAATCAATTCGTCTTTCAGAATCTGAATTTTTTCCTCTTTTACAAAAAATCTTAACATGGTGCCCTCGTCGTCCCGTGAGAGTTTCCGGTTGCTTAGGGCATAAACAGCATGTCGCTAATTCACTTGCATTTAGCGGAGTGGTTTTCCAGCGCCTATTGAATGCCCAGAGACTAAATGACTGCATCGAAACTTATAGCCTAACCGATACTCGACAGAATTTTTGAGGGTACATTTTCTCGAATATCTCATATAATCTGGTCTACTTTTCATAAATAAATTTTTATTCTTTGAGTATGCCTATGACTAGGATTGGGTACGCTTATGAGTAGCCTAATTATTGTAGAAAGGTCTAACTAAAATTGGTGTACACAGGAAAATAATTTAGCATATAATAAATTATAATCAACATAATCAGCTAATCAAGACAAAAACAACTCATAGAAACAAAATAATATAGGCCTAATACATTAGATGGGAACTATTATTATAATAGACTGACTAAAAAGACAAGTTCCGTTAGATAGAGGCTCGTTGAGCCTAAAGTTGACTGATGAATAGTATGAATTTGAAAAATATTGTAATGATAACACGTCGGATTGTATCAGGATTCGAATGATGCGAGACAATTCTATTTTTCCTTTTCTCAATTTTCTTATTGATCAAAATAGTACAGGGCGCCACCTATCGAATGAAGAGGTAAAATAATGCAAGGCATTGGAGCGGGCATAGAAGAATGAAATGGATATTTGACTGGCCAGAAATTGTCGGGAGAGAGGCCTAACCGGCGTTGAGGCCTCAATGCATAGAAAAAGCTGTTAACTGTAGGCTACAGGCTCGAACGTTACCTATTAAATTTTACATAATTCCTAATTTCCTACATTTTCCCACGGTTTAATTTGTCCATCTGGTGTAGAGGAAAGAAATTAGTATTTGTCTGAATAATAGTTCACCATAGAGTTTAAATTATATATGTAGATTTAAGAAAAGTATAGAAGTAAATTAATTAATTATCTGTATAGTCTAGCTGATATTGAAACTATCCACCAAGACTTAGACATTAATTTTGTAGTCTTGTAGACCTATTCGTTGGAATAGACAAATGCAATAAATTGTTGTCATTGGATAATAAAAATAGCCTATTTACTCTTTCTAATTATGTAAGGCGTTCTCTTTTCAGCTGCGAAACATACGAACGCCATTTTACCGGATATGACGTCAGTGTATCAGAGGAAAAATGGCCACCACCAACGCACTCTACCTGTGAATATACCGAATCACAGACGCTCTAGGTTACACGTAAACGCGGAAGAACACAATGGCAAGCATCGAACAGGTGAGTACAGCGGTTTTTCAATATTGTGTAGTAAAATTGTTGGCGACTTTATTTTCCTAACCTCGGTATATCAGAGCGTGGTTACATTGTCACATATTTCCACAATTTACTGTCTGTAGATCTACATTGGTTTACAGAATTGTTCACTAGAGGCGCTATCTGTATCCTGATTGAGATATGAAAACCGAACCCCTGCCATTGTTGTCCAGTAGGCCTAAGCCAACCATTTGCGTGACTGCACTAAAGCCCTGAGTTTATGACTTTCGAATCTAAATTAATTTCTTCAAATTCTAGACGAAGGCCTCTCAGTCTTTGCTTCTGTGTAATAGTGATCCTTGCATAATTTAAGGATCACTATTACACAGAAAGAAAGAATGAGGCCTATGCAAGGAGCGGTTCCGGGAGCAAGATAAAGAGGAAGACATATAGGAAGAGGTGGTGGGACAACATGTGTGAATGGACGGGATTATCAACAGAGGGATTGTTGAGAGCAACCGAAGACAGGAAAGAATGGAGAAGAATTGTTCAAAATGCGACCAACCCTCGTGTCGGGAAAGGCAATCCAATAGTGATAAGCTATACAGTCTATACTCTATAGTATAGTCTTACCATTCAATTACTGATCATTTGCTAATCCGTACGCTTTTAGTAACTTATTTTCTTCGTTTTCAGGAGCATTTCAGTCGTTCGGACCGACATCGGTAAATCCTAATATGTTGAAATCACCGTCGGTTGATTACAGCCATAAAGGTCAGTATAGCCGTGGCCAGTTGTTGACCTTGTCACCTCTGACCTTCAAAACTAGACTCAGGATTAACGTGACATGACAATTCGTGAATTAACTGATTAAGAAAAGAATGACTATGCAATAGTATGCATGGCTTAAATAATTATGTTGGCCTATCTGCATATTCATACGGAGCCGCTTACAAAAAACCTGTGAAAGTCTTTATGTAAATTATCATAATAAATTTGATATAATATATATATATATATATATATCTTTGTAGGGGTCTATGTAGGGTAGCACCTCTTGAAAGAAACTACTCAGACGTGCTCCCGATACCAACATGACCAAAAAGAGCAGTTTCAAGTGCTTATAGAATTTGTCCTAGAGTGACCTATAGGGAACAGGCGTATCTCAAGAGGGAGGTTATTCCATGCCATGCTTGTATGTATGTCCATGTAAGTTTATGTGTTGCACGTATGTTTGCATTGGGCCCATGGGTGTACCGGTGATCGTACATGTGTCACGATACGTGTATCAAGAGATGTATGGTTATATACTTATGTGTGCATAATATTGCATCTACGTATGTATACATGTATGCATGTGCATAGGCGTACAATAAATAATTCGTGTGTTTCAAACTCATTTATATAGAGCCTACTTAATCCCACAAAGACGATTATGGCATGGCTATCAAAAATTGCCATAAATTATTTTAACTCGATCATACTATATTTAGTAATTCATCAAAGTGGGGCGCTGGGGCGCGGTGGTGTAGTGGTGGCGTCGTTGCTTTGGAGTCGGAAGGTTCGAGGTTCGAATCCACCTTGCCCCGTCAGGACCTTGGGCAAGTCCTTCACTCACAATAATTGCTCAGCGCTTTGGCGTGAAACTCCGATGCAGTGTCCGCTCTGCATTCCGGAGCGCCTCTGAGTAGAGAGAGCTTGAAGGGGCGCTATAACAAATGCGCATACAATACCAAAAAAAGTGGGTACTTTGTGCATTAGTCACCGTATCGATAGAAGTTACTATAATAGCAGTCTATTGTTTCTGTTTTAGAAACCGCTAGAAACTATGTCGAAACGCCCGATGGGATATTCGAACAAGAGGATGCCGTTCAGGACAGTCTAGTTCACAACAGAGGGAGCCACGCGTTCAACTGTGACATCTATGTTCATAATATCTCCTTGCTTCTTATATCCGTCTCCATTGTCATACTTCAACTGCGAATTTTTCTTCAGTAATTAAAAATCAATAATTAATTAATTAATTAATTTAGCCTACTTGCCAAATGTAGAACATAGTTACTTTTCAGGTTCTAGGCATTGTACATAATTATTGCCGTTCAGAGATTTTGTTGAAATCCAGTCTGAATATTTTCAGCCAATTGATTTTAAAGTCTTTTTTATACAATCCGAAATCCATGATGACTATTATTTCGCGTAAAGCTTAAGTTTGTGACTTTAGAATGCAGACTAGAAGTAATTTATGAGGCGCCTTTTACAGATCTCTTTCAATAACGAGCGATGGTTGTTGGATGATGGATGCTGAAGACTGAAAGTGATTCGGTAATGTTGAGTAATGCAATTTATCAGTAGCCTAATGTTACGATTAAGGCTAAAGCAATTTATCAGTAGCCTAATGTTACGATTAAGGCTAAAGCAATTATCAGTAGCCTAATGTTACGATTAAGGCTAAAGCAATTATCAGTAGCCTAATGTTACGAGTAAGGCTAAAGCAATTATCAGTAGCCTAATGTTACGATTAAGTCTGTGTATCAAACATTAGCCTCGTATTCGCTTCGGGGCCAACTGGCAGGCCATATTTCTATTCGATATTCTGCCGAATAGTATACGGTATAGTCTGACTGAATGCGAAATTGCGAATAGTGGTTACATGACTGTTTCTGCATATGCGGCTGCTATAGTTAGTGGACGGAATTAAGTAACTCGTTAGGCCTAGCATAATGTATGCTGTGGTTGCATCGATGTCTTGCCTACTGCCTGGACCATTGTATTGCAGTGTGAGTGGTCTCATACTTTGTGTGCACTGACTGAATGTTGACGGTTGACCCATTGTGTACAATATTCGCATTCGGCCGAATAGTTGGTCCAATTAATGGCATTCGGCCGAATAGCGATAATGACCTATTCGGTACAGCCCTAGTTACGGCTGAGGTTAGTCTATAATAATTATAGCACTCTAGCGAATCAATTAGACTATTTCAGACTTAGGTCACTTACATGTATAAGTCAAAGAAGGCTACCTACTACCTAGGCTACATACGACAGATCAGTCTACTTGAAGCGATCGTGGGCGTTTGTGTTTCAAATTAAAACGCTGTAGTTTTTCATTCCACGTGCATGGAAAGGACTTCACTTTTCGATAAAAAAAACGTTTCGAAAGCTGTTCATTGTTCTCAATTTATTAATTGACGAGGCCTAGTTAGCCAACCGTTGTGTTGATGACTTCATTGAATTTTTTTAATTGTTGCTGGTGCTAGGCTACTATTGCTATTAATTTCTATTAATATTAATATTATTATCAAGCTGGTAATACCTCCTCTCCATAGCTCAACATTTCTCAACATTTATTTATTATGTCGTGGCCTTGCACTTTGGGAGCGCCTCTAAATGGTTCATCCTATTAGAGTCGCTTTATTATAGGCCTATAAGGATTGAGCTGACGTTATAATATTATATGCAATCACTAAGAAAGTGCAGCTGGTCTGGCAATCCGTAAATTTTAAATATTTTAAATTATTCGTGAGTTTAGGTTTTAGCATTCGTAAATATTCATGAATATTAAGATTTGTTAATATTTGCTACCGAATTAAGGTGAACGATTGAAATCGCAACGTTACTCGGTATTAGGCAGTTTAAGTTAATGTATGTCTCTACGACATTCGCTAACACCCAGGGCAAGGTTGAATTAAAATATGCAATAAGTCTTACACTTAATATGCTGAGATCGGGATAATTTTTGCTTGTAGTCTGGCACTATTATTTCCTGCATTGGCATTTATATTTACTCATCTTGCTACACTGATATAGCCTATAAAACTGATTTATCAATTTGCAGTTACTATGATAGGCAGTTAAAGTTTATTTCTAATTTAGCCTACTATTGCTGCTACTTGCCAACTGCCATCAGTGTCTCTGCCTCTTTTCAGTTGGGGGAGGATGGTCAGAAGTCAGACAAAGTGACTAACATTAAGTATCGAATGTGATATGAATGCAGCATGGCCACTTTGGCCAGACCAAGCAGAGGCCTTGAAGATTTTAACAATAAATCTATTAAAGTTATTGTCACTTACTGATAATTATAATAGGCCTATGCGTGGGCTAACTCAATCTTGTACACTTCATTCAGTAAAAGTTAAACATTTTCTTAATAACAAAATAAGACTTATAGGAATAAAGAATTCCTTGAAAGAACAAAATATTTTACGAATATGATATTCGTTGGCAGCTTTAATATTCGTATATATTCGTGAATATTTGAAAATCTTAATATCCGTAATATGCGAATCCTCAATCTATGATGCAAACCGATCATGCACAATAGACTCAATTGTTGTACCCAACAACTTTTCTCCGCGGGTTCCTGCATTTTTGTTGCAGAACACCTGTCTAACATTTAAGTCAGCTGAGTAAGAAATACCAATGTTTTCGAAGTTTAAACAAATGCTTCTATGAGTAAGTGCCTTAGATCTCATCGGCTCGTCGCTCTGTTACGCCAAAGTTATTTTAATGTGAGACGCGTAGGCTATTATTATTACAGGGTAGGCCTATAGTTATTATAGGCTTAGACACGTCATTGTTTCACCTATAGTCCAAAGAAATAAACTATTCTAGTCGGCATTTTGAAGTCGCACAGCACTCCTGATAATTCTTTGCCTCTAATTATAGGTATGAGAGTAGCCTATAATTAGCCTATACGTGTAGGCCTATGTAGGCCTAATATAATTTGCTGCATCAAGCTAAGTATACGGCGAGAAGCAGAAGATGAGCGACCAATAATATAAGCTAGTCCTGAAGAAAAGAGGAGCCATTCCACAAATCTATTGGCATGCATAGCCTAGAGAGTGTTAGCGACTTCATTTTCTTGGCCTCAGCATATCAGGGAAGGCTGCTAGTCCTCTCCTTCGCCGTCTGTTCTCAGGTGGTACGGAATCTGGAACGAAACATATTATGCCATTCTGTCCTATACTATAACGGGGTTTGAACCTCAGTTCACTCGACTAGCTGTCTATATACACGTATAGGCCTACTCGTATAGCGGACTAACCACTGCGCTGTCGAGCATGCATGATGTGTAAATTCCACATGAAGTTAGACGTCAAATTAAAGAGTTTCGCAGGCAGATAGATCGATGGATGAAAGGATAAACAGAGAGACAGACAGACAGACAGACAGACAGACAGACAGACATCAGACAGACACTCAGACACACAGACAGACAGATATGCTGACACTGACAGACAGACAGTCAGACAGACACACAGACAGACAGGCAGACAGAGACAGAGACAGACAGAGATAGAAAGAGACTGACTGATAGACAGACAGACAAGCAAACAGACAGACAGACAGACAGATAGTAACACATACATGTACATACATAAATACGTACAGCCATACAGACAGATAGACACAGACAGACACACGGACAAACAGACAGAGATTCAATGAATGACATTCTGAATTTGCGCTTAAGTGAGCGATGACTTTTCGAAAGTCCCTGCAATGATATATCGCTGCTTCTCGTTAAGTTCTGTTTAAATTGATCGATGATTTCTTGAATTATTTTCAATCCACGAATTTTATGCAGATTACTTTCCTTAAAATGATGGGAAAGCGGTCGCGTGAAACTCTTCTGACTATTATAATCCAATTTAACTGACATGCTATATAGTTAGTGTAAAATAATAAGTTAGTACGCGAATCATGCATGTATGACTATACCTGGTAAGAAAATGATGAATATAGGTAACCTATGTTCCTCAAATAACAATCATAAACGTAGGCTATATACGAGCGCTTTTGGACCCACGTAGGACTCATTCAAGTAATTGTAATTGAACATTTATATAGCGCCGCTCACAGATTCAGTGACGAAGTAACTATCTACTAATTTCTACTTAGTTTAATCGCTAATGATTTTAGTCTTCATGCTAAATGACAGTACAGTAACCTACTAACCTACTGCGCGCTCTTGTGCAAGACTTGTTTTTGTTAAAGCATGGTATAAATGACTAGCCTAATTGTATTGTATTGTAATGCAATAATTGTCAATTATATTGGTAAATTTTTATGATAAATTAGTAGCCTAAAAGCGATTAGTCATCCGTAGGAATCGAATGAATTTTTTAAAAACCTGTTTTGACCATATAGTAGGCCTACCATTCTTCTAAAAATTATAATTATGATTATCCAAGCGTCTCATATGTGCATGTAGGCCTATGCATGTGCCACTCTCTGCATTATAGTCTCTCTCCCATTCTCCGTCTTAAATTCCAAAGATTCTCCTCGGTTCCTCCTCGCACGAAAATAGCCATGCACCAACCTCCAATCGCCTCAGGCTTCTCCATATCTATCATCCCTCAGGCTTTCTAATCTAAAATTAAAGTCTCACTTCTTCAAGAATTCCATTATGACTCAACCATCCATCCATCCATCCATACATCCATCCATCCAACCATCCATCCATCCATCCATCCAACTATACATCCAAACATCCATCCATCCATACATCCATACATCCATCCATCCATCCATGCATACATCCATCCATCCATCCATCCATCCATCCATCCATCCATCCATACATCCATCCATCCATACATCCATACATCCATCCATCCATCCATACATCCGTACATCCATCCATCCATACATCCATCCACCCATCCATCCACCCACCCATCCATCCATCCATCCATACATCCATCTATCCATCCATCCACCCACCCATCCATCCATCCAACCATCCATCCATCCATTAGCATCGGAAGTTAAAAAACGATCCAGATGGAACCCGTCTCAGCGGCTGCCCTGGTTCTTCACTTGGTTCCACTGTACAACCTCTCTGACGAGGCCGAGCACGTGGGAATAAGCTGGTACCCCGCTTTTAGCTTTTACGCATCGCTTTAGAAATTCCTCTGCAAGTTCGTCTATTCGTGCTCGTTATCTAACTACAGATTTAAATGCAATTGTAGTAGGCCTAATAGTATAGTGGTTTCGGATGATAACGAAGATCAATAGCGCTGCCCTCCTCCTTCGTACAAGCTTGAGACTGGCACTTCCAGAGTATATCGATGTCGTTGTATTTGTGAGGCACGGTGGCCGATTGGTTAGAGCGGTCGACCTGTAACGCGGAGAGTACGGGTTCGATCCCCGTCCGAGGCGGTTAGTCTGTGTTATAAGAACCTTGAAGTTGAGTGAGTCCTTCACTAGCAATAGCTCTGCAGCATAATTACAGTTGTGTAATCTGCGCCCTTCTGAGCTTTGTTAGAAGATATTGACATATTGTATTGTATTGTATTGTATTGTATTATATTGCATGGTATTATATTGTATTGTATTGTGTTGTATTGTACTGTATTATATTATATTGTATTGTATTGTACTGTATTATATTGTATTATATTGTATTGTACTGTATTGTATTGTATTTTATTTTATTGCATTATATTGTATTGTATTGTATCATATTGTATTGTATTGTATTGTAAGCGTAATTGCTGCTGAAATCATGATGATTGCATTGATGTACTACAACCACCATTAACAAAAAGCATGATAGCACTCACTTAGAAGTTTATGCATGGTATACGTACAGTATGAAACTGCTATACAACTCAATGAACACAAATTAATGTCCACGCATGAGTAATAATTGAGAACGTGTTAAATGTCCTGCCTTGCCGCTACACGTCGCTACACGCGCGTGCGTCCACGACAATAATTATTGTGAAATATACCGAACGAGAATTAGATGAATAATCGTTCGCCAGGTGTCGCTATGTTTTGCGTTTGTGTCTACTGCCACCTGGTGCCAATGGCTGGCACTGATTCCGATGATTTGGCATCAGCAGCAGCAGCAGCAGCAGCAGCAGCAGCAGCAGCAGAAGCAGCTGGGATGGAGCAGGCGGGCCGCATCTCTTGTATCATAGACGTCGGACGCTGATTTGTGTGAGAAGAGACATCGATGGGTGCCATCGTCACTCAGTGGACAGTCAGTGGTTAGTCAGTGGTCAGTGATGTCCAGAGGATATAACTAACTGACCGCAGTTCAGACGTTGAGACTCAAGACTTTCGAATAGGTCGGTTGGAGGAGGATTAGAATCGAGGATTTTGTTTAGCGTTTATTGAGAAGAGAAGAAGATAAGAAACTTAAAGGTAATGCATACATAGAAATTTATTAAACCAATATTTTTAAATTAATTAACTTGTTAATTCATTAATTAAGTAATTGATCCATTCATATTATTATGTTCTATCGGTTCATTCAATCATTCATTTATTCATGCATGCATGCATGCATCCATTCATTCATTCGCTTATTCATTCATTCATTCATTCATTCATTCATTCATTCATTCATTCATTCATTCATCCATTCATTCATTCGCTTGTTCATTCATTAATTCATTCATCCAATCATTCATTCGCTTATTCATTCATTCATTCATCCATTCATTCATTCGCTTATTCATTCATTCATTCATCCATTCACCCATCCATTCACTCAAGAACCCATTCTACATTCAGAATTCAATCAATCAGTGCATACATTCATCCGTCCGTCCATCTATCCATCCATCCATCCATCCATCCATCTATCCAGCCAGCCATCCATCCATCCATCGAGCCGGCCATCCAATTAACCACTTATCATGCACGCCCAATTACGAATCAATCAATCCTAACATTAGTAAATGAATCAAGCAGTTATTCAATCATAACATTAATAAATCAATCACTTTCCGTCTCTTGCCAATCAACCACCCAGTTTTCTATTTAACACAATTGTGCAATCATACAATACAATTGTCTATTGTTTCTTTCGTTCCTTGCAAAAAGCCCAACGAATGGATAATAGCATGCTCTCATTCGCTATCTTTTCATACTCTACCAATGAGCATGACCTCCTCGTGCTCACTTGATAAACCTTCCTTGCCTTTGCCGATAATAATTCGCAGAAAAATTATAATCAACCTACACACACAGCTTATCTGAAACTTTTTCCCAAGTTTCCATATAATATTTTAAAACACATTTCTAGACGTACATTGCGCACAAATATCTTGACATGCGCATATACACCGTGATTCAAAAAAGTAAGCCAAACTGTTTTTCATAAAATTATCTCTAATGCCTGATAACATACATGTATTACTGGTGTGTTTGTGCACGTTTGTCTTTATCATTTTATGTATATTTTGTGTAGGCCTATATTAATTTTGTAGCCTACTTACGTATCGGGAAATTTACTGGCGCGGTGAAAGATCCACACAAAGGGTCTACTGTACATATAAAGCAGACGCAATTTTCCAGTATGTTTAACTAAGCTTTGGGCAAAGCAAAATATGACTTCTTAGCACGGTAAACAATACATACGCGTTGTATTTTTCCTACATAAGCGCATAGACTATGTATACAGCGGTCCTCTATATACGTCTGTATAAGTGCACGAACGAAACCTGCTTAGTGTGGTTCAATGAACGCCTCCTCGCCATCTTGTTCCCTAATTCAAATGCCTGTGTTCGCACGGCGCCCGGATCGTGAAGCCGAGCAAAGACTGTAGAAGCCGGGGTTTATCAGCGATAACTAAAAAGCTCTTGGACGCAAGAAGACCGGCAAATTGCTTTTCTTGTTGGCAGATTGGAGGAAAGAGCTTGCCTCCTTTGCCGTATACACACATACGCTTTGTTTCCAGAGCTGCGTATAAGTGAGAAGGTTCCAAGCACTAGTACAACGGTCCCTTAATAACTCCTTGCCAATACTGTATCTATGTAGACTATTTTTCGTAGCGGCATAATACGTGAGACAGTCTACTTGAAGGAAGGTATTTTTTAAATCTCCGCTTTTAGAGTTGACGGCATTGTCTTGGGCGTAATAAAGGGTACCGTGTTTGGCAAATGTTAAAATAATTTTTTATATCATCAGAAAATATAACCTTTTTTTAAATGATGCTATCGGCTTCAAAGAATGTTTCATGCGTCATAAAAGTCGAAACCGTTAATTTCGAATTTCTAAAGCGACACCAGAAAGCTAAACGCAGGGCCCGAGCTTATGAATTCACGAGCGATAAATAGTATCTACAAACAAAGTATATCACATTGTCTTACATGCATATCTTCGCTAGCTAAAATCATGCTAGATCACGCTCATAAATTAATTAAAACGAGTGTAAACTAAGATAGGCCTATAATAGGTTAACAACATATTGGTAGAAATATACATGCGTATGCGTGCAGTGGTTTAGAATGCATCTGTACCCACTTTGTGTCCTTGAATGGCCACCAACGCCCATGAAGGTTATCTCAAATGTGTGTGTATGAAGTATTACACAATACAATACTATACAATGCAATACAACTGTATTTGATAATGTCATCCTTCCAAAGTTCAGAAGTGCACAGTTAGCCATACAACAGATGATCGAGGGCACCGAACATCTTAAGGCTTCATGAGAATTTTTAGAATCAATTTCAAATAATAAAAGTGCACGTACGACCTACGATGTTATAGGCCTATAGATCTAAATACAATAAAAAAATTACAATATATGATTTTATTCAGTTGCTAATTTTTACCTTAAACTGATTCTAGTAAATTCTCTCTAGCATTATATTTTAAAAGGCATCAATCATGAACTTTGCGTATATAGCTGCCTAGCCAGGGCCCTAAATGTCGCCGGGCCCCCCTGTGCATTCGACCCTCTACCCCTTTAGGCGACCCGTATGTACCCTTGACCTGGACAATCTAATCGATCGGCCAAAGATTCGTGATTTAATTACTAAAAATTAAGTAAGGTTAGTCTTGCTTAGAGTAGACTAGGCAGATTGCATATACAGAATAGGATATTTGCTGACTTTTACCGTGACCCGAGTAGATTTGTAGTTACGCCAAACGCCAACTGATCCCATACCGGTACTCACCCTACTACTCAAACAGAAGGCCGAGGAGATCTTATGACCAAACCAGCGCAGCACGCAAGGTTAATGGGCGCACGTCTCTTGAGTCCTCTGAATACTGCGCTGGCTTCCAGACGGTAAATGAATCCCAGACGACTGACAGGGAACCATGCATAGGTCATGGTTCATGGTTCAGAGGTCATATGTAGATGACCTCATCCAGCATCAACCCTTTGTTGGCCCATTTACACTGGCTTCCCACCGGAAAATAATGGGCGCTAAAAGCGGACGTAAGTCGGGAACCAGCCAGATAGTCTTTCGTTGTTGTGTAATGGAGGGCGGCCAATGAGAAGCAGTAATTAACCGGGCAAGACGTCATCAACCGGTGCTCTCGGGTTCTGGTGACGCTTGGCAGGAAAAATCGCACCGAGAGCGGTAAGCTGAGACACTAAGTTTATTCTATTCTGACTTCGATCGATGTGAATTAATACGCAATGATCAGAAAAAGCGATATCCTTGCTTATGAAATTCACCTTCGGTGTCTTTCACGGTAAGACCCTTAAGTAAACTAAAAAGGGACAGCTGCAGCCATCAGTGTTAAGAACTGCAGCCTCATTTCTTTAGTCTTGACAAGTTGTCATATGAAGTCGGAGACAGGACTTTTTAACGTGCAGTTGTACAACAAAATGTGCAGCTGTAGAAGCACTTCTGTACAGTTAA
The DNA here is from genome assembly GCA_945859605.1 of Lumbricus rubellus. NCBI lineage: Eukaryota > Metazoa > Annelida > Clitellata > Crassiclitellata > Lumbricidae > Lumbricus > Lumbricus rubellus. Next base: position 14,671,651 of record OX243819.1, on the reverse strand, counting down.
AACTAGCCAAAAAGGTCCAAAAATGATTATTGTCCTCCGATCGAAAGTAATTTACCTTGAAGGATGGGAAAGGAAAGAAGGAGTTGTGCAGTTCCAAAAATTCCTTACAAACAGCCCTGGTCGGATTATATGTATAATCATTTGGTCCAAGTCTTCTAGCGTCCCAGCCGTAACATAGCTCTAACCCCCAAAATCAGTATGAAAACTGCACAAAAGTAACTTGCTGGGGGAAGGCAGTGTCAGACAATGACACAATGTGAAGTTGGGATGTGCAAAAAGACTCAATTATTGCTTTCTAAGAAAGACTGGTGATTGAAACAATTCTCACCCTGGTCAAAGTAATTGAAACTCAATCAATTCACCCACAGTATAATTTTAGTCAGCAATCTGAAATTCCGAAGTTGCCTGCATTAACCACTCGTATGTGTTTCCTCCAAGAACCACCTTACCTTGCATCAAACAGCACTATAACACTTTTTTCGACTAAATAACGAAAGCTTGTGCACATGTCTGCTCTGAATCTTACAGCTCTCAGTGCGCTTTACTGGTCACATCGTAGTGTACGTGTTTCATGCACGGCACGTAATACGTTTTCACAGGCGACGTCTAACGGCGTGATTCGAATCTCAAACGAGATGACAGTCTCTCGTTCATGTCCGTTACCCATTGACGCCTCAGGATGCGATGGCGCGTGGGAGGAGGAATAAATAGAGGGGGAATGAGGGAGGGTAAGGGGAGGTGGGAAACTGGAAAAGTGAAGAGGGAAGACCCAAAACACAACTGGTATACCTTATAAGAGTGATAACATAATGTAGGCCTAATACTTTTAATGTTTTTCGAAAAACTGTTTTCTTATAAACCCCTAAGATAGCTTGGGGCTGTTGACTGCACTGCTCCAAGACCGTAGCCAGGATGTTATGTCGGGGGGGGGGTGTTTCCCCGCCTTTTTCTTTGGGGCGAAATTTTCTGAAGACCCTTTTAAAGTCATCGCCTGCTTTTCTTACCTTTTTGGCTCGTAATATACGTTCACGGCGGTCCACAAATTGGCAAAAAACACTATTTCCCGCGATTTTACATTACACACTGCAGTTCGTGCATCTTGTGCTAGTAAATGCATCATTTGATTTTTGCATTATTTCATTTGGGGAGTGTTCAAACACCCAAAACACCCCTAGCTACGGCCTTGGACTGCTCTATATACCTAGAGGCCCGGAATTTTTCCCTGGTACCAGCGTTTAAAACATTTCGACTCCAAAAGTCACTGCCTGTAATAAAGACGGAGGCGAGACTTGGGCTTAGAACTTCAGGTCTATCATGGTTAAAATAAGATAAGGCAAAAATGCTCATGGCCATACTGTTTTTAGCAAATCAGTTATTTTACCTTAGACAAATATGACACTGAACCGTTATATTTGATTGATCTGCGTGTGTCGTGTGCTATTTCCTTTCCAGCGTCGTCACTGATTCGACTTTAAAGAGCAATTCAAAAACGCTTGCAGTCAGGCGTCGTCGTAGCAGGGGAAGCCGTGCGTGATGACTGATGAATAGACGTCACGTCTAGTCTCCGACAGTCGTGCCAGTCTCACGTAGGACTTCATCGGTCAAAGGAGGAGGGGAAGGAGATGGCTGAAGCCTGCAAGGAACGCTGCTGTGACGCCTTCAGGAGGAAGGGATGCTGGACAAATTGCTCGAAAGCGATTCTGGCCACCGTCAACTTCGCCTTTCTTGTGAGTCACTTAACGGCTGCGTGCATGGGCGCGTGGGTGGGCAGGTGCATAGGCGTACGAGGCGGGGTCCAGAGGGAAAAATGCCCCCAACTTTCGGGCAAGTCTGGTTTTTCGGGCAAACATAGCCCCGAACGACTAAAAAAGGTCGTTAACTTTTTTTGCCAGATATATTTTTCGGGCAGAAGTTCAATCTTTGCCCCCCCCCCCCCCCCCCCACTGCTGAAATCTCCCGTACGCCTATGGCAGGTGGATGTAAAGATGGAAAGTTTTTGGGTAGGTTTGGGTGGGTTTGGATGGATTCTAGGTGAATGAACGTTTTGGGGCCGTTTGGGGTGGATAGATGGGTGGGTTTGGGTGGACGTTCGATAAAATTAATAGGTAGGTTTTGTGGTGGTTTTGGAAGGATGGATGGGTTGGTTTTTGTTGGACACTGAGTGGATGAATAGATGGGTTTTTGGTGGGTTGGTAGCAAACTGAATGGAAAGCTATAGGAGGATGAATGACTGACTGACTGACTGACTGACTGACTGACTGACTGACTGACTGACTGACTGACTGACTGACTGACTGACTGACTGACTGACTGACTGACTGACTGACTGACTGACTGACTGACCGACCGACCGACTGATTGACTGACCGACCGACTGACTGAACGAATGAACGAACGAACGAACGAACGAATGGCCGAAATGAGTGTATACATACACTGACAACATACACCGCCTCCCTCCATCTTTCATTCTCCATTCTCCATGACTCATCGCTCCATCCCTCATTCCATTCATCCCTCATTCCCTCCGTTCTTCATTCCTCCTTCAGTCATTCTATCCATTACCCATTCCCTCCATTCATCATTCATGCATTTGCATTTGTTCAGCCCACCAGTCTTTACTTGGCGCAATAACATCTTGTCAGCCTGCCTGAATCCTACACGGTCTGATGACGTAGACCGGAGACAGACATTGGGACATACTCACAGTGACGAAGAGGCAGACATATAGAGACACATACAATAGGGTCATGCACTCATCACGGAGTTTGGTCATTATGCAAAGGTCAGTGCGTAAGGTCAGTGGAAACGTCACCATGCCAACCAGCTGACCCTATCTACAGATGACCAGACGGTCAATAGACGCTGGACAGGTGACCACGTGACGTCGTCCACGCTCAGTATCCTCAGATGGCATGGCAACCGATAATGGATGCCTGCTTGTATGTATGTCTGTCTGTGTGTCTGCCTGTCTGTCTGTCTATCTGTCTGTCTGTCTGTCTGTCTGTCTGCCTGCGTGTCCTGCTATGCCCGTGTTTGTCTGTTTCCCATTGCTTGCCTGTCTTTCTCTGTAGCTGTCTGTCTACCTGGCTGCGAGTAATCGACTGACAGTGACAAAGAGAAATACAGCAAGTGACAATAATATAGACACAGACAGAGATAGACATGCAGACAGGCAGACACAGATACATAGAGACAGATGTCTAGAGAGAGATACATAGGCAGACGGACAACTGTCTTCGTCTGTCTGTCTGCTTCTGGGCGTGTGTGTTTCTGCGTTTGTGTGTGTATTTCTGTGTGTGTGTGCATGCATGTGTGCTCCGTCCCTATAACCGTGTTTAACGGCTGCTTTGTCACTGTGCGTTTCGCTGTGGCATCTGATCTAATCCTATTCGAAATCTCCATAATGCCTTCCTACATATCTGCTGCTGCCCTAAGGAAGTCGGTGAGCGACCAACGGAGTGGAAGCCAGCGCAGAACCTTCCAGTCTCACCCCAGGGAGTGGCAATCAACGATCGAAAACTTTATTACTTCACTGCTGACCGAGAATGTCCCTCTCTCTGTCTGTCTGCTCGTCTGTCTGCCTCCTTTGCAAATCGCCTGACTGTATGGCTGCGTGTTGCTTTGTCAGCTGGACCAGGCGGGTGAAGTCCGAAGTCAGTCATTCGGTCATTCGGACGGACGGATGAACAGACTGACAGAGAGACAGATAGGCAGACAGATAAACATACAGATAGACAGACAGATAGACAGACAGAGTGACAGATAGACAGGCAGATAAATAGACAGACAGACAAACAAACAGAGAGACAGACAAGCAGAGAGACATACAGATAAGAATAAATACGAAGAAGGAGAGACAGACAGACAGACAGACAGACAGACAGACAGATATAGCATACCAAGACAGATAGATAAATATAGACAACCAAATGGACTGATACATACATAGCATTAGCCATTAATGTAACAAGCCCTACATCCTACATCCATAGAAACGTACAAAGTTAAAAGTACAGATAAATCCATCGAAACTATGACGAAACACCAGAATTTTCTCAGTGTGACATGACCTCTCTGTAGACACCACAGCACAAACCACATAAAATATCCCACAATCACAGTTACTCTGAAAAAGGAGCTAAATAAGTTTACCATATATCCATGCATGCATCATTCAAAGATTTATTTCAGAGCCGAGAAGTGAAAGTTGTCAACACAAAATTTGCCAATAATAAATTTTGGTCCGTTCGAACAATATTTCATTATCGAGTTTCTCGCATCGACTTCTTTGCTTCTCTGGTCGCCGCTCGAGGTCGCTAGTCTGCTTCCGGCGGAAGTGTCGCCATTGCGCCGCGGTGGATGCTGGGTCGCCGCCTGGCGGTGGGTTTATATAGCGCCATTATCGGCTGGCGACTGATTGAATCAAAGTGGGAAGGCGTTAATACGTGTGGGGAACAACATCGGGTGGACAAAGGGGTAGAGATTTCTGGGAAGGGATGGCTCCATTGGGTGGGGGTAGGCGGATGTATGAAGGGTTATGGTTGATGGGTGGGTGGGTGGGGGAAGGGTGTCGTGGTGGGATGGGTGGTCAATGAAGGATCCAGTGAGACCAGCACTCAATGGGTAATCAATGGCGCTGGCATTGACGCCAATGCTCGGAGAGGGGAGGGATGGAGAGAGAGGTAGAGAGAGAGAGAGAGAGAGAGAGAGACAGACAGACAGACAGACAGACAGACAGACAGACAGACAGACAGACAGACAGACAGACAGAGACAGAGAGAGATAGAGAGAGATAGAGAGAGGAGAGAGACAGACAGACAGACAGACAGACAGACAGACAGACACACAGACACGGACAAGGGATGGTGAAATAGAGAGATAAACACTCTCAAATAAGTATGCTGACGCACAGCACAAGATAGGCCCTACATAAATGCACATAATCGTACGCATACATCTATCCATACACATAGGCCTACATAAAGGCGATCATTTTGACTATTTGAAGGTGAGGCAACAGTGAACAGTTTTTCATCTGTGAATCAAATGAAATGTACCAAATTTGCAGGATATATCGCATCAAGAACTGCCTTGATCGGTCAAGCAATGCCTGTTTGTTGACCTCCGTTAGTTCCGTCGCTCTACACTTCTTGAAACATTTTAACCAAAGATAAATCTTCACAATTCATGTATACCGAAGTTAAAGAAATGCCTACTTCTCTTGCTATTTCTTTTTGTGAAAGATGAGTGTGTGGCCTGTCTTCCTGACTCAACGCAAGATCTTGCACCTGTTGGATGTCTTCGTCACTTCTTGCAGTACGAGTTCTACCGTTTGACGCTTGCACGAACCAGTTCTATCAATCTTACGCAGAAGTTCGCTTAGCCCACCAAGTTTCCATCCTTTATCAGGAAATTCTATAAGAAAACGTTTCGCACTGTAATTTTGATTCTGGCGTAAATATTGCATTACTATTCTGAGTATTCTCTCCTCTTCACTGAACGCCATTTTGCAACGGATTTCTTATTACAAATTACGTCACGGTGACGTCAGTTTTAAACTGGTATAGGCTATTAAGACCCATCTGCAATTCCCATATAAGGTCTTTCTTACAACAATGGTAGGCTACTTTGGTTAGCTTTCAATGTAATCGAACACGGAGTTTTTTGTTTTGTATTTACCCATGCGAGCCATTTTGCTCTCCTTTCCTTTCGAACTAGCCTATAGCCCCCATTCTTTTCAGTCGGCCAATTCTTCCCATTTGCGCGCTTTACAATGCCAAGCAGCATAGAGGTTTTAGCTTACGAAAACCCCAAACGACTTCTCTATGCAATAATGCAAGTGCATGGGCGCTGTACGGAAACACAATAGTTTCATGAGCTTTCTGTCGTCTCAACCATTAGCCCCTCGTTTGTCTTCAGACGCCCAAGAATCAAGAGCGATCTCGATGTGTGCCGAGACGAGTCTAAATCCGACCGAGGGGGGATAGGTTTCGTTTGATGCCATCCACGCAATCATTGCCCTCTCAACGTACGTCCGAATAGGGATGTCACGATAATTGCCCGATTAAAATTAACTGCTTCAGACCGTCGGTCGCGAGACGGCGCCCCGTGTTTGCCGAGTCATTGTTAGCGGGAATCTAGCGCAAATATGTCGACGGGCCTTAGCAACGACGATGCTCAAACTGTCAAGCATCGAGGATTCTGTATCATAGAGGAATGGAAAGTCGTGCAAGTAATTGTATATCCGGTATAAACCATTTATTTATATCCGGTATGAAAGTATATCCGGTCTTATTGCATAATGTATGATGTTGTATATCTATAGTATAAATGTTCATCCGGTATATTTCTATATCCGATATCAATTTGCGTCCTATTTAATTGTATGTCCGGTGTGATTAAACCCAGAATAAATGTATATCCAGTATTATAATAATTATATTCGATAGAATTTTACATCCATTATAGGCTTCCTCCCAACCCAATCATGCAGTCCAGCTAAATGTTTAAATCGATAATAATTATTTTAATATGGCATTTTACTCTCCACTAATAACTTTATATTCTACAAACATCGCCACGGGTCAGTTTTCTTCCTTGAAAAATAATATTAAAATAAACGTCAATGCATTTCCTATGTAAACAGGACGCGACAGCTTCCTGTCCGCCAGAGGGCTAAGCTCCAACTTCACGTGACGTTGATTAAGGGCTTTCCATCCTGTTGATATATAGATCCTTGGCCAGACACTAAGCACCAAGAAGTGTCGTCATCGATGTTTAATATTCGCATAGCTCCGTTGTGAGGCGCTAAGGTTGCATCACATGTTATACCTGTCAGACATGCCTGATCTATTCAATTCTAATCAAATGCTTGTCTAATTTCTTATCTAATTGCTATACATTTGTATGCCTATATTATAGTTCTATTGTAGTCTAGGTGTAGATTTAGCTCCAGTATATTCCAATCTTAGCGTAATACATAAATATTGAAACCGCATAATTAATTGTACATTCAAGAAAGATCACCTTTATTTTAAAAATCGTATACTCAACATTTCTAAAGCGCCACTCAAAGCTAAGCCAAGCGCTGGGCCCCAGCTAATTCACGAGCGCCGAAATAAATTCTGCTAAAAATACCCCTTCCGATTAGATCTATCCAGTCAAATATCGATAATAATGGAAGTTTAACGCCCGTGTATGACCAAAGGGCCTTTACAGTCTTGAGTCAAATATCACATTTCTATTCTTCTATTATGATAGATTTGCGGTTGGTCGATCCTCGGACTCGGCGTCTGGCTACGAATCAACCGGGACTCTCTCGTTCTCGCCCACCTCCTGACAAGCCCCCGTCGATCCCTGGCGGACAGCCCCGCTGCCCCGGCGTTATCCCCTGCGTCGGGGGCAGGGCTGCCCGAGTCGACGGGTGGTGACGACCATCAGCATGAGCAGCAGGGACCAGAGACGATGTCGACGGCCTTCGATTCGGTCGCTTTCTGCCTGATCGGCATCGGTGGATTCTTGGCGGCCATCAGCTTTCTCGGATGCTGCGGGGCGTGTGCCGAGAGCGTCTGCTTCCTTGGCTTTGTAAGTATAATTAAATACACTACTATGGGGTGCGGTGGTGTAGTGGTGGCGTCGTCGCCTTGGAGCCGGAAGGTTCGAGGTTCGAATCCACCTCGCCAAGTAAGGACCTTAATGGGCAAGTACTTCACTCGCAATGGCTCAGCGCTTCGATCGGCGTGAAACTCCGATGCAGTGTCCGCTCTGCATTCGGAAGCGCCTCTGAGAAGAGAGAGCTTGAAGGGGCGCTATAACAAGTGTATACAAACAAACCATATTCTGCCCATCCCTATTTCAGTATGTTCTATGCTATTCTGCTTAGCTCTAGTGAGTCTAGTCTCTTCTATTCTAGTCTGTTTTATTCTAGTATGCTTTATTCCATTCTGCCAGCTCACTCCATGCAGTACGTTCTGTTATATTCTGCCCCGCTCTATTCTTCTATTCTACCCTAAACTCGATTCTTGTATATTTTCTATTCCATTCTGTTTCGCTCTATTCTTTTCTAGTCTTATCTTCTATGTTCTAGAAATGTTCTATTTCATTCTGCTCCTCATTATTTTCTATTCTAGTCTGCTCTATTCTAGTATGTTCTATTCCGTTCTTCCCGTTCTATTCTTTTCTATTCTAGTCTGCTATATTCTAGAAGAGTCTAATTCTACTCTATTTCTGCCTCGCTCTATTTTCTTCTATACTCTATAGCCTGCCTATTCTAGTTTGTTCCATCTTGGTTTACCTAATTACCTCGCCTTGTCATAATCATTTTTACCCTTGCCTTACATTACTCTACGTTTCTTTGCATCACCATGTCTTACCTTCATTTACCCGTACATTAAACACCTGTAAACGGACCATATTATATTCTACGGCGTCCGTGCCATGATTCACCGTCACGTCAGCTAAAGACGAAATATTGGAAAGACGGCTATCAGAATGCAACAGGCAGTCATAAAATAATAGTCAATGGCTCTCTGCTGTCGCCCGACGCCAGGGCCATCCATCGCAGGCTCAGCGACACCAACAGCCATATGGCTAATTGGCTGTTAGCCATAAATTGTATAAGCAGGCTTTGGAGAGAAGATGGAGGAGCTGAAGAAGGAGGACGAGAAAGAAGCGGAGGAGGGGGGAGGAGAGGTGGAGAATCAGAATGAGGATTAGAAGACTATGAGAAGAGGATGGAGACTTGGAGGAGATGTGCTGATGGAGAATGAGTAAGTAGGTGAAAATGATGAGGAGAAGAATGAGATTGAGAAGTTATGGATGAGGATGAGAATGAGGATGAGGAAGGGGCAGAGGAAGGACGATGAGGAGAATACGAATGAGAGTAGCACGGATATAGGAAGAGGATGCTTGTAGATGATGTTTGTAGGATGTTTGTAGAGTATGTTTGCAGAGGAATTTTGCAGTGGATGAAGACATGATGAGGAGAAGGATAATAAGAAATAGAGGAGGATCAGAAATTGCTCGATTAAAGTGATGCGCTGAGAGGAAAACTCTTTAGAAGATGAGCATTGAGCACCAGAGGAAAAAGAAATGGTGAAGAGGATGAATTAGAGGATGAGTTAGAGGCGCTTTAGAGGAGGCAGGACGGAATGTGGAAATAGAAAGAAGAGAATACAAAGAGAAAGAGGAGAAGAGAAGACGAACGCGACAGAAGAGGAGAAGAATTATAATAGTGATATAGGAGAATAATATTTATTAGAGTTGAGAAGGAGGGAAGGAAGTATACAAGAAAAGAAAGAGAAAGGAGTATGTTGAGAAGAAGCAAAGGAAATGGAATTAACTCCCTCTTGGCAGTCCATAACCATTTTGCCAGATCAAACAAAAACCACCATCGGCCTGGAAAGCTTCCGTCCGTCCAAAGACCCACTCAGCAAATGCGGTAATAAGGACTTCCGCCTGGGCTGACATTCCATCCGTCCGATGCTGGCCTTGTCCCTCCGGATATTCGGACACATAATCCGCGGAAAATCATCGTCGACCAGGTGAATGTGGGACGAGGAGATAATTGCCTGGAAAAGGAGATCTCCACTCCCCCCACACCCACACCCACCCCCACCCCCACCCCCACCCCAATCTCCTCTAAGCAGGTAGATTAGACGGCCGACGAAAGCCGTAAAGAAATTAGAAAGTGCTTTTTGAACGCTCTTCAAAGGAACGAAATATAAGACGCCTCAAAAGACTGGAGAAAAAAATAATTCTGGAAAAACATTGAAGGATTAATGTCAGTGGTGGCAGAGTGAATGAGGCGCTCGTCTATCGCAACAGCGATGCAGTTCGACTCTTATATATAAATTTATATATGCATATCATTCTGTTTATGTAGCGCCTGATCAAACCTCTGGAAACACCTCAAAGAAACGCTGGATATTTGAAATGTTTCAAATGGCAATTAAGTCAATTATGATGATAATTTCAATCAATCAATCAATCAATCAATCAATCAAAATTTATATAGCGCCCCTTCAAGGTACCTACTCAGAGGCGCTCCCGGTATAATAATTATCAGGGTTGAATGTCTCTTTCCATGATGATGCTGTTGTTGTAGTACACTCTGCTGACAACTGCGGTATACATGTATGTATGCATGTTTACATACATTTATACATGTATATATATATATCTGTTTATTTAGCGCCTTTTTCTATGATAATGTTGTAGTACACTCTGCTGACAACTGCGGTCGTCGCTGGAGAAGTTGTCTGCGCTTCATTCTCTTCAACTTTCATCGTTCAGGTCATCAATCAGTCACGATTAAATTTTTCCCGCTTTCTTCATTAACCCTTTGATTAATTATCTGAATTTATCTCTCGTTAAACATTCGGTTAATGCCTGAGTGATTTCTTGATTAATTGTTTCAATTTGTTTGATTGGTTGGTTGACTGAGTTCGTGTTTACGGACGTTTCCTTGCATCTATCGTTGTATTGTACAAAAGAGGTCGAACTCATTGATTGATTAATTTGATTCTATAGTATTGAACTCCGCCACTGCTCGTTTCTTGGCAGCGCCAGACCCAAGCCTGGAGAAAGGAGGAGGAGGAGGGGGAGGAGGAGGAGGAGGAGGAGGAGGAAGGCTATAGTAATTAATCATCTTAGACATACCCGGTACGACACGGTGTCGTTAAATATCTACAAACGATTGACTATAATTAATTAATTAATTAATTAACACAAGAGTTAAGCCTATCAAAAGATGGTACAAATTCGTGGTCCTGCAGATTGTACTGGCAGCGCTCGTGATTTGTTGTGGAGCAGCTGTTTAGAGAGTTAGAGTTAACGATTAAGACTGTAGCCTATACGATTTTAGACAGTATCAAAACTATATTTATAATATTCCAGTTTGTTCATGAACTCATTGATTTTTTTCTTTACTAATAATTTCTTTTCTATGTTGTTCATACGCATACCTTCTGGTTTTGATCATTTTGTAGATATCTACAAAGCTTCTGACAAACATGCATCATCAACTGCATACCGAATACAATTACACGGCCAAGAAGACGTCGAATACGATGTCGGAAGCCTACAAGATGACACTGGCGTGGGACACGCTTCAGATTCAGGTTTTCATATTTTCGATGAATGTTTTTCCACTTCTTTGGCCAAGCGGCAGTCTGCTTTGCTTGTCGTGTTTGGAAATATCTGGAAATTGTCCTACGGATTCTGCATCTAATCGGGTACTTATCTATAGTTTGAAATATCTAGCCGCATGCAAAGTTGGACCGCTACAGAGAGCAGACATAAACTACTGACATTATTTTCAATAACGTGAACTGCTTCGGTCTCTGTCCTAAAAATCGTAATGATCATTGCACAATTTTACAGCACTTCTTCAAGGGAAACTCAAAGCTACTTCCTTGTCCTCTAGCAAATCAAATGAGGAAGACATTTATAGACTAACTAGAAGGTTATTTACATATTAACTAGTTTGTTTAGTCTTTATAATTTTTTGGTCTTATGTTAAATTTATATGTGACACTTGTTCATCAGAGTGCTGTTTGGCAGCTGGTTAAGAAATAAAAAATATACTTACTTACTTTCTTATTTACTTACTTACTTGCTTGCTTGCTTGCTTACTTACTTACTTATAGAATATTTAGCGTCATCTATAATTAGCTCTAAAATTGATTTAACATTATATATATGCAGAACATTGAACCAAAATAATGCAGAACACTGATGCAAACTCTTAAACAGCTGCTGCAGCTGTCAAATGCTTGCTGTGAATCCTTCTTCTTCCTTGCAGCTGCAGTGTTGTGGTGCGCTTGGACCTCGCGACTACTTCTACAGTTCGTGGTTCAACCACACGCAGGACTCGACCGGATTCTTTGTTCCTCCTTCCTGCTGTCTCCTTCTCAACGACGATCCACGAAAACCAGAGGCTGTTGATGAAAACCTCTGTCAACTGGAAGCCATCCTCTTGGGACAGACCACTCAGCCGATCACACAAGTACATGTCCAGGTAAGACCTTAACACAAGTACAATCATGTCCGCTGTATGTCCACTATGTCCAGGTAAGTCCTTAACACAAGTACAATCATGTCCGCTGTATGTCCACTGTGTCCACTATGTCCAGGTAAGACCTCAACACAAGTACAATCATGTCCGCTGTATGTTCATTATGTCCACTATGTCCAGGTAAGTCCTTAACACAACTACCTGTCCACTATTTTTTTAGATCCCTTTTCAACGATTCTCACAAGCATGCACAATCACTGCAATCAGCTACACACTGAGGATGAAAATGTTTCAAATGACAATTAGATTCGATAAAATTGTTTTTTTTAAAGAACAAATGAACGTTTTTAACATAATGAAGGAGATCATGGATAGTAGGCTAATCTTTGTAAGCTATGTATTGTTTTAGGGATGCTATCGGACGATACTGGAACTCTTCAGCAGCTACCAGAACTTAGCACTGACGTCATTTCTTCTAACCGTTTTTTCGCAGGTAAAACACATTTCTAGCCATCGTCTTTTTCAGCTGAAACGACTTAATAGACAGATATCTGGCATTATTTTCAGCCAAACACAACTAGTCTTGGAAATCCAGTATCATTGCCTTCCAAAAATGGTCCAATATCGACGAGCTATTGTGTCAATTCCATTACCGATGAGAGTAAACGTTTTCTGTCAGTCACAGAGTCGAATCCTTTGTCTCTACAATTCTTTGCCCCCCCTAATCTAAAGCCTTAATGAGCAGATATCTTCAGAATGCCAATTTCGCATCGAGGGCTTGTTTTCCCCCCTATGACAGTAAACTGTCCCGATGCAGTGTCTTGTGACAGCAACGAATTAGCAAGAATGTGTACCGAGGACATGTTCTTGGACCTTGGGCATTTGAATGACGTTTGTGAATATAACACGAGTCCTTATTAGATGCATCATAATGAGGCCATGTCCTGGGATAGGAAACCATCATGACACGGTCATGTCCTCTTATAGGACACATCATGACAAGGCCATGCATGTGTAACAAGGCCATGTCCTCTGATATGATACACACTAACGAGTCCATGTCCTTGGATAGGATACACACACTAATAAGGCCATGCATGTCCTCTGATAGGATACATCATATACATGTACACGGGGCCCTGTTCTTTGGCAGCCGGCTGAACGATTTCGGGTCATCTGGTACTCGTGCTTGACATGAGAAATCACTCGAAAGCACAATCAATGAGTCGTCGGACTTTACAAAGGAAAGATGACGGTTGTTATAAGCGAGAGGAGGAGTAGCAGCAGGGGCTAACGGAGCAAAAATGAGTAGCAGGAAGAGGAGGAAAATGGCAGGAGGAGGAGGAAAAGGGAAAGAGGAAGAGAAGGAGGAAGAGGAAAAGGTAAGGAGGAAGACGAAGAGGAGGAGGAGTAGATGGATTGAGGACATTGATCCATGGATACGATTGACTTTACAGGTAGAAACGAAAGAATAACAATAACAGATCTCATTGAACCCGATGAATAGAGAATTGAACGCAAGCAATATATCGAACGAACGATTGAATTAATTTCGTGGCGAATATTTATAAGCTATATTCTGAAACGAAGGACAGATGGAAAAAGTGAACGATAGAGCCAACGTCAATCAATCAATCATTCATTCAATCAATCAATCATACATTAAGAGGACTTACATAGCGCTCCTCCAAAGGCACCTACTGCCATGGGAGGCGATTCCAACCCTTAATTGGCGCGAAAGCAAGGTTTCAGACGCTTGTCAAAGATAGTTGTATCAGACACTTCAGCTCAATCGATGACTTAATGATTTTATCAATAGAATGAATAGCTAGAAGCCAAAATTTAATTAATCCAAAAATCAGAAAGCCAACTCTATAAGGCGTACATGTATACTATAGCCTATCCCTGGCTGATTGTCTGCCCTTTTTTGTCAAGGCGCCCTTGTAGCGGCATGTGTGGTGCAACGGCTTCATAAAAATTGTCGTCATTATCATTATTATCGTCGTCATTATCATTATTATCGTCGTCATTATCATTATTATCGTCGTAGCCCATTCCAGAACTCAGGTCCAACAACAGACAAAGCATGTCGCTGCCGGGTAGAAGCACGCGCTTAGGAGAAAAAATCGCCCTATGCAGAGGCTCAAAGGGTAGGCATACGGAATTATTATTTTTCTCCAAGGTACCTATAGGATCTCTCGGGATTTAATTTTTTTTTGCTTGGAGCTGTTTTTGAGTGTCTATAAAAATCAGGCCTCTTATTATTATTTTTTTTATATTATTTAATGTTTTGCCCTGAGGTACTTCGTTCCCCATGAGGGACTTATAAAATATAAAAGCAATGCGCCTGGAGTGGAACACAATGATATATTTCCATTAGAACACAATAATAAATTTCCATTAGAACACAATTATAGGCCAATTTATTTTCATTAAAACACAATAATATATTTCCATTAGAACACAATAATATATTTCCATTAGACTTATTAACGCTATTTCTATCGTTTGCATTAATTATTGACGCAGGTGATAAGTTTCGGCTGTTCCTGTTTTCTCATCGCTCGGATTCGCAAGAAACAATCGGACTACTCATGCTACGACAACGATGATTACGAGTGACCAACAACGACGACATCATCATCACTTTAGTCGTGCGGACATGGAACGGAATTTCGACAACAAAGACTTCGATGATGATATGATAACAGATGATGATAACGCCTGTCCGTTTAGCGACTAACAACAACTACAGCTCTGAAAGAATCGTAACCAGAGTCTAGAGAATGTGACTAAAACAAAACAACGAAAAACGATTAGTCAGACTATAAGTAGATTAACTGTTAAATAGGTCAATCAATAAATAGATTAATTAATTAAATAGATTAATTAATAGTGTAATATATTTTGTCCGGACAACAACTGACTGCGATATCAAGGTTCAAACAAAACTTCTGGCGTCGACAAAAATAAAGACGTTGCATAAATTGAAATAGAATTGATTAGATGATTTCAGTGATTGGATTAATCGATTCATCAAAGATTTGATTAGTCACCTATTAGAATAATCATTGATCATTTCAATTAACCATCAGCATGGGTTAATAATCGGTAATAAGATTAACAATGATCATTATACTAAACGATCGAGTTAATCATTGATTAAATTAATCAATTTAATCAATGACTATACTCGTTGAGTGTATATTGTAGCCTACCGGTAGTCTTATAGTATTGCAATCTTTCACGCAACGCAGTTGAATGTAATGTAAGAAACAACGTACTATGATAAAAGATAATGCATGATTTATATGGCGCATTTTGTAGGCATCTGCGCAGAAGTGTATGCCAAAGTGATCATTGATGGCCCATCAGACATTTTTTACTTGATAAGAAGCGTCGTAACGCACGATTTTTTTATATTAATAACAGCTATTGAAAGGAATCTTAAGAACAGTCACATGTGGTGAATATCACCATTGTGTAGTAAATTAACAGACAGAATAATGGATAATTGGATATACATGTAGTGATGGTTGACACGCGCTGATCGTAAATAAATAAATATATATATATAATAGGAATGGACATTAAAATAGCATCGACAGTTCGACACTCGTATATATCGGCTATTGATTCACATTTTGATGCCGGATGTACTGTATAGTGTTTTTTTCGTTAACGAAAACGAAAACGAAAATGGTAATTAACGAAAATGAAACGTTTTCGTTAACGAAAACTAAAACTAAAAATAAAATACGCTGATAACGAAAACTAAAACTAAAACGAAATATGCAACAATAAAAACTAAAAGTAAACGAAAATTGATCAAACGAAAACTAAAACGAAATCTGACCAAACGAAAACTAATTTATTTGATCATAATTTTCCCTATTTACCTTATTTGGGACTATTGTTCAAATGGCGCGCCATACTTTACCTCTCCAATATTTGTTTTTACATTATAAGACATGCGGGAGGAATGAGAGTGAGACCGGTTTGTTTATATACTTTCACTAATAATTGTTCATTTGATTCATTTATAACTAAACTGGTTTTTTAACTGCACATTAATTCAGAAATATAGAGATTTTTGCTACAATTTGTTGTGTTTCCAAAGGAGAGTCCTGTCTGAGATTACTTAAACTATAGTGAGCCTATGTTGAACTTCAGGCAGCAATGTTCGGTGCTTAACTTCAAGTGATGGTGGCTCTGGGTCAAGTTCCCCAATTTTTTTCAATGCGGAAAGATTCTTAAATGGAAAAATACCACCAACATTAAAGTTCACCTCAACGTACAAGCGGAGATATGCTGAATTTTTGAAAGCACTTAAAAGTTGTTAGAAAGCAAAAACAAGACCAAGCATGTTGATAAGATGGTCTTCAATGTTCCTCTTGGTCAGCCTTGGAAAAGGTAATGCATGCATTATTTCCACCTAAGCATTTTTCCCAAAATACTTTTAAAGCGTTTAAATATAAATTCATAGTTTTTAGTAGGCCTATAAGTAAGGTGAAAGGACGCTAAAATAATTTACGATTTGGGTTGATATGTAATTTTGACATTCCTGGAGTGAGCAACTACATATCTCGTTGCCATAATATTAATATTATTAATTCCATAAAGGTTATTAACTACATGTATAATGCTGAGGTGTTTATCAATTGCGCAAATCAACAGCAAATGACATTTCACATAATCTTCGTATTGATTTGTATCGATTTAGTTTATTCAAGAAACGGTATTCGACCAGCTTACTAAAACTAAAACTAAAATTGTCCTACTAAAACTAAAACTAAAACTAAAATTGATCTATAAAACTAAAACGAAAACTAAAACTAATATTCAGCAATAATTAAAAGTAAAACTAAAACTAAAAATAAGACTAACAATCAAAACTAAAACTAAAACTAAAACTGGGACATTATTAAAACAACACTAGTACTGTATAGGCTAAATCTAGCAGAAATAGCATCATTCAGATATTCTGCTAATTCAATATCCGCATCAAAGCGCAAAAACATGTAGACCAAATCGATAGCGGTGTATGCGATATACATGTAGGCCTACATAATAAACATACAAAATATTTGTTAAATATTTATATTTTATCGTTTGGAAACTATATGTATATATATGGCAATAGGTATAATATATTATATAATAGTTATATATAGACTACATGTATATATAGGCCTAATTGGGCGTATAAAAGCGTGGTCTAAAGTGATGCGGGTCGTACAGAGACAGGCGGGTGTGCCTCGGGCAAAAGATGAAGACTTCTGGGATACGGAGCCTGATGAAGAAGCATTGTTAGGTCAGAAGAACAAGAGGAGCAAGAGAAGCAGAGTGAGCAGGGTGAGCGTGCCTAATTGCGCGGCCATTGGATGAATTTGCTGCAGCATTGAAAGAGATCAGAAACTGCTATTAATTGAGATTGTTTGGCCGGCGGCCATGACAGTCGTCTGCCATCATTCACTTCCGCTGTTTCCGGTTTGGAAATTCAGGTAGGATGAGTGGTGAGTTTTGGTTAAGGGTGGGTGGGAGATTGGACCGGTTGCAACTGCATGGGTGGGTGAATGGGTTGGTGGATGGATGGGTGAGTGAGTGGATGGATGGATGGAGGATGGGTGGAAGGGTGGATGGATTAATGGAGGGATGGATGGGTGGATGGATGGATGGGTGTATGGATGGATTAATGGATAGGTTTGCGGCTAGTGAGTCGGCGATGCAAGCTTGTGTGAGTACTAGATTGGTGGGCAACTATGGGTAGGTTGGTGAATGCTGTTCTGTTCAATCTATTACTATTATTCTGTTCCATCTATTGCTATTCTGCTTCTTCTATTGTTATTCTGTTTCATTTATATTACTATTCTGTCCTATTTATTGCTATTCTGTTCTATATATTGCTACTCTGTTCTATGCTGCTACATCTTAGGATACAAGTAGGCCTACGCTGACATAACCTATAAGTCACAATGAAAAGCAGGTTTATTGTGTTTTAGAACAAATGTTTGGACAATTTTTAGCTAATAGTCAACAATCTCAATATGCCTATTATCTTTCGCACACCATTAAAGACAAGCGTGTGAATTTTAACAAAACGAAGAAAACAAATTCATTTGATAATCTTGTATTATATTAAATCGCTTCAATCAGCTAACTACCTGATTTCAAATCCGATCAAGAATAATTGATATTCGTGAAACAAATATAAATTATAAATCATACACGTAAATAATTAATCGTAAAATTTAATAATTAAATAATAACAACGTTTTGAGGACAAAATCATCCTATATCACAGACCTGTGAAGTCCGGGACCGGTCTTTGGAAGAAATACTGCTACAGAGAAAGTGGTAAGAACAGAGTAACCGGCCGATATATAAGCAGGTTTTCATTATCAATGCCCTATTTGTCATCAGCATACTCACATAGGTCTGTGTTCAAATGCGTTTTACCTTGAGCATTGTGTGTGAAAGTATTGTGCAGTCGCTGTACTTATTACTTTTGACCGGAATGCTATAGGTAGAACGCATCTTACTTGATGCAGTGCAAGTTGCCTGCCGCCATTTCGTGCAGGTGAAGTCCTTTGCTAAGATATTTTATGAACAATAAAATACGAAGATGACGACGACAATGATGAAGACAACGACTACGACAATGCTGGTAATGATGATGAAGACGACAGAGATGATGATGATGATGATGATGATGACGAAATAACTCGCAAATCATAAAAACGGAGTCATAATGGCATGACGTCACAGATCGGAAAACGTATGCGTGACGTCATCTTTCTCTTTACAGCCTCGCTCTGCCTCTGTGTATATGTGGGCGTGTGTATGTGTATCTCTCTGTGTATCACTCTCTATGGTATCGTCATATATGCACCTTCTATTTCTCAACTGCAAAACCTAATACAATAAGCATTGGGAATATTTCTGTTAGCTATACTTGTTCGTAAAGCTGTTTTAGAATTAAAAAAACTCGCGATGGAGGAGTGCAGGTTAATAATTATATTCTATAAAGTTTTTCAGAAAGATTTAACTATCACAAATGTCTATAGGTAGTTTTAGAGGTTACTTATTTGTTTATTGGAGCGACGGTTTACGCACAGATGTCCCTCTTCTGCTGTGTTGAGTTTAGGCATTATACATGTAGACTCTTCCTTAGTCTTTGATTTTCATTAGGATTGCGTTTGAATTAAACCCCCCTTAAGGGCAAAACTATAGTATAAAGGACCGTCATATTATGCAGTATATTTGGACAGTGTCTAATGACGACGCTAACCATAACCGACCCTCACGACGCCTATACCTGACCCTAACCGACACTTAGGTCCCCGATGCTCTATGCTTATGCCTAGAATGAAATAGATTATAGACTGTTAAGGTTTAATGCAAGATTAGGACTGATATGATTCGATCGTATTAAAATTAAATTATTAGCACTGTCTTCAAACAACAGATAATGTCGCTGTTGCCTTACCATGTTGATGACTTAAGTGAGACAATTCTTCTTATTCTGCAGCAGGGCACTAAAACGTTGGTGTCGTTTTAGGCTACCTCGGGTGGAGCACTGCACCATGTCCCCCACTGGCATTCCCAGAGGGGTCAGCGTCACTCCCGTTCAAGAAACTCTCGCCGCTCTTCCGGACAGACCGCAAGCCACCTGTCTGCCGAGCGTCGCGAAACTCTGCCACCCAGGCAACTACTTCAACCCAGCAAAGTAAGAGAAGTGAATTCTCTCGTTTACATTCCGTTTTAATTTGTGTAGCGCCTCAAAAATAATCGCGTGGAATATTAATACCTGAGGAAAGGTACTTCAATCAGTTTTCACTACGGAGCGATGCTTTCCGTATTCTTATGACGGTATAGACTGGTATAAATGCAGATACCTTCATGGGAGCCCGCCTTTAGAGGCAAGAGTGGCACATTCCCTCTTCTGAAATTCACATCTGTTCTTTTGGCTTGCTATAGAGCCTATGCCGGTATAATTGACACTATTTGACAGTGACGATGGCGATGACGTTTCATTTATTAATGACGTTGACATTTGCAATGACGATGACGTTGAATTTTACGATGACTTTGACATTGACATTAACAGTGACGGTAATGATGACGTTGGATCTTAGGATGACTTTGACACTGACAGTGACGACGGCGATGACGTTTGATTGATGATGTTTACATTGGCAGTGACGATGACGTTGAATTTAATGATGACTTTGACACTGACAATGACGTTGGCAATGACATTGACGATGACTTTTTGACATGATTGGCAGTGACGATGACATTAAAACAGATGGTCATAATAATATGGTGTGTGTTTTTTTAAAAATAGGAACGGCGTCTACACGCGTTATTCGATGTGCGACTGGGACGCGTCGTTCGTGGCGAATGTTCGTCTGTCCGAGAAGGAGAGAGCGATTGGAGAGAGGGTGAGGGCAGACTCATGGAGAGTCGTCAACGGAACTGAGAAGACGGCCGTCAACAGACAGTGCAGCAATACGAAGAAACTGGGTGACTCAACCATGATACTCTCTACCCACACCTTTATTGACAATGATATAATATCACGTTCTGTGCTAGTTTCTCTGCCTGCTTTGCTTTTCTGTGTTGTATATTATGTTAGATTATATTATTAAGGTCGTACCAGTGCTACTCACCTTACAACTGTTGGTGCTGCTATTACTACTATTAGGTGCCTACTACTATTGCTACTGCTGTTACTGCTGTTACTGCTGCTACTACTACTACTGCTGCTGCTGCTACCACTACTGCTACTATTAGGCTACTACTACTGGTACTACTGGCCTAGTTAGCTACACCGGTAAGCGAGAGCGGCATTCGTCTGTTGGATACAACGGACTGCGGTTCAAGCCCCGGGCTGGAAGTTGACATTCAGAGATTTAGATATCTCGGGCTAGCACGTGTGGGACGCATGGGTGCAAGTTCCTGCGGAGCGACCTTGGGCAAGTTGCTTACCCATCATTGTCTGTGAGGAAGGCAACGGGAAACCACCTCACTCATCTCATCCCCAGGGGCGTAAAGCCAATGAACCTGCCTTCGGGCAGAGAACCATCATCATCACTGGTACTACTACAGCTACTACTACCAACATTGCTGGTGCCACTATTATTATTATTATTTTTTTTAAATTTATTTATTATTATTATTATTATTATGATTATTATTATCGCCATCACTACTATCGCTACTAAATTAACAAGTCTGTTGATTAATTAATTAATTAATTAATTAGGCCTAATGCTATTTTGCCTTGAGGATAGTGCAGTGTAGAAATACAATTGAATTATATCAATAGTGAACCTGCAACCGATCTAAAATCGCCAATAATTATAACTTGCCCCCCCCTCGACCTAAGAATATTTGTTTAGGCCTACTTCTGAAAATATTAATATAGTTTCGTTTTCGGTTACCCTTGAACTGGTTTCGCTTTCGTTTTGCAGGCGACAGGGCTTACGACATCTCCTTCTGGAAGGAAGAGCTCATTTCTGAGAACCTGAACATGGAAACTGAAATCCTTAACCTCATGGTATTCTAGTTTCATTGAATTGCGCTACACAGTATTATCATAGCAATGACCATTACTAATTCGTGGTGTAAAGTCAGACACACGAAGATTTGTCAAATACGATACCGGTATGCGATAAATAACAGTCCAATAAACAATGAAAACTAAAAAAGATGGAAAATTGAAAACATTTTAATTATTTAATCCTTTTGTTTGGTTGATCATAAAGTAATGAACTAGCATGCTATTGTTTTCTTAATCATAAATAAATGAATGAATCATAATGATGAACTTATGCATTTGTTATAGCGCCTATTAGAGAATTCTGTGTAAAACGTGTTTGATTATTAGTTCTCACTTTGATTAAGCTTATTGTCTGATTAATTTGTGATACTTGTAATGCTTTATGTAACTTTTTCCTGCCTTATATCATAGTGTGCTTGATACTTACAGATCAATAAAAAGTTGATTAATAAAAAATTGATTAAAAATTGATTGATTGATTGATTGATTGATTGATTGATTGATTGGTTATTTTTCTTCTGTACTGCAGGAGCAGAAGCGAGTGATGGAGAAGGCGCTGGAGGATCTGAAGTGCGCTCTTCAGGTGGCTGAGGAATGTCTGCTGTCGAGGGAGAAGAGAACTGGAATCGACCAGACAAAAGATGGTCCAGAGAAATGCCTCTCAAAGGTATAGACACGTGGGTGTAGTATGGATGGATGGATGGACGGATTGATGGATGGATGGATGGATGGATTGATGGATGGATGGATGAATCGATCACCCACTCATGCACCAATCCATCCATCCACTTATACGAATCTATCTACCAATCCTCCATCAATGAATCCATCTAATCATGACATGTGTCAGTCCTTCCATTTATTCAACCATCCATCCATCCACCCAATCATGCATCAGTCCATCCATCAATTTATCCATCCATCCTTTCATCCACCCATCATCCACCCATCAATTCATCCATCCATCCATCCAGCATCAAATTGGCTCTGAGAAGTCGTATTATCTTGAACAATGAATAGGCCTAATATTGAATAGGTAGCCTATAATATTTTATTTTTATTTTTTATTGCTCCCAAGTCAACCATATACAGTTCTGTTTTTTAACAGATCAGTAAACTTAAACAACAAATGTGATAACAGAACATAGTCAATTCAATGCAATTAACAGTTCTTGGAATACAAATAATAGTATTGAAAGATCCTTTTGAATGCACATGCATAAGATATTGTTGACGTCAACAAGCCTAGAAATCATATATGTTCTTTTAAAATACTGTGAATGCTAAAGACTGCAGCAGTAGGTTAGTGGACCGAAGAATCGCTAGATGGGTCCCTAAGTGACTTGTAACTTGCTGTAAGGACAGTCCTCTTTAGTGCAGGCAGCAATAATGTCGAGTCCATCTGCTAATAATTAATTAGGAATTGGTCGTTTATTGTGCAGGACTAGCCTGGGGGTCAGGCAGAGCCGTTTTAAGGCCTAGGCACGCTAGGCCCGGGCCTAGGGCCCCGCGCTAAAGGGGGGCCCCGCGGTGACCCAAGAAAATAGCACTACGTCAAGCATCAAATACATAAATTTATTTTAAAATTTTAAATTTCACTTTGATGCAAGCTACAAAATATGCTCTATATAATTTTTAAGACACTTAAATTTGAATCTTCTTTTAAACCAAACCATATCAATGACGTCATTTACATAAATCGTGCGTAAGTAGCCCAGCTAAAAGTTATCCGTACATTTCGAAGACTGTTTTCTTTATTTGGATTATAAATTTTATAATAGAAGGTAAACATCGTATCTTTTGTCAATATTATTGTCACCGACTACAATGTACACGTAGGTCTATTAATTTAAGCGAACTATCAGACAACCTAAAGAGATGCGTAGGATTTATATGAGCGGTGCTGCTAAGAGAAAGAAGGAGGCAATTGAAATGGAAAGTGCGGCCAAACATCCAAAAGTCTCCTCTTTTTTCCAAAGTCAGAAAGCACAGTCTTCATTGGTGTCCGAAATTGAGACGCAAGATTCTCTGACTTCGTCGTACTCGTCTACTAATGACGTTGTCTATAACACAGATGAACAGTTAATATCACTGGAGGATGATGGCATACCACTACTAGTACTACCAGGCGAAAGTTCAGATGTTGTCACAACACCAACATTCGGAACAATATCCCAGGAATCAGATATAGGCCTACATGTAACTCATATAAATTTGGTGAAGTCGGCAGACTATCCAACTGATGCAGCGTTATGGAGTCCAATCACTGAAGAATTACGATCTTACTGGATTCGTAGAGGTCCTGCCAGTTGCCAGCATAAAGAGTCTGACTTCAGTGCGACTCAACGCATTTATGGGACTGGAGATAAGTTGCATAGGCGTTGCTTAACTGAATCCTCTTTCCGTCGTGAATTGCGAAATGGAGAATCAGTTTGTCGCGAGTGGCTGCTCTATTCTCCATCGCAGAAGTCTGTATATTGCTTTGTGTGTCGCTTGTTTTCAACAACCACCGGTACGATTAGTCATCAATCTGCACTCTGCACAACCGGCTTTAACGATTGGAAGAACATAGTGATGTGTCTCGGCGAACATGAAAATAGTGAGGTTCATAGAAAGTGCATGCTTATTTACGCCGAGCGTGTAAGGGAAGCTGGTCACATTGATACACAATTACTGAAGCAACTGAAAGTGGAACAGAAATATTGGCGTGAAGTCCTGAAACGAGTTGTGGCTGTAGTGAAGTTTTTAGCATCCAGAGGTTTATCCTTTAGAGGCGACAATCAGATTCTAGGTTCAAAGCACAATGGAAATTATTTGGGAAGCTTGGAATTACTTAGCACATTCGATCCATTTCTAAGTGAACATTTGAAGAGATTTGGCAATGCTGGAAAAGGTAACCCTTCCTATCTGTCAGCAACTGTATGCGAAGAGTTCATAGCATTGATGGGCAACAAAGTTGTCAGCTCAATCCTGTCCGAACTAAGACAAGCAAAGTATTTCTCTCAGTGTGGATTCTACCCCTGATGTGAGTCACACAGATCAATTGACATTTACCGTAAGATATGTGAAAGATTTGTCACCAGTGGAGCGGTTCTTAAGATTTATACCTATCCGTGGTCATGGAGCAGAGTATCTTTCTGACACAATATTGCACTTCTTGGAGGAAAACAATATTGACATAGCAGATTGCCGTGGACAGTCCTATGATAACGCCTCCAACATGTCCGGCCAGTACTCTGGAGTGCAAGCTAGAATAAAAGGAATAAATGAATTTGCGGTCTATGTTCCCTGTGCGGGTCATTCCCTTAATTTAGTTGGAGTCAAGGCTGTTGAATGTTGCACGCAAGTCATAGCCTTCTTTGACTTTGTGCAGAAATTATATGCCTTTTTTGTGGCATCAACGCATCGGTGGCATGTCCTGGTGACACGATTAGGACATGAACGTAAAGTAGTGAAACGCTTGTCAGATACGCGATGGTCCGCTCATGCCGACGCTGTGAAGGCTCTGTGCCATGGGTACAAAGAAGTTCAATCAGCTCTTGATGAGATTTCACAGGACAAAGACCAGCCTAGAGACGTTTCCCATGAAGCGGCAGCTCTAAGCAAAAAGATGGATAAGTTGGAAATTGCATTGCTCACTCTTCTCTGGAATGATATTCTTGGACGTTTCAATGAAACCAGCAAGACTATACAAAAGGCAGACATGGAACTATCAGTAGCTGTCAATCTGATTCAGTCACTCAAGCTGTATGTAGATAGACTTAGAGATAATAACTGCTTCGAAGAATATGAACGTAAAGCCAAACTACAAACTCACAACGAAGAGTACCACGACAGCCAGAGACGAACGACTAAAAGAAATATGCGAATTACATATCTCGAAGGTCCTGCAAATGACACTATCATGGATGGGAGCACAAAGTTTAGAATTCAGACCTATTTACCAATCATCGACTCATTGATCACTGAACTAAACAGACGTGGAAAAGCTTACGAGGAAATCAGCAGCAGATTTACATACTTGATTAAACTCGGTGAGTTGAATGCTGAACAAATGAAAGAATGCAGCGAAAAGCTTTCAAATTTCTATCCCAAAGATCTTGACAAGGACGAACTAATTTCCGAATGTGAACACCTTAAATACTATATGTCAGTATCACCTGCAAAAACCTTGGTGCCATCTATGTCATTAATATATGCCATGATTAACAATGACAAATTGGAATCAACATTTCCGAACGTTGAAATTGCGATAAGAATGTTTCTATCGATGATGGTAACCAACTGCACCGGAGAACGTTCTTTCTCAAAACTAAAATTAATAAAGAATGAAATTCGCAGCAGCATGTTGCAAGAGCGATTAAACTGTCTGTCTGTAATGAGCATAGAATCAGATGTACTAGAAACATTGAACTTTGATGACATTATACAAGACTTTGCCGAGAGCAAAACACGAAAGCGATGTTTCTAATAATTAGATGGTTCTGACAGTCAGGGAATTTAAGCTGTGAAACAGACATTTACTCATTATTAGTCTTACTTTCAAATTGTATATAACAAATTATCAGCAGTTGTAAGTATTTTAACGTACTGGCATGTTAAACTTAACCTTATTTTGCACTTGTGGAAAAATTGCTGTGTCAGCTGAGTTAGCAGTTTAGAACTATATTAGGCCTAATAACTGTAGCAAAATGCCAGATATGCACCAGGAATGCATTAGAGCAATACTCTATAATTAGCTGAGCCTGAGAGATTGAGTCGGAAATCGGGTCACTTTTATAAATAGCGTTAGGATTTGTGCCTAGGCCCTAGGGCCCCCAAACTTCTTAAAACGGCCCTGGCCTAGGGCCCCCAAACTTCTTAAAACGGCCCTGGGGTCAGGTAGTATTGCTTGCCCGTTTTGTCATGAGTTCGGCCATTGACTGTAGAGTGTAGACCCTGGTATTCTTCTATAGCGCATTTTATCGTCTTGCTGTGTCGTAGGTCGTATGATCTGTCCGCTGTTCTGCTTTCAAATGGGTAGTATTATATTTCTGCGGGGACCTGCGTGTGGCCTTGGACCTGGAATACTGACCCTCTGCGACTGACCGTGTGCGGACTTCATCTATAGAACATGCTTTTAACGTCCGTGTTTGCAGGATCTGCACAATATGCCGCTCTCTCTCTCTCTCTCGCTCTCTCTCTCTCTCTCTCTCTCTCTCTCTCTCTCTCTCTCTCGTTTCTGTCTGTATGTATGCATGTCTGTCTGTATGTATGTATTGTAGGTATGTATGTCTGTCTTCTCTCTCCGACTCTGTCTGTCTGTCTGTCTGTCTGTCTCTCTCTCTCTCTCTCTCTTGGCCGTTTCTTCTCTGATGCATTTATCTGTTTCTCTCTTTTCACAGAAGCCAACTTATGCACACTTTAACTGTTGGCATTCGTTTAATCGTTCGTATTCCAAATGTCACTACTAGTCTATACATGTATATACATAAATAATATATATATATATATAATATATACTCGTGTACGGTATGACCTGCGATGGAGAAGGCGCATCTTCTTATCAAATGCTTAAAACTGTCTGAATGGAAGCTCTTCATTTCATCTGAAATATACGGGATCTAATTATAATTAGGTATCGTCCTTCTTTCGGCTGCATATCTCTTCACTATGCGACATTATAATGCGTTCTGGTTAGCATTCCGCCCCCTATACTTCCACAATGCAGCAGGTGACTGGTCCTTCTGCAGGCAACAGACTGCTGTGCAACCTACGACAATAAACATCTTAACTCCTTCCTTAATCTCTGTCTCTTTTCGAGAACATTTGAAAACAGCAGTTCTTTGTGATCGTATTATAGTCTTGAATCATTGGGTCGGGAGCGCCCCTAAGTAGCTTTCGGATAGAGGTGTCATAATTATGAAAGTGCGATTACTTGTGTTATCTGTTTTCATAGGAAATACTTACGTTAAAGAGATGTAATTACTTGTGTCATCTGTTTTCATAGGAAATACTTACGTTAAAGAGATGTAAGGCGACCATGGAAAGACTCATAGAAAAAGCCGACATCCAGTTGAAGTAGGAAAACGTATTATTTGGATGATAATATATAATTAGGCATGCAGTTGGGTATTTTTATCGATTCTTTCATTCAATTTAACTAACGCCAGTAATTGGTATCTCTGAATCTGAATTCTTAACGTTAAAATAAATTTGTAAGCAATTAATAGGCAATTAATAGGCAATTATTAGGAAATTAATAGGCAATTAATAGGCAATTAATAGGAAAATATTTCGAAGAATGTTCAGTAATTCCAACAGTTTAACTTTCTTCAATTAATTATGATGCTAAGCATTGCTAGATAAAGTTTCTAAGCTCGACAGTTTAACGTGTTGCATTAGGAGCCATACAAGATCGCACTATAGGCGCAACAGCAGACATTGTACAAACCTCGTTTGCCTTGATGTTCTTCTAGGCTGGACCGCACCATTCAGCATAACCTTGATCTGGACGTCAGAGACAAGCACCACGCGCAGGGCATCGATGAAAGGATGACGCACCTTCGTAACTCCTCGTTCGGCATTGGCTTCCACCCGGGCATTGAATACGTTGACGACACGTAAGCATTTAATCATTTAAGCCAGGATGGAGGTTGAGGTAGAACGAGGCATGGCTACTAGGTAATGTAGGTCTAATCATAATGTAGGGTATGGCACTTTATAGGGCATATGGTATAGCAGACAAGGAATGGTATATTAGATTATAGGGCATGGCTTATTACTGTTTTTCTTTTCTGTCTATGTCCTTCCTGTCTCACACAGCCTAAAAGATGTCTATCATGTTTTGTAATTGCATATTATGTGATCATTTAATTGCATATCTGATTGTTTTGTGTTTGCGCTATGGATTGTTCTCTTGTTCCCGCAGTGCGTTTGCAGGCGATTTAATAAAGTACATACTTGCCTACTTACTTACTTACTTGCTTACTTACTTACAACTTACTTACTTAACTGCTTACATACTTATCTACTTACTTACTGACTAATTATTTGCTTACTTACCTGCTTACTTCTTAACTTACTTACTTACTTACATATTTACTTACTTACTTACTCACTTACTTACGTACTTACTCACTTTCCTATTTACTTACTTACTTACTCCTTACTTACTAACTAACTTGCTTGCTTACTTACTTGCATACTTATCTACTTTGCCTCACTCGTTTTTGTTGTGGTCAGAATGTCCGATCACCGGACTTGGGTGAAATTCACGAAGGAGAACATCACTCGTTCTCAGCACGAGCGCGACTGCTCGGAGCGCCTCCGAGGTGCGCTCGACAGACACCTGAGAGCCATCGCGAACGAGATGTGGAGCCAGTACAACGCCGTCAACCATTCCCTGTCCGCTCGAGTGGCAGAGACAATGGATGCGAAGAATAAGCTGCAGGAACAGCTGGAAAGGGTAAACGGATGGAACGGGATGGGTGGGTGGGTGGGTGGATGGATGGATGTGTGGGTAGATGGGTGGATTGATGGGTGGATGGATGGATGGATGGATGGGTGTGTGGGTTGGTGGATTGATGGATGTGTGGGTGGGTGGGTGGGTGTGTGGATGGATGGGTGGATGGGTGGGTGGATGGATGGATGTGTGGATGGATGGATGGATGGGTGGGTGGATGGATGGATGTGTGGATGGATGGATGGATGGATAGGTGAAGGAATGAAGGATGGATGGATGGATGGATGGATGGATGGATGGATGGATGGATGGATGGATGGATGGATGGATGGATGGATGGATGGATGGATGGATGGATGGATGGATGGATGGATGGATGGATGGATGGATGGATGGATGGATGGATGGATGGATGGATGGATCGATCGATCGATCGATCGATGAAGACGGGATTATGAATGGACGAGTGAATGGATGTATGGGGATGAATGGATAAATAGATGGACGGGCAAATGGATGAATGGATTAAATAAAGGATGAATGAACGAATGTGAATGTATTGATGAATGGATAAGTGGATGTATGTGATTGAGAGACAGAAAATAGTGACAAACAGGAAGAAAGACCAAGAGAGAAAGATGGTGGTAGAGATGAGAGTGAAAGAAACAGAGAAAGAGAGAGAGAGAGAGAGAAAGAGGCAGAAAGCGATCGAGCGAGAAAAACAGAGCAAGTTAGAGATAGTGAGAGATAACACGAAAGAAAAAAGGAGAGAGACATTATTGACAGACAGACAGGCAGGCAAACAGACACAGATTAAGAAAGGGGCTCACATACAAACAGACTGAGAGACAGAGAGACATGCACACATACAATTGATGTTCACATTGCCTGTTTTTCTGCATTGCAGACGAATAACGAGATCCGTGACATGGAGCGCAACATCGATCTGATCCGGAAGGGCATTGCAAACAAGGAGAACTTCATGAAGGTCGCTCAGACGAGACTTGAAGAGAGGACACATCGCATGAACATTGAACTCTGTCACGACAAACCAATGACCGGGTAGGTGGTCATCTGTCTGTCTGTCTACCTGTCTGTTTGTCTTTCTGTCTTTCTCTCTCTCTCTCTCTCTCTCTCTCTCTCTCTGTTCTTCTGCCCCTCTGCTTCACCCATAGTCTCTATTTTCTGTCTGTCTCAGTCGCGATTCATAGTATCTCTGCTTCTGTCAATACCCATGTCTCTATCTTTGTCTCTATCTCTGTATATGCCTGTATCTCTGTCCTTCTACCCATCTCTTTCTTTTTGGTTATAAATTGGCTTCGATAAGTCGGTTAAAGTCGAGCAAACCTAAGTTGGTATCTATTACGTAATGTCTTCTAACGTCTGCTTACCATGAGTCGATCTACGTTATCCTTTGCTATTACATCATTCTCAAGCCTACCTGACTCTGTCTGGAAATGACTACTAGGCCTATTTGATATATAATTCATTTTATAATTCGCATTACACAATGTAGACCTACATTGCGAATGTGTTCACCATTGAATCGATTTCAATAGATTTGATTTGATTCGATTCGATTTGATTCGATTTGATTTGATTTCAATCAATACCGGGTAATTATTTGTTTTGATTTGATTCGATAGGCTGCAGCACGAGGTTGATGAGTTGCGTCGAGCAGTGGACGTGCTGCGTGAGAAACTTCATCAGTCGCAGCTGTCGATGTGTCGTCTGCTGAAGACGAGAGCTGCTCTTCAGAACGACATCGTCATCAAGGAGAACACTCTCCAGATCGACCAACGATGCTGCCTTGGACTGCGCAAGTGCATGGCCATGGACCCAGATGTGGGACCCATCTTCAACATGCCCATGATCAACTACCATCAGGACCTACAGCCGACCGCCTGCTAACTGTCTCTATCTGTCTCTCTCCTCTCTGTGTGTGTCTGTGTGTCTATCTGTATGTGTGTCGGACTGTATCTCTCTCTGTGTTACTACCTGTCTGTTTGTCTGTTACTTTCTGTGCATCTCTGTGGCCTTGTCTCTTTGCTCAATTTTGGTTCTGACAGCCAAAACAACTCAACTAAGTGAAGTCTCTTTTTTCTACTTTGTATCTCTATGTGTCTTTGTCTTTCTGTCTGTCCGTCACTCTCTGTGTCTCTCTCTCTCTCACTGTGTGCGTCTTTTTCTGTGTGTGTGTGTCTCTTTCTCGCGTTTATCTTTATATGTCAGTCTTTCTTTGTGTGTCTGTCCCGTCTCTCTGTTTGTCTGTGTGTGTCTCCAATCTGTCTGTCTGTCTTTATTCAACAGTATGAGCCGTTGTTCGTTTATTCGTCTGAATGAGTTTTACTAAACTTCGAAAGAAAGTTTTACAAAACGTCGTCGAAGGACAACTTGCTCGAAAAAACTTTTGTTGTTGTTAGTGCAAAATGTCACGTTTTTCAAAAACATTTATCAGATTCTGAGGGAATTATTGCCAGTCAATAAAAGCAGAATGATTTAGTATTGTTCAGCTTTCATTTCAATAGCATTAAGATGACCTTTACAAGCCGAGTGATTAAGCATAATGTTTCCATTTTATTGTTATATATGTGTAGCCTATGCTGTCAATAGTCAATGCATGCTTGCTTAAGTGTACGAATGAATGTATGTATGTACAATTACATGTATGTATAGTTGTATACTGTATATTATATATCTAATTATCTATGCATAATTTCATTGCATATAGGCCTGAACGGATGGTTGGACGGATGCATATATTTATGCTTGCATGCTGTGTGCTTCAGAGGAATCTTGATCTCGGGCGGGAGCGCCTCTGAGTAGGTATCTGAAGGGTCGCTATATAAATTCTGATTGATTGATTGATTGATTGATTGATTGATTGATTGATTGATTGATTGATTGATTTATTGATTGATTGATTGATTGATTGATTGATTGATTGATTGATTGATTGATTGATTGATTGATTGATTGATTGATTGATTGATTGATTGATTGATTGATTGATTGATTGATTGATTGATTGATTGATTGATTGATTGATTGATTGATTGAGTCAGAGTATTAGCATCTCGATCAATGTTCAACTACCAGATTATAGTCAGTCAGGCGAAACTTATCGTTTAGCGCTCAGCAACTCAACTTCATATTGACCTTTACCTTCTGGACTACAAAACAACTTCCGGACGTCTTATAGGCCTAATTATAGCCTACTTGCAGGTTTGTCGAAATTCCAATCCGTCACCTTCAATGCGTTTTGAAATGTGCCACCCTGCTGGTAGGCTAACCAATCATCGATCAATAACATAGGCTAATGTTCAACTATCATAGACTTATATAGGCCTACACTTTTATTGATCTCAAACATACTTATTTAGCAGAATATTTAACTCCTCATGTTGAATCGTGAAAATAACACTGAGGCGCACCGAATGGTACAAGTTCCGCTAAGCAGAGACCTAATTATTATTGACAGCGTAGAGTGGACAAAATGATGGTAACTATGGCAACAACCGTCGGAAACGTTACTATGTGTCCGGATTTCTTTAACTAACAGTAAACATTTTTTTAAACTATCAAAAAACATAATGGATATAATGCACTGGCCTCCTGCAGAGGATTGAAATTCAAGATTCTGTTACTGTTACTGAGTGATCAGAGTATCATCAGATACACTGTATCTACTAGAGTAGCTTGTATACTCGGTTGAAAGCAAATCGGACCTTCAATCGTTTCGCTTGGCTGCCTTGGAGATCGTCCGTTCCCTCGCTTCCTCTGTGTAACAGCCCGTGCAAATTGCAGGCCATTTATTCGTTCGTTCGTTCAGTCGTTCATTCATTCCCGTGGGTCAGTTGTGTGTGCGTCATCGATGTGCGTTTACACCTTGAAGCATAGGAGTTGTCATAATGGATTACATGTTCCATGGCCCGCGGCCCAAAGATGCAGACTTCTGTCGCTTGCAACTGACTTTGTTTTCCGAGCACACCGTGTAAAACGATGTCTGCAAGAATCAGACACTTTTGCGGCATTTGCTGTTGTTGGCTGATTGTATGTTGATCTTAAACCTTAAGCGATTGTAGACCTACTGTAAAAAATGCATAGATTGCCTGGCATAGCAGCAGTAATAATTTAACAAATTTGTCAACTTCTATTGAACCTCGGTGACTCAAGCTGATTTCGTGCAGTCAATATTCATATTTCGTGCTATAGCCTACCAGCAGGGTGGCATCCATGGTTACAAATATTGTTGTGGCTCTTCACAATACGTGTAAACCCAGTGGCTAAAATGCTGAACTGTCAGTGGTTCAAACCTCCCTCGGGCAGAAAGTAAAATTGGAATAGGCCTATCTCCATCTATTTGCGTCAACTAGCTATCGAACTCTGCTACAGACTGAGTACAGATAATACTTAGCACTGCTGAACGTACATTGTTCATAGGAAGATGAGACGGCAGAGGGGAGGAGTTATAGAACTAGCCACACGCATGCATATGCAGAGGTTAAGCAAGCGGGGTCGCTAACTCTTCATGTACCAAAGGCAGGGTCTCGGGTAAGCTTAGAGGTCAACACAAATCATTTGTTTCGCCAACCAGACAAGACGAACTAATAGAATGATGAGTGCGTGTATTATGATCAGTGACCTTTACGGAGAAGAAAAGAATCTCATTCCCCAACTAGCACTCAACAGTGTTCTGCAAGTCATTCTGTGTCTTAGAATGCTTTTGTTCGTCTGTCTGTTCTTCTGCTTGTCTCTCTGCATCTGCTTCAGTGTCTGTTTCTACGTGTCTGTCTCTATTGTCTCCGACTGGATGGATGGCGACCAGAGGCAGTCGATCCGATCGACCGGATCGTGGCCCCGCCCCCATCAATGGACTCCTTTCAGATAGTGTATGGATGGAAATCCCGCTACTTGCACGTATTGGTACGATTCTTTGACTTCAACGATTGGTATAGTAGAGTAAGATAAAGCGAAGTAGCCTAGTTGATGCTAGGTGAGGTAACAGCAGTAGTGCAGTGGGAATAATTTAAAGATAAGCTGGTAATTATGGTGAGGTAATGTTAATTAAAGTAGGGTAGGCAGCGCAATTGGAATTGGGTTAATTAACTAAAGTAAAGTAAAAGGCGAGTTTAGGTAAAATGAGGGAAAATAATCTGAGTGTTGCAAAAGTAGGCCTAAAGCAAGACAATGCTACGTTAATTGAAGCTTTCTCGGAATTTATTAGGCCTACTATTTATATTATGAGTCCGAGACATGAACCTCAAATTGAACAAAGCCACCAGACAATGGAACGTCCCTTACTTCATCGTAACCGTAATCTCAAAACTTCTAAAGCGCCACTCGAAAGCCAGGAACACGGCATCGGCTCATTTGCTCTATAGCCTATACACCCGAACTATTTCTACATCGCTAAACTCACCTCATTACGAGCACCCGACACAGAGTCGGAGTGGCCAACGCTTGATTCCTTGTTGCTAACTTAACGACACTGTATCATATCGAGAATGATTGACGTCTCCCTCCTCCGTTCTCCAGGCTTTGTACTGGCACTGCCAAAGTACGAGCAAAGGTAGGGACTAGTGGTAACCATCGCTTGAACAATGAGCGAGCTACTATGTAGGTCAAGCCATGATTTCTCGCCATTTCACAGCAGTCCACAATCCAGGTGTTGTGAGCATTGAGTCGGGCCATGACGAAGGTGTATTTCCCGCAATGCAGGTGAGCGAAACGACGCTGTAGTAGCCTACAACACCAAGGTAGATCGCTTAGCGGACCAGTGAAGCTACTAACAGCCTGCGGTAATGTCAGCAGGCCGCATTATGACTGCTGGAAAATTTCGTCCGCGTATTCTGGCCGGACGCTAATCATAATCATCCTCTTCTTGGAAAAGGACGAGGAGAACCTTGAAGGAACAAGGAAGTCGAAAAAGGGACCAATGTGTGAAATACGTGATATGCACGCGTAAGGAGGACTTAGGCCGAGAGAAATCCGAGTGTCGCGTCTCTTTAGAGATGTGTACACTGATTAAAATGGCGTCGTATTCGAGTGTGTTTCTCGTTCTGGTGGCCATGACAGCCAAAACCAATTCACGTGAGTTTGAGCTTATAACTAACTATCCGTCCAAATCTACCTGCGACTGGCATTAACGTTGCAATGTTACCGTTGAATTGTTACCACTGCATTCCTAATTTCCTATCGTTGAATTGTTACCACTGCATTCCTATCGTTGCATTGTATCGTAGTAGCCTACATGTAGATATTGTAATGTGTACTTTGGTATTTAGTGATCAGTTACATCTTATTGTACTGTAATGTAATGTATCGGTAGTTGGTTCCATAGCGTTGTAGGCCTATTCTGTGGAATCTATCGTACGCCGTTATGGCAGTGTATAATCTAGCCCATCCTCGGTAGTGAATCAGGTTCCTTCGGGACAAACGAGAGTCCGGTGGACGATCGCCGAGGAGCGTATATAGCGCCGAGCAGGAGAAGCGTTTGTATTTGGGAATATAATATACCGCAATTTATTATATTCCTATATTCATGCAGAATATATTATATTCACGTCAGGATTATTTCTGATTAAGATGTGTCGAGGAACCCTGGGCCTTTTTGCTCGCTGCTTCCAAAGCGAATCGGTGCCAGGCTTTTGTCCTAAAGCTTAAGCTGCATATTAAGGCTCTTTAAACTACTATAATAGGCCTACTGGAAATTATTCTGTTATTTATAGAGGAACAGAGACAGAAACAGATTAAGACAAAGACAGACTTGGACTTGAATCTCCAATGGACATTTATGACATTCCCTTGGACACACGACGCAGTGCTCTTAAATAAGTTGGTGCCCTGCGCGAAGCTTTCGAGCTGAGGCTGGTGGAGTTTACGAATAAGATCACAGACACAGCGACACACTGACACCAGGTCCTGTTGATTACAACCATATACATGAAGATATTTAGACAGACAGGCAGGCAGACAGAGACATACAGAAAAAACACAGAGAGAAGGCAGAATAGTTTGCTGATGAGAATTGGCGTCAATACAAAACTGATGCATTCCCATCAAATCATCCATTTCGCTTCTGGCAAAACTATCCGCCTTACCCCCCCCCCCCCCCCCCACACACCCACACCATAGCACACCCACTGGACTCCACCAGGTGCGACATTGGCACCTGTTGATTACAATCTGCCACAAATATAGCGCTACATAACCGACCTTACCCATGTAGCACATTTGAGATATTTTAAGAGGTTCTCATGGACCGATGTTTTCAATAATAACAACTCAATAAATATGTACATTCAGTGTTCATCTTATATGTAGGCTACATAAACACATATATTATTACACACATGGTACACACATAATATTATATATAGGCCTAGTCATATATATGTATATACATGTAATCAACTAATCATGTAGGCTATACAATTCAGGGCCTATAATAAATTTGATTAATTATATAGTAATGAGTAGCCTTTAATATCGAGATAGCCTATATGGATGACCGTACAGCTACCGTGGATAACGACAAGTCCGTCTTGATAAATAACTCCTCTGTTTTCAGTATTATTCATTAAAAGCGGCCAGAATGCTTTCTCACGCATCGTATGGAAATAATGCAATATCTCGCTCCTCGCAACATACATGAATATTTTAGACAGTACTGTTGTTATGACTTCTTGCTCGATCCTTGGCCTCAGTTTACTGTGGTATTGGTCCAATACTGCTGTGTGCGAATTGGTGGCCTCTACCACAGAATTTTTATTCTGCGCCTCTACAATGTACATTGTGCAATGCGAGAAGCATTCATTCTATGAACTCATATAGCGCCTCATCTTCTAGAATCTACTCGGGAGCGCTCCAAGCTCAGCCACAGAAATAAGACTTGAACGATTAATGAAACAAAGTTTGTTTGGCCCGATGTGACAAAATTTTTATGCTGCTTTGAAGGAAGGTCATTCCAGATGGTATGGAAAGCAATGTTACTGCGCAGTACTACACTGTAAGTTGTATTATAAGCTGTATTATGGAAGACGCAAAGACATGCAGTCATGACTTCTATGCTTCTCAATCTACAGTCAGTTCTTTTTACCCACACGACGTCGTCTTCTCGTTTTATACGAGGTAAATTTTTAAAACTTTTAGGATATACCAGATTTGACTGAAGTCTTTCATTGGCTCCATATCACCTCTCTGACCCAATAAGCTTGTAAGATCATTCTTATGGTCTTCAAATCCCAACTTGGTCTCGCTCTGAAATGTCTCTACGACTATATGTGCGTCAGCCTCTCTCTCTCTCTCTCTCTCTCTCTCTCTCTCTCTCTCTCTCTCTCTGCCCCTTTGCCCTCTACCGACCGTCCTGACCTCTCCGTTCCTCGTGTTCAGTGTGTCTTGACTCAGAGTCGAACATTTGCTGCAGTGATAGAAGTCCCTCCGCATGGTGCATGTGGTCTTTCTACGGGCTAAGTTCATATCTGCGGGCTATGAGTTCATGTCTGTACGGGCTATACGTTCATGTCTTAGCTTTGCCCTGCATGCGTCCTCTCGCTCTCAATACGTTTCTTTCTTTCCGAGGCTTTTGACCTGAGAGCACCTCTGAATAGTCTATGCTGCGAGGTGCTCTATAGATTTTTTAATTCGATACGACAACCAGCGCTGTTTTTAAGGAATTTTTAAAACTGCACAACCCCTTCATTCCTTTCCCATCCTTCATGGTAAATTACTTCCAATCGGAGGACAATGGCCATTTTTCTGCTAGTTTTAACTGTAGGCTACAGAAGTGCTTCTACAACTGCACAAATCCATTTTGAACTGCACATTTTGTGTACAACTGCACGTTAAAAAAGCCCTGACGACAACTAGTGATCTTGTCAAACAATGTGCGTATAGGACTAGGCGTGTCCGATCAGCACTAGATCTGTCTGCTTAAATTTGATAAAATATTAGACCATTATTATTGAATTTTTCAAACCATTGTTAGGCCTCATGTCTGCCTCACGATCTCCATTATGCTTCTTATAATGTAAACCTGAACGTTTTAACAAGGCAATGGTTAGACCGGTCAGGGCCGGCCTTAGCCCAAATGGCGCCCTAGGCAAGGCACACGTTTGGCGCCCCAGGCATAGGCCTGCATCACTCAATTGTTCAGCCCACGGTCAGAATCTAAAGACGAAAATTAGCCAGAGCCGGTATACGCCCACAAGGCCGTCAGGATTTTATTTCGGGGCATGTTTTCTTGACCGTGAATTTGGAGGTGCGTAGGCCTACACGCTGCAGCCGACGTTTTTGGGCGAAATTTTCTGACGACTTTTGTTAGTCGTCGAATTTTCTGACGTCCATAAAACACTATTTTCCGCGATTTTCGACTATTTTCTGCTCAAAAATTACATTACACACTGTCATGTGCTAGCAAATGCATAATTATTTCATTTTTACATTATTGCATTTGGGAGGGGTGTTAAAACACACAAAACATCCCCTAACTACGGCCTTGTACGCTCAACTGAGTGATTCATTATAATTTATTTATTAGTACACTGAAGGCTGGATAATATTCAATTTTGTGAAGAAT
This sequence comes from Lumbricus rubellus, assembly GCA_945859605.1. Classification (NCBI taxonomy): domain Eukaryota; kingdom Metazoa; phylum Annelida; class Clitellata; order Crassiclitellata; family Lumbricidae; genus Lumbricus; species Lumbricus rubellus. The sequence continues at coordinate 14,633,040 of OX243819.1, read as the reverse complement.
GGTAGGCTATAAGTTAAAAAAATATTAAAATACACACTTGTGGAAATGCGCCATCTTTGATGGAAATGGCGCCCCCAAGAACTTGGCGCCCCATGCAACTGCCTGCTTTGCCTATGCCTAAGGTTGGCCCTGTCTCAGCTACTGCCCTTTCTTCATCGTCGTCCCTACTAGACTATTTATTTGAATCTGAAAAAGGGGCAGGCTGTAATGTTGTAGCCTAATCTCATCTTCATACTCATACTCCCATATCATACATTTAATTTCTTGCAACATCTTCACTATCAAAATTGAGCGTCGCGTATTGTAACTTCTGTCTCCTAAAGCAAAGAGTACGGAATGCCGTTAAAAATTGAATTTTATCTGTCGATATAAAAAAATTAATTTATCCAGTCCTTGAAATTGAATGAAGACCGTATGAACAGGTGCAATGCATCAATAATTATTTTAAATTCTTTCCATTAGCGAAATTCTTGAGTTTAAAAAAATATAGTGTAAAAAAATTAATTCGCCGGTGCCGCGGCGCCCCCCAAAGGCTGCGGCGCCCTAGGCAACTGCCTACTCTGCCTATAGCTAAGGCCGGCCCTGAGACCGGTTCTAGGTCACTTGCAGGCCTAGCTTACTTTTTAAACCAAAGACTGCTGAATGCAATGCTCTGACATTATGCAGCACGACGTACTAATCATTGTCATATGACACACTGCCAGAGCATATAAAACTTTTGAGAATCATGAAGCGCAAAATTTTCAAAAGAAATATGCCTATGAATGTCGATAGCCTATTACTTATAGGCCAACTGCACTGCAAAATATTGTTTATAGCGCACTTGAAATAAGACGTAGTGTTGCATATAGCCCTAGAGCAAGTTGCATTCTGACAACACGAGGAAGACCAAAACATTTCCCTATGGCACTTCAAAAATGAATCGTTAAATGATCTTTGTCGTCCTAGCACTTCCTTGCTATCTAATCTGCCTATAGTTGCAATGAAATGAGTTGAACGTTTATCTTGATACTGGATCATATAGCCTACAGACACAAGCCGAGTTGATGGAGTAATAAGCAGTAGTTAAAGTGGTTTGACTGAGCAATGGGAACGTCGAATGGATGGACAGTGACTGTTGGACAGTGGGCACACTGAAGTGGAGTTTTGTTGGAGTACGCGTGTTTCCGTGCATGGTATACCATGCATGGTGAGCAGTGGGAACCCTAGGAAAGCAAATTCGAAAGCAGTTGGAACGCCAGCAAAGCAAATTCGAAAGCAGTGGGAACGCCAGCAAAGCAAATTCGAAAGCAGTGGGAACGCCAGCAAAGCAAATTCGAAAGCAGTGGGAACGCCAGCAAAGCAAATTCGAAAGCAGTGGAAACGCCGTTCCCACCCACTTTCAACCATGGGAATGTTCAAGTAGGCTATGTGCCGTAATCTAGGAACAAGCATGCAGTCTCGGGATTTAATAGTTGAAACAATTTGATTGCAGCTGCAGCTGTTGCTATCTTGTAGAGTCCGCCTGTGCTGGCTTCCTATGTGACAGTGGTCAGTGCGTCGGTCGATCTTCGTTCTGCAATGGAAACTGCGACTGTGGCGATTGCTCGGACGAGAAGAGACAAAACTGTCCTTACTTCAGCAGCCCAAACGGTACATTTATCTTTTTATTTTATTTTTCGCATTTACTATAGCGCCCCTTCAAGCTCTCTACTCAGAGGCGATCCCGACTACAGCTCGGCCACTGCATCGGCGTTTGAGTTCGAGGCAAGTTTTTATTTGTGTTCTGCATTTAATTCTTTCTGGGAGGGGATAGGTTGAACTCGTAGCAACCGAATTAAGGTCATGGCACATTTGAGACCTCTCACAAGACATCGAGTATACGCAGGGTGAAAATTCCCCGGGAAGTTGTGGGGTTCGACCCCCAGCCTTTCTTAAGACCCCCATTGTAAAGTCCTCAGTACACACCTCGTCTACATAAATCAACGTCTGGTCATCAGTTATTTTTCTACAATTCTACCAGTGGTGTAGTGGGGGGGGGGAACGCGGGGGAACGCCGTTCCCCCACTTTTTCCCAGGGATAATGGAATATTAATAACAATAATACTACTAATATTATTATTATAAAGAGCGTTCCCCCACTTCATAAAGAGCGTTCCCCCACTTCATTTTTTAGACGGTGACAAATCAGGTCCCACTCTTGGACCGGGTAGCACCATCGGAATCATCGTCGCCGCCATCTGCATATTCCTCCTCCTCATCGCCGCTCTCATCGTCTTCCTCGTCTGCCGCATCCGAAGGGAGGCCTTGAAGAACTCGCGCATGCGCCGCGCACGCCTCGACCCTTCCACGCTTGGCCACGGCTGTGCCCTTCCAGTGGACATCCCCATCGAGGCCCTAACCAGGGAGCCACCGCCGCAGTACACCCCACGATCTGAAATACCGACCGGCACTTCACTCTCGCCCAATCAGTTCACGATCAACGTTCTCCCTCCGCCGTACTACTCGCCCGCAGGGGCCAACTCCACCGTCGAGATGAGCTACACCTGCGAGGCACCTCCGAAGTACCAGTCCGTGGCGGATCTACGTGCCCCGTCGACTGGACCACACCCAAAGAAGGAGGAACTCAATAAAGAATCGTCTGAGCCGAGGCGCAACAGCGTCGACAGTTTCGTCGGTGTTCCCAGCATGTCCAGCATCCTCCTGACAAGCAGTCGCTCGTCTGTCCTCGTCGGTGGCCAGTCCTCCTCCCCGGGGGACGATCGTCGACCGGGCCGAGGTCCGTCGCAGGGTGACAGCGCCAGAGGGGAGAGCATCGCGTCGTCCAGGTCTCGGCAAAGCACAGACTGTGCCACTGCCAGTAATTCCTCGAGGAGTCTGGACATCAGAAGTCGAAGTCGGTCTCTGTCGAACATTCTTTCGGATTCGATCGAGATTCCAGAGCACGGGCTGCAAAAGTCTATCCATGACTCGGACAACACTCGCACCAGCGCCTGTCCTCCGTACAGATCAGTTCCAGCCCTGGAGTGTGCGGTAAGGACCAGGGACCGCACGCAGGGTAGGCCTACGACCTCGAGGTCTCCAGACACTTCCGGCGACACTAACCGGAAACAGAAGCAGGGCAGATACCATAAGAGAAGAGAATCACAAAAAACGGAAGTACGCGAAGACGATAACGGCGAACAGAACCCCACTTCTGGTACCAGTTCGCAGCGTTTCGACCCAGGCCCCACGAATGGATTGACGAAAAGCAAGAAACAGATTTCGCGCAGCCTTCCGCAACTAGCGACCCTACAGGAGGCGAGATGGGAGGAGATTGGTTCGTGTGATGTGTAAGGCATCTATTAATTGCCACATATGGACCGCTCAAAGTAATTGGCTAAACGACGACGACACCAACGAATATCACAATTATAAAGATCATTGCAAGACTTCGTTTTTAGATCTTGTCATTAGATTTGTTTTCGTAAACAGAGTAAACCGTTTTATGAATCTGTACCTGACCAGAATACTCAACGACAAACATCTTTTGCTTCAGATGGTGACATTGGTGAGGCAACACTCTAAATAGAATACTCAACTTTACAGGAATTATCTTCCGAAGGCTTTGTACAAAGTCAAAAGATATTGCAAGAACATTGAGCATGATCGACAGAAACCAGATGCTTAAAGTCGGAAAGAATACATCTTGGATTCACGGAACGTGTAGAACAGAATTACATGTGAAAAGAGAAGCGTGACACTCTAAAAAAAATTAATTGCAAGGCAGGTGGTCAATTTTCTACAAGACATCATGGTACCACTATTGCAGACACTGGAGTTGCTAGAGCACACTGAATAGAAGGACATTGAAATAGCAGGACACATATTTAAGGTGGTGACGTATACATGGGACTCTCGGAAATGCTGCAAATGAAAGAGAGAGTAGTGAGAATCGTCGTGAAAAGAATTTCCTCATAGAGTCCCACACAAAGGATAAGTGGTTCTCATAGAATTTTTAATGAAGAACTATGGAATTTCTACACAGATACATTGGCCCGAACCGTGCCACCAATGGCAACCCAAAAGGCATGTGTACCAGAGTAAGATACCAGAAATGAAGGGCAAAAGATTTTGATAAAAGCAGGATTTCGTGTGATGTTCATTTCTTTCGTAGAATTTTACAGAGTAACAATATCGATTTGAAATCCTTTTTAGTTAATCTAAGCATGGACGTCATGTGTCACAAAGTCCAGCTTTTAAAAAGGTTGTTTTATACTAATTACTCGTCTTGTAGTGTGTGTGTGCTGTGTAACGTGTGTGGGATTCCAATATACTTAAATGCAAACATGCAATTCGCTACTGCATTAAGACTTTTATGTTATGTGAGTTCAATGTTGTGTTAACCTGTACTCCAAAGGAATGTAAAGACATAAATAAATCGTATTTATTCGTTTTTACTATACTAAGATTTTTATGATAAACTCTACAGAAGAATTGCTTCAGCTTTTGCTAAAAAAATAAATGATATAAAACAAGCAGTCTTAAGTTCATGGTTTACATTGGTTTTATTGTAGGGGTGAGCAAAATTTTAAGATTTTCACAAAGAACAGTAACTGTCATTTATGAGTGAAACTTACAATACTTAGCATTCTTTGGCTTTCTCTGCAGTGTAAAACACATTGTTTCCTCTGCACAATATGCATATGTGTATTTTGCTATTTATATACATCTTGGATTCACGGAACGTGTAGAACAGAATTACATGTGAAAAGAGAAGCTACCCTCTATCAAAATTCCCAAAACAGACTGGCGATACTATATCACCCGCTATAAATAACTACGGGTGACAGCGTGTTGTTTACCTTTTGACGTCATATGACCTAATTAATATTCATAGCGATGACGGCGTACTGGCCAATGGCAAGCCAAATTTTTGTCCGTCTGCTCGTATGTGTGTCTCTCTCTCTATGTGTCTGTGTCTGTGTATGTGTGCGTATGTCTAAATGTTGTTAATTAAGGATGAAAAGCATGGTGCTGCCCGGCCACCCACACGATGGCCCTCGTCGGACCAAATTCAACACCCACCAACCGTCTTCACCTTTCAACATTATAATTAAACAATTAGGTGTGGTATACAATAGGTGCACGTAAAGGTGTGGTATGCCAAACGTATGTATGCAAAAATAGTTCCTTCAGCCTGTGGCATGCAAAATGAGATGTGTGCGAGCTGTGCACGCCGTAGCATTGGTAGTAGCATTTGTTTGGGGCGGTAGCAGCAACCAATTTAATTTTTTTCAAAAAGATCACTAAAATAAGTAGTGTATAACCATATGTATTGGAACACATGGATGAAAAAATTTATCATACGTTAAAATTGTGCAAATTCTTCCAAAATTATCGTAAGTAGTTGTATAACCATTGGTATTGGCTCACATGGGTGTGAAAAATTTTAGCAAAATTTAAAGTTCCTACTTTTATAAGTGGAAGATTTCAAATGCAAAAGGCCATGTCACTTTAAAATTTTCCAACCTTTTCAACTTTTTGCATAGAAAAATATGTAAATCATATCACTTTAAAATTTTCCAACCTTTTCAACTTTTTGCATAGGAAAATTTGTAAATAAGTAAATGTACGAAAACAAGTCATGTGTAAATTTCATCAAACTTTATTCTTATGCAGTGCAAACGAATTTATGAACTAAATAATCATTGAGACCAGTGTCAAAAGTTAGCATGTTCGCTACGGCGTTAATATTTTTACCTCTAGCTCTATGCAAACAATAAAGTATGCAGTAGTGTCCGCAAAAACGACTAACTACACTTTGTAACTGTCTGTCGGTGAAAATCCAACGTGCACAATGTTTATGTAGAAACGTTCTGAATGGTGCTTGCGGAGACTCTCCCAATGAGTCAAAGAATTCACCATACAACGAACTTTCTATGTAGATAACGATCCAATGTTTCCCAGGATTACCATACGTGTCCGTATTACAAACGAGTATTGAAGGACGTCTAGTGTCCAAAGTTGAGGGTAGGCGATCGCATGCAAATACACCCAGAAACATAGTAGCACACTTTGCATCTCCTCGTAGTAACGCTTCTATCATATCACTCTCCATCTTCAGTTGGTATAATCGAAAATGACGTTTCTGGATCTGTCGATTTCAAGAATATTTTCAAATTCGGCAAATGCGATGACGTTTATGGTTCTATCCAATGCTTGTGCGAATTTCATGTCAACGCGAATATTCCCCGGCTTGATGAGATTAAAATGACCACCTTCGGCTAAATCGGGTGTCAAGTCAAAAGCGTATAGAGCGTAACCACCTGAAAAATCTTCTCTGCTTATCTGATTGCCTTCGTCACGCATCCATTTACCAGTGCCCATAAAAAGTGAAGCATAGGCATTTACAAACTGGTTATTGGCGAAATTGGTTTCCAACGGTTTTATCGACTGTTGCTGACCATCCAAGTACACTTTTAGCTGTGTAAGATTCATATGTTTGAAGTTGAATGGATTTTTCGTATAGGTTCCGTTAAAGGCGTCGTTGTCAACACAACCGATAACTATTCTGGTGGGTATCTGACCGGAGAACAGACTCTCCTGAGTCGCGTCAAGATTTCCACGAGGTACCGTAAAAGTCTTGCAAACCGCCCTTCGAATGGGAAATTTCAAATTTCCAATCTCCAATGCTTTGGCGTGGGCTAGAAACACGGAGGGACTTAACTTTACTTTTCTAACGTATAACTTGCACTCCAAGATTTTCACCTTATATGCTGCACCCTGCACGGATGACATCAAGCAGAATGGATCTTTATTTCTTACGAGGCGGATTTTTATATTGATATCGTTGGGGAGAAAGCGCTCTTGGAAAAAGAGATCGCTGTGAATTCCACCAACCATATCGACCACGCGTCCTTCCCCGGTCAATGCACTACGTTTTTGAAATTCATCATTCCTAATATTAGCATCGTGTGGGTTGGAATCTTCCATATGTGTTGCAACATCCTTGTAAAACAATGCCGAGGTGAGTTGTGAAGTTTTTGCAGCGCTTCCATAACTGAGAATGGTTTCCAGATAGCTACGATAAGCATATGTGTTGTTCGAAGAAGTAACCAATGTATCATTTAGTGTAATGTCGACCTCAGAAAACAAGCTGTGCAGGAAGAGATTGATAGGACCAACGTCGTCGCCAACATCAGTGGCATCGTTATTTGCTCTTACTATGCTCGCTCTAACATAAAGCTGTGTATTCGACAAGTCTAAATAGTCCTGTCCAGCTCCAGTAATACTAAATTCAATAGGTGTTCCCTGTGAAATTGTAGCTATTGGATTATACTCTACGTACGATCCAGTTTCAATACTGGTCTGCGTGGGAGGTACGCTAAACAGATCCAATTCACTCTTCGTACATTCGCAAGACTGTGGATGAACGAACGCCATTATTTTAAACTTTGCCGAATATGTCTTCTTTGATTCTCTTGATATTTCTTTTCAACGATCTTTTACGTCTTCTCCTACCACTCCCACTTTGCGTTTTGAAATCGTTGGAAGATGTAAATGCTTTTATACCTTCAGGAATTCGCCTTTTTGTAGCATCTATGAACTGCTCCCCATCGGCTACATCGTTGGCAATCTGCAACCCTGTTCTCAATACCTGTTTCCCAACAGCTTTAGCGCCAGACTGTATCAGTGGCCAAGCATTTCTAAACAGTCCACTTAGAAAGCTTCCCAATCCATGACCACGCTGCATGCGCGCACCTTGAAACACTGGCATACCACTACCACTTTGTTGAACATAGTAGTCTTCGTAAGCAAGTTTGCTTGCATCACAACAAAAGGGAGTCTTCATTGTAACAGGTAAGGAATTTTGCAATGTCTAAAGTGAAGTGTAACAATCGCCTTGCCGTATTCGAATGGAATAGGGTTTCCAATGTCGCTCCTTATATCCACTTCGATTGAGTCGAAAGTCTTCTGTTGTAGTGGTATGTAAATGGGTTTTTCGTAAACGACGCGCACGCTATCACCACTTTTGCCGGACGCGTTTACAATTCTGAGTAATGGTGCTTTCGTATCTCCGACCGGTACTTGCTCCAACACGTTGCAATACACGTATAACGAAGAAAATCCGCGATTTACATCGCAAGCGTTGGAACCCATGAACTCAAAAATGTAATCTTCATCCTCATCGTCGTTGATAATGGGATTCTGACGCGCGGCAACACCCAACATTGAACAGATTGCTGGAGAAAATTGCATATTTGCACCTTTGTTTATATCACCATTGAGTCGATTTGTTATAGGATCATACTTAAACTTTGGAAATGAATCCAATTCCATCTCATCCGCAACAAGAAGAATAAATTTGTTGATAGAATCGATGAGCTGGTGCGCAGTTTCGTAGTGACCGGTCGGCAAACGTGTCGTTCTATGCACTGAACCAGGTAGTATGTCGCCAGTCTCCGAATATTTCATGTGTGTATACGTGATTCTACTTTCGTTTCTTTCTAAATTGTTCCACGTATGAGGATACAATATTTCGACCAATCCAACTTCCCAGTCACCGCTTAGCGAAATGACATTTTCCAATCTCGTCGTAAAATGTGTTACGGTGTTGTTTGGATAATACTGCATGGAACTGTTGCTCGGTAATGTGAGATAAAAGTGAGCCATAGTTTGTAAGAATTAATGTATGAGTCGTGATATTTTGCACTGTCTGAAATGAAGTGTCACAATCGACTTCCCATACTCGAATGGTATCGATTTCCCGTTTTCACCCCTCATATCTATTTCTATGCAGTCAAAACTCTTCTGCTGAATCGGTACGTATATGGCATTCTCGTACATGATATGCACATTGTCTCCGTTTTTACCTTCGATGTGAACTGTTCGAAGTAGTGGCGCTTTCGTATCACCAACAGGAACATGTGTCAAAATGTTGCAATAAACGAATATACTTGAAAATGCTGGATTTATATCGCCAATATATTCAGATTCCCATTGCACGTTGGGAACCTCATCCCAAACTTCTTTAAAATCGTATTTGCCATAATTGATGTTTCGAATAGGAGTCTGACTTTCGTGTATAATACCCAACATAAAGCACAACGATGCTGAGAATTCTATCATGGCACCCAGATTTATTTCACCTTTGAGAGTTTTCGTTATTGTGTCATATTTAAACTGGGAATATTTAGTAAGTGAATATTCGACAGAGAACTCCACTATGCGCGCATTTATAACTTGCACAATATCGTTCATACTTTCGTAATAGCCGGCCGGTATTCGCCATGTCTTTCGATCGGATGGTCCCGCGAAAACGTCCGAATACCTTCTAGGATTTTGCCAATACGTAAATTCACATTCGTTAGTTGCTATATTGTACCACGAGTGAGGATACTGTATTCCGATCAAGCCAACTTCCCAATCTCCAGATAGTGAAAGTGCATTTTCCAATTTCGTTGTAAAGTTAGCGACAGTATTATTGGGATAAAACTGCATGGAACTGTTACTTGGTAGTACAAGATAAAAGTGAGCCATATTCGAATGCGTACTATGACAGAATGAGCAACACAATTACTAGACGGCGAATATATTCTGCGTCCAAGAGTTAAATTTGTCGTCATAGCCTTTCCACTTAACATAATATTCCATCTTGCCACGTCGCTTACGCGTCTTTAAAACCTTTTCAATGCTATACACGTCGTCTTCTTTTAAAATTCTTTGCAATTCGGCTTCGTAGAATTTACCCTTTATGATGTCACCTTTCAAATCGGATAGTTCGTATGTTACCGGATCGGTAGGTATGCATGCTTGAATCTTAAAAATTTCTTCAGACCAGGACGGAAGATAGCCCTTTTTGAACACTATTCGACCCTTGGCAATTCTGACATTATCACCAACACTATATTTCCACTTTGGATTGCTTTTCTTTTCACCATACAACCGTTTTCTAATAACATCTTCATTTTCATTAGACACCTGACTAGGTGTCATTCCTATGCTTCTGTGATATGTGTTGTTATACGAATGAACAAGATCTTGCAAAACATCGATGTATCGATATGTATTTTTATATGTAAAGTAGGCTACTTCCACATTTTCGTTTTTAGGGTGCGGTTAAATCTTTCCACTACAGAAGCCTTTATGTCACTATTTTCAGATGTGTAAAAGCGAATCGAATTTTTCCGCAACATAGATTGAAAATTTCTATTAAGAAATTCTGTTCCCTTATCAGTTTGTAAATGAGCAGGTTGTCTGTCTGTCAAAATGCTTGAAAATGCTGCGGTCAAATCCACGCCGGACTTTGTTCTCAAAGGAATTGCCCAAGCATATTTAGAAAACACATCTATACACGTTAAAATGTATTTATTTTTATCATTATGCTTTGACAGCGCAGAAAGATCGGCCAAGTCCGCTTGCCACAGATCGTTTATTCCTACCGAGAAAGTCTTCCTACGTCTAAACACTAGTCTTACTGGCTTATGCAGTGTGTAAGTGTCCTGCTTCGAAAGAAATTTTTTAACATCTTTAGTTTTAAATTGTCCATTAAGATGTCTTTGAAAAGAAGATACGCCTGCGAAACTGCCAGGCTGCTTAGGCTGGAAATAGGAATCCATCAGTACGGTAACCAACTCGACTGCATCTGTTGTCTTCCGCGTCTACTTTTAGGTGTGAATGATCGACTTTCTTCCAAAGTACCGCTAATATATTTCCATCGATCTTGATTTCCTATCAACTCGCGAGGAATGTTGGAATCTTTCAAAGCTTCGGCCAGCTGCATCCACCCGGTGGGAGGCGAAGATGTTGTACGTTTTCTGAGCAGGTCGTTTACCAGATCCACGACATGAGTTTTCGGAATAGTAGCATCTTTCAAAATGAGTTCACCTTTAGTGGTCCAAGACACGTCCGGATTAGATTTCATGTGAGATAAAAGTCTAGATGCTTGTGTTTTCCATTTCTTAGGTACCGTCTCCAAGACTTGCGCCTCTACGGTGTTCGACTTGACACTTTGTGGTTTCTGATTCGCAGTCACTTCCGCTTCTGCTTCTTTAGTTTCGAATTTTGTAACGATGGATGGTTTATCAATGTTCAGATAACGACTCAAGCTATTGGAATACAGTTTGGCTTTATCATCGTCTGCAATATTTCGATGCAGAATGTCGTACATCTGAGTATCCAGTTTAGACAATGTCTTATCCAGCATTGTTTCTTTCCATTTTTCGATCTGACGCGGTTCTACCAGAACCATCTTTTTGGTGTGCTCCATACTATATTTTATTACTTAGAAGCGATCCAAGAAAAGAAACTATCGGAGTAAGCAATGCACCTATGAAACCGCCGCTCTGTATTATACGCTTCTTAATCTTTACTCGAGTTTTCTTGGAAGCCAATTTTCTTAACTTGTGTTTGAAACGAACAAGTCTACTCTTCTGACCTTTTTTCAAAGGTACCTTCCCTTTTAAAATGTTGAGTGCACACTCGCAAAGACAGAAAAGTAGAGGCGATTTACATTCTTTCAAAATCTCTTTCCGAACTTTGGGTGAAGAATCTTTGAGAAGTTTCAACTTTTCAAACTTATCCTCTAGGGACGAAGCCATTATATACGAATGATGGTAAGTATGAATACACGTCCTTATATTCACTTTCTTAGGTATACGTAGTGTGTCTCACCTGGAAAAATATTGGTTCTAAGTCTACATCGTTCGTCGGTTTCAGGTTTAAGATCTACCAAAAGATACCCGAATGGCACCATAGTCGCATCTGCAAAAGCCTCTATCATGAAATTAGACTTGCCCGGAAACATCTGTCTAGCCAAGTTGGCTATTTGCGTGGAATCTCTGACATTTTTGAAAAGAATAAAGTAATGAGCGTTCAGACTGATGGTTCTTGTATGCTTGCCTTTGTAGAATAGGTTCTGAGTAAGGTATAGTATAGAAACGTTCCTATGATGACTTATTTTTGTGAATAACATTGTAACACGTTCGTCAGTCTCACTCATAAGATCGTCCAACACTAGCAGTGTTTTCTGCTTACCATCAAAAATATTTAAGTCTGGTAATCCTTCTTGAAATTGAACTTGACTATACTTGTCGAATATTTCTTGATATATTCCGTAACACCAAATAACTTTTTCTATCTCAGGTTTGACCATATACTGTAAATGATCTATAAATCGTAAGGTGAATTGAGTTTTTCCGCATCCAGATGGACCGCTAACTATAGCAGAAAATGGATGCTGCCAAGTTGGATCCATGATGGAAACTGAGTCCATACATCGGAGTAGTAAGCTCTTATACCATGTAAATTCTCACTGTACCTAATATACGTTCGCTGCATATTGGACAGTCTTTAGCCTCATCTGCGCATGGATCGCACATGTTTACGTGAGCACATGGAAGTAGCAGAGCTTCCACTTGTTTGTTTTTACACACAACACAAATAACAGCTTTTGCAAGTTTTTCGTTCTCTGTTTTCAAACGTGTGATGCGATATTTCGTTGATTCTTCCTTCTCATGGGAAGAATTCTCAATTCCGCAAAAGTCGCAGTCGCATTTGTAATTACCACATACATCCATTTCGCATTTTACATTCGACGGACACATATTTCCACAAGTTGTGTGTCGTTCGTAAAGACTGAAGAGCAAATGATGGGGGAAAATAAAATTGGTATCTTTTAATAAGAAGAATGTCTTGAAGAATATTTACGCTGTAGCGAACATGCTAACTTTTGACACTGGTCTCAATGATTATTTAGTTCATAAATTCGTTTGCCCTGCATAAGAATAAAGTTTGATGAAATTTACACATGACTTGTTTTCGTACATTTACTTACTTACATATTTTTCTATGCAAAAAGTTGAAAAGGTTGGAAAATTTTAAAGTGACATGGACTTTTGCATTTGAAATCTTCCTCTTATAAAAGTAGGAACTTTAAATTTTGCTAAAATTTTTCACATCCATATGATTCAATACCAATAGTTATACAACTACTTACAATCATTTTGGAAGAAATTGCACATTTTTAACGAATGATAATTTTTTCATGCATGTGCGCCAAAAAATATAGTTATACACTACTTAGGTTATCTATGTTTTGAAAAAATTGGATGCTGCTGCGTCACACAACTGCTACTACCACTGCTGCGCGCGTACAGTTTGCACACATTGCATTTTACATGTTACAAGCTGACGGAACTATTTTTGCATAGTACACCAGTTGCATACCACACGTTTATGGGTACCTATTGTATACCACATCTAAATCTTTAATTATAAAGTTCTTATCAGGCAAGCGTTGGTGGGTGTTAGACGAGTGCCAGCGGGTGTTAGATATGTGTCAGCGTGTGGGCGGCCGGGCAGCCCCATGCTTTTCATTCTTAATTAACAACATTTAGACATATGCACACATACGCAGACACAGACACAGACACATAGAGAGACATACGAACAGACGGACAAAAATTTGGCTTGCCATTGGCCAGTACGCTATGAATATTAATTAGGTCATATGACGTCATAAGAGGTCAAAAGGTAAACAACACGCTGTCACCCGTAGTTATTTATAGCGGGTGATATAGTATCGCCAGTCTGTTTTGGGAATTTTGATAGAGGGTAGCCACTCTATCAACTACTAGTACTACCAGTGCATAATTGGGTTACAATCACCCAGAATAAAAATTTATTGGTAAGGAAACGAGTATCAGAAATGGAAAGTTGAGACTTTTTGCCTTTGCGGGTATTGACATCCCCCCATGCCCCCATATTGTCCACTAGCCAATCTTTTTATATGCTTATTGCTTACCCAATAAGCACCTCAAATTGTCTTCAATCATTTGACCCAATGTCCCAATCTCAATTCAGCAAACAATGCACAGTTAAAAGAGTGTCTGTTTCAAGTTACTGAATTCACGCCGGTGCCATGTGGCTACACAGGAATGAATCCATGATTTTCTTATTGCAGGATTGAATCGGAATTTTGTGTGTGTACACGCATATGGTGCTATAAGACAATAGTGTCATAAGACCGTGATAAGAGGTTGTCTTACAAAGCTGCCCAGATATATTTGATCAGAATCTTCAACCCCAGCACTTCACAAGTGTCCAACGGTGCCCTAGGGTTACGTGAACATGATGGGAAGATGAGGGTTCCAAGGAAAATGGATAAATGTTGTGTAGAATGTGTTGCTACTTGCTAAAAATGGATAAATGTTGTGTAGAATGTGTTGCTACCTGATAAAAAAGGATAAATGTTGTGTAGAATGTGTTGCTACTTGCTAAAAATGGATAAATGTTGTGTAGAATGTGTTGCTACTTGCTAGAAAATGGATAAATGCTGTGTAGAATGTGTTGCTACTTGCTAAAAATGGATAAATGTTGTGTAGAATGTGTTGCTACTTGCTAGAAAATGGATAAATGTTGTGTAGAATGTGTTGCTATTTGCTAGAAAATGGATAAACGTTGTGCAGAATGTGTTGCTACTTGCTAAAAATGGATAAATGTTGTGTAGAATGTGTTGCTATTTGCTAGAAAATGGATAAACGTTGTGCAGAATGTGTTGCTATTTGCTAGAAAATGGATAAACGTTGTGCAGAATGTGTTGCTACTTGCTAAAAATGGATAAATGTTGTGTAGAATGTGTTGCTATTTGCTAGAAAATGGATAAACGTTGTGTAGAATGTGTTGCTACTTGCTAAAAATGGATAAATGCTGTGTAGAATGTGTTGCTATTTGCTAGAAAATGGATAAATGTTGTGTAGAATGTGTTGCTATTTGCTAGAAAATGGATAAACGTTGTGCAGAATGTGTTGCTACTTGCTAAAAATGGATACATATGTAAATGCTGTGTAGAATGTGTTGCTATTTGCTAGAAAATGGATAAATGTTGTGTAGAATGTGTTGCTACTTGCTAGAAAATGGATAAATGTTGTGTAGAATGTGTCACTACTTGCTACGTCATAAATCAGACTGCGAGGTGAGACAATTGTGGGAAATTTTATTTCAAATAATTTGTAATCTAAAAAGATAATTCAGTTATTAATTAACGTGTCCCTAATTAAACTTGAAATGGTCTACGTCGCAGGCCCAACACATGCCACAGTCGAAGTTCTGTAAAATATTTTTAAATCAAATTCGTTTTGGCAGGAGAAAAAATTTCGAAGAACTGCTCCACTCAATGCCAAATTCTCCAACCCCAATTAAAAAATCAACCAACAACTAAGTTCATATATTTAACAATTTATTGAATATTTTTTATTCTACCTTAAGTTACACGTCATTTCGATCCGTTAAACAAGCATGTTGCAGTACTTGAAATTAACTGCAACATATAAATTCTCAGATATTCACAAACACACGAACATACATACATACATATTTCAAAATTCGATAATTGATGTTCACTTAAAATCAAATATAAAAACGTACAAGTCCCCGCTACGATCGCTGAACACGTGAGCAACTTTGCAAGATAACTTCCTCAACGTCATTTCCACAACAAAAAAACTGTTTCCATGACAACACTGGCACCCCCCTCAAGATCAGCACTTAGCGTTCTAGCAGTTGTCGTCCTTAGACATTCACTGTTGCCTGGTGACAAGGACAACCTGTTGTTGTTTTTGTCTAGGAAACAGTGTCCTGCTCCTCCGCAGTAAACGCTCTCTTCACCACAAATATCTTGTGGTTCGATATCGTCAGAACGTACGCACAATCCTGCCACACAACTACAACGCAACCCAGTCATACCAATCACATTTGTGTTTATTGACCATCTCAAAGGGACAAATTGCAGTAACATTGAAACACTGAAGCATGATGGTACAAGTTTGTTTTTATGTGCACTTGTTACAGCAACGCCCAGTGCTCTAGAATACAGTGTGGACACTGAATTGGGAGTTTCACACCGAGGCGCTGAGCAATTGCGAGTGAAGGACTTGCTCATGGTTCCTACGCAGCAGCTTGTGGTGGATTGTGGAACCTGCAACACCTGGCTGCAATGCAACGAATATACCCATTATCCACTACACCATGGCGCCGCACAATGTCATAATCTTATTCAACACACATCTTGGAAACCTGTCACGCTCCCACTCATAAACGCAGTGGAAGGCTGAGTCAAGATAAAGGGATAAGGATATTGAACCGCTCCAAGATGTATTCCTTTTCAACATAACACAACTTACTTCTGCCTTACTTTACCAATAAGTCTCATAAAAAGTAATACAATGTCAGCAAAGCTGGGTAATGTAAAAAAAGAAACTGTTATGAAATAATATTAAACTAAAAGTAAAGTAAATTTCATGATTCAGAAGACAACTAACAGAATAAACTATTGCAAGCATTGTAAACTTCTATAAGATATAGTAGTTAGAGATTTCTTACGCAGAAGAGTAGGTACAGTATTCAAAATTTAGGAGGCAAGGCAAAGTAATACAAGGGTCTTGTCACATTAAGTGGAACAATTGCTCATCAGTCCACCTAGTATCAGAGGGATATGGCATCTGACCATTTATTTAATCTACCATTGGCTCCTGTCCTGCTCACCATGCAATAAGAAATGAACATGCATTAAGCAAAATAAAACACCTGAAACACGCCGGAAGTTTGAGTTCTTCATGTCAGGGTCGGAGGCGAGTACTCGAACGGCCGTCTGGATCATGTTGGTGAACTTCTTCGCCAGCTTCTCATTGTTGCTGAGTTCGCCACTGGACTACAAGACGAACAAACAATAGGGTTAGGGTTAACAGATAATAATAATAATGACAATTTATATGACGTCTTAACGTGGCCATCTGCTACAAGTGCGCCTTAGAAACAGCTTACTGTGGGATGAGCCTTAGCAAACAAATAAAGTTTAAGCTTTGATTTGAACGAGTCCAATCTGACGTCCAATGGAAGATTGTGTTCCAGCATCTGGGACCAGCAGCCGAGAATGCGCGACCACTGAAACGTGCCCTCATCCTCGTCAGTTAAGTCGCAACCCAAACGCAGAGGAACTTGCCCGAGGTCGTTACACGGATTCGAACCGCAACCACCCGCTCCATGAGTACCTGTAGGCAGTGAGTACATGTAGGCAGTGGTTAAAGTTGCTTGGATGAGCATTGAGCAGTGGGAATGCCGAATGGGTTAGCAGTGGGAATGTCCAAAAGAGTTTTATTGGAATGCATGTGTCACAATGGGTTCCATGCATGGTAAGCAGTTGGAACGCAAGCAAAATTTTTTTATAGCCTTGGGAACACCGTTCCCATGTGTTCCCACTCACTTTAAAACTTGCAAGCATGACTTATCAGTTAGATATGTGTGACCCTTTCAGTGACATACCTGAATAACAGCTCCATCTTCAGTCAGAGTCATCTGACCAAGAATGTCGGATCCAAGCGACATAGCGGAAAAGTCTAAACACCAAAATCAAATTCAAGCATATTTCACCGCAGAAGAAATCTTCAACACAATGGTATACGCTCAGCTTGAAAAACCATACGGCCTAACGGCAAGTCAATGTAGTGAACTGCTTCTGGATTAATAAACTGAGATATCAATTGTTGTGAAGCTACGCAATCATAAAATGCTCATACTCAACAGTCTACATAAATATCATTATCATCAAGACTATTCCTAATATTTTCCAATGTTCAATGGGGGCCCAGTGGCACATTGGATAACACACTCGCATGAAGATCCGCGGCACTGAGTTCGATTCCCGAAGCCCCTGTAGAATAGATGTGCGTTGTAGGCTGCTATTGGTGCCCTTGTATTGCAGGCTATCTGTTCTGTAAGTAGTTAAGCTTTTATTGTTAATAAAGATAACTGCATAACTGCACACAGTAACCGGTTGTGGTGTGTCAACCGAATTAATGAATAAACGAAAAAAATTATAAATTGAAATTACAGATTATAATTGAAGAATTCATTAGAAGAACCACTGGAGTCCACGTCGTGACTTTTATTAGTTAACTGTGTCCTGTGGTACAAAATGCTACATGGAGAGCGCATTGCAAAGTGTGTTTTGCAGTAAACCCAAGTTGACGATGAGAAGAAAATATAGCAGACAGGTAAAAACAATAAGAGTTGTAGAACCCCAGTGTTTTGTTCATGAATAGCTCTATGCAAGGTAGAAAATTTTTAATAATAATTTTACCGTACTGCACTTTTAGCTAACCCATGTAATGCGGTGTCACCTACCTGTTAAATCAATAATTCTAATTATATCTAATTAATGTTATAGAGATTATAAGTAACTCATTCTTACAAGTGCTAAGTTTCATTTCAATATTTTCATAAACGAAATACTTGTTGAGTTTCAGAATCTATTTTTGAAATAACTCGAAATTATACAAATGAACTCGCTGTTTTTCCGATGAAGGCTTCAATTATAGGACCTACTCCAGCAAGCTTTCATTCATTCATTTAAAGAAACTAGATCGTGCCCCTTCAAGAAAAGACGTCTACAGAGGTAATCCCGAAGACTGCGTGCCCCCATTCATGTAAACAGTATGGCCGCCCAAGAAATCCATAAAATAGAGCGCTGCAGCCTTAGCTTGAATTTTATATTTACTCGTATTTACTTCATATTTTTCCTCATCTATAATTTTTTCATTAAATTGAATGTTTTACTTGTATGCGCCCTGTATCCATAGCACCACAAAGATCAAATAAGAGGAAAACTAAAAGAGTCTCAAAACCAAGATTTATGGAAAGCGAGCAAACATTTCCATTCAAGTAAGCAATTAAACGAGGCCTGACCAAAAAAATAAAGGTAAGAGCCTACGAATAGGCTCTTATATATAGACACAACTCCCGTAGCTTATATATAGACACAACTCCCGTAGCTATATCCCGGGTCCGGTAATTATAATATGTAATTTTATGTAAATAAGATATTTTTAAAGAAATGAGAATTAGTTTAAGGGCCTAGATCTTAGCGGTTTCCCTCCCCATTTTTCCAGACTTGGGACTGGCACGTCAGATGGTAGATCGTGGTTGGGTTCCCCGCTATAAGAGCGTAAGAGAAACCGCATTAGTGTGGTAGTCTTCGTCTCCGTCCTCCTCCCAAACTAATGAGAAGACAGAGGGCCGAAAACCAACACACTGCGACTGATCTCAGCAGCGTCCGGGCAAAGACTGGCCTGCTGACATCAGCACCGCAACCCTGGATCTATTAAAGATAGGGCCCTGGATATAGGTAAGATGAGGATCCCTATGGATCTAAGCGCCATATAAATCAGGCCGAGGCCTGACCAAAAAAATAAAGGTAAGAGCCTACGAATCGTAATTGTAATCTAGAGATTTCTACAGCGCCCACAAAAGCGAAGTCACGGGAACCAGCTTATTCACAGGCGCTCAATCAAAGCAAAATCGATAGGCAGCGGGTCAAGTCCGGAGAGTCAGGCATGCAGGCAGATAGATGAACGGCTAAGGTGGGTGATGTTTAGAGTTGAAATGCCGAAGGATGTGAGGAGAAGAGGAATAATCAGGATAGGATTTGTGAAGCCACTTCGGTCAACCTAAAATGTGACAAATTGCTCAAAACTCTGTGTATCATAGAGCATACGAAGCTCTTATTAGCAGTTATTTTAATTTTTATTATTGATTGTTGGTACCTTTGTAAGAAATTTAAAAGCTACAACAATAATTGCAGTCACACGACGACCGGAAGTAAACAATAAATGGCCATCAAAATATCTTGCACGGTAAAGGTGCTACAGTCAGATGCGATGGTCACACGACGTTGCATCGAGCATAATAAAATATTATAGTAATTATATTATAATATTATCCTTATCCTTCCTTAGACCTGCGGTCACCTGCCTGTGCAGGACTGCACACTGCACAGATTATAATTAGGCTATAATTTATGTGACAAATTGTATAGGCCTTTCATTCTCCAGACATTGTATGCACAAATGTTTGTGCATAGCCTCTAGTCGGGTAGTCTATCATCAGATGAGGCACATTCATTCATTCAATGTAGGGCGCGATGGTGTAGTGCTGGCGTCGTTGCCCTGGAGCCGGAAGGTTCGAGGTTCGAATCCACCATGCCGCGTAAGGACCTTAGGCAAGTCATTCACTCAGCGCTTCGGCGTGAAACTCTGATGCAGTAGCCTGCGTGTTCGCCAATTCGGAGCCTCTCTGAGTAGTTAAGCTTTGAGGGGCGCTAGAACAAGTGCACATACAAACATTCATGTCGTCGTCGTCGTCGTCGTCGAAATAGTTGCAGTAAAAAAGTCGATACTATCGATGGACAAGTGAATCACTTTCCCGAAGAAAACGTTTATTAAATTCCAGTATGGTGGCCTATCAGATAACCAGGCTTATGGGCCCAGAACGAGCGACATTCATAGGCCCATGTAGCCTATAGCCTAATCACACAATAATTATGGGCCTATATGCACGCAGACTGCAGATCGAGTCCATGCATTTATTGGGAATGCGGTGGGAGAGCTGCAGCACCTCGCTTGAACTTCTGCTGATAATTAAGAGTTGATGCCGTTTTAAGCAGTTCCAGATCGCATTGCACATCGTCTTAGAATTCGGTGCATTTAAACCTACGCGATTGTCGTTCAGAATGTCAAACATTCTCTTTGATAATTGCAACGGCAACGGAACTGTACGTGTCAGTGCTTCAATTGTAGACCTTTGAAAACTTCAGCCCAGCAAATTGCAACGTCAGGTCTGATAAATTCTAAAGACCCAGGCCTATAGAGCGCAGAACGCAAAATTCATCGTTATAGGCTATACATGACTTGTCGCGTTTTGTGTGCGGAAACAGAACATTTCTAAAGGTAAAAAATTGGTGTCCATGCATACATCGGGATTTTACTACTTTGTCTGTGTCTGAGTGCAATGTTATTCATATTTGTTCGTCATTGTTTGATTTCACTGCACATTGATCGCTCTGCATGCATCTTGAAATCACTACACGTCATGCAGATGAGAACACTGTAGGCTAGTATATAGGCCTAATTAAATGTAGGCCTAATAATAATTATATGATTCATTGATGTCAACCCATGACCATAATTATGGCTTCGACATTCTGATGAGTTGTTTTCAAATGTATACGGCCTTGACCTTCGCACTATCTTGACCCCAAGGGCCTAACAGATCTCGCCTTATCGATTTTGTTTTGACTGAGCACGTGCGAATATAGGCTAGGCCTACTAGTCCCCCGACTTAGAATTCAGGCGCCATTATAGTTCTGGATTTTTACGAATACGAATTAGTTTAGGATCACTATCGGTCTTTATTATTAGGCCCTACTGGAAGGAATTAGAGCTTTGACAGAATGGCAACGAGAGCTACGATAATTTGATTAGGCCGGCAGCAACACGTTGGCCTATTATGCTTATAACTGAAGTGGAATCGTAAACTCTATTCATTTCATTCTAAATTTAAACAGAGTTCAAAGTCAGCATTAATATTGTTAAGCGTTCTTACATTTCATATAGAAATGAACGACGGCGCAGGACTGAATTTCCAAAGAACCTGCAGAAAATCTAAGTATCAAAGTATCAAGTAGGCTTACAATAATAAAAATATAAAAATAGGAAGATCAAATCGTGATAGTCAGTGTGAAGAAAGAAGTGCATGGACGACGCCCCTCACCTTTTCAGGTGTGCTGGCCAAATAAGTGGCAGAACGTCAACAAGAGATTTGAAAACAAGTAAGTGCCTGGACGCCGTCCATGACCGTCTTGCCACACTTTAAACCCTGGTCACTGGTGATATAGTTTCGAATTCGTTTGTCGGTCAGATAATTATTATGTCGACGTTGAACTCTATCGACGACAAACCATCTCATGGGTCATCCGACCGAAAATCATCGTCGGTTGGATTAGACGAGAAGCAAGCGGTGGATGGCGATGATGATGCGGGGGTTGACCTAAGGTACGGCTGCTTCGGATGCAGGCCTCCTCGGTTACAGTGGCTGAACACGATAGGTGGGTTCGTCGCTTGGGTGAGTCTGGCCAACTGTTTCCACAACATGGTCAACGCATTGATCGGCGTCGTTCTTTCGACTCTCGAGAAACGATTCGGTTTCTCGAGTTCGTCGAGTTCGTGGATCGCCAGCGCATATGAAATCGGAGCGATTCCTGTGCTCATCGTTGTCAGCTACTTCGGCAACAGGTACACCTATAGCCTACATGAGTATGCAATGCAATATAGTAGGTCTACAATGCAATTCGATATAATACAGCTATACAATTCGATACAATACAGTAGGCCTACAATACAATGCGATATAGGCTAATACGATGCGATACAATATAGGGGAGGGTGGGGCAAAACGCCCCCCTTAAGGAAAAACTGGGTGTAGAGGGCAAAACACATTAACATCTGATGTTAATTTTTTTATCATCATAGACATCTGTACATATGCTACAATATAACTAAATAAAAAAACTTAAATAGATTATAATTTAGGTACAGAATTGTCTGAAAGTGTTTGGTTCAAAAGGGGCGTTTTGCCCCACCTAGGGGGCAAACTGCCCATACCCTGGGCATCTTACCCCAATGATAATGTATACTAGATAAATGACTAAATAGATATGCCAATCATGCCATGCCATGCATGCCATGCCATGCCATGCATGTCATGCAATGTCATGCATGCTTTGCCATGGCGCGCCATGTCATGCATGCCATTCCATGCCATCCATGTCATGCCGTCCCATTCCATGCCATGCCATGCCCTGCATGCCAGGCCAGGCCAGGCCAGGCCATGCATGCCATTGCCATGCCATGGGATGCCATCCATGGCATGTCATATGCCATGCCATGTCATGCATGCCATGTCATGCCATGCATGCCATCCATGTCATGCCATTCCATTCCATGCCATACCATGCATGCCTTGCTATGCCATGCATGCCATGCATGCCATGGCATGCATGGCATGGCATGGAATAGCATGGCATGACATAGCATGGCATAGCATGGCATGGCATGCACAACATGGCATTGCATGCATTGCATGGCATGGATGGCATCCCATGGCTTGGCAAAGGCATGGCATGGCCTGGCATGGCATGGCATGCAGGGCATGGCATGGAATGAGATGGCATGACATGGATGGCATGCATGGCATGGCATAGCGTGGCATTGATATCACCAACCCAGTACGCTGACATATTTCTTTAGCTTTTTTAGTACTTTTTATGCTGTGTTTCATTATTATACATGTAGACGCGAAGTCAATCAGGTGAGGTAAGACGCCCAGTGGAGTGGGGTAAGACGCCCAGTGGGGTGAGGTAAGACGCCCAGTGGGGTGAGGTAAGACGCCCAGTGGGGTGAGGTAAGACGCCCAGTGGGGTGAGGTAAGATGCCCAGTGGGGTGAGGTAAGACGCACAGTGGGGTGACCCGGGTGAGGTAAGACGCCCAGTGAGGCAATACGCCCATGGGCATCTTGCCCCACAGCACTGGTAGTTATATTCCATACCACACGCCTAAAACGACTACTTCAATGACAGATTCAACTTCACTATAACATACCTAAATAAGTATGAATCCAACAAAACATGCATCTTTAGGCAACAGTTAAACCATATAATTTACACGAATTAATGAAAAATCGAAACCCTTACATCAGCCTTCGCAAAATTCGATTTTTCTTGATAACGAGTGACCTGGTCACAGGGAAAACGAAACTAGGATTTCTTTCAACCGGAAATGCATAAAACTAAACGGTTCTAACTACAATTTGGATTCGGCATTTCAGTTGACTGAAATAATGCCTATGGGCATCTTACCTCTAATGGGCGTTTTGCCCCGCCCTCCCCTAATGCAAGAAATGAAAAAATACAATAAATACAAAACAAAACAATACAGGATAATACAATAATTATATTACAATACAGTGCAATACAATACGGTACACTACAATGCAGTACAGTAGGATACAATACAATAGTAACAATACAATACAAAACGATGCAATGTAGGCTATACTAACCTAGTAGTATAAACAATCATATTAACAGTAAATTACACTCTTTGCAATATGATTGCTGTATTGATGGCGATGTACATGTATAATACATGTATAAATTATTGTAAACAGTAACATTATAATCATGTATCGAGTCTATCGACGCTTATATAACGCCTTAAAATAACCTCACAAAACCACTTACGTGTGTCGGTCGCTCGTAGGATCCACCGCCCTGTCAGCTGTTCCGTCGGTATGCTATTGGTTGGACTCTCCTGCATCCTCTACTTCCTTCCTCAGTTCACGACCCCCGTCTATCGACCAAGCGAGGGAGGCGATGGAGACGACAGCAACCTGTGCATGATTGGTGGAAGTAACCGAACGTCTGGATGCAGCACAGCACCGCAATCCCTATCCGGATATCTTCCACTCTTCATCATTGCAGCTCTCGTGGAAGGAGTTGCTTCGACACCCATCTACACGCTCGGAGTCACCTACATGGATGACTGCGCAGACAGAGGAAGATTTGCTACGTTCTCAGGTATAGGCTATAATTATGCACCTAATTATTTAGATTCTTCTTCTTCTCTTTGATCTCTGGGCAACCCTTTTTTAACACTTTAATGCCGGAGGGTATAGGATTTCCCATAACATTTACTACCATCTCGGCATTAAAGGGTTAAGCAACGCAGCGCTCGTGAATAAGTTGGTGCTCTGAGGTTAGCTTTAGATTAGCGCTTCGGAAAAGTGGTGCTATCGATTAATTAGTGCACGTGCACTTTATATGAACAACCCTATAATTCTCGCTGATAAGTCGTGCAGGCCATATTTAGCTGGCATCGGTATCATCCTGGACGTGCCGGTAAGTCTCGGGATTGTTGATTTGATTGTGACTAGAAGAGCATTTCGTGCGACCATGGGCGGAGTTTGGTTTCCGTTCTTGGAGGGGCTAATGCCTTCTTAGGGGGGCTAAGCCCGGAAAAAGATATAATTTTCATGGTAAAAAAGCTAAATCTGGGCCTTCTTGGGGGGGGGGCTTAGCTCCCCCTAGCCCCTGATAAACTCCGCCCATGCGTGCGACCTCTCTTCTGCCATCAGTAGACTAGCTAATTACATTGTTCTGTTTGCCAGAGCGGCAGCAGTTTTCGGTGATTCGGAATTTAAGCGTGGATACTTTGGATAGCCTAATTATTCATACTTCAACAGATGAAACAATGTTTTTTCATAAATTTTGTCAAGTAGGCTACTCGAATTGAATTTTTTCTGGTAGCCTGAAGAAATAGAAAATGATCATAAAGATAAACGGGAGAAAATAATTAAAATTGCAATGAGTCAGTTTTTTATGTAATTTTGGGTTCGATATAATGCGATTCTGTCAAACAGTTGGGTTAGTTAAATTTTAAAGAAAAAACCATTATAATAAATTGGTATAATGTGAAGTGACTCAAGTCTCTATTGCTAGGATAAGTCTAACACAAGAAACCAAAAATTCCGAAATGTAAAAATGGCCTATTGGCATAGGCGCAACCACCCTATGGGACTCACGGGACGCGTCCCCCCAACTTTTGAGTGGTCCCTAACTTTATTATTATGGTCCCCCCAACTTTTAGGACGTGATTCATTATGGTCCCCCCCCCAACTTTTAGGACGTGATTGCACCTATGCCTATTGGCCTATATGCACAGACAATGCGCAATCTGAAGGTGCTTGTGCTGTGTCGTGTGAATAGGAATCTTCAACGCGATGAGTATCGTCGGTCCTGCTATCGCCTTTGTTGGAGGAGGATTCATGCTCAACATATTCGTCGACTTCTATGCACTGAGTCCTGACGAGTAGGACTACTTATCACGTCCTCCACTTCTCTTCACCTTTCTCCATTTCGGACTCCAGTCTCCTTATACTCCTCCTCCTCCGTTTCCTCTCTCCCCCTTTTCCTTCTCCTCTTCTTCCTCCTCCTCCGCATGCTCCTCGTCTTCGTCTTCGTCTTCCTCCTCCTCCTCCTCCTCCTCCTCCTCCTCCTTCCCAAAATTGAAATCATTATTATTTTGTTATCATTATCGTCGACATAGGCCTACATCATCGTCACTATCATTATAAGCATCGTCATCGTCATCATCGTTATATTCATCATCGTCATCGTTGTGCGTGGTTGGGCTGGGAGCGCCTCTGAGTAGTTTCTTGAAGGGGCGCTATATAAATGCTCTGAATGAATGAATGAATGAATGAATGAATGAATGAATGAATGAATGAATGAATGTTGTAATCGTCAACATCATGACCATAGTAATGTAATCGGAATATTTGCATTTAGATTAGGAATTTAGGGCTCTGAAATAAATTTTTAAAGGTGTTATGTTTGTAGGTCTATTCTCGCACGTGAGTCAATCAATCAATCATAATTTATATAGCGCCCCTTCAATTGGTACCTATACTCGGAGGCTTTAGTAGGCTATTTCTACCCATGTAGCCTATATACTTGTTCCGGCCACGTTTGAGTACGTGTTTATATAGCGCTAGGATAAGTCTAACCGCTTATAATGATGTTGTGCGCCTGTGTGCAGGATCGAAATAACGTCGGCAGATTCTCGTTGGATTGGTGCTTGGTGGCTTCCCTACACAATAGCAGCAGCTCTCTGCCTACTCAGCGCAATTCCAATTTGGGGCTATCCAGAAGACATGCCAGGTATATACGGTAACATTATGTAGGCTATATGTACGATTAGGTAGGACCGGTGCGATTAGGTAAGGCAAGGTTCCTAAATTTAATCATCATGCTTTTGCCTGTTTTCTAGATTCTTTTTTTTGGCCCATTCGGCTCCCTCTTGCAATTCCACGATGGTCATCTAATGAAAGCGCATCTCATCAACATACTGACTCTCACCTGAATAAAGTACATGTACCAGTCAGAGGCGTAGCGACCGCCCTCCATACCCTCCGACCGAAGGGCCCCCGCAAGGAAGGGGCCCCAAAAGTGTAAAAAATTAATGAAATGACTAAAAAAGGTCATAGTTGATGAAATTCTCCTTTAAAAAGGTCATCCACTTTTTTGGCGGTGAAAATAGGAAATTTTCTTGACTTTTCGGCTAGATGACTTTAAAAAATCTCGGGTCTTTCCTTCGGCCACTCGTTCGCCCCCCCCCCCCCCCAGTCTACGCCCAGGTTTCCGCCCATGCTCGGAGGGGGCCGCGTTCATTGTTGCTACGGCCCTGGTAGTGGTACCAGTCCTGTGTCTTTTCATGTCCACTGCAGGAGCGTCGAAGATCCGAGAAGGGAAAGTGACGGAGGCTCATGTCAGCGCTGCAGGAGCGGCGGCAAATGAGCGGAACAAAGCGGAGATCGCCTACATCAAGACGTGGAGCGAGTTCAGTGAGCTGTTCAAGAGCGTCATGACTAATCCAACTTACATCTGCCTGACGCTCTTCGCCTGCTGTGACAACTTCATCGTCGCTGGCTTCACGGCGTTCGGTCCAAAGGTCTTCGAAGTCTCCTTCTCGTATACGGCCGCTTTTGCCGGAGTTCTATTCGGTCTGAGCTTCTGGTTTAGTCATTCATTTAATTAAATCGATTAGATCTATAATTACTCTTATTTTATTTTTTCTCCATTTCTATAGCGCCACTTCAAGCTCGCTACTCAGAGGCGCTCCCGGACCCTGCGTCGGAGTATCACGCCGAAGCGCCCGAGCAATTGCGAGTGAAGAACTTGCTCAATTGAGGTCCCTACGCGGCAGCTTGATATGGATTGGAACTTGGAACCCTCCGGCTCCAAGGCGCCGACGCCACCACTACAATGTCATCATCGCGTCCCTACTCGTGTTTGAGTGAATATGAATGCATTGAATATGCGTCCGGGATGAATGTTCGCTACTTAGGCCTATAGGACCCAGGAAGATGCGAAATCCTAAGATCAGATTCAGAATGAAGGAATTGACCATTAGGCTACATTACATGACAGGCATTCATTCGAAGTATTTATATAGGCCTAGCACCTGTTTAAGAAAATCACGCACAAGTGCTTCCGACTCCAGCACGGCCAAAACGAACAATTTTCAAGTGTTTATGCATGCAATCTTAGAATGTGTCAGAGAGTGACCTACAGGGAACAGGGGCAGCTCAAGAGGGAGGCCATTCGATACCGCCTGGACAATTAATTTAAAGTCAGCTCGTAATCATATTCGCAAGCTACAAATTTCTAAAGCGCCGCTTGAAAGCCAGACGCAGGGTACCAGCGTATTCATGAGCGCTGTAAGCTTACATGTATCTAGTGATTCTATACAGAAGGGTTGTCAAAAAGAGTAATCCGAACTCCGGAAGGAGGTCGTAGTCCGGTTACCAGTTGAGCTATACGCAGACCATGAATTGTCTTTATCCATAGGCATTTGCCACTACATGTAGGCTATATCATATTGATATGACCATTATTATGCAGATGAATCTGCGTGTCTATTTCAACGTGTATTACAATAATGGAGGATAATGATTGTGCAGGTGTTGTAATGTTACCTGCCGGTGTCGGAGGAACCATCATTGGCGGTGTGCTTATCGAGAAGCTGAACCTGACCTGCTCACAAATCATCCGCATCCAGACTGTGTTGACCGCCATTGTCACGGCTGCCTTACTTCTCCTGCTGCTCACATGCTCACCACTGAACTTCGCAGGGGTCAATACGACCTACAACACAAGGTAATAATTGCTATGGCCTACAACACAATGTAATTGTAATTGCGTACAGCACAAGGTAATTGCTATGGCCTACAACACAAGGTAGTTGCTATGGTCTACAACACAAGGTAATTGCTATGGCCTACAACACATTGTCAAGGTAATTGCTATGGCCTATACAACACAAGGTAATAATTGCTATGGCCTACAACACAAGGTGGCTAATGTAATGACCTGCAACTGAAAGTAATTGTTGTGGCCTATATACAACATTAGGCAATTATTGTTATGTCCTACAGCCCTAGGTATAATTGCCAGTTACAATTTAAGAAATGATAAAGAAAATCATAATAATTCAATCAAATGGGAAATCAGAAAGAGGGGCAGTGGTCGAGTATATGTCCCTAATGACGCTTGAGAATTTGGTTGATGAAAACCGTTTCAGCATATCGTCATCGTCATCGTCATCGTCATCGTCGAATCTATTGAACCTGACGAATGTCTGCAACATTGGGTGCGACTGTGATCAGGTCGCTTACAGTCCGATCTGCAGTCACGACAACATCATGTACTACTCACCATGCCACGCCGGCTGCAGTCGCATGGAGAATGAAGGAGACAGAAAGGTTTGCCATCTCTCTCAGGAAAACATTATTCACAGAAAGTCAGAAACAGTCTACCTCCCGCCGGAACTGACTCAGTCGACTCCTTCAAATCAGGACTGAAGATTTATTTACTTTGTAATGCAACGTAATGTAAATCTATGAGAGTTTTTCAGCGTCAGCAAAAGTCACGTCAGGGAGGCCAGCTGATCCACCGGCTCTATATCAAAACAAATCCGCAATATCCAGAGCTGCCTTTTCGTTCCGGTGCCAGGTCAAACTCTGATGAGACCAAGTCCAGGTAGCAGTGCAATGCCCATCC
Source organism: Lumbricus rubellus (assembly GCA_945859605.1). NCBI lineage: Eukaryota > Metazoa > Annelida > Clitellata > Crassiclitellata > Lumbricidae > Lumbricus > Lumbricus rubellus. Next base: position 14,603,569 of record OX243819.1, on the reverse strand, counting down.
TGCAGCTGTTAGTTGTAATGGGAGGCGCCCTTGCAACGGCATGGCTTTGTACGACGTACGCCATAATAAAAGTAATAAATTGTCGTTGTTATTTCTATTTTTCCATCGAGTTTCCATTACAGAGCTTTGCATTGCTTGATATTACATTACATGTACATGCACCTTCATTGCCATGTAGCCTATAGGGTAGAGTTCCCATATTTGGGCACCTTAAGGATAAAAGACTCATATTGCAGTAATTTTGATATGCCTACGTCTAGTTTCGGGTTGTTTGGTTGAATTAAACATCAGGGAATAAAAATATATTGAATACATGCACCTGAGTGCATGACAATATTAGTTGTGGGGAGAAAAGGACATGCCCCCAAAGTGCCCAAATTGGGACACGGTGCCTCAATTTGGGCACCAGGTGCCCAAATTAGGTACACATTGGTTCAGCTATGAAGGTGGTGACCTGCTTACTCTATTTTCTACTTAACGCATACCAATTTCGAGATGAAATAAACAAGAAATGAAATAATGCTTGGGTAGAATTATTCTGTTATATTCACAACTGCAGTTGAACAAGGTAGCCTAATACTGAAACTAATGTGATGAAGTAGATATAGGTCCTGTTGATCAAACATTATACCAGAATAGGTTATTTCCACTAGGAAACTAATCTGCACCTGCTAATTCACTACTTCAAAATCAGCACTATCGTTTGATTTTCTTATTAAGCTTTAGCTAAATGTATGCGTGTGGGGCCTATCACACATCCACTTTTCACATATCAAGCGCTGCGACCATCAGACATCTGATTCATTGTATGGAACTCCACAGTATGGGCCCATAGACATGGAGCTGTGTAGTATCTTTCAGTCAACGGACATTTCCCATCCCTGCACAAAACCCCCTGCCACCCCTCGAACAACCCCCCGGACAAATCCCTCCATTTTAACACCCATGACAAAACTCTCCATCCTGTGCAAATAGCCTATGTAGGTACCGGTAATTGATAAAACGCCTTTTATAAATCGAGCTGGTATTTAAATAGTAAAAATATCATCAATCCAACTTTTACTTAGATAACAATTAATTTTTTATTAATTCAGCTTCCATTTAGTCACTGTGCAAGTAGCTAGCTATTTATGTAGGTATTATTGATCAAATTTAGGCTAATTTTCCAGTTTGCGGTGCTGTGTCAACTAGTTAGTGTCATACGGGTAGGCATAAACCTGTCACTGTCATTCAGGCGTGAACTTATAATTTGTTAGTGTCGCTCAGTCATTCCGATATCAAGCTAATTTACCTGTTGGTTTATTTATGATAGCATGAAACCTTGTCATCAATCCAGCTTCCATTAAAGCAAGAATATTTTCATCAATCCATCTTCCATTTAGGAAAAAATATTTTCATCAGTCCAGCTTTCATATAAGCAAGAATATTTTCATCAATCCAGCTCCAATTTAAGTAGGAATATTTTCATCAATCCAACTTCCATTAAAGCATGTACATTTTCAAAAAATTCAGCTTCTATTTCAGCAAAAATTGTTTTGTATCAATCCTACTTCTAGCCTGTTTAATGGGAATTCTTTTTATCAATCCAACTTGCATAGGCTACTTAGAATTGCCGTCCGGAAAAATACCACTTATACCAATATGTTCTACCAGCTTTTTGTCCTATCCTGGAGGATTTGTCTGGGGGGGGGTAGTTTGTCCGGGGGTTTTGTCCAGAGGGAAATGTCCTAGCTACGCTCGCATTTTTCACCACCATCTTGATTTTTGGTGGTCACTTGTCACTTGTTGGCTTTGAGTGTCTGACGTGTTCGTCCCTCTCCCGCTTATCTGACGATTTTGTTTTAACAGGGTGCAGTCGATCATTTCTCTTTCTTTCTTCCTATTTTCAGATACCATGAAACCATGAAATGCAAAAAAAGAGTATGCAGGTGCACATAGATATAACCACTTTAATAGCTGGATCAAGATGGACCTAATTTGGACACCCGGTGCTCAAATTGAGACACCATGTCCTAATTTGGGCACTTTGGGGGGTCTGTCTTTTTCTCAGCACAACTAATATTGTTAGACACTCAAGTGCATGTATTAAATATATTTTCATTGCCTAATGCGCAATTCAACCAAATAACACCAAAATATAGATATGCACATCAAAATTACTGCAATACGAGTCTTTTATACTTAAGGTGCCCAAATAAGGAAACTCTACCTTAGCTGATTTTTCATGTTCCATGCAATCACAAAATAAATTGAACATTATAAAAATCATCAGGCCCTAAATGTAAGAAATTTCAAAATTATACACTCGTATAATATAGGGTCTAGTCTAACCGAGACCTATTATGGCAAAATTGAATGGAACTATAAAGAAATATTAGCGTGTAATATAGTATTAAGCGTGACCTCATTTGGGAAAAGATGGTTACCTAGAATGGGCACTGCCCAAATTAGGAATACAGAAGGGTGCCCACATTAGGATCTTTGCAATACCTTTCTAGGAAAATTAATGACAAAGTTAACTCATTTTCTCTCGCATTTTCGTTCACCTGGGGTGAAAGAGCGATACTTCGCGAAACTCTTGCAAAAAACCGATTGAAAATACACCAAAAAGCAACTCGCCCACAGCTTCCGAACCACATAGCGAATATTTGAAAATTTGCACGCTTAAACAACATTTACTTCTTACGTCAAGGTACAATATTCTACCTACTTACTTTTTTGTTTTATAACATCTATACATAGAGTTGATAATATTTCCTATAGAAGGCACCACTCTATGTCGTCTATATTTTTAGATACAAGGGGGTGCCCAGTTTAGGAGCATGCCCAAATTAGGGTCATGTACCCTAACGTAAGTTTATCTTTCTTATTTCATAGTATTAGAATGACAGCATGCTATCATAGTTACAGTACTTTATAACGTGAAAATTGCAGTATGGATTAGGCTAGGAATAAGATTCTGTTAGGCCTACCGGGGTACTTGTCAAAGAGAGAGACAGAGACATATACAGAGAGGGAGGGACTTGAGGGAGGGAGGAAGGAGAGAAACTTTACAAATTTTACGATGTTCCTTTCTAACTGACCTGGAGAAGCAGCTTCAATAATAATTGCGGATGATTGTTCCACGGTTTTGTAAAAATTAAACTGACGCATAATATTGTTGACAGAATAATATTTTTAATATTGACTCATGCTCAATTGCTCATTCTTGTAGAGCTATTACAACTGTTCGTGTATTGCTAATCCAACGGACTTCAGGCAAGCGGAAGCTACGTCCGATGCTTGCTCAGCCGACTTCTGTCCGGTCTCTATTTTCTTTATGATCGGTTTCTTCTTCGTCGTTGCTTCCATATTCATCTGCTTCACAGCGAACTTGGCAGCAACGCTCAGGTGATTAGACCGATTTTAAGTCAAGCGAACTATTTACTGTAATGTATTGTACCGGTAGTGAGAATATATGCCTATGTTTCTGTCTGTCAGTCTGTCTTCCTGTCTGTCTCTGTCTGTCTGTCTGTCTGTCTCTCTCTCTCTCACACACACACTCTTTATCTGTCTGTCTGCCTTTGTCTGTCTCTCTGTCTGTCTGTCTCTGTCTGTCTGTCTGTCTGTCTGTCTGTCTCGCTCTCTCTCTTTCTTTCTCTGTCTCTCTGTCTCTCTACGTTGTTCCTGATAGGCCGATGGTCGATTCAAGAGGTGGATTTGAGGAGCATTTCCATCAGTTTCACTCTGGTCACTGGTCACTGTGGTCAGAGCCTAATTTCTTAAAGTTTTACTTTGAGACTTCTGACTAAAACACACGATCATACAGTTACGAACTTACGATATACTTGCTTAAATGCATGTGTGTATAACACTGTATATGTATGAGTACTTGTCATAACGCCACATCAGGATATTGACTCAGAGGCGCTCCCGACTACAGCACGAACACTTAGCACTATTACGCCGAAGAACATGAGTAATTGAATTTGTGAGTGAAAGGAAAGAGTTGCTCAGGGTTACTATTGACAGATTAACCATCCAACGATAACCACGACGATCTAGCGCAGTCAATGGAAGAAATTTTTTACTGGGATAGCCCAGCCTACAGACGTAGGCTAGCTACGTAGGCATATGACCTATGTCTTCCATAGGGGTTATACTCCCTTTGTGACGGTGGTGTCCAATCGCCACCACCCATCACTTTTGGTACTACAAAGAAATATAGTTTTCGACATGAAAGCATCTGGCGATTCATACGCTATTAATGTATTATAGACCCTATAGGCCCTATACTTAAAATTGCAATGGCAGCACAGTTGAAAGATTCTTCAAAAAGGGTATTCGCTGTCCACGCCACCTTTCAGACAGTGCTTATTTAGTTGCACTTTTGGTGCACATAGACTACGTATATAATTAGCCTATATATGTATATATATATATTACTATATATATATATATATTACTATATATATATATATATAGTAATCTGTTTTCTGTTGTTCTTTTAAAGGTGCGTTTCGAGTTCGCAGACGTCTTTCGCGCTGGGGACTCGGTGTCTGTTCGTCAAAATAATTGGTAAAACTGTGTAACTCTCTGTCTAAGTCCATCTATCTATTTACTATCTGGACTAGCAAAAATTAAATAATAAAAGGTCTATTCTTAGGTGCTGCCCATTATAATTATTACGTAGGCCTACGCATGGACTCCATGGAGGGGGTCAACAGATTTCGGCGTTTTGCGTACGGAGGGAAGATTATAGGCTAGACAGAATGTACGTTCGCAAAAATACATGTCTAATTATGACGTCCACAACTCCACATTTATAGCCTACTAGCTGAACCCGGCCACGCGTTGCTGTGGCTGAAAAGAGGCTCTCCCCTTCCCCTCCCCTCCCCTCCTCCTCCCCTTCCCCCTCCCCTCCCCCTCCCTCTCTTCCTCCCCCTTGACCTCCACCTCCCCTCCCCCTCCGCTCCCTCCCCACCGTCTTCGTCCCGCTCCCTCCGCTCCTTTCCTCCGTCGCATCGTCCATTCCAAGCCCAAAGGCCGCTTTGGGAAAAGCTAGGCCTCTTTGGTAAATTAATTGCGTCTCGCTTATGACGTCACAGGACTCGACCTCATTGATGTTTCGTCTGATGTGTTTGGAGACGGCGTTTATGAAATCTGGCAGCCGTGTGGGACGTGTTTAATTTGCAAATGGCGGGCGAACGGATTGCAAAGTTCACTTTTTGTGGAAACGGTTGCGTTTTTCGGGTGAAAAAATCTTAAGACACGGTGCTATTTGAATGGAAGGTTTTGGTAAATTTTCACAACAATCGGTGCGTAGCTTTCGGCGTGGTAATGCGACGAACTATTGGAAAGTTTCATTTTTATTTATATAGATATAATTTAGCGTGTAGGCCTAACTCTGTATCAGCCTGCAGGCCTAGCTGTCCGGCGGCTTTTGATTATATTAGGCCTATAATTACATTCTGTTCAGATCTAACGGTTAACAAATTTAATTTCAACTAGTGAATATAGGCCTAGGCCTATGCCAAAACAATTAACAGTAGCCTACAGTAAAATAAATGTACGACTTAGCTAGTTAAATTTTGTAAACTGGGGAAATTAATTTGCATGTAGGCCTACGCATTAGGCCTATGTGTCTGCAAAATGTAGGCCTACGAGTCGCAACGGGGGTACGTGGAGTGATCAAAAATACGGCTTAAATTTTCTGTACGTAATAGATTAAATAGACCTATATGCATAGGCGTAGGAGACGGGGGTCCAGGGGGGGCAAATGCCCCCCCAAATTTCGGGCAAGTCTGATTTTTCGGGCAAGCAGACCCGGAAAAAGAAAAAAAGTTTTAGCATTTTTTTACTTTCTTTATTTTCCCGGGTCTTCCTGCCCGAAAAATCAGACTTGCCCGAACAAAAAAGGTCGTCAGACCTTTCGGGCAAAAATTAGCGGGAAATTTAAGAAGATTTCGGTCGGATGACTAAAAAAAGGTCGTTAGAATTTTCGGGCAAACGTAACGAAAATTTTTCTTATGATTTCGGCCGGAGGAAAAAAAATTTTCGGGCAAAAGTCTCATTTTTGCCCCCCCAACGCTGAAATGTCCCCTACGCCTATGCCTATATGAGTTGTTATTGTCACACAGGTACAATAGTCGGTCCAGTGTTGATGGGCGTATCTTTCGACAAGTCATGCGTTTCGTGGCAGTACGACGAATGTGGCGAGGGCGGAAGCTGTCTCTTCTACGACAACAATGTTCTTGCCATTGAGCTGTTCATCGTCTGTTTTACCGTCAAAGTAATCTCACTCGTTGCCACCGTGTTGGCCGCCATCCTTTACAAACCACCAAGGACCGCCGAGCCGCTCGTACAAGATGTTCCTGCTCCCGATAAGTTGGAGGATGGTACAGCAAATGGAAACGATAAGGTTCCATTGACAGCTGCTGTAGTCTTAACTGCGGGAGAAACTAACGCAGCATTTGAAGAACACAGCAGCATTCATCTGTAAAGGCTCTTACCATCTATCTATCTATCTATCTATCTATCTATCTATCTACTATCTATCTATCTATGCAATTTATATAGCGCCCCTTCAAGAAATCTACTCAGAGGTGCTCCCAACCCAGGCCCGGTCAAACAGAAAAGTCTTAAGCAATCCATAAAATGTGCCAGACATGCTCCAAGGTTGGGAACACAGGTTAGAGGGAAGGTCATTCCAGACGGAAGGTCCAGTGACCGAAAATGCCCTATTCTGCCTTGTGGCTGTGCGGGTATAAGGGATCATAAAGTCACCTCTGGAAGCCGAGCGCAGAGATCGGTGACCTACAGTAGCAGAGGACCATACATACCATCACTCGTATCAAGAGATTCGACTGAAAAGGTATTCACCCGAAATTAAGGCAAACACCTGCAGGCCTAAAACATCAATCTGCAAAATAAATGTTTACCAGGAAAACATTTCCCCTGCAAAAGATTAATCTGTAGATTAATTAATGCACAAAGGTATTTCCCCCCCAGCGAAGCAAACGAGTCATAAGTCATAACTTGCACCTCCGATGGCACACAATCAGATGAGGAAAACATTTGTAACTAGAATGTTGTATATTATTTTGTTTAGTCTAGATTGTTTTTTGTCTTATGTGAATTTCATATGTGATACTTGTTCACCAGAGTGCTGTTTTGTAGCTGGTTATATATTAAAGAATATACTTACTTACTTGTAAATGAGGAAATAACACAGAACTAATTAACTGTTTCAAAAACGGGACATGTATACCATATATATACAGATAAAAAGATTTATTTGGTAAATTCCCTGGTGTGCTTATTCAACTGTCCGTAAACCGTCCGGCTAGCATGCGATACATCCATCTGCCCCATATGATTTCTTCAAGTTTCAAGAACTACATTACTCAATAGCCAAATGAAATTAGGAATCTAGCTGGTAAACACTCAAGACAAGGAACTACACGACAGAACATTTCTTCCAGTAAATACTGTTTCACACACCAAAACACCAAGCTACTGGCCATAAAAGAAGAGTAAGTCACTACCAATCAAGCGAGATCATCTAGCAAACAAAGCCAAAAAAAGTCGAGACAATTTCCACGGACCATAAGCAAGTTTAATCGTCAAAAGACAAACATGGCATCAATGACAAATTACATCAAGCCAGCAAGATCCGCTGTTTTCACTTCTGATTTTGCCTATGGGGTTTGAGTGTTCGCACTAAACTGGATATTTCTCAGGACAGATTTTGTCTCACTATGTGTGTGTGTATTTTTCTGGGCATTGAACTCTTGAAAAAAAACGTCCAAAATGGTTTGTATGTCCGCGTCGTCGGATTCCATGCAGCTCTACAATTTGTCGAAGAAGTTGTCCAAGGGTGGAATGCCCTCCTTCAGCCCCTTGCGCTTCCTCGTGTCCGTGACGACGATGCCTGGCTTGGTGGTGGCATCGAACGGATCGCCACCGAGGATCTGCCAGTGATCAAAGACGCACTGTGGGAATGCCTGGCCACCAGTGTTCGATCTCAGGTCAGCTGTAAATCCTGAAAATTAAGAAATACATTCAGTCAACGTTGCTCGCGACACAGAATTTCTAAGGGTACATCCATATAATTACATATGCAAAAATCTTATTTTCAATAATCATATATATTTTTTTAAATGTCAGTCAATCATACGAAATGTCATATATTATCGTGCTACAAATGAGTGCTTTAACCTATGATGGTCATACTATTTTTAAAATCATTTTCAAATTTTGACAACAAAAATGAAAAAATATATATAATTTAACAGTCAACAAACAAGATGAATTAATTACAGAACGTTGAAAGCAGTCAAATGCAATTAATCCCAGCAGCCGTTCTAACACTAGGAAAAGCGGATTTTCTCTAACGCCAATGCAAAAACTGAAAATCAGCTTAAAATTCGGATTTCCACAATAGAAAATCAATATTGACAAGACTACTTAAATATGCCATAACCTAACTCTCTTTTAAATACAAATGTTACAACATTTAATCCAAGCTAAGTTTACAAATACATGGCGCCAATTCTTAAAAGTCCTGGCAACAGCAGAGCTGAAATAAATAAATGAACGAGACGAGCGAGTGAACTTACCAAAGGACTCGTTGACAGGAAGGTAGGCCTTGACAACGAACATGGGTGTTCCAATGATACGGTTCTCCTCAATAACGTGTCCTCTTCTTCTGTTCAGAACTCCGTAGATACCTCCAACTGCGGCCTCAGGCGACTACATCAAAGATAAATAAATTGAATGTCAGATAACTCATCGAAAACCATTGTTGCAACCAAACTAGTTTTAACAGAAACGTCACACATGTATGCAACAGCAGGCGAATGTTCTGAAAACTGCACATCAAGTTTTACGATTAACCTTGCACCATGGCTGTTTTTGTTTCGGCTTTGTTACACATGTTTTGATGTTCATCGCTAAATCAAATGGAACTACTTAGTCGTAAAGATAGAAACTCGTAGAAATAATCACTTGAGAAGTTGTTTCAAAATCCAACTTACAACAATCATGCCATTTTCTAAACCCAAACTAAATTTCAAGATCAATGGCCTTACAAATTACAACAGCAAATTCTTCCCGGAATCACACAACCAGATAATTAGTTAATCATACGAAATGTCATATTATCATGCTACAAATGTTTAATTTCTGCTAAGAAGGTCATGACACTGCTCAACATAAATCAATCGCAAATCAAGGTTGTTACCTGAATCTCAACCAAGTAGACTGGCTCCATCATTCTTGGCGCAGCAGTCAAAACGCTGGCATAGAAGCATCTTCTGGCCGTTGGAATGATCTGACCGCCTCCACGATGGATGGCATCAGCATGAAGTGTCACATCATGGATGTCAAAACGCACACCTCTCATGTTCTCCTCGCAAAGCGCACCCTGTAACAGATCATCAGTCGGGTTAATGACTTGCTACGGTCCCTACACAGCAACTGGAGCTTGAATGAGACTAGAACCAGTATATTCTCTGTGTTACACTTCGATCACTCTATTCAATCAGATACTGTGCCCCAGCAACAGCAAAACATTATCTTCAGCTTGCTTCAGAATTAAATAATGACCACATACTTTACTCACAAGGAGTAAATTCAGCAGGATCAATTGGAGAAAATGCATCATTAGCAAGTGTCAAATTTTAAATAATAAAGACTCTGGCGTGGAGATTTCAGCAATATCATTTGTGATTAGCTTTAAATCAGAAACACTTCAAATCAAACAATTTCGGTTACTAATTTTTTAAGGTACTAATACAAAGGACTTGACACTAAATAGTTAAAAATATTAATGAACTTGGATGCGTTAAAATTTCTTTAATAAAAATAATTATAATAATAGGAAGCAACATGTCTCAGCCTCTTCCATCCCCGAGTGTAGATTTCTTCACCCTGCTTTGCAAGGTCATTCCCAATGTCTGCAGACCATAACCTAACTGCCACCTTGCCCTTCTTTCAGAAATCACCAGCTTTGCAATGTTGAAAATATTTGCATCATTCCCATAAACACACGAAAACCCTTGATCATCAAAATATTCCTATAAGTTGCGCAATATAATTTCCAATTTCATTACATAAAAACAGCAATAACTACAACAATAACAGAGGTTGAAGCTACGTCTCTTGTTAAAAAGAACAGTCAATTTGCTGGTTTGCTTCAGAGTAACATATTGACCACATGTATTTACTCACTGGTAAAATTCAGCAGGATCAATTGGAATAAAGCATCATAAGCAACTAACATTCACTGAAAAGCCCACTTAACCCTTTAATGCCGAGATGGTAGTAAATGGTATGGGAAATCCTATACCTCTGGCATTAAAGGGTTAACAAGAAAAACTCTGCTTTATTTATTAGTCTTACCTCCTTTGAAGCCCATTGGAAGCCGGCAATGACGCTGTCCTTGATTTCGTTGAGATACTGGACTCCCTTTGTGCAGTCAATCACGACGTTCGGTCCGTTGGTCTCCGGTCCAAAGCACCAGATCTTACGGGCTTCTGTCACATCGTAGTCGTACTTCTCAGCCAGGTATCTTGCACGCTCCTTCACCTCCTGACGAGGTGTCACGTCACCCTGCAAAAGGAAGCCAACGTATAAGAAACAGTGAAACATGATGGACACACAAAGTTTTACTTTCAGAGATGGTTCAAAATTAGAGAAAAGAGTTACATAACATCATTAGAAGACATGATCGGTTACAGCCAGATGCGATACAGAACGAGTATTTTCAAATCACGTGTGTGGGATAAAGTTCTTTACATAACTGCGGCCAGTTCAAAAAGATGCGGTTACATTGTCGCTGTACGATTGACAGAAACAAACCTAGCAACACACGGCATTAAGGAGAGCAGAGCTATAAAAGTAAAAGTTAGAAATTCAGCTCTTTTAACCCTTTGATGCCGAGATGGTAGTAAATTGTATAGGAAATCCTACACCCTCCGGCATAAAAGGGTTAAGCAATATTGTATTGTTGCATCAGTCCTATCGATCCAAAGTTGTGTGAACCTCAAGAAATAATTCAGCACAAAGTCGTCATCATCTGCAACCTCCTACATTGCATTTAAACATTGCATTTAAACATTGCATTTAAACATTGCATTTAAACATTGCATTTAAACATTGCATTTAAACATTGCACTTAAACATTGCATTTAAATATTGCGTTTAAACATTGCTTTTAAAATGCCATCAAAATTATCATAAAAGCCATTACAACTTCACAACGCATAAGGAGAATTCAACAAAAAATATATAACATTTAACACAATGGTCACTGACTTCCATTATGTTCAAATGGCTAATATTACTATTAAGAACCTTGTTCAAACCTTGTCGATATCTTCGGCAAGTCCATCGGGCATGGGTCTCGACTTCATGTAAAGACGGTTGTGTTTGTTTGGCGACTTCGACAGACACACCCTGTCTGACTCCTCACTAACTGTTTCTCTGTACGAGACAACAGGTTCCGAGACTTTGATGGGAATGCAGGCATGGTCCTCCTCAAGATCCTTCAGACAGATCTCAAGATGCAACTCGCCGGCTCCAGCAATGATGTGCTCACCAGACTCTTCAATTGAGCACTGTGCAAGAAAAGACGCAAAGTTCCAAGATATAATTCAAAGAAACTATATCGATTAACTCAACTTCACATCTTTATAAATCTTGTATGACCAATACATCCGACATGAATTTCAATTCCCCATTTCCTTAATTTAGCGCTCCGATTATATAGAAAAAAAGTTTCAAATCTGTTTACAAGCATTTCAATTTGGAGGTTCAACAAAAAACTACACAAGTTTCCCCATCACTTTTCGCACACTGTCCACATTTAATGTTCAAGTGTTAAACAACAGAATTACAAACAAATGGGCCAGCAATTCCTTTCACATTCTACAACCTGTAATACTTGAAATTAATCACATATAATGAACATTGAAAACACACTGTCAGCATTTAATACATTCAAGTGTTAAGCAACAGAACTACATACAATTGTGACAATTCCTTCCACATTTTACAACCAGCAACACCTTAAATTAATCACACATATACAATGAACACACACCTGAACCAGTGGATCAGACTTGGCCAAGCGCTTAAGGCCTTCGACCAGTTTCGGAAGGTCAGCCGGGTTCTTGCACTCGACGGCGACACGCACGACAGGACTGACGCTGAACTTCATCACTCTCAAGTTGTGTGCGTTCTCAAACGTCGTGATGGTTCCAGTCTTGATGAGGAACTGGTCGACTCCGACGAGACCGCACACGTTACCGCATGGCACATCCTCGATTGGCTCCGTGTAACGACCCATCATCAGAATGGTCCTGTTGAGAACAGTCAGAACACAAGGGGTTAACACCGTTGTCTATACTCATTCGGTCATCCCAAATTTTCCACACACAAGATAATAAACTGAATTCGTTTCAGTTTCCAAGCAGCAAAAGCGGCCACAAAATGAAAATATATTTTAGTTTCTTCAGACAAGACGTCAAGCATTTAACTATATTCTCATCAGGACTTGACATTGATCCTTATTGATAAAAAAACCCCAATTACTGTATTAATCCTCAAATAAAATTAGAGGAAATTAGAGGAAGAAACATCTTATAGCTCATGCAGAGCAACTCTACGAATTAACAGCTCAAAGCTAACCTCTGGATGCTCTTGATGTACAGATCCTCCTTCTTTCCAGGGATGAAGTTTGGTCCCATGATGCGAGCCTTCATGCCGGTCATGACGACGCCAGAGAAGACACGTCCGAACGCAAAGAAACGTCCCTTGTCCGACGTTGGCACCATCTTCGATATGTACATCATCAGAGGTCCCTTTGGATCGCACGCCTTGATTGCTGTCAACGCAGAAATCTTCGTTTTCATGCATTGCATAATACTATGATACTGATAATACATAACAAAGTTCAGATAAATTAGGTCAATTCTTTACATCATCCATTTTGGTTGCAAGTGGCGCAAATAAACGGCATCCAATCATCTTCTTTACACACAAAAATGCTAGTTGGGGGAAGGGAGGCGAGATAGTGGAATCGTAACAACGCAGACATGAAGATCTTAACGACATCGGTTATAGCCCCATCAGGTCGACTCAGTTTTATTAACTATTGGAGGCAACTGTAAACAGAGCAGTAGAAAAGATGGGAACCTTGAAGGCTGCCCCACAGTAAACCCCACTGATGTTAAACTCGTGGAGGACATCCTGCCATGTGCCCAGTGAACAAGTGGACTGTGATACCGCTTGTGCAATGCAAACATACAAGTCTATGGGGCTTCAGCGGCTGATCTAGTACCGACCCAATTCTCACTTTATGCTTTAACCTTTTAATGCCGAGATGGTAGTAAATGACATGGGAAATTCTATACCCTCCGGCATTAAAGGGTTAAACAGTAGAAAGTAGAAACTGTAACTCACCAAGGGCAACCTCGTCGTCGTGCGGTCCCTCATAGAGCAGCTCCATACGATACTTCTGGGCGGTGACGGGTGAAGGCAGGTGGATGGTTATCATCTGAAGCAGGGCATCACCAGCTGGCAGCCACTTCCTCATGATCACCTTCATCAGCTGTTTCTCCTGGTTCTCCTTCTCCTCCACGGTCAGTTTAACGCCGAGCTTCTCCGACAAGGCAATGGCGTCCGCCTTCGGCTTCTTCATGCAAAACTCGAACACCTACGATGAAGAAATCAACGAAATAATCAAGACCATCCTGACCATATAAAATCAAGAGCTCTATGAAAAGCTGCCAACAGCATACTTATATTAACTGAAATAAAATGCAGCAACAAGTAATAAGTTGTGAACAATCTAGTTGCATTTGGAATCGAAGGCTTATATAGCACATTTAGGAGACTTATCAAAGGGGCTTGTACATAACTAACCCAAAATGAAACACAATAGAACACAATGAACTTCAAGCATTTGCAGAAAAGAAGTACATAGGAAAGGTCAGGTTGGAGGTTGTTTATTCCATATTTGGATGCCCACAGCAAAACTTCTATCATTAACAAGTATCACTTTTTAAAAGGTGCAAATTGCTAAAAAAAGTCAAAAAAGGCGAATTCTGACCAGACGGTTTTCAGCAGATGGGTCACATTAATCTTGATTACATGTACTTGCAAAAACGGTAAACAAAATCAATCAGTATTTGCCTTGTAGATCGGGTCCAGGATGTACTGGGTAAATCCACGAACGTATCCCTCTTTGCAATCCTTGTCCCACTTCTTTTCCTTCGGGCTGTAGAACTGGTCACCCCAGAGCCTCTTCATCAGCTTGTGCGCCTCGATCTTGAACTTCTCCGAGTACATTTCGGAGAACTGCTTCAGAGTGAAAGCCCAGCCGTGGAGACCAGATCCAAAACCGACGGTACCCTTGGCTGGATCAACCATCACCTCACCCATCGGTCCACCATCCTCACCGTACGTGGCGATGATGACGTTCACGTTTTCCACCGTGCGCTGGAACGTCTGGTAGAGTTCCTCGGGGGCCAGCTGGAGAGTAAGGAGCGCCAAGTCCATCTTGTTCATGAACAAGACCGGCTTGATTCTCTCGGCAATTGCCTGACGGAGGACGGTCTCGGTCTGGACACAGACACCTGTTAATGTGAAAAATAACACAGTTGCAACACATGTTAAACGAAAGTCAAACACTAACAAGACAACACTACCACATTAAGAAGGGCATCAGAAGTGAAGATATGATTTCCACATTCAGACTGTGACATTTAAACCATTATTTACAGATGAGCATAGAGGAAATCTAAATGCCGAGTAAAGATGCTAACTTATCTAGAACCGATATCACAAACGTAGAATAAAAACCAAATTTGCACGAACAATTCACACCCGTTCCTCCGAATCGCATTTCTGTGACTAGTCCGACAGATGCTTTTAATAATAACGAACAAAAGCACAGGCACAAACGACGACTTCGCCCGAAGCAATTTGAATCTGAAGAAATTTTCGAGCATTCGAGTGAACATCTAGTCCGTTTAACGCATAATGACTTTGAAACGAAACCGTTCTGTTATTTTGTGCTAGACAGCCTATGAACTTGTTGTCAGCGGTTACATTTGGTGTAGGGTAATTTATAGTAATTTCCCACATCAGCTTTCTCACCAGAGACGCAGTCAACGACGACGAGGGCTCCGTCAGTGACACGCAGGGCGGCCGTCACCTCGGATGAGAAGTCAACGTGTCCGGGCGAGTCGATGAGGTTGATGAGGAAAGAACAGATTCCATCCTCCTTGGGTTGGGTGATGTGCACCAGATCTTTCTCCGGTAGCGAATAGTACAGGGAGATCGCACTGTGAATCACGACAACAAATACATTATTAGTCAAATAATTGTGAATGGGCACTTCAGATAAAATAGGCTACGTGCAGACAGTAATTCAGACATACCAAGTGTGAATGCAATATACTCTTTTTTCCACAAGTAAAACGCAAAGACCAAGTAATAAAAACCTTTTATACACATTTCTGTTGCAAGTTTCTATGCTTAACCCTTAAATGCCGGAGGGTATAGGATTTCCCATACCATTTACTACCATCTCTGCATTAAAGGGTTAAGGACAGCACACAAGGTGGGAGTGCCTTCGAGTAGTTTTTTCTCGAAGGGACGCTCTATAAATTTTAGAATGTATGATTGAATGAACAAGCAGTCTAGAAATAAGAGGACAAACTTTTATTGTCATTTTCTTTAATCGAGTCGAAGAAATTTAGACAACTGAAAATAAAAATTTGACCTAAATTATTGACACGAGAACACCAAATGAATCAGGTGTGCTGAATCAGATACACCTATCTCCATTACAGGTACACATCACATATCTCCAATGTTATCATACAAAACAACATTAACAAATCCATAGACTTACGTGGACTTGATGGTAATGCATCGTTCCTGTTCATCTTTTCTCGTGTCCGTAAACCTCATTTCTCCAGCCTTAGCGCCGGCGATGATTCCGGCCTTGCTGACCAGAGAATCCGTAAGCGTCGACTTTCCGTGATCGACATGAGCGATCACGGACATGTTACGGATGTTCTTCTTCTTGTCCATGATCTCACGGATCTCGTCTATCGTGAAGTTCACCTGGACAAACACAACACAGACAACAATCAGAAAGAGTACTTGTAACAGATGTTGAAATTGTTTAAAGAAAAATGCAAGTCAGGTATATAAAGATGTCAAAGATGGCAGCAAAGCTCAACTTGCTATATAGACAGCCAAGTCCAACATACTAATACATACATTTGAACTGCATTTGGACTCCGTATCATAATCAGTATTCTTCATTTACGTTTGTTTTATTAATCAAATATTTACCATTTCATTCAACGTAGTACATGTGCCACTTCTTCACCTACGAGGTGGTGAAAAATTATGTGGTGGAGACATGACCGACCGTACATCTTCACAACTTATTGACAACATATTGGAATTTTCTTAACCTACGAAGAAAATCTTTCAAGTTTATACGCGACCACTTGATATGGTTGAGTGAACGAAGTTTTAAGGTTTATTTATCGGCTATTACACGCCTGTTGAGCAATCACGCTGCACAATACGATATGCGCAGTTGTCTGGGTTGTCAATTTCGAACAAATCTACATTCTTTTTATTCTCGTTCATTATCGGATAGACTTGAATCGCCATAAACCAGCGATAACTATAAGGACTAGGTTAGGATTCTGTAGGGATTTGGTAAATATTAAAATTAAGCCGGTGGACAATGCAAATGGCTGTCGTGTCTACGTGTTGAACAGTCACACTAAAACACGGCTTCGGAAAAACGGACAAAATCTGACAAAGAAGCAGCGTAATCGAAAAATAATTGTCCTGCGGATCAACGGTAGTCTCGGCCATACAGCTGTTAAGTAAAAATTGACAGATGGTACGAACCATTTTGGATTTTTTGAGCTTTGTTGTCTCGACAAAATCTTCTACTCCTCTGCCTCTTTTGAGGTCTGCATACGAAAGGACAGAGAGGAAGTCACGTGTCTTGATTGCAAAACCAACGACCTCTTATAGATGTGAAAAACGATTGCACATCGACTCTACTGCGCAACACAACACACACATTTCGCAATAGGCTATGCTTTAAGTTTTTTTTTTGCCCATACCAGGACAAGGACCTCTTATAAATTAATATGCAAAACGATTGCACATCGGTCTCTCTCCTTCACAAGACAACACACACATTTCGCAATAGGCTAATACTTTATTTTGCGCATAACAGGCTCTTTCACCAGGTAAAACACAAGTTTAGCAATTGCTCTACGTGCCTGATATAAGCCTAAATAGCTTGATGTTGGTCTAATTATTCTAATATAATGTAGGCTACTTCATACTTCATATACAATCATAGCTATTAATTTTTAAAGTTCACGCTATAGACTGCAATAATTGTCTCTCCCTGGACATAAACGCCGCCCAAATAAACTGACACCATAGTAGACCTATGAATAATAATAAATTAATCGTCTATTGTGATACTATACTGTGCTGGCAGAGTTCAGTCCAGATCAAGATCTAAATAGGGTGAAAAATATTACGCATAATTTGCACAATGTAAAGTAGCAGCGAGTGCAGGATATAGGCCTAAGTTAGGATTAGGTCTAGCCGCCTCGGTCATGCAGCTACAACGGTTAAAACTGGCACAACGCAGGATGATTAGCCTGCAAGAAATAATCTTAATTAACATAAATCTTAGCTACTAAGAGAACAGACAGCCTGAAATACAGCTGCGCTATATATATAGCTTTGGTGCTACTAATCTAATAAAATCTAATATGAACAATATTGAACATGTAAGGGGCTTCTCACAGCAGAGCTATTCAGAAGCGCCCACTGCTTAACCTACTGCTACTGCCTAGTGTTTGATATTCATTTTGCGCTACCTTTCGAATGATTAAGAGTCACGAATCAAACATTACTTACTACCTAACTTAAACGTAAACTGGGCGATAATTGGCGCATAATATATAACAAGTTTCTAATAATAATATATACTAATAAATATATATACTAATATATAACAAGTTTCACTTAACATGACGGCTGTAGACGGGTTGTTTAAAGGTTTGTAAAAAATAAAACATAATTTCGCATTTTGAACTACATCTTGTGTTTCACAATAATAGGTAATAATCGTTGATTCTGTTGAAAAATGGAAAAGAAGTCTACGCCCCTTTTTTTAGTTCTAACTTCATTTTGTCGGTGCCTGAATTTCTTCACCCTTATTAAAGAATTGTTTAAAACAAATCTTTCTCAAGACCGTCATTTTATGAAGACTTGTGCAACTTTTCATTTGCCACTTAATAAGTTTACATCCTTAATTTGTTTTCGTGTTTTTGCAAGGGTTATCCAGGGCCTGCAGGATATGTCACTGTCTGGAGTAACTTTTCTGAGGAATCACCTCCTTTGTTCATTTTCATAACAGGCATTGACATTTGAACTAAGCTAGATGCATGCTTCATTTAAGCACATTTTGTACTGCCCAAACAAGTAGACCATGAGCATGTAAGAAAATTTGATGAGCCCAGACATGATAACAGTTACGTAACATTGCTGATTACAGAACAGCTTGTTTAATGAACAATTGAACCTAACTTGAATATATCCTTTAATCTCAAGACGACTTTTCTGAGACATGTGTATCACCACAAAACCAGGTCTTCAAACTCCCTGCTTTCTCCACTTTACCATATACATTACCTTAATTTGCCCTACTTTGGTTCTCAATTGTGTGATATGCTTTCTTGGCACTATGACCACACGGCATATATGTCCAGGATTTGCTGCAGAGAGTTCATTCCTCTGAGAAATGCTGACATAAATCAAGAAGCTGCAATTGACTGCTTAAACACATGCTACAACATTATGATAAAAAAGTCTCCATTGATTTCATACATCTTTCCAAAATGGCTTTGTATCTTCGTTTGCTTTATAGGAGACCCTCTGATTCTGGAGTCCTGGGTAAAACAGTGCATTCTCCCGGCCGACTTTCCATGTCCTGATAGGGTGCTTGGCAACTCTAACTATGGCAGAATATATCAAAGACTGAAAAATAGTACAGCTTTGCTGCAGCCTGAATTAGTAATTTGTCTGTAATTTGTTTATTATTTTTACAGAGTTTGGTGAAGCATTTGGACGACTCTTCGACCATCGACCTGTTGTCCAGGGTGAAATTAATTTCTGCCAACGTGAATTCGAGGTTTTGTTGTTATTTATTCAAGTCTCTATCATTTCTTGTAGTTGCTAGCACGTAAATTTTTTACTTCTCAGAGCTCAGCTTGCTATGCTTTAACCCTTTAACAACAAGTGTGTACGATATTATGTCGGGAACCAATGCAGCTCCTTATTAACGGGATAAGTTGATTGCACTGAAATTGACTGTTTTTGATGAATTTTGAAGGGAATTGGATATCGTTTTCCAAATTATGATGAATGAAGACGCAGTCCTAAAACGATTCAGTTTGGTGCACACCTTTCCAAACATTGGAATGTGCTAATGCGCTGAAGCACAACAGATGCTGTGAACCCATATTACGGGTGCCACGGTTGGATGGCAGAAGTATTATATTTCTATTGGACTGTCAAATAAAATTGTGAAAAAACTACCGATGATCACTACCGATGCACTACTATTAATGAGCCTAAACTTAGAGTCGTGTGGATGGAAATCGTAATAGGAATCATGAGCAGAGTTTGGTTTCCGTTCTTTGGGGGGCTAACCCAGAGTCTGGGTCTTCTGGGGTGGGGCTAACCCCGAAAAATAATTCCATTTTCATGGTAAAAAAGTTGAATCTGGGCCTTTGGGGGGTGGGGGGTGGGGGGTGGGGGGGCTTAGCCCCTCCTAACCCCTGATAAACTCCGCCCATGATAGAAATCAGGCATGCACTACTTTTCTAAAAGCGAAGGGACATGGCGTTGATGTAGGAGGTAGATGCCTCAAGAACATGTCAGAGTCTTTGTCTGTTTTCCATATGTATCCACACACACAAATGGATAATGTGAGTGTATGTATGGAAGATGCTTTCTAATCGCTGCATACATTGCTATGCTACCGTCTGCTTAGAGTAAATAAGTCAAGTTGCTAATGCTACAAGTCTATCAATGCCTCACATGGGGGCTTGACATAAGGATATTTTCTTATTCACATGTGTTAGATTTCAATGGTTGTGCTTTCTCTTCAGGTTTTGTAGCATTGTGTATATTTCTATTGGATAGATGACAAGTCAGAAAAACATATATTGCAGTTTGTTTGGTAATTTTAGGAGAAACGTGGCAACCGTGAAGAAACACGGCTGCAGAAATGCCTGGAATATGGGAGAGAGATAAACGAGAAGTTGATTCCGCAAATCATTGAAAATGTACAAACAGATCTTCCGAAATTCAGCATGTCAGGTGCAAAATGCATTTATTTCTTTTTCCTGTCATAATTTTTAAATAGTACTGTCAAGTCTGTAATCAGTCAATGATGTACATGCATGACATAGATGTATTATGGAGTTAATGTTGGTTGTGCAGTTTTGTACTTTAACATTTTCTAAATTTATTTGTTTGCCACAGGAGCTAAATGTTAACATGCTGCATGCTGATTACTAATTTTGTGGGCCAGCAAAGAGAATAGATGCTAATTTTTCTTTATTTTAGTAAATTTTTGTTAGATGTTAGTGTTTGCCATACATTCTGCCTTGTGAAATGGGATTTATACAGTCTTTGGGAATCTGTTTTTGTGTGGATCTTTTCCATTGGTTCTATTCTGTGTTGTTCTACCTGCATCAGGTAATAAGTGCTTTTTTCCATTGTTTTTTGCAGTTGCAGAAGCTGTCAATCTATCTCAGCAGATCATGAACAAAGAAAACAAGCCAGCCAAAGTATGATTTCACACATATGGTTAGCTATGGTGGTTGTGATGACGACGACGATGATGATGATGATAACGACGGCGAGTTCTCTGCCTGGAGGCAGGTCCATTTTCTTTTAAGCCATCCGGGGATGAGACGAGTGTGGTGGTTTTCCGTTTCCTTACTCACAGACAATAAAGGTTGCGCAACTTGGCCTGGGTCACTACGCAGTGACTTGACGTAGATTTGAACCTGCAATCACCCGATTACATGGCACAGGACATAACCGCTACAGTACGCCACCTCGTCCCATGATAGTGCGGGTAACGAGTATACAGTAGATTTTTTTATACAATTCCATCTGCAATAATATTCGTGGGAGTTATGATGGTCTTGGGATTGAAAAACAGTTGCAAGCAGCAGCAAGAAGTACTAAGCAAATGTTGTTATATAAATACTTTGCACGAGATCGTTATAAACCTAAGTATTCTTTGTGAAACAATTTCAAATTGTATAACAGGACGACGTTATACACGTAATGTAGTTAAACTATTCTGATGTGCTTAATTAAAGGCATGTGGATTCCAATTTTGATTCAACTTTCTGTCAAGATCTCATTATCTAATAAGAAATTTATAATTAGAAATTTATTTACAAAGTCCATATGACTTGGGTTTTCCACTGATTCTAATTGAGTTCAGTTCAGGATCCCTATTCCAAACTGCGTTATATTGCAGTCTTTGTTATATTAAATCCTATTATCAGGAAATAAATGTATTATTTAGGACAGTGTATTATAATAATAATAATAATAATAATAATGACAATTTCTATGGCGCCGTAACGCGTCCATGCTGCTACAAGGGCGCCTTGACAACGACAAACACACATTCAGAGACAATGTCCCTTGTATGTATTTGTTAAAATGTTTAGCAACATATATTTTTGCAGAGCGAATGGCTGGAACAGCAACGTGTGCAGCGGTCAAGGGACTGGAGTGGATTTCTCGATACAATGACGTCGAAGGTGTCCGACATCGACAACGAGTTTGCAAACGAAGTGGCACTGGTAAAGACGCACTACACTGAGCTGGAAGAGAAATTGAAGATTACAGATCGCAAGGAAAGAACGGAAACGTCTCCACATAACCAAGCAGAAATTGGTGGAGAACCAAAAGGAATTGATCGAGAGGATAAGGTTGCTGTTGAGAAGGACACTGTAGCTATGACACAGGAGGTCAGAATGGGAGATGGTGAGGAGGTCACACTGGGAGATGTTCACAAGGTCACGGTTGGAGATGGTAAAGAGGATAGCGTTGGAACTGTAAAAAATGAGGAAACGGACGTTGTTTGCAGCGAAGAAATTGCATCGCAGGGTGTTCAGGATAACAGGTTAGAGGTCGCTAGCGGCATCAAACTTGCGGAGGAAGAGATGGTGAAAGTTTCTCAAGATAATTCTACCGATGTCGTATGAAATGATGAAACCCTTGCTGTGAAGGACAGAAAGGCATGGAGAAAACAAAATTGATTTAGAGGAAGATTGATAAAATTGCAGTCTTTGTGAAGTATTTTGACAATTATGGGTAATTGATCAGCGAGGCAGCTGACAAATTTGACTGGCATGGCAACAGAATACATGTAGAGAAATGTATTTGTAGAGAATTCCAATTTACCCACCAATGTTTCAATGTATTGAAACTCCTGCTCAGGGTTGAACTTGATTTGAAGTTTTGTATTTTGCAACTTTGTATATTATTTGAGCAAGGCAGAGTTAAACTTCGTTTATACCTTATTGAATGCATTAAAATGAAACATTAGCGCTGTAAACAGATAATAATAATAGTAAAGCTTTGTTTAATTTCAAACGGATGCAATGCAGTATGTTTACAATTCACAGTATGAATGGATGATTGCAAGTTATTACTTATTACAAAGGTGGAATTGAACTGTCGATAGGCAAACAAGGCGTCCATCTTGTCCTAGTGCTAATTTTGCCAATGTCATCTGCAGGATGGAAGGTTGAGTGGACCTTTGGGTGTGTGGTAGCGGGAAACAATCTTGCATCCGTGTACTCTGAGTGCCAGTGTTGCCATTATAATTGGCCCGATCGCATTACTTGCAGTAACATTTTTGTGATTTTTGCTTTTGCGTTTCCATGGTATCTGTTCATCTTAATTTCTGTTGACAAGCAATATGTCACACTTCATTTCGACTCTGCAACGATCTCCCACCTATTTCTGCAAATTTACTTATCTAGATGATACTTTGAGGTACCCTTCGTTTGGATAAACCGAGTTGTCACCAAATTTTGCTGAGAAACCCTGAATGCATTATTTCTCAAAGTTCCCTTAGTTAGTAGCCTGTAACTCTGTGGAACACCTTGCTCTGAGACGTCCAATGATCCTGTTCTACAACATCATTCTAGTTCACTCGTGCCTGTTTCGTGTTAACTCTTCAGTTGTGTTTCTATAATCAAGCAATATATCACACTGCATTTTGACTCTGGAATGATCTCCCTCGTGAATTATACATGTACATATTCTCTTGCTTGTGTCCTTGTTGTTTTGCACCCACCATAAGCTCTTAAATATAAGGATTTTTTAAATTCAAAATTAGAGTCCAACTGATTCAGAAAATGTTAACCTGATCTTCCGCCACACCACCTTCTGATTTCATCCAAAATGTAATGATCACCTCTGGTGTACTGATAACCAGATTTTGTTCCGCACTTGTTACATTAGTATATATGAACAACTAACTTGATTCAGCAGTTGTGGATACCTTGTGCATGATTTTTTAAACAGTACTTTGGAAAGTCAAGATTTCGAGTATATAAGCCTTCTTCTATTTTGCTTTGTTAAAATTTTTAACTAGTTTTTGTCTTTATTTTAATTGCCATCTCTAAATGGCTTATACTGTTGTTTCACTGTCATGTTTCACTTAGTTAAAATAAACCGCCTTGCTTATTTTGAGCACTGACCTCTGCTTTTGATTTCCTTAGAACTGTTTGTTTCAGTATAGTGCATATAAAGTTGCTGAAATCTAATTTGTTTTGTCGTGATTGGGCAGCAAGCGCCTCTGTGTAGGTTTCTTGAAGGGCGCTATATAAATTTTGAAATGAATGAATGAATAAAAGTTTTTCCATGCTGCATTGAGAGGGATAAAATTTAGCTAAGCTATTGTGTCAGTGCAGTAATGTACAGTAGCAAGGCAGTAAGATAAATACAATAGACTTGCTTAAAGACAATCTTAAATATTATATTCCATAGATCAACTGCTTTTTGTACCTGATAGCGGTATGTATCAGTTTTTGCTACCATTAAATGAATATAATAATAAAGTTAAAGATTTATTTCTAAATTGCATGCATGTACCTGTCAAAGACATGCAGGTGAAATTGTGCTATTAATTTGAATACCAGTGTGTATGCACAACTTATATACTTTTTTAAAACAGTGCTAGAAGTCATTAACTTAGATGGAAATTCCATCTTCATTGTCATCAGTTACCGACGCCAGGCGCCAGCTAATTGGCAGCAATGGTAGAAATTGATGATTTCAGTTGACCTTGATAATTATAGGTCAGGTCCCTTTATCAAAGTGATGATTTTAATTTATTTTCTCTGCCCAGCGTAGTCTTGGTATGTGTTTGCTTATTTTTCTTTGAATCATGCATGCAGTGCATTCTGTCGGATTTTTGTTAGGTGGCATTCTATATATCCAAATCAACCTATAAACAAATCCAAAGCATTAGCCTAAGTGATGCGAATTGAATCTGTTTGTAGTACACATAGGTCTTCATAAGTTTTAAAAAACAAGAGACAGTCTAAGGAAAATAAAGATAACAAGTGAGGCCTAATAAGAAAAATGAGGAAATGGCTCAAAATGAAATGCATTTGTGGTGTATATCTGTACGCCTATTCCCGCAATAGCCTAGCCTACATTAGCCTACATCAGTGGTTCCCAACCTTTTTTGACCTTAGGGCCACTTTTTCGAAGTTGGAGGACAAGCGGGCCACTTTTTATTAGTTAAAGGACATTAGGGGGCCACAATGCTAAAATTCAATTATCTAAAGCGTATAAAATTGTTATAAATGATTCAAAATAGAATGTTTGATGTTATTTAGAGACGTCAAAATAAAATAAATTGTAATAGAAAATAATTATGTGTTCTATTTTGTCAAAATTGTCAATTTTTTCATATATAATTTTAATTCTTTGAAAAATGAAGACCATTTTTTTGGCCCGCGGGCCACGGGTTTGGAACCGCTGGCCTAGAGCCATATACACTCCATAGCCTAAGAAAGGCAACTGTATGGAGTAGCTTATAGGCTACCCAAGACTGGGTTCGGTCTCCACGTAACTGCTCTCTTCGGGTCTCCACGTAACTGCTGATCTTCGACCTAAATGGTAAAAAAAAATTAATTTACTAAGTGCGGTGTCCAGTCCCAATCAAGTGTACTCAGTCAAGTTTTGGCCTGCGACCACGCAGAATATCGCTGATTTATAATCGCTTACTTGTGCAATTTAAAATGATTTCTACAAGGTCAATCGAGGTTAGTAAATAATCATTTCAATATTAAAAGTTGTCCAGTTCGCCCAACGAGTGCTCAGAAGTAAATGCGCTATAAAATATTTGCTCCCGATTCCAGATTCGTAACGCCAGGCCAGGCCACATTATAGAATACGTGGCCAGGCTAACTGAGCGCCTACGCGTCAGTGGCGTGCATTCTTAGGTGGCGTGGTGGCGTGGCTGTTTAATAAACATGAATATTTATTATGTTCTGCGCTGAAGCAGAAGCACGTGACACGAACAACGCACTGCACGGACTATTATTATTATTATGGCCCAAAAACGGGCAAAACCTGGGTTGACGAAAACGTTTATTTCCGTCTTGTGTTTAGCTTCAATATCCTCTTCTGTCCGTTACATGGAATAAACAGTCTTCTCGAATGCTGGTGTAAGGCGGAAATGTGTGCTCATGTTTAAATTTGTAGGATTTTCAACCGCTGACGCGCGTGATTACCGACTCGGGGAGGCAAATGAGTCAGCGGAATTCTATTCGCAGGGACTATTTTACAACGTTGCGTTTAATTTGTTTTGTTATTTTTCTAGAAAAACAATGTTTGTGTGTTGTTACTTTGAAAAGAGGTTATATCATGTAAAAATTTAACGTGTGCGTTGGTGTGTTTATTTCATAATTAAATTGCGGCAAAACGTCACGGGAGGTTAAATTTAACCTCCCGTGACGTTTTGTCGCATTGCGACAAAGTTTCGTCACGTGACCATAATTGTTTCTTGCATCAATATGCGTAGTTTACTTTTTGCATCGCAAGGATTACAATCGTGTTAAACAGGTTTTAGTTAGTTTTTAACGTTTTCGCTACAATAGTTTTGCAGGATTGACCGTTGCGGAAAATAATTATTTGCTTTGAAAATTATTGTGAGTGGATTACGTTGAATTCTAATGAGCTGTCTGCTGCAATGATTGGTTGAGATGTGGCGGAAGCATTCATGCTGCGAAGGGTAGAAATAGTGACGGTTAAAAAAGCCGCGTCAAGAACGGTCGGTCTTTGTCGAGTTCGCGCGGTTAGGAGTGAGGTAGCGAAGCCTTTTCTGGATGCTTTTAATCTTCGCAGGTTGCATCGCGTTTTGTAGGTAAGCAAAGTCGATTGATTCTTGAACTGTGAATTTGTGTGAAACTTGTACACGTGAGGATATTATTATGCGAACTGAGTCGCGGGTATGGGTTTGGCGCCTTGGGATCTACTGGATTATTTAGCCGAATTAGATTCATGCCGTGGTTTGTATGTCGGAAAACAACAAGCCATGGAACTGTGCGAAATTTAAATTGTGGGTAGTGCAGATTCTGGATCGATAACTGATTTGAGAATTTTTAAATCTCGGGCGATTTTTTCGTAGAGTTTCGATGCTTAAAGTCGATGCTTTTGTTGCACGTAGTGCGTGTAACAGACAGAATTTCGTAAGATAAAATTTAGAGTCTGGTCTGGGAACATCTGAAATGGTGTGCTTTACGCGAGTTATATATTCCCTGGTGTCGCATTTGAGCATGTTGGCATCAACGTGTTCTTGGTTTACGACCAAGTTAGGTAATTTTATATTGTTAATCTAGAAACTCAGTTTGCAGGCTGTTGTGAACACCACGGACAGTGTTGCCACTGAGGTTTCAAAAAAAACCATAGATTTCCTATAAAAAAAAACACAGAAAAACACAGACGTCGCCCGGCCGAAAAGTAAAGAAAATTTTATATTTTCGCCGGCAAAAAAATTGATGACCTTTTTTTTTTTTTTTTTTTTTTTTTTTTAGTCATCCGGTCCGAAAAGTCAAAAAAATTTCTATTTTCGCCGACAAAAAAGTTGATGACCTTTTTTTTTTTTTTTTTTTTTTTTTTTTTTTAGTCATCCGGTCCGAAAAGTTTTAAAAAAAACCAGAAACCCAGACGAAAACCGAAAAAAACACAGATTTTTCAAAAAAAAACCAGAAACCCAGACGAAAACGGGAAAAAACACAGATTTTCCCAAAAAAACACAGAAATCCAGACGAAAACGGAAAAAAACACAGATTTTCCCAAAAAAAACCCAGAAACACAGACGAAAGCAAAAAAACATAGATCTATGTGGAAAAACACAGCTGTGGCATCACTGACCACGGATTGCTGACGATGCATTCAAAGTTTCTGAACAGTGCATCTTTCGATTAGGCCTAATTGAACTTCCTCTGGCGCACTCCCGGCTGCATATAGGCATTCCGTACCCGATTTCGTAGCATTGCAAGCCATAACGCTTTTTCATTGGCCGGTTCCAGATTATGAATATTCATAACCAATTACGTGTTTCGTGCCTTCTCGTGCGCTGCTGTTGCTGCTGTTGTTGGCATACGGTGGGGAAATGGCCGATTGCGGTGCGCTTAAAGTTATAAGGAGTTTCCATTCGATAGTGAAGTAATCGAAAGTGCGAAGGTAGACTTCTAATCAGAGGAAAAATAAAATGCAAAGGTTACGCGTTGTTACGTGCGTGCCAGCGAATATGTCATCCACCAACCCATCGCTTCAATAATAGGCCTACAGCTAGGCCTATAGGCTTATTATATGATGCATCAGGAGTCTGCTTCGTTGAATCAACCGCCTCCTGCGATACCAAAAATCAAAACTGCGCTACAGAAGTCATTACATTAGATTTTACAAGCCTAAATTCGCACCAGTTGAAATTAGTGTTCTACACATTCCCAATTGTAACTTTAAAAGCTCTAGGTTTATTCAGTTTTCGTGAACTGTCTCATTTTCGACAACCAGTAATATTTCGAGCTTAAGTACAGTAGTTCATGTCAATCTCAGTTCTAGTGAAAATCCCCCTAAATTTAAACCCATGTGTGGTCTATGCTCAATTGCATATAGGCCTAAATACGTTTTATTAAGATGTGTGACGGTTATCTTCATTCAGATTGTTCAAATTTGATTATTTTTATTCATGAATCAGAACTCTTTGCATCCACGTTCAGTTCACATACCTTCCAATTCCACGTTCTGACTTCCTGACAGGAATAGATTTGTCGAAACACTTCTGTACAGTTAAAAACTAGCAAAAAGGTCATTGTCCTCCGATTGGAAGTAATTTACCATGGAGGATGGGAAAGAAAAGAAGTGGTTGTGGCGTTATGCATTTCTAAAAATACCTTAAAACAGCCCTGTAAGAGTGAACGTTACTGCTGAATTACGAATAGCCTAAGTAGGCCTACCAATAAAAGCCTTATTATGAATGCAAGTAGCCCTATGGCTTTACATAATAGAAAGGCATTTGCTAAAAACATCAGTGTTACTCTGTTATCATTGCTCATCGATAAATAATATTACATGTATCTTTATTCAACAATGCGGTTGACAGGCCGCAACCTATATTCTACTGACAACTTGTCACGGTTCAGACATAGCGTAGTCTAAACATTTACAGCTTGACCTACCTGCCAACTGCTTACATTTTAAATACAATTATTAAATTAAAATCGGGTGTTTACAATTTTGGGTGAGGCAGTATAATAATAATTTTCGTCGATTCAACAATCCAGTTGAAAGACCGCAATCAGTTACAGTGTGCAATTATGCAGTTGAAACAGTTTGCAGGAACTGAGATTACAGAATACATCAATCTTAACTATACTAGCTGAACAGACAGCCTGAAATGGGCTACAAGGAGCCAAAACAGTTTTATTACAAAGCATATCCGCCCAATAATAAATCACGCAACGCAGCTTTATCCCATTGTATGCAAAACTGTTTGGTGTAGGCTATCTATTTATTAAAGCACTTTATAAATCTTCGCAGGTAACTGCCATATAGCCTACTAGGCCTAATGGACGCAAAGGCTGCGAGTTATTAAACATAATAGCCTAAGATTAATAATATTGCCAACGCAAGCCGCAGTCTGTAAACAAAACGTGCTTAATGATGTCACTGGTTATGAATATTCATAATATGGGATCGGCCAATGAAAAGGCGCTGAAGGCTGACAATGCTACGAAATCGGGTACGGAATGCCTATATGCCTCCCGGCTCTGTCCACGTGAAGTGTAAACCGCAGATAACATTTGTCGGCGTTCTCATCATGTCTGGAGTTCATACCGCTGGATACATCCGGATACATTGGAGTCATTTTAACAAGCGAAATTATTTAGAATGTTAAATTGGTTCGACCAGATTATGTGAATGTATTAGCGGTAGCTGTTTTGGTCTTTGGAAGATGAATGTTGTAGAGAGTCCGTGCAACTGATTTTTCAATGGCAGAACGATAGGAAGAGCCAGCCAGACGTGAACGCAAAGGCCAAGTTTTTAAGTCGACTTTCAAAATGGCGGCCGAGCGTGTAGACGTTATCAAACCACGAAATTAGATGTTGGCCAGAGGTCAAATAAGGAATGTAAAGACAATCACAGAAATGGTGTTAATATACGGTACCAACCACAACGTCAGATCTGAATTAGACTCAAGGTACTTGGTTTTAGCTAATGTGGCAGCGACCAGAGTGGTTTACAATGTAACAGCGTCCAGCGTTGAGAGTGCCGGAATGCAAGCTGTAGGCTACAGTTATAGTTCTAATCGGTGGTTTGGCAGATCACGTGTCATTTTTGGCGCTGAAGTCAAGCATTAAGCAGAGTTATATTCGGACGTGATGAGCGCCTTGCATGATTGCCAAACAGTTAATTTCGACTCTTACAATGACGTGGTCATCCGTTCATTCTATGATTCATAATACTGAAGTGCGTCAGTTTCAAATTAAACGAAGATTATTATTATTATTTATTATTATTAAAACATAAGGAATGCATGGCCCGACTGATTATGTTGGCCTACTTAAAAGAAATCGCCACAATCAACATCGTGCGGGTGACACGAAAAGGATTACACCCCCTGAAAGCTATCCGGGGGATGAATTAATCTATCCCCCCGGATGGAATTAACCGGTCTAGACTATCCGGGGGATGAACCATTCTATCCCATTTCTTGAAAATGTGTATAATTAAAAAATTTATACTCTAATCAAAATTTAAAGTGACTAATTGTTTTAAGTGACCTAAGCAATGCTCAAAGAAAGGCAACTCGAATATATTTAGTGTTTCCGAGTGTTTTTAAGTGTTTTAAATGTTTTAAGTGCTATAAAACCAAAGCAAAACAAATTATTTAGTAGGACTAAACATACCTGTTAGCGTCTTTGTTCAAAACAAAGCAGATGAAAATTAATTTGCAAAACTAAATGCACGCGGAAGTGTTTTTTTCGACTTTTCCTCATTTGGGGGGGATACTATTAATACGGGGGATACTCTATTTCGTGACGGGCAGTGGCGGCGCCAGACATTTTGTGTAGCCAAAGCAGACGGGGCCGCCAGTGTGAGAATTGTGGAAAAAACGGGGTGAGGTGGACTATGATCCACTTTGAATTGGATGTGTGTGTGAACGGGAAACGGACATTATCCCTCCCGGACATTATCCCCCCCGGACATAGGCGCAACCACCCTATGGGACCCACGGGACGCGTCCCCTCCAACTTTTGAGTGGTCCCCTAACTTTATTATTATGGTTCCCCCCAACTTTTAGGACGTGATTCATTATGGTCCCCCCAACTTTTAGGACGTGATTGCACCTATGCCCCCGGACATTATCCCCCGGACAAAAGCCCCCCTGGACATTATCCCCCCCCCCTCAAGGTAGGACATTATCCCCCGGTCTATGATAACATTACCTAAAAATGATTTTAAAAAATAAAAGAATAGGCATATGTTAAGGTGAGTAAACATACATTAGACATTAGGCCTACAGTTGAATGTGTATGTATGCATGTATGCATGTGCATGTATGCATGTGCATGTATGCATGCATGTATGCATGCATGCATGTATGCATGTGTATATGTATGTATGTATGCATGCATCATGCATACATGCATGCATTGTATGTATGTATGTATGCATGCATGTATGTATGTATGTATGTATGTACATGTATGTATCGGTGACGGCATTGACAAGTTTACACAGCGGACAAAACCAGAACGATTAATCTTTATCAATTAAATGAAGAAACAGACTAATTGCACAGAGGGGGGGATAATGTCCGGGGGGATAATGTCCTAGTCAAAATCGGGGGGGATAATGTCCGGGGGGGCTTTTGTCCGGGGGGATAATGTCCTACAATCGTGTGAACAGACTTTAACATGCAGCTGAAAGACGGGGGGTTCAAACCCCAACACAACCACCGGCAATTCTCACCCTGACGGCAGACGTACAGGATTAATCAAGGGCCATTCAGGGCAGAACACTTTATTGGGTGTATCGGTAACACGAGCCTATAATGGTGACCATAATAACATCGAGCTAACGCGCTCGTCATAAAACCGCCCACTGCGCCATTAATTCATTGCGAGAATCTGTATGGCGCCACGTCAAGGGAAATACTGCGGTTCGCTCCCAAAACAACGCGTCCAAAATTGCGTTGAGAGGAATGGCTGAGAAAGAGTTCTAGAAAGGCAGCAGAGCGTCGAAGGAAGCCATAATAGGCCGAAGAGTCTACCAACGAGAAGGCACGGTTCTGCCTAGTGGGGCGCGGTGGTGTAGTTGTGGCGTTGGCGCCTGGTTCTAATCCACCTCAAGCCGTCGCGTTGGGACCTTTAGGAAGCTCTTCGCTCGCAATTGCTCGGGCGCTTCGTCGTGAAACTGATGCAGTGTCCGCGCTGTGGTCGGGAGCGCCTCTGAGAAAGCGTGAAAGGGCGCTATAAGAAATGGAGAAATAAATATAAATAAAATTTTAATTAAATAGTGAAGCTGCGAGCAAAGGGGCGCCAATTAGACCGTGTTTAGCCGAGCGGAGGAAGTGCAAGTTGCGAGCCATAAGAGCAGGCGAACATTATGTTTCATTGACAGGGTTCAGATGGGCGCGACCCCCGAAAGTTAACGCTTTTTGACAGTTGTAAAACAATTTTAACACAATGAACGCAGGCCTAGCAAAGCATTGCAGAATCCTCTTTCGGGTAGCATGCTCAGCAGCTTTTAAAATTAGCAGTCTAACAAATAGGCCAACTGAGCCTGGTATTGTTTATGCAAGTTCTCAAGTAGCTCGTGTCATCTTAAATACAACCGGGCAACATAATAAATACAGTCCGTTGTATGTGTCTATATGGATAGACTGCACAGCTCCGTGACTGGGACGTCACACTTGACTCCGCGTTTGTGAACACATAGGCCTATCTATCTAGGCTGCATGACGCGCTATCGGTTCTTTCAGCATTGGCGGCTTAGAGCTAGAGCCATCATACGATCGGTCACTCCCTCTATCTATACCATCATAGTTCATAAGAACTATTCATCAAGTGACTGTTCATCACGAGGCTATTCATCAAAGGGTTATCAAGAAAAATGGGTACAATACATATATGCGCACACATACATAATATAATACATGCATATATGCGCATGTGCATACATTACATCAGTAGTTCCCAACCCGCGGGCCAAAAGTGACCCGCCATGCCTAAAAAATTGCCCTCTTCTGAAAGAATTAAGAAAAGTGGGAAAATTGACATTTTGGACAGGATAGATCAATTATTTTCTATCACTAATTATTTTAAATTGACGTATTTAAATAATATCAAATATTCTATTTTGATTTAATTATAAAAAATGTATATGCCTTTTAGTTCGTTAAATTTTAGCCTTGTGGCCCCCCAATGTCCTTCAATTAGGAAAATGTGGCCCTAAAGTTTAAAAAAAGGTTGAGAGCCACTGCATTACATAGGCCTACACTTGCATACATACACACGTACATAAATACATGCATACATGCATATTATACATGTAAGTATTTCCATACAGGAATACGAGCAGGCTTGCGTATGTATGTGTTTGTTTTGTTTTTATGTGCACTTGTTATAGCGCTCCTTCAAGGTCCTAATTAGAAGCACTCCCGACTACAGCGCGGACACTGAATTGGAATTTCACGCCGAAGCGCTGAGCAATTGCGAGTGAAGGACTTGCCCATGGTCTCTACGAATCGGCTTCAGGTGGATCCGAACCTGCAAACTTCCGGCTTCAAGTCAACGAACACACCCATTACACCACCGCGCCCCGCATATATGTATGCATGTACGTATATCTATGTATGTTTGCATATGCGTATGTATGTACGCACTGAGTCGTTGCATCAATGGACCTTTAATGAACTGACCCATTATGAACACTACTGTCCGTTGATGAATAGTCTTTCCATCAACAGTCCCTTGATGGATAGCCCATGATGAACACAACAATCCGTTGATGAAAAGTCTTTTGATAAAAAAAAGTCCCTTGACGAATAGACCATGATGAACACAAAGTCCGTTGATGAATAGTCCTTTGATGAACAGTCCGTTGATGAATCGTCCTTTGATGAACAGGCCTTGAACCCTTACTATAGGAGCTTTGAACATCCCTGATTGTATCTATTATCTCGTCAGCTACCTACATGGCAGGGAACACTCTAATCTCTTCAAAGGAGTTTCATCTGCTGCCGTAACCATCAACGCCATGGTCATCTGGGTATCGGTTATAGCCTATGCCCGTGGTTTTTATTGTTGAACATCTGACCAACCCCTTCATGCACTCCCGTAACCAACTCTAAATATGCCGACAATTCCTATCTCTTCGTTAAGTCTAATCTCTTGTCTGCTGCGACGGATGAACTCCAACTCGTCTAAATGAAAGAATTTGCGGATCAATTATCATAAAACGCGCGCATATTGCCATTATCATACGCAACAAGTGTTCCCTCTCAAATCATCCATTTCCGTAGTCTCTTGTACAGCATCCGTCAGGGCCATGTAGGTAGTCATTGGAAAGAAATTTACATTAAAAGCGACGCCAATTAGATCCTCTGCTCTTGTTTTGTCTCATTGCATGCCATCAGAACCTTTAAAGTTTAAGGCACGCGAGTCCTCCATGAAAGACTTCATCCAAATAATTTCTGGAGCCACTGTCATATCTCGAATGTTTTATGCCCCTCCTGCATATTGGGGCCTTGCGAGTGACGGGGACAAAATCCGCTTCGAGGATTTCATTAACAGACCTAGACATGATGTTCTTATGTCTGAAACTTTAGTTAGCACAGGAGACTGAGCCGTGCTGTTTAGACTCTAGAGTTTTTGAGAAATTTCATGAGTGAAGGACTTTTTCTCAGGGTACTGTACCTTAGCAGCGGCTTGAGGTGGGTTCGAACCCGCAACCTACCGGCTCCAGAGCACCGTAGGCCTTTATATCCATACATCACCGCGCCCAGCTTGTTTTACACGAAAGGGCAGCCTTTCCTGCCTTTAGTTAGGCTACATCTAAATTGTTTGAAAGCATTGTCGATAGTCTTTAGTTCTATTTAGTTGTGCATATGTGACCTTGGAATCTGTTACTGTTATGTACGCTTGTCAGATACAAATAATAACTATTACGTAGTTGACTAGCCTCGACGTCAGTCTCGGTAGCGCAATGGATAACACGCTGGCGAACTTCGAGCCCCCGTTGGGCGGAATGCTTTGTAGGCTGCTATTAGCGCCGTGTATTGCAGGTTCCCTGTTCAGTTAGTAGTTAAGATTGATGTTAATTAAGATTAGGGCCTACTGCATAACTTGTACATGTAAAGCGCAGTGCGTTTGCAGGCCCTTAATGATTTTTTATTATAGTTTTATTAGGCACCAGCCTAATTAATAGCCAAAATTCGTAACACTCAACCTTAGTAATTGCAACAAACCTTAAGAACTAACCGTTGTAGCAAGCAAGCAGCGGTTGCTTGTAACATGGTTACAAGGGCGCCTCGACAAGCAGTGTCATAAACAATATCAGGAATAATTAATGATAGGCCTAAAGGGGATCCAGTCAAGGAAACTTTAAGTTCGTTTTAGACGTCGCACTGCCATGGGGAATAATTGTTACTCAAATGTTGCTAAACTTTACCTCATGAGCCTAGGACTATTCGCACCTCTATCTAACCAGCTTGTAATTTTTTTACAAATTTCCTAAATTATTTTCTTTTAAGTGGCGGATTAAATAAGGCCTACCGAATGTGACCAATGAGACTCATATTTTTCTGATTAAGTCTTTGTGTTGCGAGTCCAATATCAATCATCAGGATTTGATTTGTTCCAGGATAAAAAATCTTGACCAAAATGTGCTGAGTTGGCTCCGTCAGTTGCAAGTTATGCAGAATGTAAAGAAATTCTTTCTGGCGGCTTAGCTTGATGATCTTGAAGAGCTCTGTGGTTTAAATAGGTCGGTTAACGTCAAACTTTTAAGACAATTTCAAGGCCTAGTTGCATCAGGAATATCTATAAAAGATAAAGCGTGTATGTATGTAGACTGTTTGTCCGGAATACGCGCACAGTTTCGCAGCTATTGACCTGAATCATTCCAACCGGACAGAGAGCCACCAGCGGACGGGTTTGCGAATACCTTCACCATGGGTAGGCGAAGTGAGAGGCGAAAGACAGAAATTTAACTATTTCCGCACCTTCGCCACAGTTTCGCAGCTATTCAACTGAAACTCAGCTGGGTGTGGGCTGGGTAGGGACGAAAATCGGGGTGGGTTCGAGTTGAGTTGAACACGTAACGCAAAAATGTTAAGGACAATTGACCTACTGGTTACTCAAACCTTCCAGCTAGACAGTGCCACCAGGAATACCCCTCCCGCCAAGTCCCCCACACCGCCTGGACAGGGTGGGACTGGGTGGTGAAAATTCAAGATTTCCTGCCGCACATATTCACCTTAAACCTTTCCGCTTGACAGGGGTTAGGGCGGTGGTGATCATAGGGCCACCAGGGCCGCCACGCCTCAATCCACATCTTGGGGGTTGGCCCGGCTGGGGTACGATAAGCCGTAATTTTCTGGGAAACGCTGGGTACACCTGCTAGTTTATTTGTAGAGAAGTAATAGGTTAAACGCCTACAAGAGTCTCTAGTGTATTCTGGATCTGGGCACAATGCTTAAATAAGATATCGAAAATAATCTCGAGCCGGAAGGCACCATCGCCAATGACTGCCTGTCTTGCAGATCTAGCACATGTCTTGCATTTCTCATGCATTTTTTTATGCAAGCTTGTCGACTGCAACGTGAAGTACGCAGGCATACAGCGCTATCAGATCTATAGCATAAATGCATAAGACGCTTTAGTGGCTGCACTAATAATGTCCACATTCCTTCTAATAGAAAACCTGTACATCCGCACTGAGTAAGACAAAGCAGACCACTAATAGAAAATTGTCATCCAATGCCAACGTTTATGCAGTGTTGAGGTTTTGGAAACGGCAGACGTCACCCATAACATGAATATGCACGCTATTTCTTCTGAATAGGTGTGCTCTCACCGATCGGTTTCCTGTTTAGTCGTCAACCAGATTCTTGTAGGAAGATTTGGAAATGTGTTGAAAGATTCCAATTGAAATATCTTTCCCTAAACGTTATGTTGGATACTGAATAATGCTTGGGAATGCACAAATCGTGAGCGCCTTCTAAGCGTTACAAAACACTGTTTTTGTAAACCTCTGGTGGTGCTCGCGATTTATGCATTCCGGAGCATTCTTCGGTATCCAACAGGACTTTTGAGAGTCAGTCGTAGAACCTGCTGGCAATGATGTAGTTCTTTGCCATGAGTCATATACTTTGAACATCTAGGCTGAACTTTGATTATAACTTTTATTTATTTCAGAAATCCTGTCGAAGACAGAAGTCCTTTGACATTATCTTTCGAATGCCGACATCACGAGATATACCTGATGGAGCTGCATCTGGTTTTCATTGTACTGCACCAGGGTGTACGTACAGTAAACGCGATGCTTGCGGAATTGTTTTACACATGCGTACGCACTTTGTGTACGAAACGGCCGAAAAGGAGATGCCGAAGGCGACGTTTTTACTCAAGGATGGATTTTACCGGTGTTTGGACTGTGATCGAAGAACCGATAGTCAACTTTCGTTCAGGGAACACGTCCGCCACCACATTCTACCATTTCCGTACAGATGTCATTGTGGGACCACTGTGTCATCGATTCCCGATCTCCGAAGGCATTCGTCTTCCACTCACCCCAAGACGCCTTTGCAAATGTATTTTGAAGATGCCGAGCAACTGCTTGACGATATCTTTACTGAAATCGGAACAGATAAACGGACGTTTTGGTTTCCGCAACGGATTGCAGAGGACAGTTCTGCAGAAGTTGAAAATCTCTCGGATTTACATGATGCGAACCCTTGCGGCAGTGTATTAAATGAATCGAATGTGGCGGACATAGAGATAACTGACCATGCTGCGTCTAAAACATCAGTTTGCAGGACAAATACAGAGCCAAAGCAGAAGGAAAACTGCTGCATGATACCTTCGGCCACTAACTCTGATTTTGGAAAAGGTGCAAGTTCAGCAAGCGTATCAGTATTGGAGTTCAGCACCGAGTTCAACTACATTAATGCATTCCAATATTCATCGGCTACTACAGCGTCTGAACCTAGTAGTGGCTTTTGTGTTCTTAATGTGCCTGATGACGGATTGGATGAGTCCCGGACTGATTGCTTGGAGGATGTTGTCCAATTAAATACGACAAAGTCTTCAAATTTGCCAATAAAATGGCAATGGTTACCACATTCTGGAAGCACATCAAGTGCGCAAAGTGCTGACAATTCCCCTCTGTTAGTGCGGCACAATATTGATTCGAGGTCTACAGTGCGTGATGTTACACTTTCTAATTCTTCCAGTCCCCACAACAGGAAGGATAATGGACAGAAGCATGTGGAGTTAGACTCCAATCTATTGACAGTGTTTCCTCGTGTGACAGGACGTGATTCAGAGGTTCCTCCAAATAGACAAGACAATAGGATGGAAAATGAGCTTGAATCGATTTCACTCGCCGAATCAGGGCCTGCTAGTGGTCCCGGAAAATTTGTGTTTCGTGATCAGAAATTTAAATGCCTCACTTGCTTGCGCTGGGAATCTTTTTCTGAGCAGTTGTTTAAAAAACATGTCTGGCAACACTTTCACAGCATCTCAAGAATTTGCAATAAAGTCGATTGTCAGAGTACTGACTGTCCTCTGGTTTTGGGTATGGTGATGTTGGTGAAAAGTTGTCGCCCAAGTACTGGCACGTCTGAATATCCAAGTCCTTCAACACCGTCCTTGCCGGTTTCACATGTGAGAAAACCCAGTAACATATCTTCGAAACGTTCAGCCCTGGACAACCTCTGTGATGTCGAACCCTCTTCACCAACGAACAAAAGCTTTGCAGCACAAAGAAAGAACTCTAAAAAGGTAGCTGAAAAGAAAAGTACCAACAGAAACTTGTTTGAAAATCTGACATCAAACTCAGCCGAGCATCTGCGTTTTTCTGCTCCAACTTTGAGTTCCTTGCGCTCAAAAGCTTGTAAGCATTTGCATTTCAACAGTAAACGTACTGGTGATTTGACAACAGACAACGAAAAATTCCAAAGACATGACAGGGACATTGATGTTGGTAATTGTGGAGAAGAAGTGGCTTGTGTGTCAAGCACAGAGTTAGCACGTAAGGAGTCCACTGAAAATCCGTCTGCTGCAGTATCTGAGGAGAATGGTATTTCTCCAAGGAGACGAAAGCAAACGCTGGTTATAAAACATGATGGTAATAAGCCTGTTGAATACTGCCGATATTCTCGTGATTCAATCCCCTTGTCTACAGTTTGCTTACAGTGTTCGTACACCTGCAATTGCAGTGATCAGTTAAGCTGGCATATCGAGTCTTGTCATCCCAAACTTCCGATAAGGAAGAAGAAAGAATACTGTTGTACCGAGTGTGACTTTTCTGACAATTCAAAGGATACCTTAATCTGGCATTTGGCGCACCATATTGGTGAGCACTCGCTTAGAGTGTATTCTTGCAGATATTGCAGCAAACAGTCTACTTACATGTCTCGCGTAATGAAACACATATACCATGATCATCCTGGTAAAGTATTGAATGTTGAACCTGAGAACACCAACATAGCCTATATGGACGGCATCTTTAAATGCCCATTCTGTAGTTCTGGGTATCCGTGGGGCAGTCTGTTCTTCAGACACATTGAAGTTCAGCATGAGCTGAAGGATTTGGCAGATCATCTTGCTCGTGCATACGGCAAGAAATGCTGCCCAGAGGTTATTGATTTTCCAAAGTATCTGATCCGACACGACATGCCATCTGAGATTTCAAAGGAAAATCAAAGTCCAATGGATAAAAGTGCCTGCAACGAATCTGCCACAAGTTGT
Organism: Lumbricus rubellus; assembly: GCA_945859605.1. Taxonomy (NCBI): domain Eukaryota; kingdom Metazoa; phylum Annelida; class Clitellata; order Crassiclitellata; family Lumbricidae; genus Lumbricus; species Lumbricus rubellus. The sequence continues at coordinate 14,563,910 of OX243819.1, read as the reverse complement.
ACTGAGGATGAAAATGTTTCTAAGATTGTGCAGCTCAGGGAAGACACTACTGATTCTCTCGAATCGTCGCACAGTAAGAATTGTACTGAAACTGACGATCGTGCAAACGATATTTATACCAGTGAGCCTGATACTCCACAAAACCGCGACCTTAAGGGAAAAACTATCTCACGAAATGCGAGTTTCTCTTCTGCTAAAAGTGCAGATCATGCAGGAAGTGTCGATGTCCGTAAAAATAAAGGAAATAATCAGACGTTTGACGCTAAAACGAATTCAGGAAAACCTGGCAAGAATCTGAACCGGCTTAAGGGGAACATAAATCACTGGACACTTCAGCCTAACACGAGAAAATTGCCACAGAATGATATGGTATACAATTCAAATAAGCGTAATTTTAAGAAATACCAGTCGCCGAAAGCAGGCAAAAGGTCTTTTTTGATTTCACCAACATGTGTTCCAACTCTTCCTAGAAATGTAGGAAATCATACTGCAAGTGATTTTGAGAAAAGTCTGCCCAACGAGTTCATTTTTTCTGAGGCGATCAAGTGTCCAAAATGCTACTACACCGATCGGATTCGTTTGAATCTGATACGGCATTATAATGGACATTCGACAGATGCTAGTAGAGGTGTTGAAACGAGTGAAGTATCAAATGTGCAGCCCAGTGGAGGCAATGGGGTGACATTTGCTTTATGGAATCCTAAGAAATCGCTCAAACAAGCGCCAGAGTCTAATAAACTTGTCTCGAACAAAAGGAAGAACCTTGCGTTTGCTGCAAAGGAAAAGGATAAGGAACGACTTCAGAAGGCCTCTCAGAAGGGACAATCGGAAAGATGGAAGCGTCCTGTAAAAAGAGCAAGACTTACAGATGAGGCAGCCAAATGCCATGATAGCGACAGTAATACTGCTTCACCTGGCGTGGATGAGAAAACTAAAAGAGGCTCAGTGACTGGTATTGACGATTCAGTGCCTGGTCAGAGTTTGGCTACCAGCGGTGACACCCGTACCGCAAGTGCGTCTTTAGGATCATCCCCAGCATTTGGACAGTTCCTGCAGAATCATGCTAGGAAAACCGTGGCGACGCACACGTGCGAGTCATGTTCGACAACATTCAGCAATGAAACGGAGTACGAGAAACATGCTAAAGATGTTCATTCGTCGACGTACTATCTCTGCAGGTGTTGTGGGACTATGATTCGTGGCTTGCCGAATGTGCAGCTGCACTTCAAGGAAAACCATCCGGGAAGTCAGGTCTTGGTTGATAAGTGGGTTTCTGCTGCTCCCAAAGAATCCGAAAAAAGGATTCGTCCTTTCTCTGATTTGTCGGATGTTGGATTACCAGCTAAGAAGATGAAAATGTCAAGAACAGATGGTGAGATTTTATTGGAGTTTAACGTTGCTATTATGTTTTCTAGTTATTTGATGATTGAGCTAGGTTTGTGGAATCCTGGGTTAATTAATGCCAAGTACGTTTGATGAAATTGTTAGATTAATGATTGTTATTAATATTTTGCTCAAATTTTTGATTATGTTGATGGTTGTTGGTTCATAACTGACTCAGAATGAGACAGTTGTAAGATACTTAGCTGATTAAATTTTCATGTATTTACTTCCGTAGGAAAAATCTTAGCTGAAATTAATAGTGTATTTCACAATCAATAATTATATCCATTACACTTCAACAGATGATGATAGATTGAATCATTTTCCATAGTGATTTAAAATGCATCTAGCCTTTACAATGAATTTCATTTAACACGTTCACCGCCAAGGACGAGTTAACCCGTCCTTCAGCCAGTCATTTAACATGGCGTCTAGGCTGGCCTTGTCGATCGCTAGAGTTCAACGAACTGACAGCACAGGGTGACAGAGTGACTAGGCGGTGAACGTGTTAAGAAATTTGAGGTGAATATATAAGGTTGCCAAGAATTAACTTTTTTGCCAGCAAGATGTAAAAATATTTATTAGCAATAGGGTTTACTATTCTGTGAAAATCTTGAGCAGAAATAATTAGTTGGTGACTAATTCAACCAGTTATATCGGTAGTCTATATTTAGGTTGACAAGTATCGGGTTGCATAACTCTGTAAGGATACTTTTGCAGTTTGTATCTAGTTGATATTTAATCATTCTTTTTGGAGTGGTTGCAACTATATTTCTGAAGCTTTATTTCACAGCAGATAAAGGAAAGTTGCCAGAAAAATCTGATGCTGAGAAAGAAGAATCGTCGAAAGGACAAAGATGGTCGTCATTCTACGGTGCTAATTTAAGGCAAGTATTTTTGTTTTTGATAGTGTGAGGACTAATAGGTAATTAATTGCAGTACGTCAGCTGTAATTTTTATTATAGGCACTACTTAAGTGAAGAACCATTCATTCAGGGATTTTGTTGATAGTGATGATCTTCATACTATTGTATAAAACACTTGTGTTCAATTTATTCTGCTCGGAAGCCTTGGTTACTGTACTGTAGTGGGCCTACAGTTTTTAGGAAATGTGTTTGTACATTTTTTGAGTAATGACAACTTCATATTTCTAAAATCTGTTATTATTTATTCAAATTTTTAGAAAACAAGGTGCTAGTAATACAGTTCAAAATCCTACAGTTGGAGCAGCTAATGATGAATTCTCAGCAGGGAATATGACTACAGAAGTGTCTTCGAGTAACAGTTTTCAAACGACATGTGCCGCTACAGTTTCACTGGCCTATAATACTTCTAATACTTCAACAACAGTCGGAAACAATGAGAATGCATTGAGCGCTCCTGGGAGCAAATTGATGACAAGCATGGCGAGTCCTTCCGTTCCTACTTCCAGTTTCCCTCCTCCTATGGCAGGTAATCTCTTTGCTACATTCATGACGAATCTGTTAGCCGCAAACATGATGACAAATCAAACATTCCCTGCGACACAGGTGCCAGCAATGCAGGCAATGGGAGCACAACTCCCATCATCTGTTCAACCGTCAGCGCCAGTGGCAATGGCGGGATCGTCATTACCTGCACCTGGAATACAGCCTGCTGTGGACACTTCCGGATTTGCCAACTTGTTGGTGCATATGCTAATGGCAAACTTAGCAGCAGGAACTGGAATGACTGCCCCTGCACCCTATCCAAATAAAAATGCTCCTACTCCTGGGAGCACTGCATATCCATTCCAACCTGCAGCAAATACGTTGAATCTCTTGGGTCCTAATGCCAATCCACAGCATGCACCATCGATGCCTGAACTTATCAAAGAAGCTCTTTATCCTTCATATTATGGTAGCAATATGCATAGCATAGGTGCACCTGGAAGTGATGTTAGTGTACAGAACGACAACCGTGTGACTAACGTTTTGGAAGATATGCCAACATTGGTGCCAGGTGCTTCATGTGTAAATATGCAGGACAGCTCTCTAAGATCTGCCAGCAAACCAATGTATGCAGCAACAGGTGGCTCAAAAACGAATCGGTTATCAACGTACGATAGCCTGTACTCATCTGAAGCTGAATCTACTATTTCTTGTGTGAGTCAGAGGAGCAGCATTAGCAAGTCGTCTGGGTCGACTATTGCCTCAAATAAGTCTTTAAAGCGTCGTGCTGGTACCGAGAAACAAAGAAAGAATAAATATATCGGGTCTGATTCTGAAAAAGGTGATTCCGACTCGGAGATATGTAGCAGCATAGGTTCTGTTTCAACTACAGATTTATCCAAGAAGGAACTGCATTGTCGTAACTCGAGCCCGTTGTCACTTGCGGAAAGTTTTGCAGATCGTTCAATTAGGATGTGCTGTAACATGTGTGCATTCAAAACTAGGAGGTTAGACTATTTTGAAAGGCATCTTGCAGGGCATTTCAACAGCAGACAGCCACCTGTTGATCCGAAACATTGGCAGCCAGTTCGCCAGAAGTGCGGCTTTTGCAACTTTCAGACATATTTGGATGACGAATTCGAGGACCACATTGCAATGCATACGATCAAAAAACCGTTTCAGTGCTGGTACTGTCCCTTCTCAGGATTCAAAAACGTTGCTGTAAATCGGCATTTAAAAAGGTTTCATCCTGAATTAGAGCCAAAGGTGAAAAAGAACCAGAATGTTCGGTTAAAACAGACAACACCTCACGATTCTGTAACAAAGGTGTCTTTAAATGCTGCTGTCAAGCTGAACAATGTATTAAATCTCAGCAATAAAGCTCTTAAAAGACTGTGTAATAAGTACCAGTTATTAAAGTTGCACTTGAAAAAAAATAGATGTAAGAAAATTGGTATTTTTAACAGTACCCAATATGGGGTTTCATTTTAGTTCATGGTAATGTACTGTTGCTTGGTAAAAACAATTTGATACCGTCTGTATCTTTCATTTAAATTTAAAGTTGATAAATGGTTACTCAGTCTGATGTGCAACTTGGACATTTTTATCACTACATATATTAAAATTAACTGCTTTTGGTCTGGTTTGTTTTCAGTTTAATGCAGTAACAGTAATAATGGTGCTATCTTAGGCTGAAATTAAAGGCTGAACGACAGTGAACAGTGAACGTGTGCTGTGTTTTTTCCCCAACTTTCTTGAATTAACGTATGAATCTAGCAGTGCTTTGTTAGACTTTGAGCAGTGATTGTAACATATGTAGCTAAATGGTTTTATAGTGCCTTCTTAAGTGTCTCTACAAGACATACTGTTGTGTCTGATGCTAGTGATAATTTTGGTAGTGTATGTATGTTTTAAGTCGGGCTTTCAAGCTGGTTTTGAGGTAGGCCAGTTGCTTTTGAACCTCTGACCTGGTTTATGAAGCAAATAATTGGAGTAACTTGCTGAGCACTGAGCTATTTACATAAACTGTGCATGTGTGTTGTAAATTATAATTGTTTATTGCCTCTCACTAGTGAATGTGGTTGAACATCCATTGTTTTTTTTATATTTTGGACATTTTTATTTTGATGTATGAGTTCTTGTTTTTATGTTTGTTATGTTACATGTGCATAATTCTATGATATCTGATCGGATATAAATCGTTTGGTTATGTTATTTTGGTAATGACCAATTTATATTTTATCCAATCAGCCACTTGGCTGTGAAACTGAAAATTTTTCACCAATGTAATTACCACCGTTTCTGATTGTGCTTCTTAATAATTTCTTTGTAACTTCTTATGTTGTGAACTCCTTGCAACTTGCGGTTCAGTAAGAGTGATCATATTGCTCACAATGTAGTTGGAGTCGCTGAGATTGTTATTCACTACATAATTCTGTGTAGCACACGGTCAGAGCATTTGAAGTTGTTAACTGCTCAACTGTAGGTTTGTGTTAATGTGAGTCAAAACAAAATGCTTGTGCTGAAGGCTCTAGCACCGGTCTTGTATGTATACATTACGAACATTTCAGTTATAAGTCTTATATTCTTATTAGACCGCCATGACTGAATGTTACGAAGTTTTGCGTTTCTGCCGATTCTTCATGTTATCGATTTCGTTGTAATTCTAAGTTCCATCCACTAGTTATTGCTACTTGACCGGTGTAAAGGTTTCAAATTACCCCCTCCTAAACATTACCCCCCGGTAACTTGAAACCGGTTTCAGATTACCCCCGGAAACTAGATTTGTATCAATCACCGCATTTATTGAACACAAAAAATCAGAAAAGTCATCCCGCTTCTTGTTTTGGTCGGAAGATTTCTATCCGTCATCCCACTTCGTGGTTTGCTATCAATATTTTGATCGGAAAAAAATAATAGCCTCGAGGCCATTTTCTCCATGTAAACTTCAGCGGCAATTAGTATTTTAGTTTCAGATTAAAATATTGATAACAAACCACGAAGTGGGATGACGGATGAAAATCTTCAGACCAAAACAAGAAGCGGGATGATTTTTCTGATATTTTTAAGTCAATAGATGCGATGATTGATGCAATTTACAGTTTGCAGGGGGGTAATGTTTAGGAAGGGGTAATCTGAAACCTTTACACCGGTGTTCTTTGGAGCACAGCTTGCCATACAGATTTAGACCTACATGTACATGCATTTTGGCTCTCGTGGCAGAACATTGTAGGCTAAGGGGCGTAGACATTGAATAAATCTTGGAACACCGCGGTTAAACCGGAACTTGCCTTTTTAAGGTTAAATCAAGAGTTGCCTTTAAGGTTTAGTCGGAACTTGCCTTTAAGGTTGATGACAACGCAGCTGTGTATGTCAATGCGAAGGCTACTCCCAATAAAATGTAATTTAGGCTTATACGAGAAGAGGAACTCACCTCATTGGTTCTGATTGTATCCCACGGACGATAGGCTAAGTCTGTCCAGTCAGTCATTGAAAGGATGGTTTCCTCTGGCACTGGTTAGGCCTATTATCCCGTTAGAGTGCACATTATCTGTATAATTTGCCATGCCTTGTGAGTAGGCCTACAGTATAGTAGGCTATACGCCTACACCCCGCTTCTACTTTTGAACAAGTAGTAACTTTGGTATTGTAGACAATAGACATAATAGGCCTACTCTTCTCTAAATTTGATCTATTGGTGACCGACGATGAAGAGGTAGTAAGGAAGACAGTTGTTTCCAAATGTATGGCCAGGGGTGGCCACTCTGTTCTTGGTGCTGTAGTCCGATTCTGGAAACCATTTTTAGGGACCGTTTTCAGATTGCCTGCGTTCGGAAACATTCGCACTATCCGACTATCGCCAGGCTTAGCCTTTGACGAAATTGATCGGAACTATCATATACGTATCATGTATACCGAAATGTACCAGGATGAGAAATTGGGAAGGGCTTCAACAAACAGTCTTGCTTAGTTCAGTCTCCATAGTTCGAACACTAATTCCACCTAGATCTTACCCGCAATAATTCTCACGCTGAAGTGTTGTACAGTTACTGTCTACAAGATTGCAATGCAGTATTTTAGGTGATACGATTATAATATAGGCCTATAATTATATTTGTATATAATATTAAACATGAATAATTATATACATCTGAAATCTGAATGATCTGATTGCATGCGCGGAATGTATGCAGAATGTTACGTGTGTGCATGCATAATTATACAAACGTATGCGCAGTGATACAGACATTGGCTATGCATGATTAGGCCTACATATTTAGGCCTATGCTTATAGGATTGCAGGTCTCTGAATCTACGTCTATGCATCTTTGCTGACGTAGCGCCTTTAGAAACATGGCAAACGACGAATTTGCCTATTTTCCAAGCAGTGAAGGACCGACTTTCTTGCGCAGCTTGACGACGTACTCGAGAGAAACGTACGGATCTGGACAGCAATCATAGACGTTGACCTGTCGCTGACCCGTGTGGTCAAGCAGTGACCACTGGTCACCCGTGGAAAAGTTCTCCGCATCGATGTCCACTTTGTTGTTCTTGGCGTTGATCGGTTGGAGGTCAACCATCTTGACGTCGTACGTCCAGGAACCGAAGCGAAGTGCAGCGATCCAGGCGTTTCCGCGAAACTCGTGTCGGCAGGGAACGGTGAAGACGACCGGCTGGACCCAGAAGACCTGCCCGTCGGCGTAGGCGACCGCCTGCTGACCGCCCTTGTCACCGGAATACTCGCTCTTCAGCCTGTAGCATGTAAATGCACCAGTGTGAGAATCATGGAAAAATAACTGGGGGTTGGACTATGATCCACTTGGAATTCGGGTGTGAAAAACAGACTTTAGGCTACTATGGGGTTGAAACACCCAAACCTCTGGGCAATTTTCACCCTGAAATGCACTATGGGTCTATAGGTAAGGAAAATGCACTGCGCGCTCGCGCAGGAATAAGCTGGAGACGCGTGCTTGTCTTTCGAGTGTAGGCCACTGTATGGTCACCTTATGGCTATAGCTGGTCCCCCTCTGACAACCCATCAGTCCACCACACATTTATTTCTTCGGGTCCTTTAAAACAGCGTGCCCGAGTGCTCCAGCTCCCTTAATTACCACTCACCTTAATTAATTCTTACCTGTTCCAGAGGACGGAGAGGTGCTTTGGAAGTTCGGAGTCTACGAATACGCATAGGCCTATGGGTGTAGCGACTTAAATTCACAAGTTCACGGTGAAGTTATGATGACGTTGGTGGTGCTTAACCGTGCTTTTAGCCCAAATGGTCAAAAGGTAAAACTCGAATGATGTGTAAAATAGGCCTACTATAGGCCTATATATATATTCTGGGATTAAAGCGTGCATCTCTGCAATGGATAAACTTGGCAGACATCTATGGCTTCTTTCCGGAAAGCAAAGTCGTTGAAGTGTCGAGTATTGATGTAGGCTAACGACGCGCTGGAACATGAAGGTAGGCTATCTATTGTGGCGCCATAAACCAGATCAGATGGAGGCGGAGACTGCATGGCAGTGGCCGTGTGGTGTGTCTCAACAGAGGTAAGACTTGTGTAGCAATAGGCCTAGGCCCTATCATATGAGGGACAGTCCCGGACATTCGGGAGTTCATGTGTAGCCTACCATGATAGGGTGCCACGATCCTGAATCGAGTTCAGTTTATAGGCCTATAGATCAATAACCGATAAGGGACCAATATAAAACTTTCCACATTATATTGTGTATAATATATTTGTCTGCATTCAAAATCGTTCACGACCTATCGAGACACCCTATATACATCTCACGTGTTTTGTTTAGAAATTCACCCCATGATCATTAATTATTATATACAAATGACCAAATCTCATCAGCATAACATGTGTATGTATGTGCACTTGTTATAGTGCCCCTTCAAGATTTCTACTCAGAAGCGCTGCCTAATACAGCGAGGACACTGAATCGAAGTTTAACGCCGAAGCGCTGAGCAACTGCGTCTGCGAGAGAAGGACTTGCCCAAGTCACTATACGCGGCGGCTTGAGGTGGAATCGAACCTGCAACCGTCCTGCCACTTGTTGGCCAGCGTTGCCTGGAAAAGTAAGGGGCGTCCAGGCAGTTATTTTCCCACAATTTAAGCACTGCTTCCATGTCACCAAGAGGTATAATAGGGGCGCGGTGGTCTAGTGGTGGCGTCGTTGCCTTGGAGCCGGAAGGTCCGAGGTTCGAATCCACCTCCCCGCGTAAGGACCTTGGGCAAGTCCTTCACTTACAATTGCACAGCGCTTCGGCGTGAAACTCCGATGCAGTGTCCGCTCTGCATCGGGAGCGCCTCTGAGTTAGGGATAGGTTAGCTACTTCATCGGAAAATAATGACCTGTGTCATTATCGATGTCGGTCCTTTAAGACAAAGCGATGTTAATGGGTTTGAAAAAGGTAGGCTATAAGTCTCGAATCTGACGAACCATCTAGGTTCTAGCGCAGGCATGAAATGTGCGGTGATGTAGCATCGTATCCTGTCGTATCTGAAAATTTATGGAGCGCCTCTACATGGAAGCATATAATATTCAGAGGCGTTTTCAGCCCCCGGGATACAGAAACGCCTTAAGAGAGCGATGAAGGGAAATGCCCAGACTCGAGCTTAGCCCGTTGAATAGGGAGAGGCCATTTTATACGGAGTGACACTAATCTGGGTCAAGGCACACCGAACATACCCTATGCGGCTATATCATTATTGTACTCATTTGCTGTGACGAACTATAGAAAGCATAAAATTCGCAAAGTGCAAAGTGGACGCGCATCACGTAGGCCTAAAAGACTGTCGGGTCAAAACGTTTGCACCCCGATACATCAAATTTCTCGTGATCGATAAGCATGATGAATTGAACTATAGGCCTACCTATTTACCGTAGGCCTACGTCTGGTGAACTGTGGAATTGAAACTGAGCCATTATAAGCTGATTTACTGTATCTTTCCACCAACGACCGTAGTTAATGTTTCGTCTCAAATAACGTCCACACTCGACTACACGTTCAAGCAACGCCTTATAAGTTATCAAAAATATGCCGTATTAAGTCTTCTAAATAGGCTTATATAAATTTTATGGGCCTAAGCGTCGGTCTCTGTTTCCCACAGAGGCCGACCCTTTAGGAACCTTATGAAACCAGAGCTATTCCCCCGTTTACTCTATAACAAACGAATTGAGTCAAGTTTTAAACAATAGGGCCTATAGTAGGCATATGCTCCATAACATTCCTTTTTCGTAATCGTATCGTAATCGTAATCTCGAGACTTCTACAGCGTCCACAAAAGCGAAGTCGTGGGAACTAGCTTATTCACAGGCGCTTAGTCAAAACAAAATCGATAGGCAGCGGGTCAAGTCCGGAGAGTCAGGCAGGCAGACCAGGGTGAGAATTGCCGGAGGGGTTGGGGGGGTTCAACCCCACAGTCTTTTTTAGAGCCCCATGTTAAAGTATGTTTTTCATACCCCAATTTCAAGTTTATCATAGGCCAACCCCCCCAGTTATTTTTCCACAATTCTCATACTGAGGCAGACAGATGGACGACTAGGTGGGTGATGTTTAGAGTTGAAATGACGGAAGGAGGAAGGACTGGAGCAGATGAGCAAGTCTCGGGGAGCCGCGTTTAATTATCACCACTCAAAGGCATACATAAATCTTTGTCAGATGCCTTACGAAGGACTGGAGCAGATGAAGGAGTCTCGGGGATATGGGCGTCCGCAGGAATTTTTATAGGGGGGCGCAAACTGTTAAATAATTGTCACATGGTCTAAATTTAATGGGTGACAGTTTGAATTTCCATATTACCACGAGAGAATCATATAGCCTACCTATACGTTATGCGCCCAAAGAAAGATATAAGGCTATATAATTTCAACTTGTAGAACGAATCGATAATCACATTGAAAATCGCGTTGTAACAACCACAACCATGCAGATAATCTAAATTTATGTGCAACTATGCGAAAAATCCAGGGGGCGCACTTGCGCCCCCTTGCGCCCCGCTGCGGACGCCCATGCTCGGGGAGCCGCGTCTAATCTTAGCCTGATTATATTTCACCACTCAAAGGCATACAAAAATCTTTGTCAGATGCCTTACCTGATAACCTGATAGGCCTACGGTACCGGGTAGGTCTATATCGCCATCTTGAATACGAATAGAGTATTTCTTACCCGTTGAGTAATACGACATCTGGGATCCAGATGGCTGAGCTGGAAGTCGTGTCGAAATTGAGTCTTCTGATGCCAGAGTGCTCACCCGGATTCCACCTCAGATAGTCGTCCATCCAATTCTAGAAGTCAACAATACAACGTGTAGGTCTAAGAAAGCTACAAGCTTCGAACTCCTGCGTGACTAAAAACATCCATTTAGTGTAGGCCTATGCCTAATGTTTATGCGCGCGCTTGTCTGTGTATGTGAGTGTGTAGTATGTGTGTAGCCTATTGGTGATCGTTATCCGCTCCACTTTCTTTGTCGTCCTCTTCATAATCATCGTCGCTGTCATCACCAGTATCTTCGTATACTTATCATTGTCTGATTCGTCATCATCCGCTCACAAAAACATTATCTTAATCAATCAATCAATCAAACAATCGGTCGGTCAATCAATCTTCTTCATGCAGCTGCCCACTTAAGCACTTTATTAAATCCCATGTAGAAATTCTTGCACTATCTCAGTATACATGTATATGAGTTGACAATATAGACGGGGCTATTAATACAGTAGTATTGACCAGGGTCATCCAGGCCTTGACGGTCAGCTGGCTGTTGGTTTCGTCAAGTCTGAGAATGTCCGTCAGCGAGAGACCCATTCGAACGGTGACTGGATCAGACACGGACTTCGTTGGTCTGGTGTGGCGGTTGTAGCCCTGGAGTAGGCTATCGTATAGAGCGGACTCCTGGTCACATCCAGCGCCCGTCTGCACAGATATAATATACGAAAAATAGTATTCTTTAATTGACCAAAATAGGCTACTCTTTAATTGACCAAACTTTAATTGACCAAAATACTCTGTAAGTGATCAAAATACTCTTTAATTGACCAATTACTGGTCACAGTTTGGTGGGTATAGGCTGGTTTAGCAGTAATTCTATATCAAATTAATTGCGTCTTTCACTTGTTTAAGCCAAGATGTCTTCAAACCATGTAAATGTAATTGTCGGTTACTCGATTTTATAGGCCTATAACCACAACGTGTACAGGACTCAACCTGCTCATATTTCAATGAATAGATCGGGTGCGATTCGCCCCCACCCCCCAGCCCTTATCTCGTTTGCATGAATGCGACGTCATTATTTTCGGGTACCGCGCAAGACCCCTGCTCGCCACAGATTTGGATCTCGTAAACAAAAACCAGCACTCATGGAGGCGAATAAGAATAACAATCCATATGCTCTGTCTGTCTGTCTGTCTGTCTCTCTCTCTCACACACACACACACACACACACACACACACACACACACACACACACACACACACACACACACACACACAGGCGCATGTGACGCGGCCTATACGCTCTTACCAATGTAGTTAACCATAGACCAGTGAAGGACAGGCTACTCTACTGAGATGAAAACCCCTTATACCAAGCCATAGAATTCTCCACAGAATCCCATTCGCCTTCTTGTCTGCTGACTACCATCCTCTATAACTAGCACCTCTTCGTTCCTTCTTCCTCATTATTATCATCCAATTCATCCTATAATAATTATTATGTTTTCTTGTTCTTCTTGTTCTTCTTGTTCCTCTTCTTTTTATTGCCCTTGTTCTTCTTCTTTTCTTGTTCTTCTTGTTCTTCCTGTTCTTGTTCTCCCTTTTCTTCTTCTTGTTCTTGTTATCCTTTTTCTTGTTCTTGTTCTTGTTCTTGTTCTTGTTCTCCTCCTTTTTCTTCTTCTTCTTATTGTTCAAGTTCTCCTCCTTTTTCTTCTTCTTCTTCTTGTTCATGTTCTCCTCCTTTTTCTTCTTCTTCTTCTTGTTCTTGTTCTCCTCCTTTTTCTTCTTCTTCTTCTTGTTCATGTTCTCCTCCATTTTCTTCTTCTTCTTCCTCCTCCTCCTCCTCTCCTCCTCCACCTCCTCCTCCTCCTCTTCCACCTCCTTCTCCGTTTTCTTGACGCACATAACTTTAGGTTCTGCTATCGTTGATCGCCATAATGGATTCAGCGACAGAGAAAGAGCGACGAAGAGGGATGCTGCCCTCTTCCGCTTTCACGCATCTTCATTCTTATCTACATCGACGCATCTCTCAATTACGCCAGCCTCCGTACCCGCTCCAGATCGTGCCACCGCGTCAACTTGAACCCAGCCACATATCATCATCATCATCATCATCGCATTGATTTCCCATCAGTTCTATCATCCCAACTATAGCTAAACGTATTGGGTCAAAGAACTCAATCTAAGTGATTAAGCATTGTAATAATAGCCGAATAATGATGATGATGCTGCTGCTGCTGATGATGATGATGGTAAAAAATAACAATAGATTCTAATGATGGCTATAATAAAATAATAATAATAATAATAATAATAATAATAATAATAATAATAATAATAATAATAATAATAATAATAAACCACCGTTTCCAGCGCCTTTCCATTTGCATTCAATTAGCAATTTGATGCCGTGGCCTTCACCAGCACGGTGTAGGATTCAGTAGGGAGAAAATAAGGACGGAGCCCGTTCGGAGAGTTTTCGCAGAGTAGGCAGAATTAGTTTTTAAAATGCGAAGATCATTTTTTCGTGGGGTTGATCTCGTTAACGGTTACCCCCGCCCACAAACGCACATGAAAGAAAGAATAGGCGATATGAAGAAGAGGAAGATCGAAACATTTTGAAAAAAGCAAGAAGGCAAGGACGAAGACGAAGAGCAAGAGAAGTTGGAAAAATAAGAAGTCAAAGTAGAAGAAGAAGAGAAAGAATAGAACGAGGAGAAATACATGTAGGCCTAAGCTTCTGCCGATTGACCTACATTGTATCTGACCTAAAGATCTTCGTAATCTTATCCTCCAAACTTCTAAGGCGCTAGTGGGCTACTCGAAAGCCAAACGCGGGGCACCAGCCTATTCACGAGAGCTGCGTCAAGTCAAAAATGGCTGTCCTTTAGAGTAGTCCGAAGGTGGAATCTCCACTTGGATAGTAAGCTGCGACTCGAATCACGTTGTGCGCTAAAAATTTCTGAGAGTGCAGTTAATGTCTCTTTGTTTCCCTCTTTGTTTCACGGTTCTCTTCATCTTGACCCCTTCCTTATCGACGTTGTTTTGATCGAGTGCCTGTGAATAAGCTGGTTCCCGTGACTTAACCTTTGTGGGTACTGAAGGAGTTCCACGTTTACGATTACGATTACGATCACACGCGTTTTCTGACGATAATGACCCCTCTGACTTGACGTCGTTCTTGCATGGTCTTAAGCATTACTATTAACAGTAATTTTATTTAACCTATTTGAGTCAATAATTTATTGTCCTTCGCCCTCTCTCGACTCGTCCATCCCACAAGTATCAAAGGAGAGGAACACGATTTAACACAGTGAGGTCGCAATATATAGCGTCATTTTCTAAGACTAAGTGGATGAGGACTAGCCTATATACGTGTGAAGAGTTGTAGGAAGAATTTATGTGTGTGTGCATGTGTGTGTGTGTGTGTGTGTGTGTGTGTGTGTGTGTGTGTGTACGAGTGTGTGTGTGTTGTGTGTGTGTGTGTTGTGTGTGTGTGTGTGCGCGTGTGTGTGTCGTCGTTATCTGTCTCAGGCAGTTAATGTTTCTAGAATGAGACGGCGCGTTGGGGCTGGGCGCGGTGATCGAGAGCCGAAGAAGTGGTACGAGAAGTGGGGTGAACGGGGTTGAATCGGGCGATCGAGGTCGGCTTTTGTCCGGGGCGAATGTTTATTGCAGACAACGCGGCAGAACGTATAAGTTGCGGATCATTAAATAAGGCGAAGGCGAAGAAAATAGAATTCTAATGCATCATATTCAGTAGCGGCAACTGACAACCAGAACGGCTTCCTCTGCCTCCTCCTACTCCATCATCTTATCCCCTCGATCATCCTCCACTTCTTCTTCTCCCAGCTAACCCTCCACCCTCTCTCTCTTTACCTTCTCTGCAGCCTTCTCATCAATCCATCTCGTCTTCCTAGGCTTCTATGTTCCATCTTTTAAGTCTCTTGTACTTCCTGTACTCCCTCTGTTCCGCTTCTCTAATCTGACTGCGATTCTGACTGTGTTTAACCACATGTCCCTGCTCTGTCTTCTTCTTAATCAGCCTTTAATCTTCTTCTTTTTCTGTTTCCATTTCCTCATTCTCCTTTTACACATTCTTCTTCTTCTCTTCCGCATCACCTTCCCCTCCCTTTACCATTCTCCTTCCCCTTCCACTTTTCACACTTTTTCTTCCTCTTGCCTTCCAAATCTCCTTCATCTTCTCTTTCCCCTTCCCTTCCCAATTCCCTTCCACTTCTCTTTCCCCTTCCCTTTCTTTTCCATCTTTCTCGTCTTTTTCTTTTTTGCCTTTCTTCTTCTTCTTCTTCTTCTTCTTCTTCTTCTTCTTCTTCTTCTTCTTCTTCTTCTTCTTCTTCTTCTTCTTCTTCTTCTTCTTCTTCTTCTTCTTCTTCTTCTTCTTCTTCTTCTTCTTCTTCTTCTTCTTCTTCTTCTTCTTCTTCTTCCTCTCTTCCTCTCTTCCTCTCTTCCTCCTTCTCCTCTTTCTCTTCGTCCTCCTCCTCCTATATTTCTATTCAGCATTCATCCTCTAGTGCCTCTTCTCCTTGTCCGCAGTATCTTCCTTTCTCTCTCAACCTGCTTCTCTTTATTTTTAATCTCCACTCCACTCATTCAGTTTCTTCCCGCCTTCTCTTTCGCTTCCCTTTCCTAGTCCTCTTAATTTTCGACAACTCTTTTCCACACCCATTTAATTCCAATTCCTCTTCTCTGGCTTCTCCTCCTTTTTTCCACGTGACATCCTTTCTCCTTCTATTCCTCCTCTTACTTTTTCACCCACTCTATCGTTCCATACCAAATCTTCATTCCCTACGCATCTTCTCTTTTTCTGCATATTTCCATAAAATTTATATCGGCTGCCCTCCTCTGCTCTGTCTTAGCCCTCACATCCCACTCTCGCTTTGTTCCTAAAAACTGTCCATATTTCCCGATGCGACTTCTTTTCCCGCTTCGCTGGGCTTCAATCCGTGTCATTGGTTTGCAACTGTGAACACGAACATGGACCGCTATAAGCCAGCAATTGAACAGGATCCATAAGACCAAACATGGCCGTCTGTAAGACAATGATGTAATAGCTAATACACTAATACAGAAATGAGTATGGACGTGTCACGTCTGCAGAAATAATATGATATGATATCAGACACACTACTGTATTCAGAGAGTAACGATAAGACAACTTAACACGAGACAACATATAATATAAGACAACTTCATATGAGACAACTTGACTGGAGACATGCAGACAGCGTTTGTCTAGAGTACCCATGCATTGATTCGGTGTGACGTTGTCTTACTACCAACTTCACAGAACGACAATGGATAGCGAGGCCCATGACCCCTTTTAGGTTCCTCTGTGTGACCAACTCTTTTCACGTTCTCTCAGCTTGCTCGTACTAGGCTATTGCTTTGTTATGTGGTTACCGAATAAAATTGAATTGAATTGAAATCAAGCTTAAATTCCGCAAAACTTCTGTTTGTGAGTTTTTGCTATATATTTTTGTCACACAGCGTCGCTATCAACTTCCGCAATGAAGTAGGCCTAAGGTCACCACGGGAATTCAAGTCCAGATGCTAAATAAGAGGAGTCCTGGTGGCTGTGGCAGGACCCACCCATCGCAGGACAATTGAGACCAGCCACCGAACCAAAGGAAGTTTTTCCGCTGTTGCCCTTCAAAGACAAATGTTTCACGCATTCACAATTCCGTCATGAATCTACAGGCGGACACGGTTGTCGCTTCGTTTATCCATCATCTTTTTTCACTCGTTTCTCCATTCGTCTTTTCCTTCCAGCTGAGTTCGTCCAAGTTTCCATCCATCCATCCATCAATCAATCAATCCATCCAGTCATCCATCCAGTCATCCATCCATCCAGTCATCCTTCCATCTAACCGTCCTTCCTTCCGTCCACCCATCTGTCAATCGATCACTGGTCTGTTCATACATTAATACGTCCATCCCACCAACTTTATCCATTTTACAGCTGTTTATTCCTCCATCCATCAATCCATTCATTTATCCATCCGTCCATCCACTCATCCGTCATCCACTCATTCGTCCATCCACTCATCCGTCCAACCATTCTTCCGTAGCCAACACGTGAATTTCCGAGCGCTTTTACACAAACACATGTGACTTACAGAGTAATACAGACGTATAGGCAATCTTTTTGTCATCCGAGACTTAGCCGATGGATTAGTGGACACAAGAAAGGCGAAATCAATTAAGTCCTCTAGTGCGGCATCTCTGGTCTTTGGAATGGACAAAGGACATAACAGTTGGCTACTAATCCACCACTTGTTTCCTCAGAACCTGAATGCTGATGCTTCTCTCATTGACCCATGATTACCCGTCCCATCGCCTAATTATTAGACTTGTAAATGACGGCTAAGAACAGGCAGACAATTACAAACGACGCGAAGTAAATTCGTTCATCTTTTAGGGCTCTCAACAAGTGCACACATACATACATACATACATACATACATACATACATACATACATACATACATACATACATACATACATACATACATACATACATACATACATACATACATACATACATACATACATACATACATACATACATACATTCTATAATTGATCGAGGTGAATTTGCATTGGGCATATTTATTGACATTGCGAAAGCTTTTGATTCTGTAAATCATGACATTCTAATTTCTAAATTACAAAATATTGGTGTAAGGGGTATTGCCCTTGATTGGTTTAGGAGCTATCTTTCAAATAGAATGCAACAGGTTTCGTGCAATGGTTCATTATCCAAAATCAATCTGATCAAATTTGGTGTCCCACAAGGGTCTATCCTTGGACCCCTCCTCTTCTTACTTTTTATCAATGACCTTCCTAACGCCTCCCCTTCACTGCGCTTTGTTCTATTTGCTGATGATACTAACATTTTTGCCTCCAATAAATCTTATGAATCACTTTTTCAGTTGATGAATCGAGAGCTTTCGCACGTTGTTGATTGGTTTCGCGTTAATAAGTTATCTTTGAATCTTAAGAAAACTAACTATATCTTATTTTGCTCTCATCGTAAATCAATTCCTGACATAAATTTAACAATTTCTATAAACAACTTCAATATACCCCAAGTAATATCAACTAAATTCCTTGGTGTCCATGTGGACCGATTTCTAACTTGGAAGGTTCATATTGAAAACATCTCTAAAAAGATAGCTAAAAGTGTTGGTATCTTGACCCGTATTTCTTATCTTCTCCCACCTCGAATTAGACTTAGCTTATATTACTCTATTATTCATCCCTATCTTTCATATTGCAATATTGTCTGGGCTTCTAATTACTCTTCTCGACTTACAAGACTAACCTCACTTCAAAACAGAGCTGCAAAGATTATTATGGGGCTCTCCCGCCTGTCTTCTTCACATCTCCTATTATCTAAATTAAGAATACTTACCATTGAACAGATAAGAGTCATGCAAACGTCCGAACTTATGTTCAAACATATGCATAATCTTTTGCCTCATGCCTTTGCGGATTTCTTTACTCTAACCTCTGACTTAGTTCCCTATAACTTCAGATCCTCATGTAATTATAGACGTGTTTTCACTAGAACAAATACTCGTATGTTCTCAATTAAAAGTGCTGGTCCTAAGACCTGGAACAATTTGCCTTTGTTTATTCGGAATTCCCTCTGTTTCACCATTTTTAAACGTAAACTTAAATGTCATTTACTTTACGCTGTCTCCTATTAAACTACAAAATCTCAATCTATGTATCTGCCCTTATTCTTTTATTTTCAACGACTTTTCTAATTTGGCACACTCTACATCACCTTTAGATGTTTTCCCCAGGATGTTTAGTTAACTAGTTAAGATAAAAAAAATTAACTTTATTACTCTATTATTCGTATAACCTGTTGCTGTTTACTTTCACTTGTATTTGGGAAACCCTGTCAGTGGGACAGTAGTCCCTTAAGGGTTCTCTCCTTTTGCTTTTTGTTAGTTTCTATGGACACTATATGTAATAAAGATGTTTTGTCAACTGTCACTTTGAGCAATAAAAACTGTGGTTATGGTTATGGTTATGGTTATACATACATACATACATACATACATACATACATACATACATACATACATACATACATACATACATACATACATACATACATACATACATACATACATACATACATACATACATACATACATACATACATACATACATACATACATACATACATACATACATACATACATACATACATACATACATACATACATACATACATACATACATACATACATACATACATACATACATGCATAGTTACATACATATGTGGCAGCAGTGTGTGATTTGTCAAAAAAGAAGTGTGGGGGTCGGCTTAATTTCCTTGTTTTGGGGGGGGGGGCCAAAATACGCCGCGGCGACTGCGGAGCCGAGCGCGCGCAGCGTGCGAAGCCCGAGCATATCCGACTAGGGGGTCTGGGGAACGTCGTAAGCTCCCCCAGCGGGGTCCGGGGCGGAGCCCCGGCCGCTATTGATTTGGTGCAATCCAAAGCAAAATCTTCTATTGAAAGTGAATTGAATGAATTGAATAATATCACCTTTTTAAAGATCAGTTAACATGTTATTTATGTTAAAGGGTTAGCTAAGTGGTAGTGACTAGTCTTTAATCATGGCAAAAAGTTTATATCTTGGTCTAAGCTCATCAACATTCCTTTTCTTCCCTGTTGGTTTGTCGTTGGCACCATGCCTGCCTTTTTTGAACCAAGATAAGACATACTCGTGACACTTGAAAAATTGCACAGCAGGGCCATTAACAGCTATCATCAATAGAGCACTGACAGTTTCAGTTTTTAGTCGGTTTCTTGTGTCTGTGTGCTGCAGATTCATGGAACTAAAACCACGCTCGCAATCTGCACTGGAGATAGGATAAATGGACAGTTTTGTCAGCAATTGTGTTAGATGCATTCCTACTTTCAGATTATCTTTAAAAGTAGCAAAATCTGATAGGATTTCAACACTCGCAATAGAACTGAAACAAAGTTGCTTGCAGAGAGCAGCAACCTCTCTGCAACCATACAGCGTTTTTTCTAAGTCATCTGTTGGCCAGCTTGTTGGATTCAAGACATTTGCAAGCTTCAATGTCTCTGTGCAAGGGAATCGTTCAGCTATATTGTCTAACAGACACTGGTAGAATTGACTTCTGAGACTGGTAAAATTTAAGTCAGTATCGGTCCGCTTAAGCAGAACACCCTTGAACGATCCTGTACTATCACACATGTCCCACATGTTTTTTAGACTCTTACCGGGGAAGTCTTTCATGGCTAATAACGAGGCTTTCGCTTGGGCAATCTTCATAGTTGCACTGACAAGATTGGCATCATTACTTTGAAAAAACAATGACAATTGCTTCAATGTGCGCAGTGAATCTTTTAGCATGCACAATTGGCTGACAAAGATCCAACTAGACATTTGGTTGGCTAAACCTTTGCACTTGCTTGCTTCCTTAGTCGATCTATCACCATTTTCAGACAACCGCAAAAGATGGGCATATAATGCACAGTAATCGCGTAGTAGCGCTTTCATGGAAAGAAACGATGAAAAGGTCCATCTCACTTCAAAATTTTTGTTAATTTTGAGCAACACAGTATTGGTGTCTGCAGCTATTGAAGCGAGTTCTCTCTGGTTTTTGGGTGACAGACTGTAGAATTTGTACAAACTGTCTATGAAAATTATGAAATGAGACACACCATTCACTGAATCGACCGCATTTTTGATAGCTAATTCCAAACGGTGTGCCATGCAATGGAAGCTCTGAACACGTGGAAATTTTTCCTTCAACAGCGTAGCAACACCTCTATAATTGCCTATCATGGTGCTCGCACCGTCACTGCAAAAGCCTACAAGCTGCTTTGAACATATCGCATCAGTTAAACCAACCGATTCCAAATAATTCATCAACAAAATATGCAGATCTATCCCAGTACCTGAACTGATTGGTACCAAACCGAGAAAAAATGACTGGACTTCTCCTTCCAGTTCGGTTCTTATGTAAATGATCATAGACTGCTTATCTCCAACAGATGTAGCCTACTTTCGTCTATCATGACAGAAAATAGAAGATCATTTGAACAGTATGCCTAAACGTTAAGGCTTCCACAGTTTCTGAGATTTGATCATTTGGGAAATTGTGTAACTGTCCCGGGAGTCGACGGGACCGGACAACGTCACAACATTACTACTTGAAACTTTGTGTCAACTGTCAACTGTTGAACGAATGAGGAAATGAAACGAATAAGTCCTACTAACTGCTTGCAGTGGTCCAATTTCGACCCCCTCTTGTGGCACTGGCCGCACTGCCAAAAGAGGGGGTCGAAATTGGACCCCCACACCTTTTTTTCGGAGGTGGAAGTGTGGGGGTCGGGCCATAGCAAAGAGGGGGTCCAACCCCCCCAACCCCCCGGCAAATCACACCCTGCATACACTTACATAGTGTACGTGATATGTGATATGGATAGTAAGTATATAATTGTAG